>PVHT020000080.1:4081013-4149356 GCA_004024745.2 Catagonus wagneri
GGTGGTGTTGGAGCTGGGGGCATATATATTTTTTCCTTTTTTCTTTGACCCTCCTACTCAAGAGCCTTTTCTCCCTCTTGGAGGAATTCAATGAATTCAACCCCTCCCTCTGCCCTGGCAGATGCTAACACAAAGGGACACAGCCCAGAGGCAGCTGGCCACACGGCCCAGACTCAGTGAAAGGCAGGAAACCCTCACAAGCCATCTCCACTTGGGCCAGAAGCATCTCATGAAGTAAATTTGAAATTCATAATTCCATACAATTGTTAAAAGACATATTATCTAAAATCTGAGTAGAAAATGAAAAAAGAAAACTGAAAAAAAATCTACGAATATTACAAAGGACCCTCATGTAAGGAAAGGATAGCGTGCATGCAGCAAGATTGAAGACAATGATCAGCAGAACACAGAAAAGTCCGAAACAAAAGGAATCAGAAGAACTGTATGTATTTTAATACGTTTGCAAATTCTTTGACCCTCCTGTCACCACAAGGTGGGTCTCTCTGTTCCTTGTCCCTGGTGTCCAGAAGGACCCCTCATTTGGTTTAATACTCTGATTGCAATCTTGAGATTCTCAGTAATTTCTGAACAAGGAAGCCACATTTTGCTTTTGCACCAGGCCCCACAAATTATGTTTCCAGTTCTGCTTCTCATCCTGTGGGCCACAGCGGCATTACAGCTTGCACTTGATTCTCTAGAACATGTAGGCTGGAGCCCTAAGCCACCATATGAACACTCTGAATTACCCTGAGGCCAGCGTGCTGTGAGAAAACCAAACTGTCTCCTCTCGGAACCACAGGTGCTGAGATGCAGGAAGAGAGAGGTGCCCAGCCAGCACCGGGCACCTAGGCCCCTGAGTTCCAGTTCCAGCCACGGCCGGATGTAAACACACGAGAGGCCCAGAGCCAGAACCGCTCGGCTGCATTTGCCCTCCCTAAACTCCTGATGAGAAACTGCCTGAGATAATACAATGGTGGTCGATGCTCTACGTCTTTACATTTTAGGCTGAATCTTTTTTATTTTTAACAAAACTGCAGTTAACTGAAACACTGGAATATGCTAGACTCGATTTACTTCCTTAAACCATACCTTCTTAATCTTCATGCAACAAAGGAGAAGGGGGCAGATAAGAAAGAATGGAGACACTTTCTTTAGACCTTTTCTGTAGCCATTCACCATTAAACAAGAAAGGGAGACGGTTTAGGAGACGGGCTGGGCCTGGCAGCCAGGAAACAAGGCACATCCTGAGCAGTTACTGCTGAGGCTCAAGCATGGCCCGGAGCCTGGTGAACCAGGTGCATCAACTCCATGAGCCTAATTAAATGAGGTAGGGTGAAAAGAGACTGTATCTTATTAACCGAACTAATCTCCATCAGGTTTGTGTGTCTCATGGGATCAACCTCTCACTCTTGAAGCCTTCTGCGCCTCCAACCTCTGATGAGGTTTGCAGTGCTCGGGGATAATGGCACCATTCATCTAGGACTCAGCATGAGCCAGACTCTCCACCTACACCAGCTCTAATTCCACAACAGCGCCACAGGGAGGGTTCTAGGGTCCCCATCCAGGGCTTTAGGAAACGGAGCTTAGAGTCATGAAGTGAGCTTATAAAGCTGATGTCATTATTAGAGAAATGCAAATCAAAACCACTATGAGGTACCACCTCACACCGGCCAGAATGGCCATCATCAGAAAGTCTACAGACAATAAGTGCCGCAGAGGCTGTGGAGAAAAAGGATCCCTATTACACTGTTGGGATGTAAATTTGTGCAACCGCTATGGAAAACAGTATGAATATTCCTTAGAAAACTCAAAATAGAATTACCATTTGATCCAGCAATCCCACTCCTGGGCATCTAGCCAGAGAAATCCATGACTCGGAAAGATACAGGTACTCCAGTGTTCATTGCAGCACTGTATACAATAGCCAAGTCATGGAATCAACCTAAATGGCCATCGACAGAGGAGTGGATAAGGAAGATGTGGTACATATACACAATGGAATATTACTCAGCCATCAGAAGGAAGAAAATAACAGCATTTATAGCAACATGGATTGACCTAGAAATTATCATGCTAAGTGAAGTCAGTCAGACAATGAGATACCAACAGTCAATGCCAACACTTACAGAGTTCCCGTCGTGGCTCAGTGGTTAACGAATCCAACTAGGAACGATGAGGTTGCGGGTTTGATCCCTGGCCTTGCTCAGTGGGTTAAGGATCCGGTGTTGCCGTGAGCTGTGGTGTAGGTCGCAGACGCGGCTCAGATCCTGTGTTGCTGTTGCTGTGGCTGTGGCGAAGGCCGGCGGCTACAGCTCCTGTTAGACCCCTAGCCTGGGAACCTCCATATGCCGCGAGTGCGGCCCTAGATAAGGCAAAAAAAAAAAAAAAAAAATGCTACCACTTACATGTGGAATCTAAAAAAAGGACACAATGAACTTCTTTGCAGAACAGATACTGACTCACAGACTTTGGAAAACTTATGGTTTCCAAATGTGACAAGTTGGGGGGTGGGGGGATGCACTGAGGTTTGGGATGGAAATGCTATAAAATCTGGTTGTGATGATTTTTGTACACCTATAGATGTAATAAAATTCATTAAGTAATGAAAAAAAGAAACTGATGTCTACCAAGTGCCGATCAAGTGCAGCTCTGCTGTGTGCCCCGTACACGTTTTCCCACTGACTGCTCACAGCTGTGCTCTAAAGCAGGCAGACCACCATCCTCATCTACAACAGATGACGCCCAGTTTCAGAGAGGTTAAGTAACTTGCCCAGGGTCACAGAGCAGCCTTGAGAAAGCAGGGTTTGGCTGGTTTGAAACCCTGCGCGGAGCCTCTCTGCTATGGCAACTCTAAAGTCTGGGCTCAGCCCACAGGACATCTTGCTGCCTCCTTGCAAAACTCCCTCTTGAGAAGGAGGATCAGCGTCAAGAGTGTGATCTCTGGCGTCACTGCCGAGGCCCTGTATTGAGGTTATTGAAATGCACCGTCTTTACAGGTAGGGAGATGCATGAGGTCTATTTTATAACAAATATCGTCACAAAATGTCAGTGAGTTCATTCTACGCCCCACAAGTCTCCGATCTGTGGCATGTACATTCAGGTCAAGTGTAGCAAACAGCCTAAGGACTGGCAGTGGCCTGAAGAAAGCACTCTGGAAACACGGGCTCCTCTCTCCTGTACTTGCAAGAACTGTCTTTCTGTGTCTAGAGACATGACTTGTTTAGTTCCGCTTCTCTCAGACCAGCCAGGCAGTCCCGCTTAAAACAAGCCATCCACCGTACCATCCAGGGCCTGGACCTACCTCCGCTACAGGGGGGACACGGAGCCACGGAGAAGCTTAGCTCTTCCTGTCTTTTCAGCTCACAGTCACAAGTGTTTTATAACTTTCAGAGCCAATTGTGCTGGCAGTTCCTAAGGTTAGCAGCATCTCCCCCATCAGACACCTCTTTTCCATCTCCTAGATGGGATCTTACGCCGTCTATTTCCAATCATTGCTTCTCATTTATTGTGTAAATTGCATTTATCACTCTAAAAGAACTTGAGACATCTTGACCGTTTTCTCCTCTGTGGAACTCGAAAGGCATCGATTTCTGTGGCTCCAGCCCGAGCTATATGTTTATTATCTGTCAGTTCTGGTTTACTCAGAAGTTACCACTATGGAACGTTAACAGTCTAAAACCAGCTCGCAAAATGAGGGAATCAAAAGCCATATTTCATCCACAAGTTGACACTTGCCATCCACCTTCCCACTTCTACTCAACATGATTCTACTGGAAAGGGCCCTGGCATTCGAGGGCCCGCTCTCCTTCAGGGGCCAGCATTGCTAGAAGAGAACAGAGTTATCATTCCTCGTGAGCTAATTCAGCACTTTCTGGCACCGTCCTGAATGCACGTTGCCCAGCAAAGCCTGAGTCCCAGGATACCCATAAAGCCAGAAATAGTTATCTTCATGCAGGTCCTGGGAACTAACCTGGAGAAGTCAAGGCAGGTCTAGAGGGCAGGAGGTGGGCTTTGGAGCCAGATAGATGCAGTGTTGGAAAAGTCATTGCAGGAGTTCCCATTGTGACTCAGAAGGTTAAGAACCTGTCTAGCATCCACAGGATATAGGTTTGATCCCTGGCCTCGCTCAGAGGGTTACGGTGGGGTTGCAGATGCAGCTTGGCAGTCTTTGTGACAGGCGCTGGAGAGACAGTGGTTTTATCAGTCCCATAGCCCAAAGTAAAAACAGGTAATACATACATTTTTAAGAGGTAAATATGACATAAAACTTGAGCAACACGCAATAAAGAAAACAAACATTACACACGGATAGCGAATAAAGAGGTAAGAGAAGCCTCTGAAGTGGTAACATTCCAGATGAGATTTGCAGAAGACCTGGAGGCCACCAAAGCCAGGCACATGTGCAAAACATGCTTGTCTGCAGGACTAAAAAGATGCTACTATGCTTTCATGGCTTCTTATCTTTACTCCTTCTTACCTGTTGACTGTTAAATAGTCCTATAAAGCTTTACTTGCTTTTCCTTCTCAACTTACAGTTTCTGATAGATCCTAAATAGAACATTATCCTTTGACTCAAAAGACAGGGGTTCAAATTCCAGTTCTGCCATTGTCCAGCCATGTGACTCAGCCAAGTTATTCAACTTCTCCAAACTCCAGTTCCTCCGTGGAAAAGTGAAACATTATAAAAGGCTTATTTATCTTGAGAATCAAATTCGACAATCCATGTGGAGGTGCCTGACCTTTAGTAGGAGCTCAGAAATTGTTTGTGGAAATGAAATCTGAATACCAAATCTGAATTCTCGGCTAACATTAAACTTGGATTCTCCCCCACACTGGCAAAAGATTTGTGAATTAGTTTTCTACTCAGATAATAAGGAAAAATAAATAAATACCACTGGTGCACGTGACAATCAAGTACCCTAGGTAATGAAATCAGAATGACTGGGTCCCATCCCTGGCTTCCCGCACTTAGAACTGCACCTGCTGGTGACATCCAGAATCAGGTCGTGTGAGACTGCAGTTAGGCACCCTGACATCTGTTTCAGGAGGAGGGGCGTAACACTCTCCCTCCCATAGCCTGTTACAGATGGGGTTTTGGTAATTCTGCTTTTTCAACACATGTGAAATAATGGAAGGCATAAGCTCCATAAGCTTGGATTTGGAGTACTCTTGTTCACTTTTCTATAACTTAATGTCTTAAATATTGTGAAATGCTCCTGGTGGCTTTATTTAGACTTAATTCAACAAAACTTTATCCCTGCTTCCTAGAAACGGTTCATGTGGTGGGAGGAATACAAAGATGATCTAATACAGAATATAATAAAGCACAGATAATTCTAAAGTCTGTTTACAGTGATTCGGGGGGGGGGCTTATCATCTGAGAACACCTCAGAGTAATCATTCTGAACATCAGATACCATTCTCCATGATCATGCTTGTAAGGAAAGGCTGAAAAGGTCTGTGAGATACAAAACAGTGGCAAAAGAGCGAGTCGTTTTCTTCATGCTCCCATGAGGAGGGCTCAGTTCCGAATGGAACTTGGAGATTTGCAGTGACCCAAATGCAGAGAGAACTGCCCTCCCGCTCCTGAAGTGCTTAGTGGCCTGTTCATTTTTACATCCTCAGTACCTAAAACCAGGTGAGGCAGCACGCAGTATACGCTCAATAAATGTGGAGTGTTGGATAGATGGAGGGCTAGCTAAGCCTGTCTCTTTCTGTTTATTGCCCCACGAACTATTCAAGGGTAAACATTAATTTAAAGACACTCTACTAGCACATTAAAGCTTGGCACTAGCCTTGCGTCTAGTGATGCTACCACTTCTACAGCAGCTTGTGTGAATGTAAATAAAGGGTTAACCCCAGGCCCGGCTGAAGCAGGCCTGCCTGAGAATGACCTCGGTCTCCCATGGCCCTGTTTCCCTGGAAACAAGAGTCAAGATAGTTGGGGAACAGTTGTCTCTCCCTCTGTACTGTGTGAAACAAAAACCTGGGTTAGGGGATCTGCAAGCTGGCATGCAGCCCTCAGGCCTGATGAAAACCATATACAAGACTGGTGGCGGGGAGGGACTGTGGCCTCTTTGTGACAAGGTGATCCCACACATCTTGGCTCTCACACCTTGTCCCTGCATGGGTGAGGGGCAAAAAAAAAAAAAAAAAAAAAAAAAACAACACTGCTACTAGGGTAGCTCTGAGCCTGCCCATGAGTTGACAACACGGTATCTCCTTGCTGTGTCTCCTGACATCTTTCCTTCTAGAAAGCTCAGGGAGAGAAGTATTAGATTAAAGCCTGTCGGTGTCTCCCGAGTCTGATTTGCCAACTCAAACTCATAACGGCGGCTGAGCTGTCGCGGTCAGTCATCTTCATACTTAACTCTCCTGCTCCCAAACTCTCAACACAGAGAAGAGGGAATTTAAAAGGAAAAAAAAAAAAAAGAAGAAGAAAAACCTTCAATACTATGTCCCCAAGGATGGAAAATAAAATGTTGGTATAAATTTGGCGTTGCTGTGAATCCCAGGCAAAACCCAGACCAGCTCCTGAGAGGTCAGACGGCTTGATGGTCATGCCCCAGCAAGATCAGAACAGAGGGGATTAAAATTAATCCAAGTGGCAATGTCTGGAAGAGACGCTGCACAATTTAAACTACATCACCAAAGAAAGGCCACTTGGGAAAGGAAGTGCAAAAGAGAAAAAGCAGGATGAGGGTAATTTGACGACTAGGGCAAGGTCAAAGGGGCATGTTCACTGAAGGTCCCTCTGGATCGGTGAAACAAGATGGAATAAAAGCAAATGCATGTTCATTGAAATTAAAAGCCCTCTTCAGATTGTCCTCTCTGCTAAATTCTTATGGCTTGAAAATGATTTTAAAATCCTGAAAGCAACTCCTTCCCCACTGAGTGAATGTGTAGCCACTTGAAGATGCTTTGCCTGGAAGTCTGGTATGTGGCTTCAGCCAGGAAAAGTTTTAACAGCATGTCCTATTCCTTTCAGGCACAAGCCACAAACAAAGTGAGTCCACAAGCTAACCAAGCCTAAAACAGCCATAGAGGCGACATCAGACAGAGAGCCGCCCAAAACACCAGGCTCGGAGCCCTTAGAACTCCCATCCACTAGGCTACCATCTTCACCATCCTTCCTTCATTTACTGCATGGAGAGCCCACCATGAGCAATCATACTGGCCCTAAATTTCTTTTACTTCATTTACTCCATGTGTTTATTCCAAGGAGAAATACGCAATAGGTCACAACTTTCCATATACTTAAAAATATCTACACGACCTTCAGTAGATCGACTCCAAGAAATATCGATAGCCTTAGTTACATCAACATAATATTAAGGTAGATGCATCTGTGAAATGATGTGTCTTGCTCCAACAAAATCCTAAATGCAATATATTTAAAGCGGTCTCTACATGCTACTATTATTTTAAGTAAAATTGCTTGTATTCCCACAGCCCTTTATATGGCTAAACATTTTGAATAAATCGTATCATTTGATATTCTCAGTAACCTGCTAGTATAGCAAGGCTGACATTATTATTACTATTCAGCTGTCTTAGAAAAAGAATGTGGTTTTAAAATGTCCATTAAAAACACAGAAAGCTGTAAAATGACCTTAAATCACCACCCAGATATTCTGACTCCTGGCAAAATACTCTATTATGGAATTAATAAAAATAATCAAAAATTAATGCAAAATATTTGTTCAGTTCATTTCTTCAAAATTTCAGTCAGCTTTAAAACTTGTTAAACATTTCTCTTTCCCCCTCAGTAATAAGGTAAGTAAGTAATTCATTTGTGAATTATCATGTAAAAATTCAAGATTTGGAAAAACATGTAGCCGTTTTTTGTGAAGCTACCAGGTAAGGAACTTACTCTACTTTTTATTTTTTCAGGAGGGATTTATTAGACAAATAGCAAGTTTAAAAATTTATATAGCTCAAGCACAAGTTCAAAAAATTTAATCCTAGCAATACAAATACTTTAATATCCTAGGAAGAAAAATTTTTTAAAAATCAAAATTTGGACCCCCTTCCTTTACACTCATTCTAACAGTTCACTCAGCTCCATATTTTGTTTCGGAACAATTCTATTGGGCATTTCAACCCACTGGGGTAATCCTCAGATTTGCTTTAAATTCTTCTGGAAGATTCATACTTTTATAGTTGGGAAAGGAAACTAATGACTTTTCTAAAGGATGGGGGGAGTATTTATAATGGAATTTAGGAGCAGGAGCTTTGCAATTAAAAATACCACTTAAACATTTTACTTAAATCCAACCAAACTGGAGTGTCAGCGCAATTCTATTCGTTAATTTTGACATGATTTACTGAGTATAAACCCCTTAAGTCAGAAGCTTACCTCCACAGCATTCAAGCTTCCTGTGGGATCAAAAGGAATAATAAGAAACATGTTACTACTGTAAAATAAGCAAGTCTGGTGTTGTGTGCAGGTTTGTTCTTATGTTGTCAAATAGACAAGCATGCAGCAAATACTCAGCAATAACAAAATAAATGTCCAGAGACCTTTTCCCAACCAACCAAGCCGACAACTCAGCAACTTCAAACAGATTTTTTTCTTTCAGAGCCAATTCACTTGCAGTGTAGGCTGATAAAGCAGTATTAATCTCCTGCTTTAAATCAAGTTTCTGTCAATGGGCTCCATTAATCTCCCCCCGTTATCAAGTGTCTCCATGGCAGGAAATTATATTTCTAAATTGAATTTTGTTCTGTTTCGATGCAGTAAGAAATATTTTCCAGACTACTAATAGGATGCATAAAGATTGTGACTCTGACAATACCGTTAGATAAATAAAAGCTATAAATTAAAGCCACCTTCATTCACTAACCAGCATAAGAGCAAAATAGAAAGCATTGATCACCTGGAAAGAGTAATCAAATAAAAGATTTTAAATGAAAAGTGAGGTAGTAGATGGTTAACTTTTTAATTTACCTTTTTATAGCAATTGCCCATAAAGGTAAAAAGGAAAAAAATCAATCCAGTGAGTCTCTCGGTGCTAATAAAACATATATTGATTCTTAGTGTGTATGCTTACTCTACAAGATTCTAGAACTGGGTTCTACCACTGGTAATGGAAGCAGATACTGTTTATGAACACTTCAGTGGAGACAAATTTACAGTAAAGAAATGTCTTTGCACTGTATTTATTATCAAAGAACAAAAACTTATAACCACAGGCAGCAAAGAGATTTCATTTCACGGGCAGGAACTCACTCACAGGAGGCCAGGCCAATTCAGCCAAATGGCAGTTCAGTCACTGGAAGAGGTCTTCAAAATTACAGTCTCCTTTTTTGTGGGTGAACGTTACAGTGATCTTAATAAAGTTTAATATAAATGCTCTGTACTGCCTCCTTTGACACGTCTAGGTTCTCCTTGACAGGAGCAATGTGGGAAAGCCTCCTCAATCTGTTATCGAAAGGATGGTGCCAAGGCGGTCCATTTAAAACTTCTCGTTTAAAGAAACATGGCATGAAAGAAGCCTTCCATTGGGCGTCAACGTAAGGAGCTTGTGGAACAACGTAGCTAATGCTGCCTACACTGAGACGCTTGAAGGCTAAGTAGGATTTAACACACGAAGGAATGGGGAAAAGGCTTTCCAGACAGAATAGAGATGAAGGGGTAACAGCACCTCTTTCCCCCATAACTTGCAGACTTTGCCTGAAAAGGTAAGATCGGTGGATCAAATCACAAATACCCTCTTCCACTTCACATTTGAAATATTTCAAACAGAATTATCACGGTAGACTTAAACCACTGCTACACGTGCTATCTTCATCAATTTAAGTATTTTGACGCTCCGTTAGATTAAACACATAAAGGTTATTTTTAATGGATAAAGAAATAATGAGAACTTGAAGCCACCGGTCTTCAAGTTGACAAAAGTAAAATTAAGAAGCTGATGAAAGCCATGAAGAATACCTCCAAAATAAGAAATAAATATGAGCCAGAACTGGAAAGCAAACTGAAATGGAATACATTACTTTCAGAAGAGGAAGAAATGCAACATGTTCTTTTTTATAAATAAAAGCAGGTGGTAAAAGAGAAGTCAGCATCTGAAAAACATTCATCCTCCTTTATCCTTTGAGCAGATCTTAGTTCTATGTGTGAAAAAGAAAGAAATTGCAGCATCTCAAAGTAGGGACCGTAAGTCACATTTCCTAAGAGTAATCACCTGCTAATGGTAAGTTCGAAACCCTGTGAAGCTTATTTTTCATTAGTATTATTTAACATAATTTTGACTAGCAAGCAGACACTAATGTGTTCCTGAGAGGAATGGCAGCAAAAGAGAATAATAACCATGACTTTTCTATATGCTCCAGTTTGACAATGTATTTTACATAAACAGCAACACCAGATGTCTAGCCTCTGGACTCACTTTTTAATCAGGAAGACCAGCCATCTCATCAAGTATGATGTACATTTCAAACATTAATAGCATGCTCCATTTGATGCCAAAAGGTTTGGTGGCATTCCACGTGAAGTTAATTTATGATCCTGAAAGCCAGTTTAGGACATTCTCAATTTTAAGCTAAGTCCATCTGCCAAAACATTGCTTCATACATGAAATGTACTTGCTAATGGCTAATTTTCAGAAGCATCTCATAGTCACCTACTGGCACATATACTTCGATTGCTTATTCATTAAGGGGGAAAAGATCTATATTGCTTGAATGGAGTACAAAACATAAGTCACACACAAAGGAGGAAAAGCACTTCAGTCTTCCAGTAGAGAGTCTTACACCACATTTATGAAAAATTTTCCAGCAACAGGCATTCTCCTGGGCTGACTGTTCAAGATTTTCATTTTCGTTATTAAATGATCCCATTTTAAAAGAATTGCCTTATTTGGCAAAACATATTTAGACACCCAGTTGTGTAGGTTCAAAGGCTTCTAGTTCTAAATGTTTATAGGTAGAAAAGAGAAGGGTTAGGAACCTCCTTCACCTCGCTTTTCCTGAGATTTGTAAAAGGCTGACCACACACCAGAAGGTCAGGATGTGGCCAGAGACTTCATTCTTCTGCTATGAGATAAATTTTCCCCAGGAAGGAAATCTCAAGCAAGAAAGGAATCAGGAAACCAGGGACTATGGCAGTCATCTGTAAAGAGCTCAAAACACTTCTGAGAGCAAAATGTTCAACTTAGCTCTTTTTCTGAACAGAGAAATCATATCCCAGATCAACCAAGGAGAAAAAGATCACAAGGCATAGGCTACCTCCAAAAAAAAAAAAAAAAAATAGCACCCTTTCTCAATTTTTAAATGCATCTTTAGTTATTTCCAATAGCTTTTAATATATTGAGAGTTTTGCTTTGAATAATGGTGCCAGATTTTCCATGGGCCTGTGTCCCAGGCCATTCACCTCAAATGTCAAAGTGCCCAGGCTATTCTTTATGGGAGCCTCACTTCCAGAAGATGCTAATTCTTAAAACTTGAGCTGAGTAGGAGAACAGAGGCTTGATTTTAAAGCATTTTGTCAAGTTCTAGCTGAATAAAAGGGACAGCTCCCAGGGCTAACATAAAGTGTCTTTAAAGATCCAACTTTATAAATGACTGGCTAATCAAGTGTGAAAGCTTAAAGAGGGAAGAAAGTTCACTGACTTAGCTTCTTAATACCTATCTGGTTCCAAATAGCCAATATTTATATTAAAAGGCTAAAGCTAATAACTTTCTTTATTGCCTGTATCAGTTTTAAGATCTAGTAAGACCCATAATCTTCTAGAACTCCTTCAATTACACTCTTTTGCTACATTATCACCAATCTGCTGCATGCTGAGGACACAGCAGGATACAAATAACCTAGAAGAGATGGGCCCCTGACTTTAACAGTTTTAAGAGTTTTTTATTCATGGCTGCCAATGAAAATGTTGATTTCCTATATATTTCCATATTTCTGTTTTTGTTTTTTTTCTTTTTCAACCACACCTGTGGCATATGGAATCTCCCCGGCTGTGGATCTGGCCTGAATCTGAGCCAGAGCTGTGACCTGCGCCACAGCGGAAACAATGCTGGATCATTAAAACTCGTGCCACAGAGGGAACTCCATTGTTTTGTTTTTAACTGAAAACACATGAGAAGATGCTCAACATCACTAATTAAATTATTAGAGAAATGCAAGTCAAAACGGCAATTAGGTATCACCTCACACCAATCAGAATGACCATCATCAAAAAGTCTACAGACAATTAATGCTAGAGAGAATGTGAAGAAAAGGGGACCCTCCTACTCTGTTGGTAGAAGTTTAAATTGGTGTAATCACTGTGGAGGGCAGTTTTTCCTTAAAAAACTAAATACAAAACTACCATATGATAGAGCAATCCCACTTCGGGGCATATGTCTGGAGAAAAGCACAACTTGAAAAGATACATGCACCCTTATGTTCATTGCAGCACTATTTACAACGGCCAAGACATGGAAGCAACTTAAGTGTCCATCAGCAAGGAATGGATAAAGATGTAGTACATATATACAGTGGAATATTATTCAGCCATAAAAAAGAATGAAATAGTGCCATTTGCAGCAACATAATGGACCTAGAGATTATCTATCATACTGAGTGAAGTAAGTCAGATAAGGACAAATATCACATGTCATGTGGAATCTAATAAAAATGATAAAAAGAAATTATTTTAAAAATCAGAAACTCAGATTTCAAAATGAATCTTATGGTTTGCATAGATGAAACCATTTCTGGGAGGGAAGAAATGAGGGGGTGGGAATAACATATACACTACTGTATAAAACAGATGATTAATGAGAACCTACTCTATTATAGCACAGAAAAATCCACTCAATAATTTATAATAACATATGCAAAAAAAGAATGGATAGAAGTATGACTGATTCACTTTGCCGTACAGCTGAAACTAATACAACATTGTAAATCAACTATACTCCAATACAATTAAATTTTAAAAAAAGACCCAGGAGTTCCCGTCATGGCTCAGCAGAAACGAATCCGACTAGGAACTATGAGGTTGTAGGTTCAATCCCTGGCCTCTCTCTGTGGGTTGATTTGGCGTTGCAGCTCGGATCCCCCTTTGCTGTGGCATAGGCCGGCAGCTGTAACTCCAATTAGATCCCTAACCTGGGAACCTCCACATGCCGCAGATGCGGCCCTAAAAGGACAAAAGACAAAAAAAATAATAAAAATAAAAATAAAAATAAAATAAAATAATAAAAAAAGATCCAGCATCTCTAAGCCCTCAGTCCAGTCTACCAATAACTGACACGCACTGAGTAGCTTCTGGACAATTCCTCAGTCAGATAATCTCCAAAATCTTCCCAGAAACAAAATTCTGAGTGTCTCAATAAATTCGTTGTTAAACTTTTTCATTCAAATAGCATTAGCAAAACAGAATTAGTAAGTGTGAAGCTCAGCACACTTCTTCTTTGAAGTGAAAGTGAATTCCAGAATTGTGATTATTTTAAATGACTGCGTGTTTCCTCCTATACTAAGCAGGATTTCCATGACAACAACACATCATCAGTAAAACAAACCTGTCTGGAGACGGTGTAACCCAGCTCTCCTTGCCTACTAGTAGGTGAACAATCAAATCCAACACCTGATGAACTGTGCTTCACAACAACAGGAGAGCCAACACCAAGGGATTAAAAAGCAGCATCACTATGAATATTTGGCCACCACAAGCCAGTTATGCCTGCAGTAACTTTTCTGACCCCTCCCGCTTAAAATCTAGGTCAGAAGGATCATGAGGCCACCATTTCATGGTCTATATTTATACTGAAAATCAAGATCAAGTGAGCTTTAGCTCCTCTGCCCCATGGGAGGTTTCCGTCTTCCCAGAGCTTGCCTCAGGACACCCGTCTTACCTTCCGAAGGTGTACAGGCCCAGTCCTGGGAGGCCTGCCGGTCTCAATGCTGATGTGCTTGTTGAAGGAGATGCTGGAGGGTGAGGGTGGCCCAGCCCTGGTACTGGAGCATGTCAAAGAAGGCTGATAGCATCTTTGTCCAGGTTCGTCTGCTCCAGACCCATGACCTTGAACTGAAGCCTCTTGAAGACCTCTTCCAGCGCCTGGCATTTCTCATGGATGAGCTTCTGAACCTCACTCCCAAAGCTCTGCAAACACCCTCGGGCCAGAGGAAGGACATGGTAGGGCTTGAGCACACCCACTACCCATGCCTGGACCTGGATGCTGTGTTGCTTCACAGTCTGACCTCCGAGCCCCTGCAGCGCCATTCTGTTGAAGAGAAGCTGCTGAAGAAGGTGAAGGCCTCCATGGCATCCAGTGGAGATCACCATGGCAGACACAGAGCCCACAAAGATGTAGATGCTGCTCCAGAGCCTGGGGGAGCTGGTACGGACCTTTGTGTCAAGTTAGTCAAGTTCCACCTGTGTGCCCGCATTGTTTATGAGGTCAGTTTCATCAGAGGCTTCGGCATCTAGGATATCCTCTACACGTTCCTCTTTCTTCTCTGCCTCACCCTCTGCCAGGTCTACTACCTGTGATGGAAGCGGCTCGAGGTGTTCTGGTAGTTGGAGGTGGCCTCCAGCAGGCCAGTTCCGCGACTGCCCACACCATCCAGTTCCAGGATTTCCCGGGGACGGAACATATCTGTGCTAAGCAGGAGAAGCCCGGGAAGGGCCAGGCTGGCCACGGTCCCCTCATGGACCCCCGTTGGAAGCCAGGGCCGGACAGCCCAGGGGGCTCCTCCCTGCCACAGAGACCGTGGTGACGGCCCCTGCTGGATCACAAGGCAGTCCTCCACTCCTGGGACTGTTTCCTTTTCGAGTCTCTCTCTTTTTGAGTCACTCTCTGTGAGGTTGAGGAGAAGGCCCAGATCAAGAACTCCAGTGCGCAGGCTCAGAGCGCCTTCAGGAAGGCTTCCAGGCGTGGATGACCACGGCCCAGAAGGTGCTGAGACGGGGTGTTGGGAGCCCCGCGGGACCCAGCCAGAGCCAGGAGGTGGAGCCGGCAGCGGCCAGGAGGACCTGGTGGCGGGCAGCAGCGAGTGCTGCGCTTGGGGCAGCTCCTGCGGGTGCTGCGGCCGGCGCCAGAGGCTGCCCACCTCCTCGGGACCCCTGCAGTGCGCCCCCTTGCAGGAGCTCCTGGGGCGGGGGGTGCACGCGGCCGGCTGTAGGTGAGCGAAGCCCAGGCCCCTCGGAGGCACACGACGCGCAGAGCTCAGCGCCCAGAGGCCTGGGGGCCGAGGAGGAGCCGCTGAGCAGCTCTCTGAGCCTGGGCTACAGTGCCTGCAGCAGCCGAGGCGGCGGCGGCGGCGGCGAAAAGAGGGTCCCCCAGTCTCGGGCTTCCCTCACAGCTTCGTACCTGGACGCGCTGGGCCAGTGAGCAGCTCCTCGAAGGGCGCCTGCGCATCCAGAGCCCCACGAGGAGCATCTGAAGTAGGAAGACGCTGAGTGGCTCAAGGCCCGCAGGGGGCTGACGCTGCGGCTGCGGCAGGCAGTGGACCAGTGTGTGGCCGCCCTCTCGGAGCTGTTCTGTTCCTTGGTCGTCGTTCTCAGCCGTATGGCCACTGCCTTGCTGCCTCCCCGGCACTGCCCGAGCTCGCCTTTCCGTGGGCCAGGCTGTCCAGCCCACCGCCCAGCCAGCGCTTATGGATGGCAGGCGCCATCTTTACCGAGGTCACAGTGGTCCCCAAGCACCTGTTCCAGACCCTTCTTCCCCCAACAGCCCCGCGGGGCTGCGGCAGTATGCGAATAAGCCCTACTTCCCGCCTCGCCTCCTGGGCTGGAGAAGACTGACAGCTGCAAAGCATACCACCTGGCGCAGCTCACGGCCCTCTTTTCCCACCGTTCCCGGCAGCTGTGCTACGGCCGCTGGAGGAGGACCCGCTCTCCGAGGAGCACGACAGGTGCAGTGAAAAGCAAAAGGGGGCTGAGGAGGAAACGTCTGGGTACCCAGACTGAGGAAGCCCAAGACCCCCGCCAAGGAAGACGGAAGGAAGCGAGGGAACAGCCCAGGGACAAGGCCACCGTGGGACCCAAGCCCTGGGAAAAAACGAGCATCAGTCTGTGTTTTAGGAGGAAGGAGAGCCCCAAACCCGGAGGATCTGCAGCCATGTAAGGGGAAGTGGGGAGGAGGCAGTTTGATCCCACCTGCTGGCCATGCAGTTCATCAGCCAGTACAGCCCCAAAGACATCGGATGGTGCAGACTGAGGACACCTGTGGGGTGCTGGGGCTCACCTGCCTGCCAAGCCACACCCAGGTGAAGCTGGAGCTGTACAAAGACACCTTTTTTTTTTTTTTTTAATGGCCAAACCCGCAGCATATGGCGGTTCCCAAGCCAGGGACTGAATACTCAGCTGCAGCTGTGACAACCCCAGATGATGACACATCCTTTAACCCACTGCACTGGGCCAGGGCTGGAACGCGCACCACCATCGCCACCCAAGCAGCTACAGCCGGATGGATTCTTGACCCACTGGGCCACTGTGGGAACTCCCAAAGGCGCCCTTGACATCACCCTGCACTTCACCTGGAACTTCCAGGGGAACTTGGCCACGGGCAACACAGTGGAGTACACCAGCAAGAATCACAGCCTGGCCCTGTCCCCCAACAGCACCGCAGGATGGCAGCTCTGGCCTTCTTGAGGGCACCTCAGAGCAGTCAGTGGTCACCCCTAATCTTTTCTCCAAGTGTATCCATGCACCCAATAGGCCTAAAGCTAACCTCAAGAAGCAGCCTACAGCCTAAGGAGGAGGTTGACGACCTTGGCACACACATCCAGCTTTGGCAGGAGCACATGGGTCACTGAGCTGCTAAACGGACCGGCTGACAGCAATCTGCTGCCCATGGGCATCTTCAGTGACGAAGTCAACCCCCAGCCTTGGCTTCATGGGGCTTGGCTCACCCATTGTGTTCGTCATCGGCAAGTTTGTGGGTGGCTTCTGCAGAAAGACCCCATGCTCCAGGGTGTTCAAGGAGCTTCCATGCGTGGACCGCACCCTCACATTCTGCCAGAAATCTCCCTGGTGTGGGAGATGGGAGCTGGAGAAGTTATACGCCAAGTTCATCTTCCTGTACCACTCCCTGGAGACTGTGATCATGTGGACCTCAGAGAAGGAGCCAAACCCAATGCACTCTGTGAATGAAGGAGCTGGCCAGGTAGATGGTGTTCCTCTGGCCGCCAAAACAGATGCCTTAGACCAAGGCCACCCACCAGCTGTGACACATCCTGCCAGCCCACGGAGCCCTAATGCTGCTGTCAGAAGGAAGCCACGGCCCCTCTGCAGTCTAGCAAAGGACTTCTGTCCCTTCCCATTGTTCCTACTGGACTCAGGGTGGCCAGTGGCCAGTCACACAGGCCAGGGGGCCCAGGCTTCCTTCCCCACACTTACTGGAGTGTTTTCTAATTAAAAAAATTTTTTTATCCAAACAAACAAAAAAGAACTGGGAAGGAGAGTCTCACGTGCACCATTTTTCAACCTCCCCTGGCTACAAAGGAATGACCTTGGGCCTGGAACCCTTCCTTACCAAGAGAAAAAGAACACACCACCCAGCCTGTGCGGGCTTCTCACCCTGTGCGGAAATATCTTTTCCTGTTTCCGACTCAAGTGCTCCTTTGTTGTGCTCAGTGGCCCTCGGGTGCACTCCCAGCTTGCTGTGTTTCAGACCCTACAGGGGAGGGGTCGAGGACCATCTGCTGTGGCACAGGATGGGTGTGTGCAGGCTGACTGCTCTGTGTGAAATGCAGCAGGGGGCGTGCTGGCCAGAAGTGACCAGCATATCCACTTACAGCTCATCTTGCTCCACCTCTTCTCTATGTGAGTAAAGGTGTTGCTCCGTGCAGAACCTGACCGCGGTGTGTTTTCCTCGTTGACTCAGAAATGCAATGGGCAGAGTGTAGGAATTTCTATTCCTGGTGGCTCACGCTGTGGTTTGTTTTTTTGTTTTTGTTTTTTGCTTTTTAGGGCTGCACCTGCGGTATATGGAAGTTCCCAGGCTAGGAGGCGAATCGGAGCTACAGCTGCAGGGCTACACCACAGCCACAGCATCACAGGATCCGAGCAGCATCTGCAACCTACACCACAGCTCATGGCAATGCCAGATCCTTAACCCAATGAGCAAGGCCAGGTATCGAACCCACATCCTCATGGATACTAGTCAGGTTTGTTACAGCTGAGCCACAGTGGGAACGCCACACTGTGATGATCTTTACTCTCCTCCTGCGGTTGGAATCCTCCCCTGGCACTGAATGCTGGTACACAGTGTCCTGTTCGACAGACTTGAATGGATACCTGGGTTTCTTTTGGGTGGTGACAATGGTGTAAACTTAGGTGATCATGGTGGCTGCACAACTCAACAACCATGCTAACAGACAGGCATGGTAAAGATGATAAACATTCACTACAGGTTCACTAAAATTAAAACTGTCTAACCAAGGCTTTCCATAGCCTCGGTCCATGTGAGGAGTACACACACTCTTAGAGGACTTGGACTCCTAAGAAGTGGAGAGGAGCTCATCAAGGCAGGCTTCTCATCTCCTCCACTTTAAACATCCCAGTCAGCCTCGATATTCAAAGAGATCAAGGAGCCTTAATATAAAAGGAAGCTGTGATGAAAGGGATGGTGTGTATGAGACTTTCCTCTCACTCATACTTGTTTCCATGCTCTATTTATTTGCTGATCCACCAGAGATAGGTTGGATGTCAGCTTAATGTCATCTCAGCCTCTTTTTTTATCTGTAGCTCATGCAGGTTGGGAATGTAATTTCAGGCATTAGGCTTAAATTTCACTGAAATCAGATATTCCATTCATTTTTTTAAAAGATGATTTCAACCTGATCGTACTGCTATTTCATTCTCCATGATAGTATTGTTTCTTCTATTAAATCCCTGAGTCTGTTCACAAAGGGGGAAGTGAGAGACACCTACCTATAACCCCAAATACTTTCCATTGTTCACCCAGAAGATGAATCCTTGCTACCCCAGTTCTAATGGTGGTCGATGTTGCCTGACTGTGGAGCAGAGTGGTACCTCACACACCCATTACCACCTTAGCAGTATCTCGGGCACAAATAAAGATGCTATTAAAAGCAATGTATCTTCCCTCCCTCATGTTTCAGGTCACTTTTGTTTGGCATCTACACTCCTTCAGGTTATCACAAAAACATACCCTGGGAGTATTGCTAACTCAGTTTTGTCTTCACTACATTCGATGTAATTTTCACATCAAGGTGTTGCTATAGACTGGACAGAGCTGGTGTTCAGCTTCTTCCAGCCAAAGTGTTTAAATCCGACTAGACAGCAGCAATTGCTTTTTAATCTAAGCAAACCGATCTGTCAAAGGCAATCAACTCAGGGAAGTTATTCCTGGAGGATCCTAATAATCCCAGTGAATCACACTGCACTAGGTGAAACTCAGCCGCTGAACTCTTGATACAGTGTGTCACAAGTACTTGGAGGAATAACTACATTCAGCCAAACTTTGTGTTGACACACAAACTCTAGCCTCTTGTGCACAGGTTAATGATTGCTATGTTCGGTCTGCTGGAGGAGTACACTCGTGTGTGGTGATGTCAATTCATGTTTAATGATATTACATCAACTGGGCTTCATGTTGTATAACCCAAGCATCTGTCAACAGTGTGCTCCATTCCTCAAAATGTAAATGAAAGTTTGTGTTGTTGTTGTTTTTAATGACCTCCTATCCTTTGAACAAGGGTTCCTAATCTCTTACTATTGCCCATTCCAATTTAAGTCCTTCATTTTGTTTAATTATCACAACAACTCTGGAAGGTCCATAAAGATGGTAACATCATTTACATCATTACTAAGTCACAAGACTGGGACTCAAATCTAGGTCTGACAGTTTCGAGCTTTGAGGTCTTCCCAGTGCTGGAGATCTTGTTATCAGAGCTTTGGTTCCAGTGTTAGTCCAGGGTAGCTGGGCTAGGGAGGAACAGCAGTGTTGAGAGTCCTAGTCTGAGTACGGCAGCACTGTAAGGTCTCTCTGCTCCCTTCCACACTTTAGATAAGGAAGCAGAGAGCAGACACCAAGGCAGCAATAAATGAGTGGGGTCTGTAAGAGATGGGGAAAGCATTCTTTGAGAATGACCTCCACTTGGTAACAGTTAGAAGATAGCTTTCAGAAAAATACTGACAGACTTGTGGTTACCAAGGGGCAGGGGTTTGGGGAGGGATGGAGTGGAAGGTCAGAGTTAGCTATCACATATAGAATGGATAAACAACAAGACCTGACTGTATAGCACAAGGAATTCTATTCAATATACTATGATAAGCCATAGTGGGAAAGAATATTTTTTAAAAGAACGTAAATATATATAAATAATTACGTATATATATTTATGTGTGTGTAACTGAATCACTTTGCTGTGCAGAAGAAATTAACACAAAACTGTAAATCAACTCTACTTCGATAAAAAATAAAGAAAAAAATATTGGCACAGTTCAAAGGGCAATGAAACAATAGATTAGCTGAAGGTATATGACAGAATGACCATAATGGTAATAACAATAGCTGATATATATTGAGCACTTAATATTTTCCAGTATTTGAAGTGCTTTACGTATATTAACTTACTAAATTCTCATCACAAACCCTATGAAATAGGGTTTCTGATGAGAAAACTAAGGAACGGAGGTTGAAGAAATTACCTGTGGCCACACTAGTAATAAATGTGAGAACTAAGGTTCCAGCCTAGGTGAACTGATTCTCCAACCTGTGCTCCGATTACTGTGACAGTATTGATGAATTTGGGAAGACTTCCCGAACCCTGGTAAATTTCATTAATTTTTTTGACTAAAACCAACAACTAATATTTCCACTTCAGGCCCTACTACAGACTTGATAGTCAGTCTAACTGCTCCTCTTACTGGAAAACATCCAAAATTGATGCGTAAAATTAAAAGGGAAAAATTTTTTAAACATGTTAACAAGTAGGAAGGAAAGGAATACTAAGGTGTCTACATTATAAGAAAACATGGACCTAGAGAGGAAAGATGAACCATGAAGTCGATTTTCACTCTGACGATATTCACAGATTCTGGGGACCTCACTCTTTGATTTCCATAGGGCCATGAGGATGGAGATATAAGTCAAAGTCCAAGGCCTGACCGTGGTGGGGAGTCTAATAGGAGACCACGGTGACCCCCAGATCCACTTCCTCCTACATTAGAGATAGTAAGACTAATTTCCTAATCCCTAGTGCTAGCAGAGTAAACAAAAAAAAAACAAAAAAACAAAAAAACTCTCCTAAGGATCCATAACCACAAAACAGAGCTTCATTTGGGTACCTAGTCCAAATTCACACGACTGGAGTGATATCAAAGAAATGTCAGGTTAGGAAAAGGGTTTGAAATGATTCTGGGTTGATGGTGTACTCAGCTGTCAGGCAGAATCAAAAGCAACCCCACTCTAAAGGAGCCAGCCTTAGAGTCAGTTCTCTTTTTGGGTCTCATTCAAGTTTTTCCCCATTCTCAGGCCAAGTGTCCTTTAAATAGTTTTAAGGTTTTATCTGTAAAGGTTTTTGCACTCTTTGAGAGGTTATTTCCTAGATACTTTATAGTTTCATCAGCTATTGTAGGTAGCATCTAATTTCCAATTAAATTTTATGGTTGGTTATTGCTGATAAAAATGAAAACTCTCATTCTTACCTTCCATTAATTCTAATAATTGTTCTGTTCTGCTTATTTCTTTATGTGCATAACCATAATATCTGCAAATAATTTCAATTTTGTCTATTTCCCATCCCGATAACTCTTAATTCTTTTCCTTGCATCACAGCCAGACGTTCAGCAGTATGTCAAACATTAACAGAGATAGTTATTATTCTTGTCTTAAAGCAGATCTTAATGAGAATGAAAGTTTCTCCGTTAACATGGTATTTACTTAGAATTTTTGGTATATTATCTTTATCAAATCAAGGAAATTTTTACCTTTTGGATTTTATGACAGTTTTTAATCATCAATCGGGGTTGAAAGCATTTATTTCTACACTTATTGATAGAGTCATATGCCTTTTCTCCCTATTCTAATTATGTTCTGGCATCCAAAACTGTTAGAATAATAAATGTGTGTGGTTTTAAGTCACGAAGTTTGTGATAACTTGTTACAGCAGCAATAGAAAACTAACACAATATGTAATTCTCATAATTTTAAATCTTCATACATTGCAGCACAGAGAGATTAAGAAACTTGCCCAAGATCACACAGCTGAGGAGTAGTACAGGTCCTGTTTAATTACAAAGGCTTCACTTGGTACTCCTCACAGGGAAGGCTGAACTCCCTACACCAGACTTGGTGCACAACCAGTGCACCGCGGTCTCTGAAGGAAGCTGCAGGCAAGGACTCAGCGCCCTGGCGTCATGCTGCATGTTTGCACTCCCAGCCCCGGCACCCAGCCCCTTCATTCCTGGGTCCTTTTATCTGAGGGTGGAAATCTTCCGGCTAAAACTTTTTTATGAGGGGAGGAGCAGTAAACCTTGAAAACACTCCTGCTCCACCTTTTCCTAATACTTTTACAACTGACACTGCAACTTTCCCTCCCCTCAACCTGAGGGCCCATAAAACTGCTGGAGCCTTTAGTTTGGAGCTCCCTCAGTAGTGAGGGAGATGCAGCTGATCCTGGATCAGTAGGCCCTTCTGTGGGGAAAATGCAACAGGGAGAGTTAATGCCATCTCCACTTTCAGACTCTTGAATATACCATCGCAATAAGTGACTTAAGGCTTAACTCTTTCATCTGGGGTTTATTGCTTTACTCAGCTACTACACCTGGCAGCTCAGCTCTCTCCCCGCTCAGCTGAGTTCCTGCAATAGCTAATAGTGGAAAAGCTAGAATTCAAGTCCAGGCATTCTTGCTTTAAGTCTGCACTCCCAACCGTGATGCTTTGCTGCCTTCTTTTGTGTTAGACCCCCCTGGTCCAAGGACCGGATGATGGGGGTTTGGACAGGACAATGGAATTTGACTCCATTATAGCAGACAGGTCAATTCAACAAGAGCTGGTTTTGGGTCGGAAGTAGATGATGTCAGAAAGGGAAGAATAAAGGGTGACTTAGTTTTGGGCTCAGAGCAACGAGGTAGGTGACGGTGCTCATCTGATGAGACAGAAAGGCTGGGATGGGGTGACAGATGGACAATGGGAAAATCAGAGATCCTTTCTGGACATAATGGAATTTGTTTTTTGCTTTTGTTTTGCTAAACCTATTACCTTACATGAAGGTGCTCTAAAACTTAAGGTAATACTTTTATTTTCCTTTTTTAAACATTTCACTTCTAATCCAAAATCTCTCCTTCCAGGGCCTGTGAGAAGCTGACTGACTTTCATTGCTGATTTTCCTTTTTTCCTTCCTCGTCTGTTCTTCTCTCCTTGCTGTGCTATTTGGGCTCATGGTCAGGATTCTCAAGAGAGACCACAACGTGCTGTTCTGGAGAAGAGGAGGGTGGAGGAGGGGGCACTGGGGAAGTCTTCGGAGGCTCCCATCAGGAAGCTGGTGCACTGATTAAGCCCGCTAATCATAGCTAACATCTGTATAACACCAACCACGTGCCAGCACATACGTTAACTCATTACATCCTTCCAATAACCCAATCAGTTGTTTTGCTATTTCTTATGCCTGTTTTATTGTGAGGAGATCAACACAGAGGGGTTAGGCAACTTGCCTAAGGACACAGATAAATGTCGAAGTCAGGATTGAAGTTAAGTTCTTTAGTCTACACTCTTGGCCACGACATCAAAGTGTCATTTGAAAGTGAGGATAACTGTCTGCTGAGACCCCTATAGTTCAGTACCTCTCAACTGGAAGTGATTTTGCCTCTCAGGGGACAAGTGGCAATTTCTGAAGGCATTTTTTTCTTTTTTTCTTTTTGCCAGGGGACAAGTGGCAATTTCTGAAGGCATTTTTTTTTTTTTCTTTTTGCCTTTTCTAGGGCCGCACCTGCGGCATATGGAGGTTCCCAGGCTAGGGGTCTAACAGGAGCTGTAGCCGCCGGCCTTCACCACAGCCACAGCAATGCAGGATCCGAGCCACGTCTGCAACCTACACCACAGCTCATGGCAAGGCCGGATCCTTAACCCACTGAGCAAGGCCAGGGATCGAACTCGCAACCTCATGGTTCCTAGTTGAATTCGTTAACGGCTGAGCCACGATGGGAACTCCTCAGCAGGCATTCTTGATGGTTATGACTCGGGGGCAGATACTACTGACATCTAGTGGGTAGAGGCAGGGATGCTGTTAAACATCCTACAGGGCACAGGACAGCCCCTACAAAAAGAAGAATCCAGCCAAAAATATCGATAGTACCAAAGCTGAGAAACTCTGCTCTACTTGGACATATGTTGCATATGTAGCCGGAGAAGAAAACAGCAGAACGAGGACTACCTCTCTCTGGCGAGAAACAGCTAGATACTAATAGCTAGAGAGTAACCGCTGATGACTAATGCAGCCAGATACTTCGCTGACTTTTTAGCATTCATTCATGTCACACTGTTGGCTTCTGTGGAGCTAGTTAGTGGTCAGTGAAAATCCTCAGGGCAGTTTCCCCTCATTAATTACTCTCAAGCCACACGTTCCCTATATTTTTCAACCTTTTTTGGAAACCAAGATATAAAACATATTTAGCTATTCAATTTTCACTGTTTATTAATTCCAATTTTTTCCAGTCCATAGATTACGTTTTAAAAACAGATATACAGACTTCCCGTTATGGCTTAACAGATTAAGAACCCAACATAGTGTCCCTGAGGATGCAGGTTTGACCCCCTGGCCTCGCTCAGTGGGTTAAGGATCCATTGGTACCACAGGACAAGGAATAGGTCGCAGATGAGGCTCAGACTTGGTATTAATATGACTGTGGCCTAGGCCTACAGCTGCAGCGCCGATTCAACTCCTAGGCTGGGAACTTCCATATGCTTCAAATGCAACTGCCAAAAGAAAAAAACGTTGGAGATATAATTGACATGTAACATTATATTAGTTTCAGGTGTAAAACATATTGATTCAATACTAGCTTATCCTGCAAAGTGATCAGTCAGTCTAGTTAACATCTATCACCATACACAGTGACAAAAAATTTTGTGATAATTTTTAATGTCAATTCTCTTAGCAGCTTTGAAATATGGAGTACAATATTATGAACTATAGACACTATGATGCACTTCATATCCCCTAATTTACTTTTAACTAGAAGTTTATACCCTCCACCCAGCTGCAACTACCGGTCTGTTCTGAGAACGTTTTTGGTTTTTGATTTTAAGATTCCATATATGAGATCATACGGTGTTCATCCTTCTGTCTGACTTACTTCACTTTAGAATAAGGCCCTCCATGTCCATCCATGTGGTCCCAAATGGCAAGACTTCACTGGCTTTTCTAGCCTGAAGACTATTCCACTGTATATGTGTACCACATTTTCCTTATCCATTTATTCACTGATGTACACTTGGGCTGCCTCCATGTCTTGGCTACTGTAAATAATGATGCAGTGAACAGAGGGGTGCAAATTTCAAGTGTTTTCATTTTCCTCAGATAAATATCCAGAAGTGGAACTGTTGGATCATATGGTAGTTCTATTTTTAATTTTCTGAGAAACCTCCACACTGTTTTAGAATCTGCGGATTTGAATATTAATTTTGTCTGAATACCAGACAGACATCACTTTAAGTACTCCTCCCCACCTTTATAATAAGCTTTTCAAAAAGAATCAGATATTGCCACTCAGAGAAATGCAGAGCCATTTGGAAACAACAGCCCCAAAATCACGAAAGCCACCAGGAAATCAGAATTCTCAAGGAATAACCACAACGCAGAACTGAACAAGCTAATAATAATGCACTAAAATTTAGAACAACCCAATGACGATTACACACTAGTTTTATTTTACTCAAATTTTATCATGTTTAACCTTTTCAGTTATTTGCTCAGTCAACAAGCTGATCAATTCATTTGTCTCCAATTCTAGAGGACATACAGGCCAGGTACTTGAAGACATTTGACATTCATTTGATATTAAATTCTTCTTCCCCTGCACTAATACATTTCTGTAGTTGGTTTTTACACTTAATCATACGCTACACCACACAGTTTTAAAAACCTGTTTCAAGTAGGCCTTCCATCTGCCCAACTGAATTTTATTTCCTTTGAGGGTAGGGACCTGGTCACAGTCCCTAAACCAGTATTGAATATAGAAGGCATTAACGGGAATTTGTTGAATTGATTTGGAAAGTTTTCTCCACTAACTGCATTATCCAGCACCCACCCAGGATTACTTCCCCTCCATTTCACTCAGCTAGACTCCATTCGCTCATACAAGTAAGCCCTGATAGTCATTATAGTCTCAGTTTATGGTTTTAATGGTTTTGCAACATTAGATGTACCACGTATTTCCAAGCACCAAGTATGCTTGAAATTGAACATTTTTATAAAGATAATAAAAGTTAATGACGACTGATGATCTACGATCTGACAATACATCTGTTCTTTTTCATCCTGAGATGGTAAAATACCCACCCTAGCTTACTGTGGCACAGTGGGAGAGAAGAAATATAGTCCTATTAATCACTCTTAACTATCAGCTTATTAAATTACAGTTTCCCAACAGGCTTGTCTTACAGGACTATTAGTAGGCTGCAGGTGTTTTTCTAAAAGTCTTTTTATAAGGTAAATGTCATAAAGAGACAGCATGGAGTAAAAGAAAACCTAGTGGTCTAAAAATCAGAAAATCTAGGTTCTAAATTCTAGTCTGGTTAAGTAGCCATGAAACATGAAGGAAGTCATCACCTCTCTGTTCTCTAATTTTCTCATCTGTAAAATGAGAGGGCTGATTACAAAGTAAATAAATACATTTTGCCTATATGTGCACCCAACCAATAGACAGGTAACCATAACCCAGGACCTAAGAAGTCACAAAGGACATTCTAACAGAAATCTCACCCACATTAAAATACCTTAAACCAAACTATAAAACTGGGATTTCTTTTACTGTTAATTTTAAAAGTAAGTTTTGTTGCCTAACAACTATGAAAGCACACAGGAACAGAGGAACATGTCTCACGTGAAAAAACCATTGTAACTACAGATACACACTGATATGCCTAAATTGTGGTGAAGATAACCAAAACAGTCACACACCTAAATGCCTACTCATAAAATCAGCTGTTATAAAAATACCTTCTTCAACTGACAAAAGGGTTATAACCTAAAAGACTGTTAAGTCCATTTTGGGGAAACTATAAATAGAGGCTAATTTTTCAGTTTAACCCATAAGAGAAAAAATGACCCCTGATATAGCTGTACATACATGTTACGTATGTAACATTACATTAAATGCTCAAGTTCTGGGTCCTGAGACTAGGGTTTGTGTCACAGAGAAGACGAATTTCCTCCTCTATTCTTGGAAAGAAGACAAAGTAAGCAATTATTAAAACAAATTTACCTTTGTCACAGCCTTCTACCTCTTTCCAGCCCTTTTATATTCTGGAAAAGTACACAGCCCTAATTGTGCTGTTGGAATGTTCTGTGTTCCAACAGCCCCTTCTTAAACCTTCAAGGAGTAAGTCCACAACTCTGAAGCAACTGATGAACACTGCAATAAATAATCCCAAAAATGTTACTACTCCTAGACTATAGCTACTGTTTAAAGAGGCCACCTGTTATTTATAAAAGCAAAAATATTAAAAATCTAAGTGTCAAAAATTTTAGAGATATGGTCAAGCAAATTATGAAACATCCATATAATAGAATATTATGCCACTATTTTAAAAAAATTTTACAGATAAGCTATAATAACATAGGAAATGTTTAACATGTTTTTTTTTTTTTCTTTTTAGGGCCACAGGTGCAGCATATGAAAGTTCCCAGGCTAGGTGGTTGAAATGGAGCTGTAGCTGCCGGCCTATGCCACAGCCACAGCCACGCCAGCGACCTACACCACAGCTCACGGCAATGCCGGACTCTTAACCCACTTAGCAAGGCCAGGGATTCAAGCCACATCCTTATGGATAATAGTCAGGTTCATTACCGCTGAGCCACAATAGGAACTCCCTAGAATGCTGAATAAACAAAAAAAGATACTAAATGCTATTTTATGAACTCAATTATAGAAAAAATGCATAGAAAGATTAGAAATAAATATTATTGTTGACTATTATAATTATAATTTATTGCTTTTTTCAGTCAGTACATGAATCCATACTTCCCAGATTTTCCCACGTTAAATAAGTATGACTTTTGTTATTTTTTAAAAAAAGGGAAAATTGGAAGGAATGTAAATCCAAATAAATCTCTAATTGAATCCAAGGGAGCTATAAACAATGTTAATTATCAGACAATATGGAAAAAGAGCTTTGTGGGCAAGGGAACATTCCTTCAACTTCGTTAGCAAGAGTTTAATTAGGAGACATTTTAAATTAATCTCATTAGAAAGTAAGTTTTGAGATTATGAAAATATTGCTTATCACCACTGCAATGGCATTTTATAGATTCAATAAAATTTATTACTTATACTTCTCTTGATTTAGGATATTGGACATTTATATATATGTGTGTGTATGTGTGTATATCATATAGAAAACAACACAGGCTTGTGATCTAAAGGAAAGAAAAGTTATATGGTGAAAAAGTCTTCATCCCATCTTACAACAGTTTCCCAGATACAGCAAGTCTCTGGCCCAGAAATTTTTTCTTGCATATAACCCTACGTATATTGTAT
The DNA here is from genome assembly GCA_004024745.2 of Catagonus wagneri. Lineage (NCBI taxonomy): Eukaryota > Metazoa > Chordata > Mammalia > Artiodactyla > Tayassuidae > Catagonus > Catagonus wagneri. The sequence continues at coordinate 4,109,681 of PVHT020000080.1, forward strand.
TTACACACCAATAACTCTTCCAGACACCTTATTTCACTTAACATACCTCAGAAACATTTACATATCAGTATGTGTAGATCCATTTCATTTTTCATACTCATTTATATCCTATTATATGGATGTAAGACAATTAGCAACCCCTTACTGATAAATCTTTAAATTATTTCCATTTTTCTCTATCACAAACAAGTTTTTAGCAAATATTCTTGTACAAATATCTTATGTACATGAATAAGGATCTATAGATAAATTCTTGAGAATTAGAATCATTGAGTCAAAGACTGTGGTGTACATTTTAAATATCTGATATTGCCAAATTGCCTTCCAAAAGAATCTGTATCACTTCACACTCCAAGGTAACATTTCTGATCAACACAGAATTTTTCCCTTTTTTTTTTTTTTAACCAAACTCCAGTGCTGTCAATGGCCAGGAAAATAAACGAATAAAGCAGGCAGGGGTAAGAAAATGGCAAATTGGCGAGCATGTTTAGTCACTGAAAAAAGCCACTTCTCCTGGAGCCCAGCCCACTAATAATGCCCAATGTTAAACTGTCTGATTTCTCAAAAGCCAAAAATCTGAACTTCTGCATGAAATCTCCAGATCTATAAAATATTGACAACTCAGAACTTCAGAATTAGCATGACAAACAAAACACGTGTGAGCAGGAATCATCTGTTGAGCCTCCAACTTGTGACTTGTGCTTTCAAGCTTTCACTTCCCTACCACAGCCAACAAAAACATGCTGTGTTCAGCATGTTGCTGTAAAATCAGGACCTCCTCCTTAGATTACATTTTGGTTTTGGATGAACTGGAAGACAGGTTTTATTAACTACGGGGTCTCTATCCTCTCAAACTATTTGAGTAACTTAATCTACTCTTGCCCAGAGGTTTTTATTAGCCATTTTCCTAAAATGTGTTCTCTTACCTTAGTTTCATTCCTACAGAGCACTGTATTTCTGTTTCTTCCTTATACGGAACTATCACATGTTATGAGTTATTTTCCTATTACTGTAATCTTCTTTTACTGAAACAGGAAGAAAATCTCTAATCACTTTTCTACATACTACCTTGCATTCAACATATCCATCTACTTACAGAAGAAATTGGGGGGCTAGAATAAACTAAAAAGACTGGCTGCCTCTATAGTATTTTTAATTCATATAAGATCTTTTTATATTAAATTCTTACAGTTTGAAAGCTAAAGATAACAAAAGAATAAATCCTAACAGTGCTACTCGTTCTATATCTAAAAATATTCAAATTCATGGATATAAACTGAGATTTTTTATATTTCATTATTTCCTCTCCATAAATACTTGCAAGAGGACCAATCTGACTAAACCCAATATATGATTATAAATAGAAATTAATGTTTATAATATTAAAATTATAGGTAACATAATATTAGTCAGTTATCTATTTGAAGTCAGAGGGCAAATGACCTCTTGTATGATTAAATTTTGAAAACCAACATTTTAAAAATTATTACCTTCATTCATTATAATTAAGTATCTGAATCCTAATTTTAGAGCTAACAGTAAATTTTAAAGGTTTCCTAGTTTTTATTGTAATCTGTTGGGCAATGTTTTCTTAATATCTAAAGAACACATAATAAAAGAGGACCAAAAAACCACATATTAAAGAAGTTTTATAATTTAGCAAAGCTTTTGGTGTATGTGCCTATATACATGTATATACAATACCTGTTTGTCTGTATTCACATATACATTGCTTATATTCGTCAATGACAAATACACTGGCTGCTCATATGAGAGTATATGCTCAGTGCAGCAGAAACTGACAGAACATTGTAAATCAACTATAACAGAAAATATAAAGAATATATGCATACAGACATCATTTTACCAATAATGATGCCACTGGACAGAATATTTTTCGTTTCCAGAGACCCAAAACATTACAAATTCCTCCATTAGCATTTTTAAATGTGTGAGTGTTCCTACCTCTCTCAAAATGTACGCTATAACTATTCAAATGTGTCTTTTAATAGAAAACTGATTAGACCATCCTAAAATTAAAAAATCCAGACCAAAAAAAAAAAAAAACGAGCTCCCGTCGTGGCTCAGTGGTTAACGAATCCGACTAGGAACCATGAGGTTGCATGCTCGATCCCTGGCCTCGCTCAGTGGGTTAAGGATCCGGCGTTGCGGTGAGCTGTGGTGTAGGTTGCAGTCGCGGCTTGGATCCCGCGTTGCTGTAGCTGTGGCGTTGGCCAGCAGCTACAGCTCCTGTTAGACCCCTAGCCTGGGAACCTCCATATGCCGCGGGTGCGGCCCTAGATAAGGCAAAAAAGACAAAACAAGCAAACAAAAAAAAACCCAGTGCTCTGTATTATGTATATATTACCTGAACTCAACATTCTGATTACAAAAGCAAATTTGGATTTCCCTGGTAGCCTAGTGTTAAGGATTCAGCATTGTCACTGCTATGGCTTGGGTTTAACCTCTGGTCTGGGAACTTCTGCTTGCTTCAGGCGCTGCCAAAAAAAAAAAAAAGGTAAACTTAAGAAAAAAATTAACATAAAGTGTAATCACAAACTGGATTAAATCTTCAAATGTGTTATTAGAGCTCACACAAAAAACAAAAGTAACGAAAACAAATATGGTAAAATATATTTTAATTTTATCTAAAATATAAATTAAAATAAGACATAAGAAAAACTTTGAGACAATATATGTATATGAAAAACTGACCACTGAAAGATGCAAATAATACATACAATATAGCATAAGTTTTAATATATAAATTAGACGTCATGTCATCAGCTGTTTATTAGTCACATCAGTCTAAACTTTACATATTAAAATATTTAAAAGCTAAAAAACATCATTGCAATATAGATTCAATATGGGAAAATACGTATTTGTGGCTTTATATACAATGTAAATTAAACCATTCTATACAATAGTTTTCCAAAATATAAATGGCACTTTACATGCAATAAGACATACCAGGCCAGATGCCCTAATATAATTTACTACACAGGAAAGTAAAGAAACAACATCTTTTAAACAAAACGGTTATGTAGCAGACGTGGAATGTAGAATAATATTTTGCCTTAACACAATCTTGGATTAGATTAAATAAATATGAAAAAGGATAGTGTCTACTTTTAATTAGCATTTTTTAAATGAAAACTACTGTGATTTTATATTTTCTAACTGTATCACAACCTGAGAAAACATAGAAGGGAAAAGAGAGAAGACGACAAAGAAAACCTGATCCTTTATGAATTTTAAACATCAGCCCTGCCTATGGGCTGCATTTAGGCTGCTTTTCTGTTGACAGTTTCCTAAATTACTTCTGCCACTCTGAATTGCACATCAGCAGTCAGGTGAGTTTTCTAGACTTCATTATGCCATTGTGTAACCATAGCTGCCACAATGCAAAGCCACAAGAAGCCTGTCCTTGAGTATTTCTTTACTTGGGTATTCAGGTAACTTGAGCATGTTGATGCTTTAAAAGAAAAATACACCACCATTAAATAGGAAATTTCTTAAATTTTTTATTGTCTTGTCTAGCAGTGAAAACACTACTCAAAATTAACATAAAACCACTCTCTCAAATTTGCATTCAAATTGGAAAGCCCTGAAGCAGTATTTAAAAAGAAAAAAAAAAAAAAAACTGCTGCATTGCAGTTTCCTTTAACATGCAAATATAGGGTAAGAAAATAAGTTCCCTTCAGCCTAAAATAAATAAGCAATAGGACAATTTAGTTTGAAATGACAGTTTAACTTTAGTGATACTTGTACTATATACATTCGATTAGAGTATAGGTAGGTAGTTTCCTCAACTTCCCACTTCCCCTACCCCAAAATGGGAAGGCAGGAAACTTTCTTTTCTTTTTTTGGCTGTGCCTGTGGCATGTGGAAATTCCCAGGCCAGGAAATGAAAGAGCACCACAGCAGAGACCCAGGCTGCAGCAGCGATAATACTGGATCTCTAACCCACTGCACCACAAGGGAACTGCTGTAGCTACTTATTTATCAGCGATTACAAAATGCTGAATAGAGATCACTGTCAAGATTTTCCTCCCAATGCAGCATTACATTAGTTAGACCTATGATCACTCACAATTAATCAGAACAATTTTCAATGCTTTTAAATAAACCAGTTTAACATACCATGTGCTCGAGGTCGGTAGAAGATTTGGAGTATATGGCACAGCAGCAATTGTAAAGTTCTGCAATCCACTTCCACCCATGATATTAGCAAATCCTCCATGTGGGACCCTGGAACTAAGAGTTCATATCTTAATAAGTTGCAATGCAATGAAATCTTTGTAATAGATATATTTCAAATTAGCAAAACGACTGGTATCTAGTAGACCTTCATTAAATATAAGCCACAGAGGCTCTTAGATTTAATCAAATGATTTCTCTGTGAAAAATATCTAGGATCAAAGGGTTTTTTTTTTATTTTTATTTTTCAAGGTAGGAAACTAGAAAAATTTTTAAACTTCTCTTTCCAGAGATTTATAATATTGGCTGCATTTTTATTATTTATTTATTTATTTTTCTTTTTGTTCTTTTATGGCTGAATACGGAGGCTCCCAGGCTAGGGGTCTAATTGGAGTTGTAGCCGCCAGCTACGGCAACGTGGGATCCAAGCCGCATCTGCAACCTACACCACAGCTCATGGCAACGCTGGATCCTTAACCCACTGAGCGAGGTCAGGGATCGAACCTGCAACCTCATGGTTCCTAGTCAGATTTGTTTCTGCTGCGCCATGACAGGAACTCAGGCTGTATTTTTTTTTTTTTTCTGTCTTTTTGCCTTTATGCAGAGCCGCACCCGCGGCATATGGAGGTTCCCAGGCTAGGGGTCTAACAGGAGCTGTAGCCGCCGGCCTTCGCCACAGCCACAGCAACGCGGGATCCGAGCCGCGTCTGCAACCTACACCACAGCTCATGGCAACGCCGGATCCTTAACCCGCTGAGCAAGGCCAGGGATCGAACCCGCAACCTCATGGTTCTTAGTCGGATTCGTTAACCACTGAGCCACGAAGGGAATTCCCTGTATTTTTTTTTTAAATGTCACCTAACATAATGAGACCACAAGGTGAGCAAAGTCAGAAATCTCAGTTCCAAATTTTGAAACTTAAACTATAAAAACTATAGTAATGAAAACAGTGTGGCACTGGCATAAAGACAGACATACAAACCAATGGTATAGAATAGACAGCTTCAAAATAAACTCTCACAAATCTGGCCAAATGATTTCTGACAAGAGTGCTAAGAACATTCAATGGAAAAAGGATAATCTTTCCAACTAACTGTGTTGAGAAAACTGGATAGCCACTACAAAAAAATGAAGGTGAACCTTTACCTAACACCATATACAAAAATAAATTCAAAATTAATCAAAGACTTAAATGAAAAGCTAAAACTATAAAACTTTTATAAGAAAATATGTGGGAAAAGTTTCATGACACTGGATTTCGTAGGGATTTCTTGGATATGACACCGAAAGCAAGGGTAAGCAAACAAAGAAAAATGAACTGGACATCATCAAAATTAAAAACCTGTATGCCCAAACACCATGAACAGACACAAAAGGTGAGCCATAGGATAAAATATTCTTAAATCATAAATATGATTAGGAATTAATATCCAGAAAATACATAGATCTCCTACAAGTCAACCACAAAAACCCAATTTAAAAAATAGGGAAAGGACTCAAACAGACATTTCTCTAAAGAGATACACAAATGACTCAGACAAATATAAAAAGACGCTCAATCACCACTTGTCATTAGGGAAATGCAAATCAAAATCTCAATGAGATAACCACTTCATACACAGTAAGCTGACTATTATTAAAAAAGAAAAGAAAAGACCACCAGAAAATAACAAGTACTGGAAAGGAAATGCAGCTATCTAAACTCTTATGCATTTGCTGGCAGAAATGTACAACAGTACAGCCACTATGAGGAACATTATTGTGGTTTCTCAAAAAATTAAACAGAGAATTACAGTATATATCCAAAAGAATTGCAAGCAGAAGCAGAGATATTTGTATACCCAAGTTCACAGGAGCATTATTCACAAGAGCCAAAAGGTAGATGCAACCAAAGTAACCATCCATGGATGAAGTGATAAGCAAAGTGTGGCATACACATACAACAGAATACTCTTCAGCCCTAAAAGAAAGGGGATTCTAACATATGTACGCTACAATATGGATGGATCTTGAGGACATTATGCCAAGTGAAATAAGCTACTCACAAGAAGACAAAAAGCATATGATTCCACTTACATGAGGAATCTAAAGTAACAGAAAGTAGAAGCTGGCTACCAGAGGCTCGGGGTCGGGACATGGAAAGTTAGTGTTTAAGGGGTACAGTTTTGGCTGAGGAAGGTTAACAGAGCTCAAGAGAGGAATGGTGCTGATGGCTGCACAACGATGTGAATGTTCACAGAACCGTACTCTTTAAAATGATTAAAATGTTAAATGCTATGTATTTTTTACCACACACACTAAAGGAAAAAAAAAAAGAAGCTGTTGAAAATGTTCCAGGACTTTCCACTTGAAATCACAGGTGATATGAATACTGTCACAGGGAAAAGCAAAAACAATCCAATATAAACAGATCTCTAAAAACAGCAGTTTTCTTTTCTCGATGGGAAGTAGTTTGGTTGCTATCGAACACTTATTGATGAAATGCCTGAGCTTACCTTAGAAATCCAAGTGACAGTTAAAAGGATACCTGAATCTTGTTAACAAAACACTAACACATGAGCAATTCTTACTTAGGACAAGGGAATACCTAAAGACCTGAAAATATCTGTAAACTGAAATAAAATTCAACCTTAGTTTACGCATATTAACCTTAGCCTAAAAATGGACAAAGGCAACCAAAAATGAAACGGGATAAGCTGTTCTCAACTTCCTAGAAGCAAAAGACAAGTTGTTCTCAACTTCCTAGAAGCAGAATTTAAAAACAAGTACCAAAAATCACTTCACCAGGACAAGGTGAGAAAATGAAACTTGACACCGATTCTTACACAAATTATAGCACAGTATTTCAATATCAGAAAGATCAGTCTATGTGGAATCCAATGTTGTAAATGATACAAATGAATTTATTTACAATACAAAAACGGATTCACAGACTTCAAAAACAAACTTTCAGTTACCAAAGGGGAAATTTGGAGGGTGGAGGATACATAAACTAGGAGTTTGGGATTAACATATACACACTACTATAAATAAAACAGATAACCAATATGACCTACTGCATAGCACAGAGACCTCTACTCAATAATCCGTAATAACCTAAATGTGAAAAGAATCTGAAAAAGAATGGATATATGTATATGTGTAACTGAATCACTTTGCTGTACACCTGAAACTAACGCAACACTGTAAATCAACTATACTCCAGTATTTTAAATCATCAACCTAATGTCTTTCATATAAATAAGTTTCTGAGAAATAAGCTTAAAAATCAGATGATCCTCCAATTTTAATATCTAAATTGAAAGTATTTTGTGAACTGATATTCAGAAACAATCCCTGAAATCGTACTCCTTTTCTAAACTACCAACAAACATGACTGGATCCCATACTTGAATAACCAGGGGATCTTATGCTAAGATTATGGCTCATCAAGCTTAACGCATATGAGAAAAATAATTTGTCTTTGGTTGAATATTATGACATCTGAATTATATAATGTAAAATTACATTAATAAAAGTGAAAATGTCTATTTTATACACAAAGACATCATCAACCCTGACTTTCATTATTCTTAAAGGATAATGAAACAAGAATGAGACATGCAGATCAACAAAATATTGTCACCAACATAAATACATTTAAAAGTTACTGTTAATATTGATTCTTGGAACAGTGAGAATACTAATACTTAGAACAATGAGAATGCATGACTCTTTAGTAAGACTGTTCTAAATTATACTATAGGTATGAAGAAAGACTTTACAATCTAAACGGTAGTCAGAATTTTCTTAAAAGTACAAAAAGAAAAAAGTACACACTTTACGTCTAGAATGGGAAACACTATACCTTTTGATAATAACTGGGTCTAGCGTAAAAGGAGAGTTGAGGTTTAAAAGAAATTAGGACTTCGTTTGAATTCAAAACAATTACTCCATGTAGACTAAGTGCTGAAAAGTGGATTCTTCAACCTCAAGGCGAAGCTCTGCTCCACACTGTCTCCGCTCAGCTCCCTTAGCTTCCACTCTTTACCCACTTCCTTCACCTCAGTTTGGATTTTCAGCTACACTTTGTGACCAGTTAAACAGTCAACAGTGCAGTTCTTTCCAGCACTGCTAACTATGACTATACTATTGACATGGGAGAGGCACTGGGCATTACCAATCCAGGTGCTTGTTATTCTACAAGAGCAGCAATCTAAAAGACATTTTTAGTACTAAAGAACTTGAGTAACTGTTTTCTGCATTTTAAAGATTCATACTGACCAAATCGTGGGGGAAAATACAATAATTAAATGTTGTTCAGATGTAAACCACTAGAAAAATAATAAAAGAGCCCTAACTTTCAACATAAACCAAAATAAAGTCCAGATGGCTTAATTAAAAGTCGTATGTAAAAACCAACTACAGTTACAGAAAAAAACTGGAAATAAACATATATATACAAAATCTTGAGAGTAGGGAAGAATGTATAAAAACCATAAAGGAAACAGTGATAATCAACTTCCAACATAATTTAAAACTTCCATTATATAATTTTTATAAATTAAATTTATAATTTCAAATACATGGAAACACCTATCTTTATCTTAGGGGAAAGTACTCACAGAGTTGATGCCCCTCTATATATAAAAAACATTTAAACCTGAACTTTTGAAAATGATGGCAAAATAATACACAAAAAAATAAAAGATGGGAAACCCATACCATCTAAAAAGGTATACAAATAAGAAACTATTAAAAATAAAAATGACTACATCCTATATTGATAGAATAAAAGGAAGAGGCCCTGGAGTTCCAGTTAGGCTCAGCAGTAACAAACCCGACTAGGATCCATTAAGGTTGCGGGTTCGATCCCTGGCTTCGCTCAGGGGGTTAAGGATCCAGCATTTCTAGAGCTGTGGTGTAGGTCACAAACACAGCTCGGATCCCTCATTGCTGTGGCTGTGCCATAGGCCAGCAGCTGCAGCTCCAATTTGACCCCTTGGGAACTTCCAAGCGCTGCAGGTGTCACCCTAAAAAGATTAAAAAAAAAAAAAAAAGGAATAGGCCCTCTCATTCCCTGCTGATGTGAATAGCATATCTTTCTGAAGGTTAAATGAAAAATATACATAAAGATTATAAAATGTATTGCTTCTCGGCCTTTTGGCTAAGATCAAGTGAAGATTATAAAATGTAAAATGTATATAGTTTTATATCCAAAAATTTCCCTTCTAAGAATTAATCCTATATTTTTATTCTATGTATCCTATAATTATATTTATCCTATATTTATAATAATCAAATTAACCTGCAAGTATATAAGCACAAGAACTCCTTATTTATTCAGCATTATTCACTAAACAGAAAAATTTAGCAATACAGAACAATATCAATTAGGGGAAGAATAGACAGCCATTTAAAAAATTAGATCTATAAGTGAAACAGTGACATATTGCTAAGTTCAAACAATAAAATAGGAGAAGTGATTATAAAAAAATAAAAATTTATATACGTGAGAAAAATTCCAGAAGAATAACCGAAATGTTAAGTAAATATCTTCAGAGTCTGAGTTTAGAGGTGATTTTTTAAAATACTGAATTGTCTAACTTTTCTACACAGAAAATATAATTTTTATTTAACTCTTCTTATTAAACTACTCAAATCTCTAGATATTTCTTGGCACTAAGAAGCCAAAAAAAAAAAAAACTATCAATAAGGTTTTCTTTCATATCTTTAGGCTATAATCTATAAATGCTCGTGTTTTATTTATTCTTTGAAACTAGGTGTATAAAGTGACCCCAGCTATTTTTCTAATTGCATAGTTTTTTTTCAAAACTAAGAAAATACAGCAAAATATTAAGGGTGGTATCTCCAAATAGTGTAATTACTTAATTGAATTTTCATTTTCTTCTATCTATAGTTTCCACCTGCCAAAGTTTCTATAATGGTTATAAACTACTTTAAAAATAAAATAGTGTAGTTTAAATTACATACATATAATACAGATGTATATCCACAACTATGTTTTAAAAACAGGCAGGAAAAAATAGAAGTAAATACATCAAATTATAGTGATTACTGCTGGCAGGTGATGTTTTTCTTCTAATTTTCTGTGTTCTAACTTTCTTAAAAGAACCATGTACATTTATAACGAAACAAGTGAACTACATTTTCATAAACGGAAGGGTAGATAAAATTCTCTTATCAAGAATGAAAATCAGGAGTTCCCATCATGGCTCAGTGGTTAACGAGCCTGACTTGTACCCATGAGGACCTGGGTCTGAACCCTGGCCTTGCTCAGTGGGTTAAGGATCCAGCATTGCCGTGAGCTGTGGTGTAGGTCACAGAGTCAGCTCGGATCCCATGTTGCTGTGGCAGTGGTGTACACCAGCGGCTACAGCTCTGATTAGACCCCTAGCCTGAGAACTTCCATAAGCCACGGGTGAGGCCCTAAAAAGACAAAAGACAAAAAAAGGGAGAATGAAAATCAAACCTTTTCTATCTTTCAAAACCATAAGTTAAAAGAGGTTTAAATCATCTAGTTTTCAGGAGTTCCCGTTGTGGCACAGTGGTAATGAATCTGACTAGTATCCATGAGGACGCAGATTTGCACCCTGGCCTTGCTCAGTGGGTTAAGGATCCAGTGTTGCCGTGAGCTGTGGTGTAGGCAGCAGACATGGCTCAGATCCTGTGTTGCTGTGGCTGTGGCGAAGGGCGGCGGCTATAACTTCCATCTGGCCCCTAGCCTGGGAACTTCCACATGCTGTGGCTGCGGCCCTAAAAAGAAAAAAAAATTATCTAGTTTTCTAATATCTACGATATTTAATTGGTTCCAAAAGTAGACTTTTCAAAGTGTGGTATCACAAACCATTTTTTAGGCCATGAATCTGGAGACTTCAAAGTAAAATGTGATAAGAATTGCAGAAAAATTGCTATTTGTATCTGTGTGCGTATGTATTGCCCTAGCAACATACAAATATTGGCTGCTAACCTGCAGAATGAAAAAAAACTATCCAATTATAAAATATAGCCCTGACTAGAACAGTTTTTTCAATACCTTAGATAAAATAAACATCTCTTGAGCACACTATGTATGTTTTAACTATGATGCCTAAGTAAGCCTTTGTTTAATACCTACAAAAGTGCAAAAAGAGGTGAGAAAATGACAATTCAGAGTAATAATTCATCTTGAGTTGTTTATCTCTAAGCCATTAAAATGGAATACATTAAATTCTTTCCACATTATCATAAAAACACTTCTTACCTGCCAGTAACGAACTGCAAGAGAAGAACTCTCTCCTCTGGAGTAATATCTTCCACAACTTCCCAGAACCACTAAAAACAACAACAAAAAACTTAGCTCATATTTCAGAGCAATTGTAGGCTTCTTAATACCAGAGAAATATGCAATATTCATAAAGCATATTTTATTCTATGAAACTCATTTATCAAAAATGATTTCATACAAAGCTTTCATATGAAAGTCCCACAAGAAGAATTTCGGGAAAAACTTTACTTTGTTAATTAATGTAGGTTTTCATCCAATAGTGCTGAAAAGCTTACAAGATTAAATGGCAAAACTTAACTTCATTCTAAGCTCTAGAGAGATTTTACCTGAATAACTGGATCTTCTCTTTCATAACCACTTGTGTATTCTGTATTTTTTATCCAATCACTCACATCAATTTCTGGCATGCCAGAGAGCAGTAGCTCCTTCGGGGAAGAAGTAAAATATTTCATTAATCTTCTTTGGGGAAAAAAAAAGCAATTACATTTAAATAGTAAATGTGCCTTAATTAGAAACTAATCCTGTGTAAAACTGATTTATTTTTGTGACAGTGTCTGCATGTCATCAGTAACAAGTACTACATGGGAGAGAACCCTTGATACAGATAATCTTAAACACTGTGAGATGTGGAGATGTCACTACACTGATACAATTTAATTAAAACATGAGATAATAGTTTATGTCTATATAGAAATACAGATGATACAACAGTTTATACGTACAACAACTTCATGAACATTATCGTCTTTGGTTTACATTTATTTTAAGAATTTATTAAATTCTACAAAGAGACTGTACTTTCAATATGAAAGTAACAACAAATATAGAACGACCATATGATCTAGCAATCTTATTCCTGGACATATATCTGGACAAAACTTTCCCTGAAAAAGATACACGCACCCCTATGTCCACTGCAGCACTATTTACAACAGCCAAGACATGGAAACAACCTAAATATCCATCAACAGAGGAATGGATTAAGAAGATATGGTACATAAACACAGTGGAATACTACTCAGCCATAAAAAGGAACAAAACAATGCCATCTGCAGCAACATGGATGGAACTAGAGACTGATACTAAGTGAAGTAAGTCAAAAAGAAGAGGACAAACTCCATATGATATCACTTCTATTTGGAATCTGATACATGGCACAAGTGAACCTATCTACAGAAAAAAAAAAAAAACTCACGGACATGGAGACTTGTGGTTTTTAAGGGGGAAGGGAAGGGAGTGGGATGGACTGAGAGTTTGGGGTTAGCAGATGCGAACTGTTACATTTGAAGTGGATAAGCAATGAGATCCTGCTGTATAGCACAGGGACATCCAGTCACCTGCAATGGAACATGATGGAGGATAATGTGAGAAAAAGATGTGTGTGTGTGTGTGTGTGTGTGTATATATATATATACACACACATACATACAACTAGGTCACTTCGCTGTACAGTAGAAATTTATACAACACTGTAAATCAAGTATAAATTTTTATTAAAAATTTTTTTAAAAAGTAATAACAAAGACCTAAATAAATCTGGCTTGAAGAAAGAAAAAGATCAAGAAACGCTAATCACTAGAAAAAAAAGTTGCTATAATAAAAAGTTATGATTTTTAAAAAAACATAAAAGATTCAGGCTTTGAAGAACTCTGAAGAATAATTTTAGTCCTTTAAAGTCAAGTTTCCCCAAGGTGAGAAAAAAATATAATTTTCCTAATAATGACTTTTGGTATTCTTTGGTCTAGGAAGATCATCGAACTATCAATCAAATCACTAAGAATGAATTTAAGAATAGCAAAAGTATTTACCATTCTTTCCCAAGAGAAAAGAGAACATGAAAGAACCTTGTCCACGTCTCTGAAGCAGCCATATTTCGCAGTTGGATGTGTTTACCCATTAAAGTGAGGCAATTAACTAGTCTATGGTTAACATTGACTGGCAGGAACAGCAAGGTTTGTTATTACAGAGACAGATACAGTGTGGTTCAAAATCACTTCTCCTATAGCAACTACTCTAATATGCACTTGACAAGTATAGAGTATGCCCTGAAGAAGATTAATGAAGGCCGATATAAGGCAGAGTCTGAGACCTCTTAGAGGGCATTTCTGAGACCTATTCAAGAAGTCTGCAAAGTTCTCCCTTTTCCAACTTATCTGGAGCTAGATTTTATCCACAAAGCACAACCAAAGGACATATCACAACAGATTATACGCAGAAGCAGATTCGAGAATCCAGTTTCTTCTATTCAGCCAGACATTAAAGAAACTTGCAAAAATGTAAAACAATGCCGCTTTTCTATTTTATTCTGAAAATGCAATTTTATTTCTTAAATGCTATTTATATTAATATGTAATGAACTGTTATTTTCATATGAATTAATACAAATATTTTACATTTGTCTGAATTTCAAATACAATAAATACCAATTACTAGAACCCACATTAAAAAAACCTCTTTTCTTGTAAAGGGTCCTAAGGCCAAAAAATTTGAGAACTGCTGGTCTAAGGTGTAGACTTGCCATAGTATTATGAAATACTTTCACTTGATGAAGGAATTCCAGTTAGGGTCCATTTGCCACCCCTAAATACATTCTGCACCTTCCTTTGCACATTCTGTGCCCCAGGAGCCTGATCCCTGCAGACTGGCTCTCTTGCCTGTTGACTGCAGGTTGGCTTTCATCACTGGGAAACAGGAAGAGTCTGCAGGAGGGAGCATTTTCTGCTCTCTCCCTGCTTCACTGCATCTTTGTGGTAGCCCCGGTATCCTTACAGATACCACCTGGTGGCCCCTGCTGGTTCAGGCTCATAGGGCTCCTCACAATAATTCTTTCACTTGTCTACAATTCTAGGGGTGATAAAGGCTGTTTATAGTTGCCAGTCTCTGGATGTCTCAACCATATCTTGTTTATTCTTAACTTGCGCATGCCTCAGTAAGCTCTTTCATTAAAATTCCTTTATTTGAACAACCTGGGGAAAGTCTACACCCTGACAGGACCCTGATACAGATATGCCAAAAGGCAATGTAGATGCTTGTTACACGTTTCTTATAACCCATAAGTTTAATCCTCCTCTTCCTTTCCAAGCTGAAGATAAGCCCTTCATAATATTAAATCTGCTTCCATTGTTAATAATTGTGACTAAAAATGCCTGAAGCTATACATTCTCTCAAGAAATTTGAAGCATTTCATGAACATCATATGTTATGGCTTTGTGAAAAGAAAAGAGCTTTATTATCCCAGTTTACACTTGGGCAAAAAAAGTTATTAAATTGACTGAAAACAAATAGATGAAATGGGAATACCAAAATAAAAAGCACATACACATATAACAAAAAAGATGGTGAATCCCAATCAATAATTTATTTTCTAAAAATGTGACAAAATAACTGAATTGGTCTACTGGAATTGAGTGCAATATATATAACCCATTAACTAACAGAAATTGAGTCATGCAAGTGTTCATAGCTGTTACTTCACCCAATATTCACACAGCTCAATGTTTTAATATCTTGGTACCACCATGGATAAATTCATAACCAGCACAGTATAGCAGGACAGCCCCTCAGACATTTGGGGAACACCTCAACCGTAATAATATTATAGCTATAGAAATAACAACAACATTGTCACCAATTTGGACCTGATGATCATCTCCTGACTTGACACGGCATTCTGTCCCCAGTGGATGAATACACCTCCAGTTCAGGACACCGACGCTATCAGATAACCCTCTTTCCACTAAAACTCTAGAAGCTAACCCTTATCTCTTAACTCTGATAACATCTAGCTTTGATGTTTGTGCCAACTTTTTAAAAAAGTTTCTACCCCAGTGTAGCATAATCCTTTCCTATGAAAGACACAAAGTCACACAAAATGTCCTAAGACCACGTCCCATTTATAACTCATGCCCCTGAGAGGCAATACTGATGAAGAGAGAGTGGGCCAGGTCAGAGAACAGGGGTTCACAGTGGCTGTAACACATACTCTATGAATAGGAGCAAGTTCTGTACCTTCTTTGGCCTAGTTTTCCCCATCTGTAAAATGGGAATAATAGCGCTTACCTCAGGGTTCCAACACAAAGGTTTTAAAAGTTAGTACTCATGAAGCTCTTGGCAAATACTAAATAATAATTATCATCACTGCATAAATTAACGTCATGCCTACAAAACTGCTCTTTCCAAACAATCCCACTACATGAACCACTCAACTTAGTAAAGCCAGAGTCTAAGACAGACTAGGAATCCTGACCTAATTTCTAATATAGGTACCACAATTAAAATCTTACTAAATATAAATATCAAAGACAAAGGAATAAAGCTTCTCAAAGAAAACAGAGGAAAATACTTTCACAACCTTGGAATAAGAAAAATTTCTTAAACATAACCCAGAAAGCTCCATTCATTAAAAAGAAAAAGAGAGGAGAGAAAACAAGTGGTAAACTGAACTGTATTAAAACTAAACACTTCTGATAATTAAAAGACACCAGAGGAAGTTCCTTTGTGGCTCAGTGGGTTAAGGATCTGGTGTTGCCACAGTTATAGCACAGGTCACAACTGTGGCACGGATCTGATCCTTGGCCTGGGAACTTACACATGCCACGGGCGCAGCCAAAAATAAGTAAATAAATAAAAACAAAGAAAAAAAAGACAGCAGAATAGGAGAAGACTTTCACAACACATATATCTAACAATGACGCCTGTAAACAATACATTGACTCCCACAAATTAGTGTTAAAAAAAAAAAAGCCAGAGAACATCAACAGAAAAATGGACAAATCACTTGAACATTTTGGTAATAGAGAATACAAATGGCCAATAAACATATAAAACATGCTCAATCTTACTGATCACCAGGAAATGAAAGTTAAAATCATCGGGAAATACCACTACTATTCTATCAGAATGGAAAAAAAATAAATAGAAAAATGCTGATTAGGATACAGAATACCCAGAACTCTCACATGTGTTGGGGTGTAAACTGACATACTATTGTGGAAAACATCTGCTAGCATCTACTCTAATGGAGTAAGTGCACACTCTCTATCCCAGCAATTCCACTCCAAGGAAACTCAAACATATGCTATCCTAAAGACAAGTACTAGAGTGTTTGTAGCAACACTATTTCAAATAGCCCAAAACCAAAACATGCCCACTAAATGTTCATCAAGACTGGAAAAGATGGGAGTTTCTGGGGTGGCCCAGGGGGTTAAGAACCTAACAGAGTGTCTAAAAGGATGCAGGTTCAATCCCTGGCTTCGCTCAGTAGGTTAAGGATCCGGGCGTTGCCATAAACTGTGGCGTAGGTTTCAGGTGGGGCTCAGATCTGGCATTGCTGTAGCTGTGGTGTAGGCTGGCAGCTGCAGCTCTGATTAGACCCCTAGCCCAGGAACTTCCATATGCCATGGGTATGGTCCTAAAGAGAAAAAAAATGTGGAAAAGACAAAGAAAATTATATTACCACAATCAAGTATTACAACTTCATGCAACAATAAATATGACTCTCACAAACAAAAAGGTGTGCTGAAGAAGTCAAATGCATTTTAGGTGATTATTCCATTTACATCAAGTTCAAAAACAAGTAACCTATATTACCAGAAGTCAGGAGAGTGACAACCCCATGAAAGGCTGAGGGGTGAGAGTGACTGAAAGGGGACATGAAAGCGATCTGGGATGTTAGGATTTCTCAGTTTCTCTCTCTCTTTTTTTTTTTTTTGTCTTTTTGCCTTTTATGTAGAGCCGCACCCGCGGCATATGGAGGTTCCCAGGCTAGGGGTCTAACAGGAGCTATAGCTGCCGGCCTTCGTCACAGCCACAGCAACGCGGGATCCGAGCCACGTTTGTGACCTACACCACAGCTCACGGCAACGCCGGATCCTTAACCCACTGAGCAAGGCCAGGGATCGAACCTGCAACCTCATAGTTCTTAGTCGGATTTGTTAACCACTGAGCCACGAAGGGAACTCCGGATTTCTCAGTTTCTTGATCTGGGTGCTGTTTCATGGGTGTATACAGTTTGTGAAAATACAGTAAGCTAGACATTTCTAATGCATGTATTTTTTTTCTATGTATATGATAATTCAATAAAGTTTTATAAAACTTACCAGTATCAGTAAATTACAAAGTTCTGTCAATTATTTGTTTGTTGCTATTTATTTTTGATACAGAGGTCAAGAAAATACTGTAATTTTCTGTTTAAGTTCATAAGTACTCCTCCCTTTTCAAATACTAAAAACATTAACTTTTATAGTTATGCAAAAAACTAATGAGTCTATGCTAAAAAAATTTATTCATCTTAAACCTAAAAACACAATGAAAAAAGCTCAAAATTGACATTTAATGAAACTAAGTCAGAATAGACTTCAAAATTATTTAGCAAGTTTGTCCACTACTATAATGATATATACTATGAGTGATAAGTTGAAAATACTGATATATGTAAAATTTACTGGTACATACCAATGTACTTATTCACATATTAAAATAAAAGGCACAGGGGAAACTAATTTTATGAGACAATAAAAACCAAAGGATACTTTTTCCATTAATCTAAAATTAATTATTCCAAATTATAATTTTTAAAATAAGAAAGTATATGCTATTTAAAATACTGTTTACTTTTTATGAAGGAGTCAGACAACTCAAAGAAAATTACTTATTATCCAGAGAAAAAAGGAAATGGAAGAAAATGAGACATAAATCATATAAAATCAGAAATCCTGTTAGATCACAGTAAAAGGTAGGCAAATCAAAGAAGGAAAACAAAACATTCATTAGAGACTAGGGTCTGGCAAAGACAGGACTACACATAGGTTTAAAATGGAAAATTATAAAATTACATATATGATGAAATAAGCTGGAGAAGATAACACAAATATAGCAGGAAAACCTCTCAATCAATTTTTCTTTTCAGAAGTACAAGAAGTTAGTATCGGTATCCTTTACCTCATAAGGTCAAATAAAAAATTCAGAAATAATGTGAATACTGCTTTTAGGAAGACTGGCCTTCAACATCTCCCATGTACAACACTTTGGAAATACGTTTCCTTTTGGCTTATCACCACTTCATTCCATTTCATACGAAGAAGTTGCTAATCTGGTTATCAAGCTTAAGAGAAGCATAATCACACATCTTACAACAGCTCTCTCAACATGAACATTAAACCATAATGTTCTATACATCATTCCATTCACCACTGTGCTCCAAAATTATTTCTAAATTACATCAACTGCTTGTTGCTGCTGTGTTATGTAACAACAAAAGAACTGATGTTTTTCCTTACCAATTCATATTCGTCAAAAAGTTGTATGAGGGAAGGCGGGATGAACATATGAAAGCCCTGTAAAAAAGCATTTATCTGAGGCTGAATGGCTCTTGTCATTCGAAGTTCGGTGACAAGCTGGACATACTCCGCCTAGAGGAAAAAAAAAATTATGATTTTTTTTTTAAATTTTACATACTGAAGATACGATTGATTTGATCATTTCTCATTTAAGGGGTAAAGGCTTAGAATCAATTTGGCATCAATATTCATACATTTCAGAAAACCAGTAATCCACCATTTATTACACTGTTTAGGCCAAAAACCTTAGAATCACTCCTCCAGGGTTCTCTCTCATCCTTTGTCAGTGAGTGCTTATCAGATCTACCTCCAAAAATGTTCTCAATCAGACCTTGTCCCACCACCTCCATTTGTCACACTTTGTTACAAGCTCTCACCTGGATCACTGCAACACCTGGTGTCACTGCTGCCATTTTTGCCTCAGTAGCTGCTTCTTCACACCAGAGTGAATTTTTTAAAATACACACGCATTTTCTAATATATAATGCAGATCACATAACCCTCCTTCTCAAAACCCTACCATGACTTCTCATGATAAGTGGGATAAAGCCCAAATTCCTCCCCTAGTCCATAAGGCTCTACATGGCCCAGCCCCTGCCTTGCTCTCTCATCTCATTCCCTTCCACTCTCCCCTTCGCTCCCTCACTCTACTCCCCAAACACAAGTCTGCTCAGGCCTCAGTGTCTGTCTACTTTCGGGTGCCTCTGACTGAAATGTCTCATTGGACTGCAATCTCTGCAAGCAGGGGCTCTGTTTTGCTTACCAGTACATATTCTCAGCTCTTAAAAAAAAGGGGATGTCA
Organism: Catagonus wagneri; assembly: GCA_004024745.2. NCBI lineage: Eukaryota > Metazoa > Chordata > Mammalia > Artiodactyla > Tayassuidae > Catagonus > Catagonus wagneri. The sequence continues at coordinate 4,129,290 of PVHT020000080.1, forward strand.
CTTTCTCAGTGTTAAACAAATATGTGATGAATGCATATATTCCACAAATTCATTTAAAACACACTTAGAACATGATAAAACAGCTCATTCAAGTGTAGCCTATTTGATTCTGAGTTAAGGTAAGCTATTTTCACACATTTTACTTTAAATACACATTATCGGAGTTCCCATCATGGCTCAGTGGAAATAAATCTGACTAGGAACCGTTAGGACATAGGTTCGATCCCTGGCCTCACTCAGAGGGTTAAGGACCTGGCGTTGCCATGAGCTGTGGTGTAGGTCACACACACGGCTTGGATCTGGCGTTGCTATGGCTGTGGTGTAGGCTGGCAGCTACAACGCCAATTCGACCCCTAGGCTGGGAACCTCCACATGCCATGGGGTGGCCCTAAAAAAGACAAAAAATAAAAATAAAGTATAATTATTGTCAACCAAAATAGTGTCACTTAAATTTAACTAGCAGTAAAAAGTATATGTTGGCTCAGACCAGAATAAATTATATCTCTCTGAAACTCTAAAAATTGTTATTATTCAGATATTTTAAATTATACGTAAGTTAAAGTAATATGCTATACATGGGCCTCACCTCCTAGGAGTAAATGCTCTAAACAGAGTGAGAAAGTCTGTTTTAGGCACCTTCCTTTATTTTATTTTTATTTTTTCGCACTAATCTGATACTGTTCCCCTCCCCACTCTACCCTGCAAAAAAAAAGAAAAAACCCACAGGCACTGAGCCAGCAAGTTCTATATGACTTTGGCTATGTATCCTCCATATACCTCGGCGCTACAGAATGTCACAATAGATTGCTCACAGCTCCCCGCAACCCCACACGGCTCCCTGTGCAATCTGGCACAGGGAAAACTGCCGTCTCTGCTATTCAATCTACTCCCACCCCAAATCCCACTTCCCACCACTCAAAGGTTTTTCTCCACTGTACAGGAATTAATCAGTTTCTGCAAGTTATATCCAGGTAGCTACTAGAGAGAGAGAAACAGAAATGTGTGCCAAGCAATCAAACAGAAACACAAACTAAATTTTCAGGATCCAACCTAAGAAATTATATATATATATATATATACAGCACACTTTCAAATGATAACCAGAAATGATTTCAGCATCAACACATGATCATCTTTTAATTGAAGCCTGCTCTAACCAAAACTGCTTAATGAACATATTAAAATTTCCCTGCTCCATTCATTAATTACAGATTTTTTCCCAAGAGTTTTGCTCTCATAATATTTTTTTTCCTTTTTTGCCATGCCTGCAGCATGTGGATGTTCCTGGGCCAGGGATCAAACCCATGCCACAGCAGCGACATGAACCACTGTAGTGACAATGCCAGATCCTTAACCTGTTGAGCCACAAGGGAATTCCTGGTCTTATAATCTTAAGATATTATTCAATAATCATTGTTAAAAACATCAAATTATGAAGCATGAACTACTCAGGTACACTTTATCTATTTTAATTTGCCAATGCATTATATATGTGTCAAAATAGCACACATTCTCTTTTCTACCAATTCCTCTTATTTCCTCATATATTCTATGTTTAAAAATTAATTTTCGGAATCCCCATCATGGTGCAGCTGTTAAGGAATACGACTATGAACCATGAGGTTGTGGGTTCGATCCCTGGCCTTGCTCAGTGGGTTAAGGATTCAGCATTGCCATGAGTTGTGGTGTAGGTCGCAGACGCAGCTCGGATCCCGTGTTGCTGTGGCTGTGGCGTAGGCCAGCAGCTGGAGCTCCAACTGGACCCCTAGCCTGAGAACCTCCATATGCCATGGGTGTGGCCCTAAAAAGAAAAAAAAATTTAATTTTCACAAGGACACTAATGTTCCCTCTACTATAATAATTTCCCATGTTTATTTCCATAATTATTGGACATCGATTTGTGAAAATCAGCTCCTTCAGAGACGTCTCCATATTAACTTACATGTGGATGAATCTTGGTCTAAATTATTTCTCAGTAAAATAATAAAATCCTAACCATTACAAACTTTCCTGAGTTGTTTACTAAGAGTTTTCCAGGTAGTTAAAAGACAACTGTGTTTAACAGAAAAAAAAAAATTAAATCCAACTGCTTCTAAAATGTTCCGCTGCCCAATTAAAGAGGACATCCTCAAACAGAGTTACACACATAAACATGTTGTTGATGACACAATTATTACTATGAACATCTAAGGTTTTGATTGTTCATACTCTGCAGAAATACACTGGCTGCATTCCCAGCACCTACAAAGGCATCCAACTCATTCACCCTACTCTTTACATCCTTGGGTAACTACATCTAATACCTTCAATGCTTTAAGGAAACAGTCGACATGTAAATGACAATCAGTCCACAAAGCACTGGCATAAAAAGTTGCTCAAATATACAAAGTATAAATGAAAGCTAAAATCCCACTTCATTTAAGGTATTTAAAAAGAGATGAGGAGTTCCCATTGTGGTGCAGCAGAAATGAATCCGACTAGGAACCATGAGGTTGCAGGTTCGATCCCTGGTCTTGCTCAGTAGATCAAGGATCCGGCGCTGCCGTGAGCGGTGCTGTAGGTTGCAGACGTGGCTCGGATCCTGCATTGCTAGACCTCTAGCCTGGGAACCTCCATGTGCCGTGGGTGCGGCTCTAAAAAGAAAAAGACTAAATAAATAAATAAATAAATAAATAAATAATATAACTGAGGGTAGGAGATCTTTATCCCCAGCAGACGGCACATCGTAAGAGTCATATTTGTTCCCACTTGATTTGTTGTTAATTCTTTGAGGGCATAAAATAATAAGAGATGCCACAGAATTAAAATGAAGAATTAATGATATTAAAGAATCTGAGTCGGTTACTTGTTCTGGTGATATAGTTATGTTTATAGAAAGTTTTCATCTTAGAAAGCCTCAGCATATTTATTTTCAACAATAAAAAAGAAACTTAGTTTTTTCTACGTCAACATCTGAGCTACATAAGTGATATAAGATAAATAACCAAAAATACCTGCATGGGAAAATATAAAAACACTAAGATTGAGATTCAACTTTCAGACCTTATATTCCAGTTAAATTACATGTCTGGTTACGGAAACATTTTGTGTTAATAATCTTCCAGTCTTCTAAATGTGTGGAAAGAATAATATCACCCCTTAAAAATCTTCCTTAAAATTTTTACTTCTCTTCAGCCTTTGAACCTAAATTATGTCTTCTTATGAGGAGTGGTGGCTAATGCTTGAAAACCGGTACCTTTTTCTGAAGTTACTTTTCTTCCTGAAATTTTTTTCACTATTTCTTGAAAGATATGTATATAAACCATTTTTATTTAAATAACAGTTAACTTCCACTAGTGAAAACAAGATGCTTTTATTCCCCCTTGTACATATTTGTGAAACTGTTTGAAAGTTATTTTTACTTTTAAATTAACAGTTTAAATGGCATTATGACTGGCATGATTCAATTCACTGTTTGAATATAAATTCTCCAGTAATCAAAGCTTATTTAAGAGCTCTCATTGAAAATTTCTTCACTGAAAACTCAAAGGATACCAGGCTTCTTCTGTAGGAATAAGTAGATGTAAGAAAATGGAGATGAACATTTTTACAATGTAACATTTTTCAATAATTTATTCTTTAATAGTATATCCTTATTTTTAAGCTCAGAAATTAGTTTCAAAGACTGATAATCTGGTAAAAACCCTAATCAGTTTCCTTGGAACAAAGTCAGTCATTGAAAATAGTGAATCTTGAGGTTACCATCACATAGATTTGGTCGTTTTTAAAGTGAATTTTTAGAATATACCAACTAAAATACAAAGACAAAAGTATGTTCTCCATGTTGACAAGAAGATAACTAAAGATAATGTGAAACCTAATCTAATAATACGCACATACATTCAATATGAAGAACTTTAGACCTAAACTTTTTTCAGTTTTTAGAGTAAAAAAAGATCTCTCATAGTATAATTTTCTAAAGATGTACATAAGGAATCCACTTTAAGTCAATAATCTATATAGACAAGTTTGTGTTTTGTGCCTGTATGCACATCAAATGCATTTGTGCATGAAATAAATCAAGTGGAACTAGCAATAAAATATAAGGTATTAACTATACAAAAATGAAATGCAGGAAAACTTACTAAATTTTTTATTGAAGTATGGTTGATTTACAATGTTAGTTTTAGGTATACAGCAAAGTATAAGTTTCACAAATATGTATGTGAAACTTTCATATTCTTTATAAGTTATTACAAGATATTGAAAACAGTACCCTGCACTATCCAACAGGACCTTGCTGTTTATCTACTTTACATATAGCAGTGTATATATCTCTTAGCCCAAAACTCCTAATTTACCCCTCCTTCCCCTTTCTCTTTGGTAACCATTAAGTCTGGAAAACACTAAATTTCTATGTGCTACCTTGTTCATACTCACTGCCTTAGTAAATGGGAGGCCCAGCAGTTACACAATCACAGAGACCTTGATTTAAACTAAGGGTTTACTAATTTTGAGCCCTTAGACAGTTATTTAACTTCTAAAGAAATATCGTGTGTAGTTGTTACAAGCTCAGGCTTTATATTTATAGGCTGCCTGGGTTCAAATCCACCACTTACTAAGCATGCGATTTGGAAGAAAGCTACTTAACCTCTTCATGCTTCAGCTTCCTTACTTGCAGCAAGCAGTATCTACACCTCATAGGATTGTTTAAGTGTAAGTTAATATATGTAAAGCCCTTTTTTTTTTTTTTGTCTTTTTGCCTTTTATGTAGAGCCGCACCCGTGGCATATGGAGGTTCCCAGGCTAGGGGTCTAACAGGAGCTGTAGCTGCCAGCCTTCGCTACAGCCACAGCAACGCGGGATCCAAGCCGCATCTGCAAACTTTCACCACAGCTCACGGCAACACCGGATCCTTAACCCACGGAGCAAGGCCAGGGATCTAACCCGCAACCTCATGGTTCTTAGTCGGATTCGTTAACCACTGAGCCACGAAGGGAACTCCTCCTACATAAAGCACTTTTAACAGTGTCTAGCACAATATAAGCACCTAATGTCAGATGCTTTTATTATTAAAGCTGCTTCCATCCTGAATAAACAGAAATAACTATTCAAAAGGCTGTTGTAACAGTAAATGAGAAATGTACAAAGAACACAACTCACAAACATGAAATGCACACAAAGCACTCAAAAGGCAGTGGCTATTATCATCACTAGGAAACAGAACTGATGTGATAAGGCTGATGACAAGGAAAAGGACACCACCCATCATTCTGGAGCCCATCCACCTAAGTGGCTTATCCTCATGTCCTTCTTTTTCATCCTTCCAAACAGCTAATTACCATGTTCTGTAAGTTCTCCATCCTCAAAAGCTATCTCACGTTCTCCAATCCCTCATGCATCCCCAGACTAACGCCACAATCATCCATCAGTTGCCCTGGCTCCAATATTGCCCCATCTCAACCCAGTCTTCACACACCAAGCTGAGCTGAGTTTTTTTCTTAAAAAACAGAAACTGGATCACATCACTGCCCTCCACAACATGTGCGATCATCCCCAACCCTTTAGAATAGTTTTCACATTTCTAATTGGGGATGCAAAGGCTTTCAGAATTTGGCCCTGTCTACCCACCACTCCCCCACCTTATCTTTTCCCACTCACTTTACATCTCCAACCGGATCTACCTGTGGTTCCCCAAACGTACCATGCTGTCATCTTCTGCCCTCTTGTAAGCCCAGAACATTTCCTTATCCCCCTTCCTTACTCATATTCTGATCACTTAATGCTTCTCCTCTATAATTCAACTTTTTTTTTGTCATTTTAGGGCCACAACTGCGGCATGTGGAGGTTCCCAGGCTAGGGGTCTAACAGGAGCTGTAGCTGCCGGCCTACGCCAAAGCCACAGCAACGCGGGATCCGAGCTGCATCTGCGACCTACACCACAGCTCGTGGCAACGCCGGATACTTAACCCACTGAGCAAGGCCAGGGATTGAACCTGTAACCTCATGGTTCCTAGCCAGATTTGTTAACCACTGAGCCACGACGCGAACTCCTGTAATTCAACTTCTGTGCCATCTTCTCCATTCCCCAATATCCTGAGCCATACAACCCCATTTTTCCCCCCCAGACTAAATGAACTTTATGACTAGTATGATGAAAGTGTTGTTAAAACCTAAAACCCACAAAGTTTATTCTTCAGTTCTAAGAGCTGTAACCGAAGGTAGAGAGAAAATACGTCACTCCTAACTTAAGATTTTATGGTTCTACAATTTTATCCTTTGGTCAGGAATTTAAAAGTGAAAAGTGAACACAAAACTCAAAAAGCTGAAAATACCATTTAAATGTAAATGTTCATCCACTTTCCAAAGTTAGACCATGGAGGTTTTTTTTCTCCTCTAGATTTTAAAACAAATCTTTGACAGATACAAAATTAAACGTAAAAGAGCATTTTATTTCAAATGTGGAACTGATATATACTGTTCTGCCTGCATTACTTTCATTTATTAATGTACTTCTTTTTAAACGAAAGTATTTTATCTATTTGGTTTCAGTCTGTTATTACCAAAGCCTTTCAACATAATTCAGGAATAAATGACTCCCCCATGTGGAGACAAGCTTGCATAGTCGTTTTCTTACTAACAATCTTGGCAAGTCATTTGAGCTTCAATATGCTTGCAAATTCTGAAGTTGAACTCCAAACATGATAATTTTAACTTTATACCTATAAAGTAAGTAAAAAGCTGACCCCAGAGTAACAGAAAAGTTCATGACAGAACTGTATGTTAAAAAATAACAAGAATCACTAAAGAACATGGGCTGAAAATTTTACTTGTAAATTGAATATCTTAATTCTAAATCAAGTGATCAATTTAAGATGTAGGTATGTTTCTAAAGATTTTTAATTAAAAAAAAAATCTAGTTGCTTACTGAATATTAAATGTTTAAGCATCAACAATTACACTTGATTGACTGATAATATCAGAAAACGAAAATGCTCAATTTATTGTGAGAAATGCCTATATAAGAAAAATAAAAGCTGAGAACTAACGTATTAGTGATTGAGATCCTGCTTTTACCTCTATTACCAAAGCTAATCATTAAAAACTAAGTTAACCTGTTATTAACAAAGCAATGTCAATAATATAGTTAAATAAAAATATGTTAAACTTATAAACAAGTTTTAAGCTCTTGAATATTATATTAGTATTCCAGCCTGAGGCTAGATTCATGATGAAGGAAATACTCTCAATGTAAGCATATCCTTATTTGTTGTTATTTTTTAAATATCTTCCTTCTTTCTAGATTTCAGTAAAAGATACAAATGCAAAAGCGTAAAATACATATTTAAAAAATCTAAACAAAAAATCACATCTTAGTGGGAAGGGGGCTGTTAGGATACAAAAATATAAATCAGCTATCTATCATGCAACTGTTAGTGAGTCTTTTCACTTTGTCACATAAAATATATCTGAGAGGAGTGAGAAATCCGCTCACCAGATAGTGTGTTCCCAGACAGGAATCATGTATGAGGTTCTCTCACGAAAAGCAATCATTTGCTTATAATGAAGATTCTACAACTTCATTACCCCTAATTGGGAGGAGGTCCCCAGTGTAAAATAAAATAATAAATGTATTACGAGGTGGATAATCTAATAATTAGAAGGTTTTTTAAAATATTCTCATTCACTGGCAAGCTCACATAGATTTAAAAATTTAAGCATCTTATTATTTTAATCTTCTAGAGCTTAACATGACCTATTACATTAAAAATCAAGTAAGATCTTCCTTGACATGATTAATTTAGCTATCAAGATGAAAAATATTAGACTCGAAACTAGGAGACTTGGGTTTTGGCCTAATCTTAACCATTAACTATTCAGGCTTCAGCATCCTTATGTGTAAGATGAGAGAGTAGACTAAAAAATTTCTAAGTATAGGTGTGAAAAAACTCAGCTCTTGGTTTTATTTTCAAAAACAAAATTTCATCTTTTAAAATACATATAGTATCTAAGTTTAAAAAGGTAAAATTATAGTTTAATGTAGATCTTCATTTCAATACAAATGTGAAACTAAGAATCTATTTTTTATAGAAAACTATCCAGTAACAACTCACTTTTGTGTTTTTCGGTTTATAAAATGTTGGTAACAATTTTGTATGGAAGGTAATATTATCCCAATTATACAGAATAGAAAACTGAGGCTCAAAGAGTTTTTTTTAAAAACATGGCCAAGTCTCTTGGCCTTAAAAAAATTAAAAAAAGAAAAACTATATTTTACTAAATCTCTAGTCTACAAAATTACTTAATGGACATTATTTTTACTGATAACTGATTCTGAAGCTTTCTTGGAATTATAATCCAATAAAGGAAAGGAAAAAGAGTCTGATCCTATTTAATCAGAAGATGCTACTGGTAAGTGATGGAACTGGAATGCCTAAAACCAGATTTTCTGACTCCCAAATTTTCTACATAGTATAACAAAACATAAAGGTGTATTAAAATAACACAAATTTCAAAAGTATAATTTAAAGCATCTACCTAATTTTTCAAAAAAAAAGGTACAAACGGGAAATAAAATAAATAAAAGTAACCAAATTTCAAAAGTATAATTTAAAGCATCTACCTAATTTTTCAAAAAAAAGGTACAAACAGGAAATAAAATAAATAAAAGTAACCAAGTTATAAAGTTAAAAAAAATCAAGTTCAGAGGTCTAAAAGAATTTACTGGATCCAAAAAGTGTGTAATTATGTTTAAATACTGGGATTTCTCCTCTCTCAGAACTCTTAATATCATACATTAAAAACAGAAATAGGGATTTAGTGCAAACATGACACTGCTGTAAGTTTATATTTCTAATGAAATTATTTGACAGGCAGATAAGCAACTTACACAATCAACTGAACTGTGCTGCAGACTGCTTGAGAACTACCTCAGAATATCTAACACAATATTGAATCCTTTGTAATCCTTTGTAATTCACATCTGATGTTTTAGTTAATTTAAATACTTTAGCTGTTATAAATGTTATGAAACTCTAACAATAAAAGTGTTTCTAGCTAGTTTCAGGAAACTTTAGAGTAATTAGCAAACCATCAGCGCTAAGTTACAAACAACGGCTGAGGTAAAAATTGGAATACTTACTTTGTTATTTTGTGTAACAAGAATACTTCCACCCCCAGGTTTCAAAGGCACCTCTTCCATTGCTCCAAACACATCAGTCTCAACAGAAAAAGTTAGTTCTAGACCCAGATCACTAATATCATTATCTAAAATCCACTGCAAATTTTTGGCATATTCTGGATCAATGGATGCCACATCTTGGTAATTCACAGGAATACCTAAAAATGCAAACATAACAGCAGTTATATTCTAAATGTTTCTGCCTTTCCTTATCTGTTTAATGGTGAAATACTGCCCTCTACAGATATTCTGTAAAACTACAAAAAAATATAATCCAATTCACAGCATGATTTAAATGAATGCTAATTCCTGTAGTTGGGAGTCTGTAAATTTAAACTTACGTTTTTAACACATATTTTACAATGTTACCTTTTTTTAAAATAGCTATTCGGGAAAGTACTGTAAATTTTTAAAAGTGCCAATTCTCTTAAGCATATTCATATTAAAAGGCATTTTTAGCATAAATATACATTCACTGAAATGAGAAAAAAATTATCAAAAATGTAGGTTATTTTTTCTCTCCCTCAGGTCCCCAAAATACCTTACGTACACAGTTTCTAAACAAAATGAAAATTGTTCATCAAAAATGCCACCACTTATCTACTTAGTTTTCCCTAAAGACTTTAAGAAAAACAATTTAAATAAATGCTTATGAAAATAACAATAGGCCCATACCAAGAATGTGCTTGTAGAATGATCTCGTGAAGTAAATGTTAACCAGCTGCCTATGGTTCAAAGCTAATCCCAAAATCTGTCCAGCAAACCGGAAATAGTTCAAATGATCAGGATTTACGTAGGAGTTGCTATTAGGCTGAAAAGTTGTTCCTATTAAAGACAAAATAATTTATTTTTAAGACCATACAGAAGGGAGATCAATTCAATGTAGGTAAATTAGTTCGCAAACAAGTTCAGCAAAGCTACGGTTACATTATGTATTAACTTTCACAAGAATGTTCTTTGTGGAATATTTAATAGTGGAATTAGAAGTACTAAAGATAATCATTAACTCACACATACTTATCTGAATAAGTGTTTGTACAAGGAGAAAATTTTAGAATACTTTCCACTGAAGATGTGTCAGAGATCTTGGAAACACACACACACACACATGCACACACATGTTTTCCCAGGTAGTGTGGAATAACTACCTAGGCTGTGAATTAGGGCAGACATTGTTCAGTTCATCAATGCATGCCCAGTACAGTAGGCATTCACTACATTTTGCTCAAGGAATAGAACACTACAAAAGAATAAGTAAAAAAGAAAGAAAACTCTAAAGACCCCACATAAGAACTGCTAGAATGGATAAACAAATTCAGCAAGATAGCAGGATATAAGATTAACATTTAGAAATTGCTTGTATTTCTTTACTCTAAAAATGAAATATTAGGGAGTATAAAAAAACAATCACTTTTAAAATCACATAAAAAAAAATGCTTAGGAGGAGTCCCGCTGCGGCTCAGAGTGTTAAGGATCTGACATTGTCTCTGTGAGGATGCAGGTTTGATCCCTGGCCTCACTCAGTGGATTAAGAATCCAGCTTTGCCTCAAGCTGTGGCGTAGGTCACAGATGCAGCTCAGATCTGGCGTTGCCATTGCTGTGGCATGTGGCGTAGGCCTCAGCTGCAGCTCTGATTCAACCCCTTGCCTGGAAACTTCCATATGCTGCAAGTGTGGCTGTGAAAAGAAAAAAAAAATTTAGGAATAAACCTGACCAAGAGGGTGAAAGACTTACATGCTGAGAACTATAAAACATTAGCAAAGGAAACTGAAGATGATTCAAAGAAATAGAAAGATAGCCCATGCTCTAGGATTGGAAGAATTAATACTGTTAAAATGGCCGTACTACCTAAAACAATCTACAGATTTAATGTGATTCCTATCAAATTACCCATGACTTTTTTCACAGAACTAGAACAAAAAATCTAAAACTTTATGGAACCATAAAAGACCTCAAATTGCCAAAGTAATCCTTAGGAAAAAGAACAAAAGCAGTAAACTTCAGACAACATTACAAAGCTTCCAGCCTTCAGATACTACTACAAAGCTACAGTAATCAAAACAGCGTGGTACTGGCTCAAAAACAGCAATACAGAACTATGGAACAGTATAGAGCACAGAAGTAAACTCACACATCTATGGTCAATTAATCTTCAACAATTGAGTCAAGAACATACAATGCAGAAAAGACAGTCTCTTCAGCTAAGTGTTATTGGGAAAGTTGGACAGGCCACATGCAATGAAGCTAGAACATCTTGATACCATACACAAACATGAACTCCAAATGGCTTAAAGACTTAAATATAATATATGACACCATAAAACTCCTAGGAGAGAACATAGGCAAAACATTCTCTGATGTAAATTGTGCCAATATTTTCTTAGTCTCCCAAAGCAAAAGGAATAAAAGCAAAAATAAAGAAATGAGACCTAATCAAACCTACAAGCTTTTGTATAGTAAAAGAAACCATAAACAGAACAAAAAGAAAACCTACAGACTGGGAGAAAATATTTGCAAACAATGTGACCAACAAGAGTTTAATTTCCAAAATATACAGCTATACAACACATTAACAACAACAACAACAAAACCCAATCAAAAAATGGGCAGAAAACCTAAACAGGAATTTTTCTAAAAAAGACATACAGACGGCCAATAGGCACATGAAAAGATGCTCAAAGTTGCTCATTATTAGAAAAATGTAAATCAAAACTACAATGAGGTACCACCTCATACCAGTTAGAATAGCCATCATTAAAAAAATCTACAAATAACAAAATGCTGGAGAGAGGGTGGAGAAAAGGGACTTCTCCCACATTATTGATGGGAATGCAAATTGGCGAAGCCACTATGGAAAAGCAGTAAGGAGGCTTCCTAAAAAACTAAAAACAGAGTTGCCATTTGATCTAGCAATCCCAGTCCTGGGCATATATCTGGGCAAAACTATAATTCAAAAGATACATGTACCCCTATGTAGCACTACTTACAATAGCCAAGACATGGAAGCAACCTGAATATCCACTGACAGATGAACGGATAAAGGTAGGTATGTGTGTGTGTAAACAATGGAATACTACTCAACCATAACCATCTGCAGCAACGTGGATGGATGTAGAGATTATCATACTACGTGAAGTGAGTCAGAAAGAGAAAGACAAATACCCTATCACTTACATCACATATGTGGAATCTAAAATATAACATAAACTTATCTACAAAATGGAAACTGACTTACAGACACAGAGAACTGACTTGTGGTTGGCAATAGGGAGGGCAGGTTGGATTGCAAGTTTGGGATTAATAGATGGAACTACTACATAATAGGGGATAAACAATCCTACTACGTAGCATAGGGAACTATATGCTATAGCCTGTGATAAACCATAATGGAAAAGAATATGAAAATGAATGTATTTATGTATAGCTGAATCACTTTGCTCTACAGCAAAAATTAACACAATCTTCTAAATCAACTATATTTCAATAAAATAAAAAAAGATTCTCTTACTCATTCAACAAATATTTATTGAGCTCATGGTATTTACTACTCTTTTAGGAAACTGGGCAAAAAGAATAACTGATAAATCTAACGAAACAGCATTAAAAATAAATAAAGGAAAAATGATAAAGTATTTGAAAGTAAAATGGTAGTTTAGCATACATATTTTAACAATTCATTTTGTGCTTTATGTATCTTCAATTTATCAGTGATGGCACTGGACTAAAGGGCTGTGACCAGTAAGTTTATTTAGATATAAGGTGCACATTTGGAAGCTTATGGCTGAATTAAGTTAAAAGGGCCACATGAAGCAAGCAAGTCATTCGTTCACTGTTCAGTACCTTTTGAGAATCATTCCCAGTCATGATGTAAGTCAACCCAAAGTTTTATGAGATGAAGAAAGACTTCAAAGACAAACAACTGTAATTCCAAAAACATAATATTCTGAGAATAATACCAATGTTTTTACCTATAAAATAGTGAATGCTTAGGGTTACTGATGAACCTGCAAAAATTTCTTATGATTCAACTTTTCCTCCCCTAGGTCTGTTATAATTCTTTCTCTAAGTACTTTCTGGGAAATCTGGGTTATTAAAAAGAATAGATACAGAGAAATCAAAAGGAAAAAAAACGGGAGACAGGGAAAAGTCTTCAGGAAATGAAAAATAATTTTTAACTTGAAAATGAAGTAAGAATATAAAGTTTATGCCATGTTTTAAGTTCAAATAAATATAATGTGATACTCTCAGCTATTTTCATCACCTCAGAAAAACCCTACTGCATAAGAAAGTATCATTTTCAGAGAATAATAATGATCACAGCATCTAATATTATTTCTGATTATGTGCAAGGCAGTGAGTTAGGCATTTTTATACATCAGCTAACTGACTTCCCACTACATGACAAAACAAAGGTTATTACCATTTTCGAATGAGGAAATCATGATCCAGAACGGTTACATTTACGGGCCCGAGGTCACAGCAAAAAGAACAGAGCCAGGATTTAGATTCAGTGGAATGTGCCAAAGGCCAAACTCTTAGCCCCTCTACCACATAACTACTGCTCTGTAGTAAGCATCTTAATTGAATCAGAAAGCAAGTTTTCAAGAAATTATTATAGACATTAGGTCTATCCAAACATTCCCCACATTTAAGAATTCTTAATTCCTACATGTAATTTTATTCTTGTCAACTAAATAAATATAAGAACAAGGAAATATTTCATCTATACTTTATTAATATTATCACCTCAAAGAGAAGAATTACATGGCTTACAAGAAGAATAAATCACAATCTTTATAGTTTATGTGCTTCAACATATGACCTGCTATAAATTTGTAAAATGCACAAGTACTTCACCAAATGATTCCACACCAAATCTGTTTTCAGCTATAAAACTAAATAGGGGGAGTTCCCATCCTGGCTCAGTGGTACTGAACCTGACTAGTATTCATGAGGATGAGGGTTTGATCCCTGGCCTTGTTCAGTGGGTTAAGGATCCGGCATTGCCTTGAGCTGTGGTGTAGGTTACAGACACAGCTTGGATCTGGCATTGCTGTAGCTGTGGTGTAGGCTGGCACCTATAACTCCAATTCAACCCCTAGCCTGGAAAATTCCAGATGCCATGGGTGCGGCCCTAAACACACACACACAAACACACACACACACACACACACACACACACACACACACACACACACAAACTAAATAGTCAGGCTCAGAATAAGGGACTTTAAAGAAGAGAAATAACTCTAAAATACAGTGCTCTAATGTTTAATCTTGATTCCAAGATTAGGCCTAAATAAGTAAACCCACAGTCTCATCAAACTTGTCATAAAATCACAAAGACACCAAAGTCATCTCGGAGCAAATAATCAAAGGTTACAGAATTAAAGAAGCAAGTCCCATATTCCTAAATACTTTCAAATACACCAGGTGTGTCTGAGGATCCCATCACATCGGGGAATACCTGCAGCCCCCTAGCACCACTGCAGCCCACCCCGACTTGCCTCTCTTAAGAGTCATTCCTATTCAATGGAGATTTGCTGCTGCTTTGGTTAGATGTAATAAGAAACTACAATTAATGAGATACCCTCTTCTTATACAAGAATTTAAACTATATAAGAATTTAAACACTGGGAAAGAACATTTTTTCAGGAAATAAAAGCAACCATGCAAAGCATTTAAAAACTGAAATCCCTCTCCCACCTTCACTTGGATGTAAGTATTAAGTTAGAACCTCTCAGGTAAACCTTACACAAATGAAGTAGTAACCATTTGCCTTTAGCCTAAAATATCAGATTACAGTTCTGCAGGTAGCAAAGACCATTTCAATAGAGAGTTTTTTATCTGTATTACATGGTTAAATAAGAGCTAAGTTGCCAGGTCTTCATCTTTTAAAAGGACTGAATAAACAGATTATGAGTTAAGATTTAACATCATGATTTCTAGGTTTTGTTTTTTATGACGAATAAATTTTGAATTGGAAACACAAATAAGGTTAGCAAATTTTAATTTTTCCAAGACTTGGTTTTCTTCGAAGTTCATCTACTATTTTACAAAAGGAAATTTTAACTCAAGAAAAGCAGTCGAAAGGGAAATCCTTAAACTGAATAAATTTAGTTTTATTTTATAAAGAACTGATGAAAACTTCCTTGGGGCCAGCACAAATTCTTGAGACAAGTAGAGGACAACCACCTTTTTAGAGAAGAGAATGCTAGACTGAGTCAGCTTCCACTCAATGATCCTATCACTCACTATTAACATAGATAATAACTCTGTATTGCTAATTCTCTTCTATGAAATAGGAACACCCCCACCTATCTCAGGAATCAAAGAATTAAAAAATACACCAAAGTAGTCTGAAAATGTGACAAGTCACAGAAAAAGTCATCTAGACTGTAAACTTACCATCAGCTGATTGGGTAAACAATGCATAATCTGGATTGACTATCTCATTAGATAGAATATCAAACCACTCACGCACAACACCTTGACCCTGAGTTCAAGAAAATAAAATTATGCATCAACATAAATACACTGCAAAGATTTTTTGTAGATAATAATAAAATTTCAATTATATTAAATTTATATCATTATCAATATTAAATTTTATTCCAAGGCTTTTTCAATCCTTTATATACAGTGATCCTGACACCACTTTATTTTCATACCCACCATGCCTTCTTCTCCATGGAATCGTACAGCAATTCCTTGCTTTAGCTTTGCACAATTTGCTTTGGACACAACTTCACAGCTACTCCTAAAAATAGAATCTGAATATGTAGCACTGGTTAATTTTACATATTAAAATTTACAATAACTAGTATTTTGTGCCTCACGCACACATCACTCTATTTGTTAAACATACCTCTATGGACCAGCAGGATATCATTTTCATTCACTGGCCGGTGCACCATGTCTGAGTCTGGTTGTCCTGAATGCAAATGTTCATAGAACCACTCGCAGCGATCTTTAAACGGCTAACGCAACAAATAACAGTGAACTATGTTAGCAGTATTTCAGTCACCTAGCTATCAGGTTTACTTAACCAAAATGCTAAATGCCCCTTCTACAAACAATCATTCTCAGACCTTAATTTATAATAGGTAGTTCTAGAGAATGTTCTGACATTTCAACCACTATTCACAAAAAAAGCAAATCTGAGTTGAAACACTCTTGACCACTTAGAAAGTATATATTGTTTAAACTCCCTGCATTTGCAACAGAAAAAAAACTCAAATTAAGAGAATTTAATATCAGATATACAACTGAATACACTCTCAACTTCTTTTAAATCCAAAAAGCCTTGTAAGACTGAATTTCCACATCCAGAAAAATTTGTTGCAAGTTAATTTTCCATGAAAACAATCTTTTACACCTAGTTTTAATTTCTATCCTTTGAATATATACAGACAACTAGAAAGGAACTTGTCATCCTTTTTTCTTCCCTTCTTCCACTCTAAAAACTGAAGAAAGATCTCATGAACACTAAAAAGTCTCTACCTTTCATTCATTTGCCAGATATGCAAACTGCAAGTGATTTTTAATTTTTACTCTCAGAAAGTATTACTAGGTACCTAGTACATGCCGATACTGCAGGTAACATAAAAGCTGTAAAAATTTCACTGATAAAAACCATTCAATACAGTTAAAGAGATGAGACTAACATAAAAACAATACAACACATCTATTAAAAAGTAAATAACATCAAGTTCTAACAGTGAAGTACAGACTAGAGTGTACTGAAAAATCTCTAAAAATCTACAGATTGTACAGATGAGCAGAGTACAAAGGCTTCATGAGGTCTTGGTTTGAACAAGGACTTAAAGATGGTAAGGACCTGCTCAAGCAGGAAGGAGAGACAGCATGCCAGACTAAGGGAGACAGGAAAAACGCACAGATGGAGAAACTGTGTTGTGTCTCCCTGGAAGATGCAGTGAAAGCGCCAGCTAACTCCACACATGAGGAAGGAAACATTGGTGTAAGTAAACCAAGGATACAATTATGGATTCTTCTAATCAAGTAAAAGATACAAGGGCCATTGAAGATATTTGGTCAGAGGAATAACACGGTAAATGCTAATTTACCATGGTAATTAAATGCAACTAGTACCAGCATCAATGGTAATTAAAATGAGACTGGTACCAGGATAAAGGGAGACCATCTAGGTAGCAGCTGAAATAAGAGGTATTGAGGGACAAGGAAAGAAGAATAAAGTAAATTTGCAAAACACTACTTCTCTGAATAAAGAAGAAAAGTAAGAGAAGCTTTCAAGGGACAGAACTTAACAGAAAGAGCTTAGAGGTGGGAGACTCTTCTCTCCCAATCTAAGCCCACATTCCCAGAAGGCATGGTGAAAGATAGCAAGTGAGGTTTCATATATGCCTAATTTAAGGTTAATTGAGATATAGCTACTAGGAGCATGGAAATAAATACTGGAACACACTGCAGCTGAGAAACTGGGAATAGAGTCGTGAACAAAGCTTAAAGTGGAGGCAAAGTAAGGTCCCTTGTTCAAGAGATTAAAGACACGAGACAAACACCGAAAACAGAGACGTTTATGATCCCAGGTCAGAACCGTGGATTTGTTTACTAGTAAATGACACACAGAGCTAGAAGAGTCAAAGGAGAAGCAGGGTGGGGCGATAATACCCAACAGCCAAGTTTCCAGGGATAAACGTGATCACAGTCTGAGAGCACAAAGACATTCTCTCTCAGGCAATATTAGGACACCAGTAAATTTCTTCATCTGAGTTGAACTAAACATTAATTCTGCTTCAAAAGAGTTAGACATCAATTTTTATTAATTCTTAATAAAAATATTTTTATGAAAATATCTGGTGCAAGATTAACTTTTCCCTTTTACTATCATCTTTTTCAGTAATAAAAGAGCAAATGTTCTCTTTTCCAAACTTAAATGTTTAATTTTGCCCACTTTTAGTTTTCCACATTTTGAATAAAACGCTGCTGCTGTTATATTCATAACTGGGCATATGAATTAAACATTTTGTTTTTAGTAAACAGATTAGAATGTTGAGTAATTGAAACTTTAATGTTAATTATTCCTAAAACTTTGGTAAAAGAGGACCGAGAAAAACATTACACAGAAGTAATGCATTTAAATATGGGCTCTGAAGTTTGATAAACCTGGTCTAAAATCCTAGATGTGTCACTAGTAGGTTTGTGATTTTAGGGGAATTACCAATCCTCTCAGAACTTTAGTTTTCCTACCTGTAAAACAGAGAAAATAATATCTACTTCAAGGGTTAATTCTGAGGATTAAATGAAACAATGCAAATACAGAACAAAATAATCATAATCATAAATTAACTAAAATTTATTAAACCACTTACAAGCCAGGTATTGTTTTAAGCACTTCACATACATTTTCACATGTAATCCTCCTAACAATTTCAGGAAAGGGGACTTTTATTAGCTCTACTTCATGGAAGAGAAAAATACAGGCCTAAGAATTTGTGGAAATACTCAGCTCCCAGAACCCTAAAAGATGTTGTTCTTATCAGTCACAACAATGGTCAATTATCATGAATAAGTATTTAAAATGGCAGTAAACTTACTTGCCACTACAAGATATTAAATATGAAACTTTATCCTTCACCTATAAAATGCGAACCATTTTGAAATAAGTACAAATGATAATTTTCTAAAAGTAATTCAAATGTAACATGAAAAGGTACAAAAAAATGCTACTACCTTCAAAACTTAATTATCTGTAAGATCAAAACATCCACATACATATAGATATATCTACAAAGCCAAAAGGCATGTTTTTGTATGTAAACTTTCTGAGTACCTAAATTTCCATAAAATAATTCATAAAACGAGACTGTATACAAAGGCTCCTCTTAATAGTATTTGTACAGCAATACAAAATGTCTCCCCTTTAATTACCAGGCCACCTGAAAACCACCAACAAAACAAGAGTCAAACTCTTAGCAGAGGTATTTGTTTTCATTTTTACCTTAAAAAAATAACCTCCAAGTTAAAGAAAATTTACAAGTATAATACAAAGGTGCTTTTTTTTTCTTAAGTGAGAGTAAATTGCTAACACGATATCCAGTCACCTCTTAACACTCCAGTTTGTACTGCTTTCAAACAGAATTCTCCTACATAAGGAGCTTACAATCATGAAAATCAGAAAACTATAACACTGATATGCTATTACTATATCCAATTTCAGGCCCCTTTTCAAGTTTTGCAAGATTCTGAAAAATGCCCTTTATAGCATAATGACTCATGAACTGCATTTAGCTGTTCTGTCTCTTCGATTCTGGTACAGTTGTTGTTAGCGTTTTCTAAATTTTTATGACCTTAATACTCTTAAAGATTGCAGGTCAGTTATTTTGTAGACTCCCTCTTAATTGGAGTTAGTCTGATGATTCCTCATGATTAAGTTCAGGATCAAGTTTGGCTGGAATGTCAAAGAAGCAATGCCATATTTTCCATGTACCGTATCAGCTAGCATAAAGGTATGCCTGCTGTAATCACTGCAGAGCGCCTTCACTGTAAAAGTTCTTTTTTAATCTTTGTAATTGGTAAGTAATTCTTGATACTATAAAATATCCCACCTCTCATCAAACTTTCCATTTATTCATTAATTCTTTCAGTACAGACTTATAGGTTCCAATTTTATTTGTAGTATTCTGCCATCATTACTTATTTTGACATTCAAATTGTTCCATATTTGTACTGGTACCAAAATAGACATACAGACCAATGGAACAGAATAGAGACCCCAGAAATAAACCCAGACACCTACGCCCAATTGATCTTTGACAAAGGTGGCAAGAACTTCAAATGGGAAAAAGAAAGTCTTTTCAGTAAGCTTTGCTGGGAAACTTGGACAGCTGCATGTAAATCAATGAAACTGGAGCACACTCTCACA
>PVHT020000080.1:4150356-4200205 GCA_004024745.2 Catagonus wagneri
AAAAAAAAAAAAAAAAAAATTAAAAAAAAAATTGTTCCATATTTGGCCAAGAGTCCATTCAAGCTGGTTCTTAATCATTTGACATAACCCCATCATTTTTTTAACAACTTTCTTGCACATTAAGATGATTCAGGCTCATCTTATATTTTCCCTGAATTAGCCATTTCTCCAAAATGCCCCAGTGCGCTGAGAAAGGTATTCAGAGACTAAGTAGGGGGGCCAGGTTTGCTATATCTATCTACCTACTCTGGAAACCATAACTTCATGCTATCTCTAATTCCAATCCAACAGTACATGGTTCATCGTTTTCCTCCATTTTTAACTCCTTTCAATCAACTTCCCCACATCATATATAACCAATCTACTGACAGTGACACAGACCATTCATTCCATGAATACCCTACACCCCTCTCAAGCTAAGTCAGACTACGCTGAGAAACCGTCACCACCCTCTACATGGGACATTCTCCATAAATCTCTCCAACTCACAGTCCATTCTGAGCCCCTCTTCAACACAAACACACTCCTTAGCATGCCCAAGCTTCAAAACCCACCACTATGCATGTGCACACCTGTACTGGTCAGGCAACAAAACCCTCTCTTGTGATCAAAAAGGTGGATAGCTAATGCAGATGCTTTCTGACTGACTCATTCACGAAGGATGAGGGAAAAGGAAGTGAAAAGCAGTGAAGGTATTAAAAATAGTAAACTTCCTTTCTCAAAACCTAAAAGCTTCTTTCACCCATAATCTCTTTTACCCTAGAATGGAGTCACCTAGCACAGGTTAAGAAAATGAACTTCAGAACCAGATTTTTAAGTTCTGGTTCTCCTGCTTGGTAGCTGAATGACTTAAACAAGTTACTTAACCTCTTTAGCTTCAGTAAAAGTGTACCTATTTCACAAAATTGTTATGATAATAAAATAATCTATACAAAGCAAATGTATGGAAACTGACCTAAAGTTAGCTTTCAATAAATTTGTTATTATTACTATTTTCTCTTTTACATTATTATTAAATCAATGTCAAAGGAGACCTATGCATTGTGTATAATTTTATAAGAACTGATTCTTAGATTTCTTAAATGTTTGAAAGGGTCAGTGTCCTTGAGGACATTTCAAAACGCCTACAGAATTTATTTTAGGACTATTAACCAAACTACTGCCTCCAGACTATCCTAAATTTTGAATAAATTATTTCCTAAAACCTAGCCAGTATCATGTCATTCAGTTATCAGCGGCTCCTGACACCTAGCAAATGAAGATTCTTCACTCTGGCAATCAAGGCTCAACAGAGTATAACCCCAATCTACCTTTCCAGAATTATATCTGATTCCTCACCTATACAAAACTTCTGCTTTAACCAACCATTATTTTTATATACTTTTCTATCTACACCATCTGACCCATATCTCAGCCAGAATGTTCATCATCCTCATTTACTCCTATCAAAAGTTTGCATGTTTTCCAATGTCCAGGTTAAAATCTACCTCTTCCATCTCCCTGACCTACAGCAGCCAAAAGCAAGCTCTGCATTCCTTAAACTCCTAAAGAATTAGGTAATACTGTTATCACTATTTTATAGGTACATTTATTATCTCCCCTGCTAGACTGAATTAAGATCCTCTTGGGGAAAGAACATATGCTTTCTATCTCCAAAACAACTATTTATTGAACATATATATACCAGTCACTATTTACAATTTATTTTTCAAAAACACTATCTCTATTTCACAGATGAAGAACCCAATACTCAAGGATGTTAGAAATCTGCTCAAAGTCACAGCTGGTAAGTAGTAAAACAAGCTCTTTCCCAGCATGTTTCACAAAATATGAGATATATAAAATGAACCTTGGTGGGGGAAAAGCTCTCCAGTCAAGTAAGTTTGGAGGATTAACAAAGTGAAGTCACTATTTTTACCCAAGGGCTTCTCATACCCTTTAGCAAGCTGCTGATATGCTTTATAAATCTTCAACAGGGCATATGTTATATCTCCCAAATGCAGTTGGGGATAAAATCCCCAAGGACCAACATGTTGTGTTTGTATAGAGTAGGCATTCAGTACACATTTCTTCTTCCTCCTCTTCTTCTTCTTCTTTTTTTTTCTTTTGGCTGCACCCTTGGATGTGGAAGTTCTCAGACCAGAGATTAAACCTCTGTCATTGCAGTAACTGGAGCCACTGCAGTGACAATACTGAAACTGCTGAGCTACAAGGGAACTCTATCAATACACATTTCTTAAAGTCACTCTTCATACTAAAGTCACTCCATATACTAAAATAAAGAACAAGGTAATGTCACTCCTCTTACAGCAGGTGGTCTCAAGTATAATTATTACTTCACTAAATAGTGTTCAAATTGAAAACAATTTTCATTAGACAGAATATAAACAAAATTAAGAGGAACTTCTACCTGTGCTTTTATGATATGCATAAATCTTGACATCAATTCAGGACATTCAAGGAGGAAGTGAAAGTGGTCAAATATAATCTTGGGGTTCCTAAAATAATAACATATTCTGTTTATATGGACAGTGAGTAGTACTATGTGACATCAAATTTAAGATATACAGCTACCAAAACAGAACAAAAATACATATTAATCCACATCTACAATACTTTCACTTGTCATTGAGCATTTTCTGAATAGTAACAGAAGTAACATTTTTTTCTGTTGAGATAAAAATTGTAAGTAAAAAAGTAAAAGGCTACAAAGGCAGTCTATGAAACCAAGAAAGTCTTACCTATTAACAAAACATTTTAAAACTTCATCATGTTTGCAGACAAATTCAATGAACCGAGGTGAGGTCATTCTGTGGGGGAGGTAAAAACCAATCAGAACACATAGGCCAAAGTTGGTAATACAGTAAGTTTTAATAACTATGCATTTAATTCAATTGCCTTCTAGACACAAAAAAATGGGGTTTGGACTGTCTTTATGGAATCTGAGGCATGCCTAGTCAATTATAAGATGATATATACATTATTTTACATATATATAAAATAACTTTTCATTAACAGATTAAATGGATGACATAAACTGATAAAAAAATAGATTTTAAAAAAATGAAATTACGCATCTTTAGCTATACCTTTCAATATGTAATTAAGTGATCCTATAGAAAGTAACTTTCACCATTCTACATGTTAATAACACACACATAATGCTTAAAACTCAAATATTTTGTACTAAACTCCAAATTAGTACAATGAGTATCCTATAGATCAGACTAAAACCTAAAATCAAATTATTATGTTATTTCTGAAATCACAAAAAAATCACAGCTTTTCTTCATCAGAAAAGGAAATAATATAATAAAATGATAACCGTACAGGTGTACAGCAGGACTGTACACCTGCCCTTGCAGTGAAGCAAGGGGAATGTCCTTTAGCTGTCACTTGCTTACTTCTTCCTAATTCAGGTGGTTAATACCATCCATCTAGGAAAGGAGCACCACTTGCTGGTGGTCCGTCTTGCTCCAATGTGCTTCTGCATACTGCCTCTGTCACCTGTTGCCTGAGGCATCCAACCCAAAAGGTCATGGCTGCCATAATAATCCAACAATCTCTCCTGGGCAGTGTGATCAAGATATGATCTAATAAGATGATTACACTGTCGACTTAAAAAAACATACAACCTACCAACTACAATAGAAAAGATAAAATCATTTTAAAAATTTAAGAAAAAAGAATACAGGAAAAAAAATGCACAACCTAAAAGTTGAGAGTTAAGTTTTATCTGGGACAAATTGAGGACTATAGCCTGGAAGGCAGCATTTCAGATAGTTTGCTGCTAGTCTCGTGAAGGTTACTATTCAGTCATGAGGAGCATGTCACTATGAAGGATTTTGGCACTTCTTTAGATACGAGGAGTTGCAAGAATTGGGCTCATAAAATCTTCTAAAAGTATCTATCTGAAGATCTGTTCTGCCAGTTTTCCCAGAGCCCAGAGTGCCTCACTCCTGACCTCCAGCCTGAGCTCCTTTCAGGGGTGTTGCGGGTCAACAGCTGCAGTGGTTCATGATTTAATCCATGCAGAGGCTGATGGCAAGTGCCAGTCTCCAGTTCACAAGACCAACTAATTAGAAAGGTCTTCGTTGACTATTAATGTGTGTGAGGGTCCTCCATGCTTCAAGGTGAAAGAGAGGTAAACTGGACAGGAAGGTTATTACCACCACCCAAGGAGACGCTCTGGGCTAAAGGCACAATGAGAAGAGTCCCTTGGTGAGGAAGGGAGATCTCTCCTGCAACCATGGAGCTGGTAAGCTGTGCCTAGACTATGGGTCCTAACGTAAAAGAGCACAACAGCCTGGCAACAGAAACCAATGGCACCACCAGAGGGGAAAATACAACAGAGGCTTACAGTCTCTGTGTCACCACGTCACTTACTACTGTGGCTCTTTGTCTTCTAACCCAAAGGGATATTGTGGGTCCATTCCATGGTGTAATGTTGCTAAGAAATGAATGGACAATTATAAGTGTTTTAACCTCTGGTGCAATTGCCTCCTAAGAACCCTGAGGAACTCCCTGATAAACCCAAAAGCCCACAGTAGCTTCCTAGGCCTTATCCAACGCCACACATTCTAAAGTGCCAAGACTCTGGTATTACATTCCCAAAGAGCCCGTGCATATGACGCTAGTGCAGGCAGAGCACACTCCTGGAATGTTCTCGGCCAATACCCTGGAAAGGAAAGCAGCCACCTACAAAGAAGCTCACAGTGACATCCATAAGTTTCCTATAAAGACACACAAGATTAAGGTAACAGGAAAAACAGCAAGCAGCAGTACAAACTGAGATCAAAAACTACTCTTTCTTAAAGATTTAATGCACAGGAAGAACAGAAGGGAGCTAACCAACTACCACAGGTTATGTCTGCAACAAGCTCTAAATTGTTACAACTGCCAAAATGCATCAACTGGTCAGTATCTCTAAATACTCTAAAATCCCTAAACTTTCTTAAAGATCCATCTGGGCTAAAGGTTTGTTTCCTCCAAGAGACCACAGATCTTGAACTCCTTTCCATTTTCCCTTGAAAATGGAAAGAATTAACAAACACGCCTCGGAGTTCCCATCATGGCACAGCAGAAATGAATGTGACTAGTATCCATGAGGATGCAGGTTCGATCCCTGGCTTTGCTCAGTGGGTCGGGGATCCGGCATTGCCTTGAGCTGTGCTGTAGGTCGCAGACGAGGCTTAGATCCCACGTCACTGTGGCTGTGGTGTAGGCCGGCAGGTGTAGCTTAGATTCAACCCCCAGCCTGGGAACCTCCATATGCCAGGAGTGCAGCTCTAAAAAGAAAAAGAAAAAAAAAGAAGAAGAAGAAGAAGAAGAAGAAGAAGAAGAAAAAGAAACATGCCTCATGAGGCAACCCTGCCACCAAGGCAAGCTGACAGGGTTATCAAGGCCTCTAGTGAAGAAGAAAGGGGACATGGGAAGGCAAAGTTGCCCCCACAGCCATCGATATTCAAACCAGGGCACCCCTTCTCCTCACTTGGATATATAATGCCTGGCACCATGCCAACTCTTCCATCACAGTGATCACTGCTAAGGCTCATTGTTTTTTTTTTGGGTTTTTTTGTTTTTTTTTTTCATCTTTTTAGGGCCTCACCCATGGCACGTGGAGGTCCCCAGGCTAGGGGTCTAACTGGAGTTGTAGCTGCTGGCCTACACCACAGACACAGCAATGCCAGATCTGAGCTGCATCTGCGACTTAACACCACAGCTCACAGCAACACCGGATCCTTAACCCACTAAGCGAGGCCAGGGATCAAACCCGCATCCTCATGGATCCTAGCCAGGTTCTTTAACTGCTGAGCCAAGAAGGGAGCTCCTGCTAAGGTTCGTTGTGAATGCGAAGCTTTAATGAGGCCCATCTCCTGCTGCACAAAACCAGCATGGTCCAATGGGTATATCACTTCTATGACCACAGTGACCCAAGTGACCACCCCCCTTTATTTCCAACCCTGGAGAAGCCCCATTTGACCCTGAGTCCAGAGAGTATTTTTACAGGACACTCCCCTGAGTTACAGGATAGCCCTACTGTGTTTTATTTGGACTGCCAAAATCATCCAAAAAGGACTAAAAATCCTAAGAGCAAATTTACATTCTTTCTCTGTTCCTTAAGATGAAAACTTTACCATCTTTGATATCTTAATACCCCAGGAGGTTAACTAAAACTCTGCCCACAATCACCTGAGACTAAAGGGGAAAAAAAGAGGGGCAGGGGCATGGTACCAAGGAAGAGGCCTTCTAAAATACAAACCGTTGTAAAACCTCTCTTGCCCAAGTCTCAACCGACTCCTTAAGATTACTTGTCAAGGACAAACACTTATCTTAAAAAGTCTTTTCCACAAATATTAGTAAAAAAGAACTTTGGCCACTGGAGCAGGTAACTTTAAACTGTTCAGTGTGTTGTACAAAATTTGGATTCAAAGGTAATTTATAAACTAGTTAAGTTGTATATTTTTGTACCTGATTCACAGTTAAAACTTTGGAACAGAAGCTATAGACTCTGTTTGTGTCTGTCTGCATGTTCATGTACGTCTAAAGACATATGCTATATGTAAGGCATTTTTCCCCTCTACTTCTGCATCATTATGGCCAAAATTAATTTGTAAAACAGCTGTATTTGATTAAAAATAAATACTATGAATTAAGAACTCCTAAAACTCAGTAATACAGAAACTAACCCAAACATTTTTCAAGTTCATGTGTTCTGGGATAATCTTCTACAAATACAACCTAGTTTAAGTTTCTTGGTTTGATCAAAAAAGGCATGTCTCAGACTTATCAGCATTAAGTATAATACAAACATGCAGCTTTTATTCTACTTAGGCTTAATCTTCAAATAAATTCATGTTATCTAGGTTACAAAACTTATCAAGAAAAATAGCCAGGGGTGACAGCCAACTTTGTCTAATGCCTCATGAGACTTGCATGAGTCATCTAAGCATAACTATTAAGAACGAGTGTTTTAAATTGATGTAGGCAAAATAACAGTTTAAGTGAATATTTTAGCAATAGTTATATGTATTTCATGGTAATGTCTACTTTAAAAGTTTCCCAAATTTCTTTGGTAACTTGAAACTTACCAAGTTTTACTAAGTTGAACGACGGAAGATTTACTGAATACCTAGGTCATTTCCAAATAAGGTAAAATATCAAAACAATTACTAAACATAGGTTTATCTACTCTGGGCTTTCTACTACATAGGAACTAACAATAACTTTGGTTCTACTAGTAAACGTGTCTTACACCACACTGAAAAACTATAAGGAAGCATGTGCTTCTAGAAACTTATGCATTCATAAATTTCCCATTATAAAGAATGCTGATAGGGAGTTCCCGTAGTGAAGCAGCAGTTAACGAATCTGACTAGGAACTATGAGATTGCAGGTTCCATCCCTGGCCTTGCTCAGTGGGTTAACGATCCAGTTTTGCCATAAGCCATGGTGTAGGTTGCAGACACGGCTCGGACCCTGCGTTGCTGTGGCTCTGGCGTAGGCCGGCAGCTACAGCTCCAATTAGACCCCTAGCCTGGGAACCTCCACATGCCACATTTGCAGCCCTCAAAAAGTCAAAAGGCCAAAAAAAAAAAAAGAAAAAAGAAAAAGAATGCTGATATAGCAACAAATTTACATTTGCTTATTTCTCAGTTTTCACTAGAATTAAAGTTTCTTAGGGTTAAGAATTCTAATTGATATATGTAATTAAAACCAATAGAAATAATAGGGTAAATGTCTCCAAAGGAAAGTAGGAGGTATTTTGGGGTAAGAAAGGTATGAGGTATGAACATGCATTTTTGTTAAGGGAAATGAAAGTAATTTTGTCCTAAAATAAAGCTGGTTATTCAGAATGAAAAAGAGGAAAATAAAGCAAAAAATGGTTCAGAAAGTTGGGAAGACTGACAATGACAGGACTTCACCCTGTGCAGTCAAGCTGGCCAAAATTCAATTATCATAAGGGTTTTTAAAAAATAACTAAGTTTTAACATCATATCAGTGGTATGTTTGAGTAATTTTCTTTCATCTACTAAAACCACAGTTTCTCTCAGTATTGGTCTGCTCCTGGTAAGAGACTGTGAAAGGTTATTCTTTACCTTTTAAGTAATCTGGCTAGAAAAAGCAAAGATTTTGTATTTTAGCAAAATAATTCCTTGTACTTCATGCTGTCTAAATCAAGTCTTTGATTACTTAAAAATGAGTCTCCTCAATATAGTTAAGATTTGCTCACAACAATGTAAGTGTCTGCATCTACTGTCACTCTGGTTAAGTAGATAATTAAGCATTGTTTCATAATAATCTGTAAACCTATATATATAGTCAAGTGCCCAAAACCTTTTGATACTTTTTGATAAACTTCCCAAAATCAAATTCTAAATGAGGTCTTTCTGACCTAAAAAAACATCAGGATTTTTCAAAGGGCCACTAGAACCTCTCAAAAGATATATTCTCTCTTTCCAAACAAAGAGAAAAACATTAATCTAGTTATCTGGTTTACCTGATATGTTAAATTACATGTCAAATAAGAAATAACACTAAATATTCTTTACAAATATCCTTGTATGGATATATGTTATTAATATAAGTTTTCCAGAAATATGAATTTTCTAAAACTTTGATATGTAATGTTATCCATAATTCCAGGTATCAACTTAAAATGTTGTATGTCACAGAAATAACCAAATTCCCCTGTCAAGTGCACTATAATGAATTCTCATCAGATCCCTAACCACAGACATTTTTAAGTGTTTTCCCATTTACAGGCAGTTATTGTTTTACTCTAAAGCTTTTGCAATAAATACTTCATCTTCAAGGAGATTCATGGAAGGACTCTGACAAAACACAGGTTCCGGATAATTTTCAGATCATACCACTGAACTGAGTAGGCAGGCATTTAAAAAAACTCCAAGAGAAAACTGGATTCATAAAATTGCTAGCAAAAGATCAAAAATCGAAAATTACAGAGGACTGAATAAAGAAGACATGCTACATACATACAATGGAATATTATGTGGCCATAAAAAAGAATGAAATAATCCCACATGCAACAACATGGGTGGACATAGAGATTATCATAGTAAATGAACCAAGTCAGAAAGAGGAAGACAAATGTCACATGAGATCACTACTATGTGGATTCTAATTTAAAATGATACAAAAGAACTTACTCATAAAACACACAGATTCAATGATTTTGAAACCAAACATATGGTTACCAAAGGGGAAATGTTGAGGGAGGAGACAGATTGGGAAGCTGGGATTGGCATATACACACCACTATACAGAGAACTGATCAGTAATAAGGACTTATTACATAGCCTGGGGAATCCATTCGATACTCTATGGTGGCCTACATGGGGAAAGAAACTGAAAGACACGTATGGCTGGGTCACTTTGCTATAATCTGAAACTAACACAACACCTATACTTCAATACAATTTATTTTAAAAAAAAAAGGAATTGGAGTTCCCGTTGTTGTGCAGCAGAAACAAATCCGACTAGGAACCATGAGGTTGTGGGTTCAATCCCTGGCCTCGCTCAGTGGGCTAAGAATCTGGTGTTGAGAGTTCCCGTCGTGGCTCAGTGGTTAACGAATCCAGCTAGGAACCATGAGGTTACAGGTTCAATACCTGGCCTTGCTTAGTGGGTTAAAGATCCGGCTTTGCCGCGAATTGTGGTATAGGTTGCAGACGTGGCTCAGATCCCACATTGCTGTGGCTGTGGCGTAGGCCTGCGGCTACACAGCTCCAATTCAACCCCTAGCCTGAGAACCTCCATATGCCGCGAGTGAGGCCCTAGAAAAGGCAAAAAGACAAAAGACAAAAAAAAAAGAAAAAAAAGAAACTACCATTTAAAAAAAAAAAAAAGAATCTGGTGTTGCCATGAGCTGTGGTGTAGGTTGCAGACATGGCTCAGATTCTGCATTGCTGTGGCTGTGGCATAGGCTGGCCGCTGCTGCTCTAATTCAACTCCTAGCCTGGGAACCTCCATATGCCACGGGTGTGGCCCTAAAAAGCAAAAAAAAAAAAAAAAGGAGAATTTAATTACATAAGCTAATGAGGATGATTTATAATTTTTATGAATTTTTGTTTGAAACATTACTAGTTCTTTAATCTTTTGTTTTCCAGATTGAAGGAAACCTTTTCTTTTAAGCTAGCTATGACTCACCAATTTGATAAAGTATACTTTGCTTTTGTGAACAAGGATGAAACAATTACTTTTTCTCCTTACCTTACTCCTTCAAAATTTGGAAACTCTCAGTGAGTAGTTTTATTTTCCTGGCAATATATTTACTTGCAAAGGTTCAGTAAAAAGTAGTTCTCCTTGTAACAGGACAAGTGAAAACACTGGTTATATTACCAAGGTTTTGACTGGAATGTCATACTTGAGAGAGAAATACATAGACTCAGATATGACCAGACAACTTTAAGGAACTAAGGGTGTTAATTTTATGGAGCTAATAAAACCTTGGAAAAATCCACCTGGTACCTTGCTTATAGGGTTCCTGGCAGACTTACCAGGTAAATAAGGAAAGTCACTTTCTGGAAGACCCAGAAACTTCAGGATATTCTGGGAACCTCGAGAAGAGAGGAATTCACCCAAATCTATAGGTATTGTAGGCAAAATGTGAGGACGAGTCCTTGGTTTGGCTTCTTAGCCTCCAGAGGTTTTTAAATGTTCACTCTGAGATTCTGTGAAAATCTCCAGCAAAACAGACTTAAAAGAGTCTATATGGCCAGTTACTATTCTTGCTCCACTTATATAAATAACCAGGTCAAGTTTAATGAAACCAGATTTATTTTGCAAAAAAAAATTGCTTTCAGTATCACCAATAAAAGTGGGATTTATGTTAGAGAAAAATCATGTTTTAAAGGAAAACTACCGTGCATTCTTGTGGACATCAGATTCTAGTCTATCTGTAAACTAAACTGGATACTGAATTCTTCTCATTTCCCCCAATACCTGGCTATAGTTCTCCAAATTAATGTTTCCACTTTTTCTCTCACCTTTCTGACTTGGAATCACTAAGAACTAAAACTGCCCCTTTTCCAAAGCCACACAAGATAAACTGGAACAAGTGGATGCAAACTTCAGAGAAATAACAACTGGTTCATAAATGGACAATCTTTGTGCCTGCTGCTATATGGGCCACTCAGAAAAATTACCAGATACATTCAAACTGCAAACCAAGAAAATCTAGCAGATTACCACCGGCTCCCTTACTCCAACTGAAAATGCTTTGAGGAGTTCCCATAGTGACTCAGCAGAAATAAATTTGACTAGTATCCATGAGGGCACAGGTTCGATCCCTGGCCTCGCTCAGTGGGTTGCTGTGAGCTGTGGTGTAGGTCGCAAACACACCTCTGATCCCGCGTTGCTATGGCTGTGGTGTAGGCCAGCAGCTACAGCTCAGATCTGAGCTTTAGCCTGGAAACCTCCATATGCTGTGGGTTCAGCCCTAAAAAAACAAAACAAACAAAAAAAATGAAAATGCTTTGAGCCCAATATCTAGAAATTTTACTGACTGACCGCTTTCAGAACTTAGAAATTGGACTTATAATCTCCACTAATCATTAACTCTTTTTTTTTTGTTTCCATAGAAATGCCTCATAAAATAACCCAATGCAAATAACTGCCCCCCCAACAAAGCCTAACTTGGGGAACCCAACTCCTGAAATGACACAACCTTTTTACTGAACTTAGTCCCATTCTAAGGACTAGACGGGTGGGATAAAATACGGAGCAATCTACCCTCTCAGGACAAGTTCAAACCTACATATACCAGATGGCCCAGCATGTTAAAATATTTCACATTACCAAAATCTCTGAGCAGATCCCGAAGGCTCCTAGATCACTGACTTAACTTCACTGCAGGACCCCTCAAGTTTAGGATCCTGGCTATGGACTGTACTTCAGACTATTGCCTGTATAATTAGTATAGGATTTGGTACTATAATACTATTTAGATACATGCTTTCTGGGTTACAATGCTCCCTACCCTGACTTCTAGCATATCAGGTACCCATGCAGTTAATGTCCTCACCACTGACTCAGACTGATGCTGCAGTATCACATGGTGCATTATGGTGTAAAGCCCGACAGGTGGGTTTTCCCTTTTTTGTAACTCAAGTGACTTCAGTTTTGCAAGCAGTGAGGCATCTCAAATAAACACAATGCCAGACCCACAACTAGATAAAGACAGCCCACCCAACCGCTGCCACACACACCCCCCATCTCCAGTTCCTTTGCTTTTAGAGATCTTAGTTGATCTTTACTAAAAATGACCATTTGGGTCACTTACGGTTTCTCTTCCCATGCTTTAAATTCCCGCTCTTATGTTTTAAACTCACCAATAAAGAATAAGCTTTCAAAACCCTAGGCCTCTAGCCTCGACCCCAATAAAAGCAGAATCCCAGGCCAGTAAGCTCTCTTTCTACTTGCGACCTTGCTGTGTGGCCCCAGGTGTGCCATGTAATTTCCAGGTCCTGTAAGTAATAAAACTTTTTTTCCCCAAAGTTTCCTAGTGGTTATTGCTGAAGGGCGTCTTGCAATCATAATAAGAACCACAAGGGCTGCTCCCGCCACAACCTTGGTCACTGATAGGCAGAGACCAGCACACAAACCAAGCAGAAACCTTCTTACCCTGGAGGCATCTGACAAGAACAGCACATGTAAAAAGCTTGAATGACAGCACTTAGCCGGTTAGCTGTCATAGAAATAACATCCTGACAGTCTGCACTGGCTTCCTGTTTCCCTCCAAGAGCATCTGGTTTAGATTCCCCTGTGCCAGTGGATAGATTTTCATAGCTCCCAGGTCCTGGAGGTTCAAATGAAGGAATGGAAGTACCATCTTGATCTTGGCCTTTTTGTTTCAGTAAAATAGAAGTGATATCCGTTGAGTCCTTTTTGTTTTTCATCAGTTCTGTAGCTATTAAAACTAGCCATTCATCTAAAGAGTGCCAAAGCAATTCAAGAGGCTAAGAGAAAAAAAAAAAAAAAGGTGTTTTTTAAACATCATTCTTAAACTGCAGGATAAAAACCCCCCATAGCCAGATATTATAAAAGAGGATATTTATACTAGATACTTCTATTTTCCCAAGTTAATGTGACAACAATGCCTAAAGGCAAAAACATATAAATGTCATATAAATGACAATTTCTTCATTTATAGCAAAAATTTAGTTTGCTTTTACTTATTCCTTGAACTAAAAAAAGGAAAAAAAAACTTTAACCAAAGAAATTTACAAGTAATTTTTCTCCTTTTAAAAATTTTCTATATTTATCTTTAAAACCATACATTACTTTTATAAACAAAATCCCCCAACCTTTACTGTATTAATGTATCAACTACTTTTAATTACAACTCTATTTTCAATTTAAAAAAATTAGAATTCCAAAAGAGCTTTACTAAGTAACTTAGTTTATCACACTCTTTTCTTCACAGGTAATTCCTGAGATTTTGAAAATTCATAATAAATTTAAAAATATGACATATTTCCATATACTCAAAATACACATATACGGGTGTATACACATACATACACAAAATCCATCTCATAATAATTGGTAACTATCAAATACTGACCAGAAAATTCATTTGAAGTAAAAATTAGCAGCTTAATAAAAAAGGAAAAGATGAGAGTAAATAGCTTCTTATTTGTACACTATTTAAAATACTTCTTTTGAGAATAAGGTAGTGTTTTTTGCAAATTAACAGCAAACGGAATTTTATTTTCAAAATATTATGTGATCATAAATGCTACAACAGGACTAAGTACTAGAGAAGATGAAATACATACATCACCTCTAATTACCAGTGGTTTTTAATACAGAGAGATATACAAACACCCAACTACTATTAAAAGACAAGCTACTGGGGATCTAATGTACAGCAACGTTATTACAGTTATCAATACTGTACACCTGAAAGTTTCTATGAGAGTAAAACCTTAATGTTCTCACCATAACAACAGCAAAGGGGTAATTATGAGTGGTGAAGGATGTGTTAACTAACCTTATTGTGGTAAACAATGTGCTACATATACTTGTATCAAGTTATCACACTGTGCACTATACTCAACCTTATAAAACAATTATATCTTAATAAAGCTGGTGGCGGTAGTAAGGGACACCTGCTAGAACATTTTTAATCCTAAAAAAGATTAACAGTGAAGGCATAGGGGTGGGAGGAAGAGAGGTGAAGGGGACAGTGGTTAAATGGTCCTCCATTCCTACACTATTTAAATATTCCTACTGAACCTTGTAATAACCTATAATGGAAGAGAATGTAGGAAAAGAATATATATAAACATACACATATATAGATAACACCAAATCACTTTACTGTACACCTGAAACTAACATTGTAAATCAGCTATATTTCAATAGAAATTTTAAATGAACATTCTGTTTGAGAATGATAAACTGTCTTTCTGCAAATTAATATAAAAGTTAATCTTTTTGATTCTTATATGATCACAGAATGCTACAAACTAGACCGTGTACTTCTGAAATACTCACTCTTAAATATTTCATCTAAAAGAAATAACTTTTTTAAAAATCTTTTTAAAAAAAGAAAAGAAATAATCCTATTTGTAAAGACCACTATGTAAAGAGATTATACAATGATAGTGGGACTTTGGAGAACGTTTAAACAACTTGTTCTGTCAAGAAATTCTTTCCACTTATTATCTAATAAATCACCCTATTATCTTCAGTCTTTCTTCCAATTTCCAGAACATTCTCTTTTTGAGAATATTCTACTTACTGAATTTGTAAACAATTCAATCACCCCTAGATCTTCACCTAAATATTACACCAAAAAGCGGGTAGGGGCAACTCGACCACTGTCAACCAAAAGCTGGTTCACTCATTCCACAAACATTTAGTTATCAGTACATCCTAGGTAAACAGGTTATCAAAGTGAGAAATAATTTCTGAGGAACACTTCCTGAGGTTGAAATAAGCACTCATTTCCCCCACAAAGAAGGCTTCTTCACAGTGAAGTACAACACCGACATGGTACCTCCACTAAAAATGTCTTAACTTTAACCATGACCCAAGTTTGGGTCTATAGTTTCTCTTCATGAGAAAAACATTAAACTTGCTATAACATACAAAAAAGAATTTTATGTCAGCAAAACTATTTAGCTTTACATCAGAAAAATGAACTTAAAAAAAGCAAGAACAGGCAGTGATGTAAAACTGAAGCAAAAGAAAAAAAGGAGTAATTGGCCCCTAAAGGAGAAAGGCTAAAACCCCCAAAATCCCCACACTGGATGGAGGTGACTTTAAGGCAGGAAGCAATACCTGCTGCTCCTGCAGATGAGAACACTGAGCCTGAACTATACCATCCTATCGGCAAATACTGACAACCTGTAAAAAAGAAAAGCGAATTCCCAATAATCCAGAAATAACGTCCAAAAAAGCCAGATCTGTGTAAAAATGATAGTGGCAATAAAGATGCTGAGTAAAGCTAGAAAAAAAAAAAAGCAAAGAATTAAAGGAGAATGAGGGTGGAAAAGGAAGATAAGGAGAAGCATCTTAGCCCTTTATTTTCTCTTTTTCCCATCATTTCTTTCTTCGTTCACACAGGCACTAACACTAAATTCCAACCTTGAAGCATTTTTACCAGAAAGCTGTCACTTTTGTAGACTTGTTCAGAAAATTCATTCCTCAATTACAAAAAAGAATATGAAAAGAGCTTTAATTTCTAATTGTAGTAGTAAACACAGACATTTTAAAAATTTAAACAGGTACAAACCACATCTATGATATTTTTTATATTCATAAATAATAATGATAAAAAGCATCAGATACAAAGCACTGCACATATCAACTGTTACAGAAAAATAAGTCAACAACTATTAAAAATAGTAGGCTTCATGGCACTATGAAAACATTTTATTTCAGAGTACTGAATGATTTTCACCACAGAATTATATTCTACCTGTAATAACAATGATTTGACAATCAAAGATGATTTTCAAAATATTTTGAATTTCAAAACAAGTCAAAGCTATAATATTTAATACCAAAATTGACGGACAATTTAAAGTATTTAAAGATCCACGTGCCAAAGTGAGATACAAATTTGACAGGAAAGCATTACTAGCTTAAATTCATTAATAGTATTTTGAAACTCTGTTAATCTGACTATTCACAAACTTGACAAGGTCAAATGCCACAATCCTAAAGATGAGATCTTAAAGTTTCAAGTTTTCAACCTTTCCTGGATTCTAAATTTTCCCAATTATAATTCTACAAAACTGCTAACAGTCATAGCTTACCACTCACAAAAAAAGAGCATATCAAGATTCAGAGGCCTAAACTGTCCCCATGCTCACCCTGCTTCAATAACCAGAACTAACTTCTCCTTCAGATGTTCCAAAGTTCGAAAGGCTCTAGATAAAAATCTCTTAACACTGAAAGAATGGCTAAGTGTTAAGATTAACTTAAAGGACTTTTAAGATAAATCCGAAAACTAGTAACAGGATGTTAAACAATTTCACCTACTAAAAACACATGGCCTATAAACCCACTCATTCTTAATGGAAAACCCATTAGCTAATCCTAGCAATAAAGTGACATGTTAGAGTACCTAGTTAATGAAATGGAAAGTAGGGATCAATTACTACCTTAGACAAAATGTGGTAAAAATTAAAACGGTATTTTCAGTCTAACACTGCAGCAACTCAGCAAATGGTTCAGATTTTTACAACTTCAATCACCCGGCAATGAACAGCAGGCCTTACATACGTGAATGGTAATATAGTTTCTATTTTTATCCTTATAAGTGGGAGGGCAGATTATTTTGCCATTCCCCAAAGTGTCTGCATTTAATTCATAAAATTAGATAGAGATTAATCAATTCCTTAAGCATAACACCTGTCAATGTTTTTTTAAAAATTGGCTGAGTTTCAGAAAAAAAAGTTTTAGCAAAGTGAAAGTCAAAATTTAAAAGAAAATAAGTGGTCAGAGACAAAAGCAGCTGTCAACGATATAAAAAAAAATACCTTAAAAAAAGAAACAAGGAATCCAGCAAATGAAATAAAACAGAAATAAATGTATATATTTTACATATACACACACACACACACACACATATCATTGATACATAACAATCAAAAAACAAGAGTCTGAATTCCATAAAAGAAAAGCTAAAAGAAAAACACTGATATCCTTTCTACTGTTTTATCTGTATTGACCAGCTAGGTAGAAAAATAGCATTTAAATCAAACACTAGGGAGTTCCCATACTGGCTCAGCAGTTAACGAACCCGACTAGCATCCATGAGTACAAGGATGCGGGTTTGATCCCTGGCCTCGCTCAGTGGGTTAAGGATCCAGCATTTCCATGAGCTGTGGTGTACGTCACAGAAGCGGCTCAGATCCTGCATTGCTGTGGCTGTGGTGTAGCCCGGTGGCTACAGTTCCAATTCGAACCCTAATCTGGGAACTTCCACATGTCGTGGGTGCAGTCCTAAAAAGACGAATAAATAAATAAATAAATAAAGCACTAAATGCAGAGTTCCCACTGTGGCTCAGCAATAATGAACCCAACCAGTATACACGAGGACGTGGGTTTGATCCCTGGCCTCACTCAGTGGGCTAATGGTCCAGCATTGCCATGAGCTGTGGTGTAGGTCGCAGATGCTGCTCAGATCCCATGTTTCTGTGGCTATGACACAGGCCTGCGACTACAGCTCTAATTCAACCCCTGGCCTGGAAACTTCCATATGTTGTGGGTGTGGCCCTAAAAAGCGAAAAAAAAAAAAAAGGCATCAAACACTAAATGCCTACAGAAGGGAGGCTACTTAGCACATAATTATTTTGACATCATCAGCAATAGGTGACAGAATGAAATTTTGACAGTAATGAATGAATATAATCTATACCTAATTTACATAATAGTGACCATATCTATGCCTGGATGGATTGTCTATTCATCATTATAGATGAAAAGAAAATCAATCAGGAGTAGATTCAGTAACTAACAGAATGAGCTATACGGGAACACATTAAAAACAAATTCCTGTAATGTGAATGTCTGAACAGTAAAACCTACTTAAAACAGCACTTATGAAACAGAGGATCAATAATTCAGATTCAAATTTTCCAAAAAGAGTAAGTTATCACTTCTGACTAATTAGAGAAAGTGGTTTGTTAAAAAGCTAAAATCTGAACTACAAGAAGATGCATAACTTCCTTCTTCCAGGAGATGGCACAATAGGGGAAAAGAAGTAACACACACACACACACACACACACACACACGAGAGGGAGGAGAAAAAGGCATACACATGTGTGGCTGAATGCTCTCCTACACCAATTTTTTTTTAAAAAGAGAGTGAAGCAGACAAAAGATGTACAGATACTTATATATATACCCATTCGAAAAGGCTATTATACCTATTCCAGGTATTAAAGAATCTACTAGTATCAAAATGCTTGCAGATCAATTACTTGTGTCTGCCAAAATTTGCCATGTAAGAAAATAATCATTTAGCGTACATCATTAATTTAACCTTATATAACTTCAAATTTTATAGATGGTAAAGTTGTCAATCACTACAAGTTTTTTTTAAGGAAGTGGCACATAAAAACATTTACATCATCTTTTGGATAGACAACCTATATTTATACTCAAAAAACTGTTTAAAAAATATAATTTTTCATGAACCCCAAAGCTAATTTTATACTATGAAAAGCTCTCAAGATAAATTACCTTTAAAAAAATAACATGAAAAGTTATTACACATTTGTCCAATATCTGAGCTATCTGAAAATATAATGCCATAAAAAAGCATTAACAGGAATTCCCATTGGGGCTTAGTGGTAACAACCAAACCAGTATCCATGAGGATGCACGTTCAATCCCTGGCCTTGCTCAGTGGGTTAAGGACGAGCAATGCCGTGAGCTGTGGTATAGGTTGCATACATGGCTCGGATCCCACACTGCTGTGGCCCTGGCGTAGGCTGGTGGCTACAGCTCCGACAGGACCCTTAACCTGGGAACGTCCATATGCAACAGGTGTGGCCCAAAAAGGACAAAAAGACAAAAAAAAAAAAAAAAAAGGCAGCAGCAACTGAAGCAATACAAATACTTTACGAAAATATCTCAGAAGCTCCCGATGTGGCATAACAGGATCAACAGCACCAGGACGCAGGTTTGATCCCTGGACTAGTGCAGTGGGTTAAAGGAACCAGCATTGCCACAGCTACAGCAAAGGTCACAACTGTGGCTCGGATCTGATCCCTGGCCTGGGAACTCCATACACCACAGGGAGGCCAAAAAAAGAAAAAGAAAAAGAAAAAAATCTCAAAGATTCCTTGAATGATTCGTAAACCCAGTAAACGAAAGTAAACCCATACATGGACATACACCAGGACACAAAGAGAAGACACACAGTAATAAAACCTAAATAAAAACTGGACATTTTCTTTCCATATAAGAAATATATTTTTTAGGTATGATGGCTGCATACTGTCACATTAAAGAGCTGTAATGCAATTAAAAAGTAGATTTGAACTTTAAATATCTTTACTCTTAGAATAAAACAGAAATGAAATTAAAATTTTCCTTCTAAGAAAAATATAAAAGCTCACCAATTAAGACATACTATTGATTAAAGATGAAAGGTGTGTCTACGTTTAAAAAGAAACATGGGTATAAACCAAACTTACATCCTGTTTATGAGGTTTTGGACTAATAAATACGTGCTTTTGCCAAATTAATCTCTTCTATATTTATCTTCCTAACAACTTCATATACTTTTCTGACCTTAAAAACCTGGCTTCTTGGAGTTTTATTCCCATTGTAGCCCATATCAATTCCATTACTGGGAGAGGATGGACCAATTCGAAAGACGTGACAAAATATCCTCACGATCCTTAAAAGGCTCTTCATTTGAGCATCATAATTACTAGATATGCTGCAAATAAAAATTAAAATATGAACAGATTAGATGGAATAAAACAAGTTACATCTTACAATACTTATTTTACAGCATTTTCATTTCATTTACCATCTGTTTCATAATATAACAAATGAAATTCCTTTCCTATCATGATAGGGGATGGAATGCTTTATTTATCAGAAGTTAGCAAATATACATTATTTGGATTGCATATGAATGATTTATTAACTTTTAAGCAACTAGGAGTTCCCATCGTGGCTCAGCAGAAATGAATCTGACTAGCATACATGAGGACGCAGGTTCGATCCCTGGCCTTGCTCAGTGGGTTAAGGATCCGGCATTGCCGTGAGCTGTGGTGTAAGTCGCAAAGGCAGCTCAGATCTGACGTTGCTGTGGCAGTGGCGTAGGCCAGAGGCTACAGCTGATTCGACCCCTAGCCTGGGAACCTCTATATGACGGATATAATAACCAAAAAGCCCTTCAGAATTCCACAGTGCCTGGGGATTATTCATCATCATGAATATCAGTCATTACTTTTGCACAGAGAAACTGTAGGGATTATTAGACTAAATGTGCATCAAATCTAATGACACAGCTTTTTTAAAAAATGCTGTTGTTCAGGCGGTGGTTTTATTCTGAAATCTCCAATATTAGTTATTTTGTATTACAACAGAATAAAGAGTTGCATAAAATTTTGAGCAGAATGGAATGACTACGTCTGTATAAATTTAATCATCAAAGCTTACCCTATCTTCCTCAGTTCATTAAAATCTTCCTCTGTGATATTTTTAGGTAGCCTCTACCACTGAAAACAATAATGATTAGAAAAAGCAAATGCCTACTCTAACTATTCCAATTTGGTAAGTGACAGTGTATTTTCTATTCTGGTAAAAACTGAACCAAAATTTCCTGACATTTTACTTTAACATTCATGTTATTTTCTTATTCTAAAAATTATTAAATGATTTAAAACAATCAATAAAAATTAGCTATCAGCTACAAGTATTAATAAAATGTAATAGTTATTGCTATTCATGCTGTATATGAGTAAGTTAAAAACACATTAGCAAAACTTTCTCTTTGTTTCAGTAACTTTGAATAAAATGCATAATCATTAATTTAACTGGAACTGATTTTTATATATTTGTCTTTACAAAGTTGTTATTCTTTATCATAAGACTGTTGAGACTAACAAAACAGAAATGCAATCTGAAACTATTTCCTTCTTTCACCGTGTTATAGCTCTTGGAAAAGTGAACTCCAATGACTCAAATTCTTCTATGAGAAAGATGTGAATTTAATTTTCCTCTGCAAAATTACCATATGGAGATATTTGTTTTAGTTTTCCTGATCTAGCGAACACTTCATGAGCTATCGTAAGGTAAGAAGTATTTTCTTACACAATGGAACCTGAATATCATCCATTATTAATATAGTCTAAAAATCTTGTATTACTTTACCTAGTTTAAACTTCTCCTAAGCTAAGTCACTGATCTAAAAAAAAGTCATTTTTCACTCTCCAACCAATGGAATATCTCTTTCATATTATACAAAAAGACCATAAAATCCAAACTTCATCACAAACTTCTCCAGTTCATCATAAAATGACAATTTCTTCCCAAGACACCAGGTCTTAATATAAAAGCTTAAAAATTAGTTTCCTAATTCAAAGCCCCGTCAATGTACTTACCTTTTATACTTTCAGGAGTTCCCATCATGGCACAGCGGAAATGAATCCGACTAGGAACCATGAGGTTGTGGGTTCAATCCCTGGCCTCACTCAGTGGGTTAAGGATCTGGCATTGCCATGAACTGTGGTGTAGATTACAGATGCAGCTCAGATCTGGCATTGCTGTGGCTGTGGCGTAGGCCAGCAGCAACAGCTCCAATAAGACCCCTAGCATAGGAACCTCTGTATACCGCAGGTGCAGCCCTAAAAAGACAAAAGACCAAAAGAAAAAAAAAGGTATACTTTCATTCAGTGTCTTACTTAACAAACAGCTGTGATTTCTCTTTTCATTTGCACATTGATAATAATCTTTACCCTCAATCATAAATATACAGAGAGCAAGATAACTCCTTTGCTTAGTGAAACACAACACTATATGCAAAAGGGCCCTCAGTTAATATTTTTTATCTTTAGCAAACATTCCTAGATCAATTAGACTAAAGACTTTTTTCCCAAAGTGTGCTAAACAACATCTCAATCGTCACTAATTAATATATATTTGAATCCATTATTTTCTTAATTAAAACTTCTATTAACATTAAGTGGCCAAAATTATATCATATTGTGGGTTAAGAAACATAAGATTGACAAATAAATGAACCAAAGGAAGGCAATCTGCAAAAGTACCATCAAACAAATTGGCAGAGAGGAACGATTTGTATCTGAGGTCCTTTTAAAAACCTACCTTGGTAGCTGTGGTGATAGAAAATATATACATTGTTCTCTCCGCAGGGCAGGTTCCTGGCACAGAGCTCCTAAAACCCTTCTAACTCCCTAAGTGATAAGAACACTAGGAGCATCTTTTGTTCTAATATTTGGTCTCTGACCTTGGTTCCTGATACAGAGTTTCTAAATTTTCTGGGAATTTCCTAGATGACAGCAGTATCTTTGGTTCTAATGAGGCAACTCTTAGTGGGCTCCTGGATGGGGGCTAGTCACCAAAAAGACGAGGCAGTAATAAGAAGCTTGAAATTTTCAGCCCCATACCCCATTTTCCAGAGAAAGGTGAGGGGCTAGAGATGGAGTTTAATGATCAGCATGCCTATGTGATGGAGCCTCCAGGAAAAAAACCCCAAAACAGAGGTTCAGGGAATTTCCAGGCTGGTGAACACATCCATATACAGGGAGGATGACACACCCCAATTCGAGAGACAGAAGCTCCTGTACTGGTACTCTACTAGGCCTCACCTATGTATCTCTTCATCCGGTTTTTCACCTGTCTCCTTTATCATATCCTTTAACGAACTGGTAAATGAAAGTGATTCCCTGAATTCTGTGAGCTGTTCTAGGAAATAACTGAATCCAAGAGGAAGAAGTCATGAAAACCTCCAGTCTGAAGACAGAGTCAACGAAAGTTGGGAATAGACCACTACTTGCAACAGCATCTAAATTGGCCGTAACAGCAAATTCTATCAAGCCATTTGAAAGGCATCATTGTAAGTGGTGAGGCAGTATAGTTTAGCAAAGTAATTTTAAAATTTGTTCTGGCCATGGATCCTTCTCTATTACCCTGTTTCTTCTGTTCCACTGATACCTCTGTCATTTTTAAGAGCTAAATGGAATCCAGTATCTGCTCTTTATTAGTAAGGATATGAATCCCTATCCTTCTAAGCATTAGCCTAGCAAATCGCTGAACTTGGCTTTTCTTATATATAAAATGGAGATGATAATATCTAAACCACAAAGCTACTATGACATTTAAATGAAATAATGTATCTGAATATTCCTTAGTATGTATTAAAGGTGAACTTAAAATAAAAACACAAGTACATAAAAACCTAAATGGTTTCTGATTAATATGGAAGAGCAGAAAATAGAAAAAAGATTTAAGTAAAAAAGGAAAAAAAAGTTTCATAATGTAAGAAAACAAGTTAAAAGTATTATAGGGTAATTTTTTAAAAAAATCATCAGTATCTCCAAGAGCAGCAGCATTTCTACTAGGTACCAGACACTTGCCTGGCACTTTACAGCACTTAGTATTTCATTCTTACAACAATTTATTAAGATATTTACTATCATTTTCCAATAAGAAAATGAAATACTGACTAGACTATAAATTAAATATAGGGTGAGATCTTGTCTGTTTTATTCACTGTTATGTACAGATAGCCCAGCAGACAATAGACACCAAAAATATGTGTTGTAAGCAAAGAAATAACACCTTAACCATTTCTAAATGGCTGTTTACTCCTAACTGGGGTGGCTAACCACATACAAAGAAGTGTGGTTGCAGAAAACATATATAGGCATTAACTTCAAGGACTCGGCAATAAGCCATTAAAACCACACAATTGGAAAGAATAAAGAACTGAATTGAGAGGGACAGTTCAAGGAGAAAACTTTACAAAGAATCATGAGGATTCTTGAGCATTAGCCTATACTCAGTTTATATAATACTGATCAAGATTCTTGAACATTTTACATACCTAGTCAAAGC
Source organism: Catagonus wagneri (assembly GCA_004024745.2). Classification (NCBI taxonomy): domain Eukaryota; kingdom Metazoa; phylum Chordata; class Mammalia; order Artiodactyla; family Tayassuidae; genus Catagonus; species Catagonus wagneri. The sequence continues at coordinate 4,174,443 of PVHT020000080.1, forward strand.
AATCATTTTATGAAACTGTAGACAAATATGGCCAAATCCATTTAAGTAAGTCTCTATTTTTAGTCTCTTTAGAGACTCAAGCCTCCTCGGAAATAGTTGATTGCCCCAGTCCTTTGAAACAAAACAATGATAACCCAGCAAAGGTTTATAACATCTTATACTGACAAAAAGAATCCAACAAAATAAACTATTTTCAGAAAAGCCTAACAGAAGACAAAGTTGACAGATATTGCTGCCTACTAATTTTGCTTATATCTTGAAACACTTACCTAAGCAATTTATGACCATTTGTTGTGGCAACTTCAGCAAGGCTTGTTAGAATCTTTAAATACTGGCTTTCACTTTGCTGAGACAAATGTTCCAGAACCTGCCGTAACTGAATTTTACAAATTAAAAAAACATGATTACATAATAATCCACTAAACTTTACCAAGAAATTAAGTACCTTTAGTTTAATAAGTATCACAAAGCTTAATTAATTCAAATCAAGTCCTTTATAGTTATTTGGGCTTACATAAATTCAAAAGCTAAGCTATAAAATAGTTGCTTAAAATCACCCAGTGAAAAAGTATAAACAGGAAGAACAAAAATCACAAAGTTTATTTATGGAAAATTCTAAACTTCTAAAATGTAAGAAAAATTTAAATTTTGCAGCTATTCTAAGAGTAGCGCTATTATAAATATAGAGCTCAGTTACCTATGATTACCAACCACAAGATGCTATTCCTTCTTAGATTCTTTTCCTCTACCTATGGGAAATATTTGATTATCTTAAGGAGAGACCAAATACCCAGAGAACAGAAGATTCACAGAGCCAAATACTAGCACAAAGTTTATTAATTACCGTATAATTCATACTTAAAATGCAGAAACAAATTCATATTATTAAAATATTTATAATAAAATTACTAAACAGGATTTCCCTTCGTGGCTCAGTGGTTAACGAATCCGACTAAGAACCACGAGGTTGCGGCTTCGATCCCTGGCCTTGCTCAGTGGGTTAAGGATCCGGCGTTGCCGTGAGCTGTGGTGAAGGTTGCAGACGGGGCTCGGATCCCACGTTGCTGTGGCTCTGGCGAAGGCCGGCAGCTACAGCTCCTGTTAGACACCTAGCCTGGGAACCTCCATATGCCGCGGGTGCGGCTCTATATAAAGGCAAAAAGACAAAAAAAAAAAAAAATTACTAAACACATTTATAAAATATCACATACACTAAACGTGAACAAAGCTACAAGCACAATTACAATACCATGTTTTCTCGGAGATCTTCATTCTGTGTCATTTGAATAATTGTCTGGAAAAGCCTAGGGTGATACTGAATTAACACTTCACATGTCTCTCCATAACCACCCTAAAAACAAGAGTTTAAATTACCTTAGGTTAAAAACAAAGTTCCTAGAAGAAAATTGGTTTCTTCTACATATAAATCTGACACTAAATGTCTGAGTTTTCTGCTCCAAGCAATTCTCCAATTGGGTGTCTTACAATTTATCAATTCTCATGCTAACGAGGTGGAGTTAGGGCAGACCACACAATAGGGGCTCAGTTCCACAAGAGTGCCCCTACTTCGGAAGCCAATCACAAGTCCAACTCACCCAGACCTATGACTAACCAGCTACAGATAAGGAGTTCCCATGACCTCGTCTTGAGGTTAGATTATTTGCTAGAACAGCTCACAGAACTGTTTACTTACCACTAACTGTTTATTACAAAGAGTACAACTCAGGAACAGCCAAATGGAAGAGATGTGTAGGGTTAAGTATGCAGGAAGGGGCAGAGAGCTCCAGAGCCCATTCTGGGCATGCCACCCTCCAACACTGTGATGTGTTCATCAACCTGAAAGCTCTCTAGGAACCCCGCTGTTTAGGGTGTTTATGAAAGTTCCATTACAGAGGCACAACTGGTCACTGGTTATCAGTCACTGGTAAATGAACTCAACGTCCAGTCCCTAACTCCTCCTCGGGAATGGGGGAGGAGGTTAGCGCCTCTGTCAATCAGTTAGCCCCTTTCCTAAAGCTATCTAGGGCTTTTCAGCCGCAGGTCAGCTCGTTAATAAAAAGACATTCTTATCACTCTAGAGGTTCCAAGAGTCTGAGCAGCTCTTGTGTTAGGAACTGGGATGAAGACCAATACTTATTTCTTATACTATCACAGTTCCTCTTAAATATCATATTCTTCATGGAATAAAAATCTTTGCGCCTATCTCCTTTGAGAATAAAGTGATTTTACCTGTCTCAGTTTCAATTACAAAGTAAGGGACTAAAAATATTCATTACCAACATACCTGTACACATAAATCCAGAGGAGTCACTCCATTTTTATCTGGCAGGTATTTAGCCCCTCGTAATAGAAGAATCTGTGCTGTATCTCTCTGACCATGACTGTACAGAAATAGAACCAAGTTAAACCTATAGTCTTTTAAAAGTCTTTCTCATAAATTATGGACTATAAATATCAACCAACACAGGATTAACGAATTTAAAAAACCGAGATTAAGATCTGAACTAAAACCTCAAAAGTTAGAAAAATTTCCCAGTGTTGTCATACTTTTACAATTTAGATAAGAAACTGACCTATCGAATCACAGAATATAACTTGGGACACATTACCTACGATAAATCACAATATTTGGGGATAAGTATCTGTTCTTCAGGCTCATGCTTTATTTTTTTTCATCCAATCACTTCTCAACTGTAGCCTGATCACCTTCCTACCAGATACATGGAGGTCACCAGACTTTAGTCCAAAATAACCGCAATATTAAAAACAAGAGTACATTTTATGACGCTTTAATACCTGGTAAAAAATAAATAAATAAAATGGAAGGAGAAAAGACAAATACCAAGGTAAATGAATGGGAGGGGGAGTTAATTAGCCAAAAATAGTATCTAACTTCCAAACTTCATTTTATCACCCATTCTCTGGCTTATGCTGACAGTTATTTAATCTGACCTGGACTGAACAACTCTCTTAACCACATGCCCCATCCTAATTGCTATTTCTAGTGGGTGTAACAACCACCCTTTAACCAGGAGGAGACTACTTTGGGGCAGCAATCACTAGACTTAACCTTTCATTATTAAATGAGCTGATCTGACTCCAGATACTGACAATAAAAAATACAATTATACTGTAGGGACACTGAAGTTTATGATAATGTGAGAAAAAAGAATGTAAAATAAAGTTGTTATTCACAAAAAAAAAAAATAAATAAAGCTAACTGTAACTCCCAAGGAAGTCCTAGAGTCTGGAATATATCTAATCAAAAATATTATTTTGTAGATGAGCAAAGCTACTAACTCAAGCATACACACATGAAACTAGAACTCAGATCTCTAGTCTTCTAGACCAACACTCTTTCCACAGTACCATTACCTAATAAGGTATGTCATTTCACAACAAGAAAGACTACACAAATTCCTCACAAACTTAAACATATCCTAGTCATCTTTTCCACAAAATTATGTTGCATAAAGTTTAACTGGAGTTAATTAAAAAAAAAACAATCAATAGAATCCTACTATGAATTAGTGGCAAATATCAGGTATATCACTCCCTTAATGCTTTATTGTAATACTGATTAACCTCCTTAATACAAATATCAATAGACCAAAACTAACTTAAGAACAATATCTAATTTGTGCAAGAAACAACAAAAAAAAATCAGTAAATACCCAACCCCTCCAAAAGCAGAGTAACTAGTTTTACTAGTGTATATCAAGTAAAGTCTTCATCCATTCTATGAAGCCACCATCACCTTAACACCAAAACCAGAAAAAGATACTACCAAAAAAGAAAATCATAGGCCAATATCTTCGACAAATATAGACTCACAACAAATATAGATTCTCAACAAAATTTTAACCAACTGAATCCAACAACACATAAAAAAGATCATACACCATGACCAAGTGGGATTCATACCAAGTTCACAAAGATGGTTCGACATAAGCAAATCAATCAATATCATAATCACATTAACAAAAGAAATGTCAAAAACCACATGATCATCACAATGGATACAAAAAAAGCATCTGACAAAATCCTACATCCATTCATGATAACAGCCTCATTCTTACCAAAGTGGGTACAGAGGGAACATACCTTAACATAATAAAAGTCATTTATGACAAACCCACAGCCAATATAATACTCAACCTAGAAAAGCTGAAAGCCTTCCTGCTAAAATTTGGAACAAGACAAAAATGCCTATTCTCACCACCTCTATGGAACACAGCATTGGAAGTGCTAGCCACAGCAATCAGACAAACAAAAGAAATGAAAGGTATCCAAATTGGAAGAGAAGAGGTAATACTGTCACTATACGCAGATGACATGATATATATTGAAAACCCTAAGAACTCCAAACAAAAACTACTCAAACTGATCAACGAATTCAGCAGAGTAGCAGGATGCAAGATTAGCATTTAGAAATTGGTTGCATTTCTCTATAATAACAGTGAAATACTAGAAAAGAAATATTTTTTAAATACCTTTTAAAATCACACCCCCCCAAAATTAAATACCTAGGAATAAATCTGACCAAGTAGGTGAAAGACTTTAATACTGAGAACTATAAAACATTAATCAAGGAAACTAAAGAGGATTCAAAGAAGTGGAAAGATAGTCCATGCTCCTGATTTGGAAGAATTAACATCTTTAAAATGGCCATACTACCCAAAGCAATCTAGAGATTTAATGTGATCCTTATCAAATCATCCATGACATTTTTCACAGAACTAGAACAAACAATCTAAAACTTTTTATGGAATCATAAAAAACACAGAACTGCCAAAGCAATCCTGAGGAAAAAAATAAAACAAGCAGGGGGCAGAACTCTCACAGACTTGAGACAATATTACAAAGCTACAGTAATCAAGTCAGTGTTGTACTGGTACAAAAACAGACATACAGACCAATGGAACAGAATAGAGAACCCAGAAATAAACCCAGACACCTAGAGTCAATTAATCTTCAACAAAGGAGGCAAGAATATAAAATGGGAAAAAGACAGTCTCTTTAGCAACAAGTTCTGAGAAAACCGAACAGCTGCATGTAAATCAATTACACTAGAACACACCTTCACACCACGCAAAAAAATAAACTCAAAATGGCTTAAAGCCTTAAACACACAACAAGACACTATGAAACTCCTAGAACAGAATATAGGCAAATCATTCTCTGACATCAACCTTTTACAAATGTTTTCTTAGGTCAGTCTCCCAAAGCAATACAAATAAAAATAAACCAAGGGACCCAATCAAACTGACAAGCTTTTGCACAGCAAAGCAAACCATAAATAAACGAAAAGACAGTGTATGGAATGGGAGAAAATAGTTGCAAATGACGCAACAGAAAAGGCTTAATCTCCAAAATATATAAACAACTCATACAACTCAACAGCAAAAAAAAAAAAAAAACAACCCAACTGAAAAATGGGCAGAAGACCTAAATAGACATTTCTCCAAAGACATATGGATGGCCAGTAGGCACATGAAAAAACGCTCAACGTCACTAATTATTAGAACAATGCAAATCAAAACTACAATGAGGTGCCATCTCCCACTGGTCAGAATGGCCATCATTAAAAAATCTACAAATAACAAATGCGGAGAGGGTATGGAGAAAGGGGAACCCTCCTACACTAGATAGGAATGTAAATCGGTAAATCACTACGGAAAACAGTACGTAGGTTCATGACAAAACTAAAAACAAAATTACCACATGATCTGTGGTGTTGCCACAGCTGCAGCACAGTTAACAGCTGCAGCTCGAATTTAATCTCTGCCTGGAACTTCCATATGCCACAAGTGTGGCCATAAAGAAAAGAAAAGAACAGTACAGATGTGGTACATACATAATACAATGGAATACTACTTGGCCATAAAAAATGAAATAATGCCATTCGCAGCCACTTGGATGCAACTAGAGATCATCATACTAAGTAAAGTCAGAAAGAGAAAGACAAATACCGTATGGTATCGCTGATACATGGAATCTACAATACTGCACAAAAGAACCTACCTACAAAACAGAACCTGACTCACAGACATGGAGAGCAGACTTGAGGTTGCCAAGGGAGGCAACGGAAGTTTGTGGTTAGTAGATGCAAACTATTACATTCAGAATGAATAAATAGGAGTTCCCGTCGTGGCGTAGCATAAACAAGTCCAACTAGGAAACATGAGGTTGCTGGTTCAATCCCTGGCCTCGCTCAGTGGGTTAACGATCTGGCATTGCCATGAGCTGTGGTGTGTGTCGCAAACATGGTGCAGATCCTGCACTGCTGTGGCTGTTGCTGCAGACCTGCAGCTGTAGCTCTGATTTGACCGCTAGCCTGGGAACCTTCATATGCCACAAGTGTGGCCCTAAAAAGCAAAAAAAAAGAATGGATAAACAACAGGGTCCTACCGTGTAGCACAGGTAACTATATCCTGTCTCCTGGGAGAGACCACAATGCAAAATGATATACAAAAAAAAGAATGTGTATATGTATGAATGACTGAGTCACTTTGCTGTACACAGAAATTTGCAAAACACTGTAAATCAATTATATTTTCATTTAAAAAAAAAAACTTAATGACAGGTATTATAATACTAGCAGAAAGTAATTCCAAAAATTCTTTTACCATATCCCTAGGCTCAGACTATGTGAATATCCCAGTTCTTTACAAAACTAATCACCTATGTTTTACCAGTATATATGGCATCTCATATAAGATATTTTTCAAAAATGTAATTATATTGATTCATTCATTCAAAACATTTACTAAGCATCTAAGCACAAAGCACTGTCCTACACATGGAAAATAAAGTGATGAATAAAATACACAAAAACTTTGCCTTTATTGGGCTTTCAGTCCAGCAGGGGAGACAAACCATAAACAAATAATTAAACATTACAAAATACAAAGTGCCATGAAGGAAATGATTCTGTGATGGGAAATGAGGAGAGGCCTACTTAGACTGGTCAGTAATTACCTTCCTAAAAAGTAACAACGAAGCAGTAATATGGAAGTCAAGTCAGCCCCTTAAAAAGCCTAGGGAAGAACATTTCAGGCAAAATAATCAGCACACAGAAAAGCCTGCTGGAATGAGTCCACTGCATTTGGAGAACTCAAAGACAAGGAATGTGGCTGAAGCACAGTGAGCTACTCAGGGTCAGACCCTGTAGGTCACCTGAAGGAATGCAGAGTTTGGATTTGACTTGAAATGCAACAAAGAGGCAATGAAAAGTTTAAATACAAGGTTTAAACACAAAGTGACAAGAGCCCATTCTTTCTTTTTTTTTAAAGATCACTTTTGCTTCTGAGGAAAGAACAGATGGGAAGGAAACAACAGAGGAATCAGGAAGACCAGGTTAAGAGACTACTGCATACTCCAGACAACTTTAACTAAGGTGGGTTAGTGGAGAGAAGAAATGAGATTCAGAATATATTCTGAAGGTGGAATTGACACAATTTACTAATATATTCCAAGATGAGGGTCAGATTGAGAAAGAGAGAGAGAGAAATAAAAAATGACCTACCTAGTTTCTGGTTTACACAACTGAAAGGATAAGGGTTCCAAAGACTGGGATGAGGAAAACTGCAGGAAAGGTTGGTAAAGGAAATCAGCTGTAGTCTGGACATGCTAACATCTGGGATTCTATGACACTTGCAAGTGATGATGTGAATCAGCGGGTGGACTTTCAAATCTGAAGCTTCAAAAACAGGTCAGATCTAGAAATAACCCCTTAAGACAGGATATGATTTCAGGAAATCAATGATATTATCATAAATTCAGGACACTGTGGAAAGAACTGGTATTCTAGCCAAGCAATAAATCCTAAATGTAATATAAGAAAAAGCCTGGGTTCAGATAATATCTAGAAGTCTAGAGATCCAGAAGTCCTTGTATTCTAATTCAAGGCTGTTCAATGATGACTTGAATCAGTGATCAAAGCAACATCAGCAACCCTAAAGAGAAGCTAAACAAGAAGAAAAACAAATCTTTCATCTAAAACAAACCTCCTATAAACAAACTACTGCATTTGGAGTGGATAAGCAATGAGATCCTGCTGTATAGCACAGGGAACTATATGCAATCACTTGTGATGGAACATGATGGAGAATAATGTGAAAAAAAGAATGTATAAGTATATGTATAACTGGGTCACTTTGCTGTACAGCAGAAATTGACAGAACACTAAATCAACTGTAATAAAAAATTTTTTAATAAAACAAACCTCCTCTAAAATGATATAAAATGGAAAAAGGATAAGAAAAGAGCTTTCTGGGAGTTCCCGTTGTGGCGCAGTGGTTAACGAATCCGACTAGGAACCATGAGGTTGCGGGTTCAATCCCTGCCCTTGCTCAGTGGGTTAACGATCCGGCGTTGCCGTGAGCTGTGGTGTAGGTCGCAAATGCGGCTTGGATCCTGCGTTGCTGTGGCTGCGGCGCAGGCCAGTGGCTACAGCTCCGATTAGACCCCTAGCCTGGGAACCTCCACATGCCGCGGATGCGGCCATAAAATGACAAAAGGCAAAAAAAAAAGAAAAGAGCTTTCTGGAGAGCTATATATCTAAAATTAAGAGCCTAAATAAATAATACAATTCCAACAATCTAAACCAAAGAGAAAATTGAAGTACATTGTGAGCTGTTCCTAAATAGAACTAAATTTACATAACATATTACATGGGGAGAAGGGTATATGTATTATACATCCAGTGTAATAATTATACACTGTTAGCTCTTTAAGGCCTGGGGTTTGTTTATTACTGTACCACCAACGCCTATAATAATGCATGGCACACAGTGAGTGCTAACTAAATGTTTGCTTTTTACATGACTGACTCAGTGAACAAAACGTATGATCTTAGAACATGAACCAAGACAGAAGTGTGGAAACACATTAATATCCAACAGCTAAGAAGAATCATTCAAGAATTTTTTTAAAAGTCACAAATCCAGAGAGTTCCTGTCGTGGTGTAGTGGAAGCGAATCCGACTAGGAACCATGAGGTTGCATGTTCAATCCCTGACCTCGCTCAGTGGGTTAAGAAGCCGGCATTGCCGTGAGCTGTGAAGTAGGTCACAGACGTGGCTCGGATCTAGCATTGCTATGGCTCTGGCATAGACCGGAAGCTGTAGCTCCGAATGGACCCCTAGCCTGGGAACCTCCAAATGCCGCAGGTGCAGCCCTAAAATGACAGAAAACAAACAAACAAAAAAAAAGTTAAAAATCCAGAGACAGCAAAAACATGGCTCTGGCCTAAGACATACTTTAACAGCTTACCTGCTGGAACTGTTCTGGTATTTGATAAAGAAAACCATGGAAATTACTGAATTACTGATGTCTTTTTTATTGTTAAGTAATTAGTCAAATTTAAATAATGAAATAAATCAAAAGTTCCCACTTATAACATATAAAAACACCGGCAAAAAAATAGAAAATACTTTTCACATAGCTAAGTAACAGAAGCATAACGCTATATTTCATCTTAAAAGGGAACATAGTATTTCTGAGAAAATAGGAGAGTTTTAGAAAATATACATAAATGCTTGTGTTCAGAAATACAGGAGATACGACACTGTTTAATGATAGCAACTGGAAATATAAAATATCATACCTGCAAGCAAAGTACAATGGAGTAGCTCCTGATACGTTTGGCCTGTTAATATCAGCACCACTGTCTAGCAAGCACTGCACTGTCTGAGGGGAAGAGAAACAAAAGTAAGCCAGAGAAGTCAAAGACACAATTATCACAATTTTAATCCATGTAAGAAAAGTTCTTACCACAACCTGAAGCTTTAAAGAAAAAAGAGTAGGAACATGACAATTATAACAGCTGAACAAATTACACTTTTCAGTCAGCTCTGAGCCTAAGGCACTACACAGTATAAGTGGAATTATCAATGCAATATAAATTGTGTTAACCTGGGAAAGTTGGAGAAAATCACTGCTATGTGGTAACCACTGAAATGTGGCTAGTACAATCTGAGAACTGAATTTTAAATTTTATTTTGTTATAATTAAGTTTAAATAGCCACATGTGGCTAAGTAAATTGGACAGTGCTGCTCTACCTATCTGAATTTTAAAACCAAAATTTTTTGCCTTAAAAAAAAAAGCAGGTACCAGAGCTCTAAGTTTCTCAAAATTCAAAGAGCATAATTATTAAAGTACAAAATGCTAAAAGCTAAGAAATTCTTTTGTTATTAGCAGTGGTCAATACCAACTCAGTTTCTCTGACAGTCATTCATCTGTATTCTAGCCCCAAAGCTCTACTTCTGCATCTGACTTGTACTAAGGGAAAATGAGCTAAAATAAAATCCTAAAAAAAAAAAAATCTTATGATTAGGAATAGGGCAAGGCTGACTGAAAACCTTAAAAAAGAGAATCTTTTCTGATTTTATTCCTACAATTCTCTTTTGAGTTTCTCCTACAAAAGGAACATGCAAAAACTTGAACTTTTTGGAATTAGACTGTTTAGTATTACTTATGGATTAAACACATGTTCATCTTTATCACTGCCCTAAAATCTAGTATAATAACAGCAAAATATTAAGACTATAAACTGAATTGAAAGAACGGGAAAGAATACAACAGCATACCAGATAAGTCAGTAGTTTTAATAAAATGGCAAGCAAGTTAAAGAATAGTAACTGACTTAGCAGAATAAATAGAGCTGGAGCCTAAGTGCCTGCAAGTGAGGATTTCCAACAAGAAACATCAAATTCTGACTACACAGAACACACACAAAACACTGGAACTGAAAGTAACAGGGATCTTGGAAGACAGGGATGGTCACACAGAGCAAGAGAGAAGTGGCAGTGGAAAGCCTATAAATGAAACAGCTGGGCCGTCCCCCAGGACCCTTCCTCCCCATCCCATACACTTAGCCACTATCCCTCCCTATCTGTCTTAGAAGTAGGGTGGTTTATTCTCCAGGCAAAGTCAATAGTGAGGCTCTAGACTGGCATCCAAGAAATCCAGGTGCTGGGAAGAAGACCCGTGGAGAAAACAACCAATGAAGTGAAAACCTCCAGCCCTCACATTCCATTAGGCTCCCAGAAATCCAATAGCCAGGCTTAAAACCTCAAGCAAGAGGAGACTGAAAGTTTCCTCTTTGGAAAGCAGCACCAGAGGAAAGTCTGACTGATCCGGGCATTTCGAAGTCACCAGTGAAATAGCCCAGTTGTCCACAAGGGGACATTTGGCAATGCTGGGAGACATTTTACATTTTCATGAGTAAGTAGGGGCCAGGGTGTATGTCTAAACATCCTACAATCTAAAGATAGCCACCACAACAAAGAATGTTCAGGACTCAAATAACAAGAGTGCCAAGGCTGAAGAAACCTGGCTTCCAGTGAAGCCACTTAACAAACCCAGCTCAGGCACACAAGGCTTTCAGCCTGTGTGTCAGTGCCTCACCACTACACATGAATGGAGAGACGACATTTAAGAGACAAATGAAGCAGGACTCTAACCTGAAAAACAGAAAAAGGAAATCAGAAAATTTATAAAGACAAAGGAGGGAACCAAAGAAAACACATCAAAAATCAGAAAGGTAACTACTACCCTCAGAGAGAAAAAAAAGATTATCCTGGGAGAATAAGAAGAAGCTGGGGAAAAAACATTCAAAGAATAGATATTAAAAATACAATGGAATGGAGTTCCTGTTGTGGCTCAGTGGTTAATGAATCCGACTAGGAACCATGAGGTTGCAGGTTCGATCCCTGACCTTGCTCAGTGGGTTAAGGATCTGGCATTGCCGTGAGCTGTGGTATAGGTTGCAGACACAGCTCGGATCCCACATTACTGTGGCTGTGGCGTAGGCCAGTGGCTACAGCTCCAATTAGGCCCCTAGTCCAGGAACCTCCATATGCCACCGAGTGTGGCTCTAGCAAAAGGCAAAAAGACCAAAAAAAAAAAAAAAAAAAAAAAAAAGAAAAAAAGAAAAAAAAAAAAAAAAAAAAAAAAAAAAAAAAAAAAAAAAAAAAAAAAAAAGGAGGAAGAAGGGAACTAATCATGAAGTAATACAAAAAATTTCCCAGAACCGAGGGACATGAGTTGCCAGACTGAAAAGGCTCACCAGCGCCCAGTCTAACAAATTAAAAGATCTTCGACAATGCACACTGAAGTGAAATGTCATAATACCAGGAATATATGATTCCAGATCTAAACAGAATTCAGACTGATGTTATCTTTTCCAACAGCAGCACTGAAATCTAAAAGGTGAAATGCCCTCAAATTGTAAGGTAAATGATTTCCAATACAGAATTCTACAGCCAGCTACACTATCATTCAAACATACCATTTTAAACAAAAAACATGCTTAGCTATTTAAGATTTCGAAAAATGATTTCCAGGAGTTCCTACCGTGGCTCAGTGGTTAACGAACCCAACGAACATCCATAAGGACGTGGGTTTGATCCCTGACCTCGCTCAGTGAGTTAAAGATCTGGTGTTGCTATGAGTTGTGGTATAGGTCGCAGAAGAGGCTCAGATTCCACATTGCTGTGGCTGCGGCATAGGCTGGTGGCTACAGCTCCAATTCGACCCCTAGCCTGGGAACCTCCATGTGCCTAGGGCGTGGCCCTAAAAAGACAAAAAAAAAAAAAAATTATCTCCAACACACCTTTTCTTAAGAAGCTACAGAAGGATGTGCTCCCCCAAAACAAGGGAATATAATGGAGTATTATACATTATATAGCATTCCATTAAATTGGAATATTGGAGGATATGATCCTCCAATACAAGGGAAGAAGATACAGAATCCAGAATTCTGAAGATCAAACACAGGAAAGATTAAAAAATTCCCATGTTTAGAGAAAAAAATGGAACTGATGGGAGTTCCCCACGTGGCGCAGCAGAAACAAATCCGACTAAGAACCATGAGGTTGTGGGTTCGATCCCTGGCATCGCTCAGCGGGTTAATGATCTGGCGTTGCCGTGGGCTGTGGTGTAGGTCACAGACGTGGCTCAGATCTGGCGTTGCTGTGGCTCTGGCACAGGCCAACAGCAACAACTCCGAGTAGACCCCTAGCCTAGGAATCTCAATATGCTGCAAGTGTGGTCCAAAAAATAATAATAGTAATAATGGAACTGACGTTATCGAATCAATTTGTCTTTGTAGAAACAGTACTGAGAAAGGTTTTGTAGAAGCATATAAGAAGAATTACTGTAGTTCCTGTCGTGGCACAGTGGTAACGAATCCGACTAGGAACCCTGAGGTTGCGGGTTTGATCCCTGGTACTGTTCAGTGGGTTAACGATCCAGCGTTGCTGTGAGATGTGGTGTAGGTTGCAAACATGACTTGGATATAGCATTGCGGCATAGGCCAGCAGCAACAACTCCAATTAGACCCCTATTCTAGGAACCTCTGTATGCTGCAGGTGCGGCCCTAAAAAAAGGGAAAAAGAAGAAACAATTACTGATTCATAAAAAGAAAACTGAGCAAAGCCAACAGTCACTCTAGTAGAAAATGTAATTACAGTTTACTACTTGATGCAGCAGTAAACATTCACCTAACTGCAATACACAACTAATACTGTATAATCAAAATTTATAATTAATAAAATTAATTATATAATTAATTTTAGATATGGGGGATAAGGGGAGTTCCCATCGTGGCTCAGCAGGTTAAGAATCTGACATGGTCCCCATGAGGATGTGGGTTCCTTCCCTGGCCTCACTCAGTGGGTTAGGGACCCAGCATTGGCAAAAGCTGCAGTGTAGATAACAGATGCAGCTTGGGTCTGGCAACTTCCATATGCTGCAGGTGCAATCATAAAAAGAAAAAGGAAAAAAAAAAGGGGGGAATAGGGCATGGGAAAAGAATTTAAATCAGGTAAATCCTCACTTACTATAACAAGAAATGATTCACTGATCTCTAAAAAGCTATAAACTGAGAACAGCAGTAGAAAGAAGCATATTATTTGGAAATATATAACAAAAGAAAAGCTGAAAGAGTTGAAAACTGTTACCTGGTGATCATGAATTGACAAAAAAGAATGGCGATTTAAGGGACTAAAATTTTTTATTACACAGATTTTGATAAAAATATTTTAAGATACAGTATTCATGTTTTGCTACTTGAGTTTACTTCTGTCTCAAGAGGAATTCAAAAATCTATGTAATTGAAGAACTGTTACATAAAACTTTATTATCTACTATGCAATTCTTAAACTGAGGACAAGTGATCAAGTAGCTTTCAAATATAAGAACATATAGCATTTAGGATATATATATTTTTTTTTTTTTGCCATGCCTCTGGTACGTAGAAGCTTCCAGGCCAGGGACTGAACCCACGCCACAGCAGTGACCCAGGCCACTACAATGACACTGGATACCAAATCCACTGTGCCACAAGGGAACTCCTGGGCTATTATTTTCTAAGACAAGGCCCACTTGAGCCTTCTGAACATGGCTTTCCCTTTCTGATATCTGACCTAGAGGCTGTGTCCCAAATCAGAAAAGAGAGGGAAAGCAGAGATTGATGGTTGCAGAGATTACAGACAATAAGACATCTCTCAAATGGCTTGTCAGAAGTTCCCGTCGTGGCGTAGTAGTTAACGAATCCGACTAGGAACCATGAGGTTGAGGGTTCGATCCCTGGCCTTGCTCAGTGGGTTAAGGATCCAGCGTTGCTGTGAGCTGTAGTGTAGGTCGCAGACGTGGCTCAGATCTGGCGTTGCTGTGGCTGTGATATAGACCAGCAGCTACAGCTCCAATTCATCCCCTAGCCTGGGAACCTCCAGATGCGGCCCTAAAAAAAAAAAAAAAGGCAAAAGGCTTGTCAGGTACAAAACAATTATATCAAAAGCATATATGTTAATAGTCAATTAAAATCCAGCAATCCAGATAGAAGCCGAAATAAAGTATTAACAAAACAGGAGTCCCCTCTGTGGCACATTGGAAAACGAATCCGACTAGAATCCACAAGGATGCAGGTTCAATCCCTGGCCTTGATCAGTGGGTCGGAGATCTGGCGTTGCCATGAACTATGGTGTAGGCTGCAGATGAGGCTCAGATCCTGCAGTTGCTATGGCTGTGGTGTAGGCCAGCAGCTCAAGCTCCGATTTTACCCCTAGCCTGGGAATTTCCACATGCCACCGATATAGCTCTAAAAAAAAAAACACCCACAAACCTGTGCATTTATAAAAATTACACAGTTGTTAAAACTATATGATATAAAAATATGAACAACCTTAGCATGTGCCTAGACACTGGGCTAATAAGCATTTATCATTTCATTTACTGCATTCTATGAGAAAGCCAATATTCCCGTCACTTTTTTCTTTTTTTTCTGCTTTTTAGGGCCACACTCAGCATACAGAGGTTCCCAGACTAGGGGTCAAATCAGAGCTACAGCTGCCAGCCTACGCCACAGCCACAGCAACGCCAGATCCTTAATCCACTGAGTGAGGCCAGGGATTGAACCTGCTACCTCATGGTTCCTAGTTGGATTCGTTAATCACTGCGCCACAATGGGAACTCCATTCTCTCCACTTTCACAAGTAGGAAAATGAGTCTCAAAGCGGTCAACTAATGTGCACTCCAACACACAAACAGGGGAGCAGGGATTAAAACCTAAGCCCATGTTCATAACCACTAGGCAATTTACAAAAAAACAAAAATTCTAATCTTTCTAAACTGAGATTACTGAATAGTACTATAAGTAACTTGGCGTATCATCATCTGCTACATTAATCATAAATGATCTACTAATTCCCTATAAAATAAATAATTATTTAAGAGCAAGCTCAAGTGCCTAGACACTTTTTGGTGTTTAAGTTTTTAAATAATGCCAATTCTTAATCCATACACTTTTTACAGTTCTTCTGTATTTTCACTTATACCTATAGAGCTCACAGTAAAAAAGCAAATCAGCCCCTGGACTACCATATTCTTCTACAAAGTGGTAAGACAAACTTCAAGCAAATCATAGCAAGAAAGCATGATTTATAACATATACTGTCATATGTTTCTATCATTTCCTTGGATATAGGAAATATTCTACAAAGACATTAAAAATTCTGTTCTTGAGAGAAAAACAAAGTGTAAACAGCTCATTCCAGCATTTTCTTTTAAATTCACAAATCTTTCTGCTTTAGTTTTAACAAAATTATCCCAATTAAGACTCTCAAAAAAAAAATACAACTATGAAACACACATTTTTTTTTTTGGTGGGGGGGGCCTCGCCAGCAGCATGTGGAAATTTCCAGGGTCAGGGATCGAATCTGTGACACAGCAGCAATCCAAGACGCTGCAGTGACAACACTGGATCTTTAAACCGCTGCTCACAAAAGGACTCCAAGAAACATACACTTTTAAAAAGATTTCAAGAGCTCATTGTACATAAAATGCTCCCTGAAGACAAATGGGGAGAAAAAGTCATTTCTCTCAGAGTAAGAATAAAAAAATACACAAAGGGACTTGAATGTGAAAAGTAAAAAGTGCCTTGCAGCACTGAAGTGAGTGGAAAGTCATCAATCTGTGTGATTAGAAAAAGAAAAATGTTTGATTTCTTTTTGTAAAATTTCTGAAACAGGAAGAGTAAGGAAAACACAGAATTCGGTTATCAATTAAATGGTATAATAAAAGGAGCAAGAAAGTCCCATAACCTAAATCACAGGGTCACTTTTTTAAAAAATTTCCAGTTCATGTAAAACTACTTCTATGTACACAAAGGGTAAAATAAACTTTGAATCTAGTAAAACTCAAATGGAGGAAACCGTATTTATTAAATTAAAAATATAAAAGCTCTAAGGAGTTTCCATCATGGCTCAGTGGTAATGAACCCAACTAGTATCCATGAGGACGCAGGTTCGACCCCTGGCCCTGCTCAGTGGGTTAAGGATCCAGAGTTGCCATGAGCTACAGTGCAGGTCGCAGACAAGCGGCTCAGATCTGGCGTTGCTATGGCTGTGGTACAGGCTGACAGTCGCAGCTCCAATTCAACCCCTAGCCTGTGAACTTTCATAGGGCGCAGGTGCGGATACACACACACACACACACACACACACACACACACACATATAAATATATAAGCTCTGAAAGAAACAATACTATTTCAGGGTTTTAAATTATATAGATGCAAAAAGAATAAGTTCTGGATTCAACTACTAAAATCCCTAAGGATTCTCAAAAGCAGAGATTTTCAGGAGTCTCCTGCGGTGAAGTAGGTTAAGGATCCAGTACTATCACTGCCGTTGCTCTGGTTTACATCTGTGGCGCAAGTTAGTTCCCTGGCCCAGAATGTCTCAATCCCTGGCCCAGGAACTTCAGCCTGCCATGGGCATGGCCAAAAACAGGGCAGAGATTTTCAGCAATGGACACAAATCAGGTTAAGACCTTTTATAAGAATCAGCACTATCAATATATACTTCATTTAAAAAGAAAAGGAAAAAAATGACATTCAGAAATGGAAGGAAAAGGTGGAAAAACTGCTCTGAATAATAATGCATTTGTAGTCAACTGTAGACCCATTCCATCTTTCAACAAAAATTTCACTGTTTCTATATGCTAGTGCAGTGGACCACTCTCTAGACGCTGGGGTCACAACAATGAAAAAAATGGACAGATATCTGCCTTCAAGAAGCTTACATTGTAGTGGAAAAGGAAAACAAAGGGACCTAAGAAATAAACAAAATAGATAGTATGCTAGATGGTGATTACTGCTACCCAAAAACTGATCAGATTCTCTGTGAGAGGTTTGGTTTCAACTTGTTTTAGCAAATTTCTCACTCCTAAACCCTACACACAAATATTTTTGTGAAAACTGCACTGTGTCTACTTAACAAACTATAAGTCATGAAGTCAAAAAAAACAAATCACTGAAATTTATGATGGTCATAAATTCTTCTGTTTTCAGAACTGTACAGCTTTTCACTTACTTGCAAAAATTAAGCTCAGCAGCTTAAAATTATGTAACATAAACATGTAAAAGCATACCAACATAAATATCTGGACTGACAACTGATTACCTATATCTTTCAATTAATATGAAGCATACAATTTAAAAAACTATACTGAACTGAAATCATTTTATGTCTAATTTAGATCACCAAAATACACTTTTAAAATAATTCAGAACTTCAAATTCCCTGTCCAACCCTCTCTCCCCCTTAAAACACAAACTCAACTATCCTAAATAGTATACAATGGGAGTCTTCCTCCTTAAAAACGTAAGAAATTGCTAGGAAGAAATCTTGATAGAAGAGCATTTAAAGAGAATCTTCATGTGGCCTTCAAGAAATACTTACGAAGAAACAAAACATTTAACAGACTTCACGACCTTTCAAGTGATAAAACAACATCCTGATGGAAAACTAATGTGCCAAGCTAAAGTTTGGGTCAACCTCAAAAGTCATTTAATTGAACGCAGAGACTAAGACCACTTGTGCCCAATACACTGATAAATTATAAAGCAAGAAATTTAAAGCAGCTCTACTTTAATACATGTCAAATCTCTGAACAACACCAATCAAAATAAAAACAAAGAGGTATCTGGTATTAAACTACAGGTAAAAATCTGAGTTGTGGTATTACCATTTACTAAAACAATGATCACCAAACAACAAAAAAAAGCACACTTTTTAATGTCTTGTTAAAAGTAATTCTCATGATAGGACAGCAATGCACAACTTATGCACTAGGAAAAAGACCAACTCACTAATTAGTGATCAGTTTATACAGATCTTCTCTAAATACCAGTCCACCTAAGCCTATCAAGACTATGAACACTTATGTAATATCTAGTAAGAATCCATTTTGTATTAGAAAAATCATAGTAGTAGAACTTTCTATTATTGCTCACATTTCCCAGAAGTGATTAAAGGAGAATTTATAAAAATTACTTTGAACCTAAAAATACATTCTGAAATGTTAAGTACATCAACCTTTGTTCTTCAAGGCTGAATCCAGTTAACATTTTTGCAAAAGCTTTCAATTAAGTTTGCATGGCTGTCCTGTAATTCTCAGGATGAAAAGCTTGGTAGCTGGCTAAAGACAAGAAAGCTGACTCAACATAGGTGAGCATTATTCCTTAACAAGCCTTTCAGTTAAAAAAAAACAAAAACTGCAGACAGTTCTACCAAAGATAATCTACTCTAAGCAGGATTCAACTATCATTTTATATTGTTGTGAAGCTTCATGTACAGCCATATAAATTTTGCAATATAAACTTTATCCTGAGAAAAATACAATTTCCTTTTTAAGGGAACTTAGCCCCAAAACTAATCTTGCTGTGTACTCTGAATTTACGTAAACTGAGACTGAACCATTTGAAAGTTCTATACAGTTTCCAAAGCCAAGTTATTCCAGAAAAACAGTAATCAAACATTTGCAGCAATTTATCAAAAAGTAAGTTCAATTTATGGCCAAAAATAACTGGAGTCAAGTATACCCATGTAAAATAATATTAGATTTTACTCTACTTCCTAAAAATGAGACTAAAAACCAAACAACACACTGGGCCTATCTTCCTTCACAAGAGTAAGTGTATTAAAGAGCACTATACTTGTGGCTCAGCAGTAAGGAACCCGACTAGTGTGCATGAGGACACAGGTTCAATCCCTGGTCTTGCTCAGTGGGTTGAGGAACCAGCATTGCCGGGAGCTGTGGTGTAGGTCGCAGACGCGGCTCAGCTCCCTCATTGCCATGGCTGTGGCTCCAATTCGACCCTTGGCCTAGGAACTTCCATATGCCATGGGTGCGGCCCTAAGAAGACAAAAAAAAAAAAAGAAAAAAAGAAAGTACTATCCTGTTCCTGTAGAATCACACACACACACGCGCACACACTTTATTTATTTATTTATTTATTTTTTTAGGGCCACACCTGCAGCATATGAAGGTTGCCAGACTAGGGGTCAAATTGGATCTGCAGCCACCGGCCTACGCCACAGCCACAGCAACACTGGATCCGAGCCACATCTGTGATCTACACCACAGTTCACCACGCCAGATCCTTAACCCACTGAGCAAGGCCAGGAATTGAACCTGTGTCCTTACGGATGCCAGTCAGATTCATTTCCACTGAGCCAAGATGGGAACTCCACATCATTCATATTTATAATGGTAATAATAGTATCAATACTATGATTACTGTTAAGTTGTCTTCCAAAGCATTCACAACACTTTCCTAAGTTATGTAATCAGGAGACAGAATATACCTTGTGGAGTTCCCATTGTGGCTCAGTGGCAACAAACCTCACTAGTATCCATGAGGACATGGGTTCAGTCCCCGGCCTGGCTCAGTAGGTTAAGGATCCGGCATTGCCGTGAGCTGTGGTATAGGTCACAGATGCCACTCGGATCTGGCTTTGCTGTGTCTGTGGCATAGATTGGTTGGTGGCTATAGCTCCAATTCGACCCCTAGCCTGGGAACTTCCAAATGCCACAGGTGCGGCCCTAAAAGACAAAAAAAAAGAAAAAAAGAACATATGTAGGAGGTAGATAAGGGCAGGAGAAGAAAAAGTTGCCAAAGACTATATAATAAGACAGATGAAAAAGCAAAATTTTCCAATGATTTTTTATTTTAAATCAATACCCAAAGACAAACCATAATTCTGGTATTTTATAGTTAATAACTGCTGACCTAACAAAAATTATAAAAAATTAAAAAGTTATGATCATTTCTTTCAACAGATTTTTTTTTTTTTGTCTTTTTGTCTTTTCAGGACCACACCCACGGCATACAGAGGTTCCCAGGCTAGGGGTCTAATCAGAGCTGTAGCCGCCGGCCAATACCACAGCAACGCAGGATCCGAGCCCTGTCTGCGACCTACACCACCGCTCACTATACCACACCTCACAGCAACGCCAGATCCTTAACCCACTGAGTGAAGCCAGGGATCGAACCCGGAACCCCATGGTTCCTAGTCATACTCATTAACCACTGAGCCACGATGGGAACTCCCTCGACTGATCTTTTTTTTTTTTTTTGTCTTTTTGCTTTTTTATAGGGCCGCACTCGCAGCATATGGAGGTTCCCAGACTAAGGGTCCAATCAGAGCTGCAGCTGCCAGCTTACACAAGCTGCAGCCGCCAGCTTACGCCAGCAACGCGGGATCCAAGCCGCGTCTGCAACCTACACCACAGCTTACGGCAACACTGGATCTTTAACCCACTGAGCGGTGCCAGGGATCGAACCTGCAACCTCATGGTTCCTAGTCAGATTTGTTAACCACTGAGCCACGACGGGAACTCCAACTAATCATTTTTTAAAAAGGAATAGAAAGGACAAAACCGTTAGAATGCACTCTTCAACTACCCAAAACAATTCCTTCCAACAAGAGCATGAAGAGGCCCTAATCTTGGTTTACCTCTAAATAAACAAATGCATCTATATGAAATTATGGCCAAAATTACTTGAGTTCCTAGTTCTATCAAAAATTAATCTTTCAAATCTTTTGTTAAAAAAATAATGCAAATCTGGAAATTATCTGTCATCAAAGCAAGAATATAGTATTCAATTATAAATTCTACAAGGCTTTAGAGCTCTTAGCCAGTTGTTCAAAACTTTTTCACATGTTCCTGATATTTACCCTAAAATGAGATCAGAAGGTAAATTTTAGAGGATTTCTCTCTCATATCAGCTTCTCTAATTTGAAAAGCTCTGATATGCTTTTTAAAAATACTTTAATGGCATTTCTTTCAAAATATATTATTGAACATATTGATTTTAAACTTAATAAAATCTTGAAATCCATGTGCACTGGTATATATCTACATGGGAACATGATTTGAAGAACTCAATAAATTTATTCAAAAACTGGCTACTTTGAGGCAATGAAAAGGCCATTTTCATTTGCTAATACTTGACAAAGCATTTCAGACTCAGTGTTCAACCTATGGATATACAAAGGGTTAAAAAATCAATAATCCCTACCTTATAATAACCTATCATATCTCAAAACCCTTAAACCATGCCCAACTCAAGATAAAAGGATATAATAATCCACTGATATTTAAACAAGTCCCAGAAATACATGAGTAGTTATGAGACACAGAGAATATCAGTATAACTATCAACACAGATTTTTTTAGAGGTGTAATTCAGCCTGGAGGCCAAGGAATTTTTGAGATTTCTTCTCATTCTAATTGACAGATTGAAGTTGCATAAAATGAATCAGACAACAGTGCTAAACATTCTCTTTGTATCTGATCCTCATAGGTAACCATAACAGACCAACTCTGACAGATAGGAATCTCACTCACTTATACAATCACTCACAAGTCAACGTGGCTTTTTATACCCTTCCTCCTCTACTATATCTGCAAAATCTCACCCTGTGAAACTCATCACCAGTGAAGTCAGGCCCCCTATAAATCTTCCAAAAACACAATTCTTCAAAGGCACTGGACTATGAGAAATTCCCCCTTACTCTACCACACCTGCTTTAGGTTGTAAACCATATGGAGTATATTATGCTTAAACTAACTACTCTTCAATAACTTTAGAAGGTAATTTTAAATTTTTAAGGCACCCTGTAATGCACATTTTGAACCAAGGTTTTCTAAGTAATTCTTGCTTCTTCACTAGCTCAAGGCAGCTAAAAGTAGCTTTTGTAGACAATTCCTAATGTGTACTCCAGTTTTTTATTACACAAGTTCCTAAGCAACAAGTAGGGTTTGCACTCTTAGTAAATGACACGTCACTCATTTGTTATGACAGAGTGTGTTAAAGTGGGTGTTTTTTTTGTCCTGTGAGAGCTACCAGCAGGACTCTTTCTCTAACAGGAAACAGTTGCTTAAAAACCAGGGCTGGTCAAGATTAGAACATTTCAGATATTTCTTTCCACACAGAATACTTTTTAAATTTGAAAGTGTTGACTTGGAGAAGGCAATAACTATGAGAAGGAATACTCCTTGAGAACACTGGGTTGTTTTCAGATGATAAAAGACAAAGAATAAAAAATGAACATTGGTGTTCAGAAGAAATTCCAAGGAAGAAAAAAAAATCATATATCCTTCCTTTTATCCATCTCTTATTAAACATAAGACAATGTCAGCCTTGGCTTCACAATCTTAAAGCGGTGCAATATTCTGTGAACAAAGGTCATACATAAATCATGACTCAATATACAGGTTCCTACGACATGAACACAGGTTAGGGAAAAAGTGTTTGCAGAGACAGAATTCCAGATTCCACTAGAAATTCTCCCAACAAAAAGACAAGACTCATACAGAGTGTGTACAAAAAAATAAACAAAATTTTTGTACCTTTGTAGATGTTGGTGTTATTTTTTGTTTTCAGTTGGTTTTTGTTGTTATGGTTAGCTAGTAAATAAGCAGTATTCTATTGTCAATAATGTTAACTATGGAGGAAAAAATACTGAAAGTAACCAGAATAGGAAATTATATAAAGCAGAAATTCAATCTAAAATCTTAAGCTAACAATCTTGAAACAGGAGGCAATCTCCTAATAAGAGAAAAAACTATTAGCAATTTTAAAAGCCAAATGTCTACACACAGGGATAACAAGAAAGTATTACCAGAAACAAATGTACAATTTTAGAAATCAAAAGGAAAAAAAACTGTTTGTCTCTACTACTTGTCATATTCCAAGAGAAAAGAAAAATAAGATGATCCAAGCTGAACCATTTAGGCAATGTCAGAGCTCACTTTCTTCACTATCTAATCCCAAAAATTGAGACTGAATGGTAAATAATATGAAAAAGTTATGTAATAACACTGAGAACAGAATAAACGTTACAACTGTTAAAATTATACGTGAACATACATTTACATTTTTAATATACTCAGCTATCAAAATCTCTGAATCAGAAATAAAACTGAAATCCAATCACAAATCCATTCAACATATATTAAAAACATTATTTTCTATTCCTTTGATCCACACAGAATATACTAATCAGAAGTCCATAAGATGCAGAAAATGTTGGAAGATTTTGCTATGATGGTTCATGTTCCCAATTACACATGAATTCAGTTTTAAAAAATAAACACATGCAACTTAATTTAAAGTCCTCAAGGCTTAATTTACCGTCTTATGACCATTCTGGCAGGCCACATGCAGCGCTGTCTGTCCCATGGCATCTTCAACATCGACGTCACTGACGTGCTGTACAAGGTCGTGGAGTAGTTCTGTCCGCCCGTTCACAGCCAGCCAGTGTATCTGTGTAGCCATTTAGTTACTTAACATTTGAGCAAGAGCGTTTCATATGACAACAGCAGATAAATAATGCAATTATTTCTCAACTGTGAGCATGACATGCACACTAAGGATTAAAATAAAAATTTAAGCCAATATATTTTTTTCCTATATTTCTATATGGGGAAAAATATGCATCAAGATATAACACAACCATGTATTTCAAAATCAGGCACTTCATGACTCAAAGGAATTAAGAATCCTAAACTGAGGCTCACCAAATCCTCTGCTTCTTAGATGACCCCTAGACTGTTAGGTACAGCTTGTCTCTAGAGGAAAATACTGGATAGCTTTCCTTTCCCAGAAGCAAATATAAGTTAAAAAGTAACACAGTAGGTGTCATATTCTTTATTCTTTCTATATTTTATACATTAATGCATATATCGTATATAAATAACATATAGGGAGGATCAAAAAATATAAAATACCTATAGATCTACAAAGATAATCAATATTAAAACTTTGCACTACACCGTCTATACATACTTCATCTGAATTTTTTCCATTACAAAAATATATCATGAAACTTGTTTTAAAATGGCAGCTTTGAACTCACGTATCAGCTTCTATTTCTTCCCCAATTATCACTGAAATGACAGTAAAGAGTACTTTTTCTTAAACAATAGACCTATTAAGATAAAGAAGGACTACAATAGCAACACATTTTGGAAGCTGGAAGCTTTTGTCGGACCTGTCAGAACAAAAACGTGAATCCTAAACCAGTAATAGAGTGTCAAGAAAGAAGATGCAGATCACAGAACTCCCAAAAGGCTGAAGAATAAGTAGTAAGCAACCTGCAACATCTCTTGAAGTGAATGTGGGGCTAAAAGCAGATCACTGAAAGTTTATTTAATAAGATTTAGATCCTTAGATTCCCGTCTAAGGGACACTAAGCCCACTGAAGCAAGACTGTCACACTGAAAGGGGGAGATAAAATGCAAGTATATATACTGAATATGGAAATCCCAGAGCATTCTCTTCTACCCAGCATCCAGAATGCTAACATCCTCCTGCAACTGGAAGAGCTTCCTCTGAGGAATCTGACCAGCTTAAGAGCAAACGCCTAGAGAAACTGACATGAGGAAGGATTCTAAAGGCAAATGCCCAAGCAGATCATCATATACTGAAGCCCACAGTGAGCAACTGCACACACTCAGACAGAGCTTTCAAATAGCTTTTTCTTGATCCAAGGATTTGACAATGCATCTAATTTGAACGACAAAATACAAAACAATAAAAAACAAAAAAGCTATGAACACTCAGGAAAAAAAACTTCGAAAGGAAAATATTTAACACTCTCAATACTGATTGCATCCTTGAAACAAGAACAGGATACTATTTTTCTAAAAGGAATGGTGGGGAAGCTTTTGGAAATTAATATTGTGATTAAAAACATACATACTTGGAGTTCCCGTCGTGGTGCAGTGGTTAACGAATCCGACTAGGAACCATGAGGTTGCGGGTTCGATCCCTGCCCTTGCTCAGTGGGTTAACGATCCGGCGTTGCCGTGAGCTGTGGTGTAGGTTGCAGACGCGGCTCGGATCCTGCGTTGCTGTGGCTGCGGCGCAGGCCAGTGGCCACAGCTCTGATTAGACCCCTAGC
>PVHT020000080.1:4200305-4216729 GCA_004024745.2 Catagonus wagneri
TAAAATAAAAATAAAAAAAAAATAAAAACATACATACTTAAAAAATTGAGAAGATAATATTGAGGAAGTCTCCCAGAAAGCAGAAAAGGACCAAGAAATAGGAAAACAAGAGAAAACAGTGAATTACAAACAAAAGAAAATTAAAAGCCAGCCCATGAGGCCCAATGTTCAAATAACAGAAATTCAAAAAAGTAGTGAACAAGAAAAACAGTGGAGCAGAAATCACCAGAAAAATAATTCATGAACACTTCTCACGAGTTCCTATTATACAAGTTTCTTGGTTGACAGAGCCTCAGCATCATCCAGGCAAATAGATAAAATTAATTCAAACTAAGACACATAATCATGAAATTTTAGGACACTGAGAATATAGTAAATTCCACAAGTTTCTAGAGCGTAAAATTAAAATAAGATTCAAGATAAGACTGAAGAATAAAAATGGCACCAAGCTTCAAAACTGAAAGCTAGAAGATAACAAAGCAATGCTTTGAAAATTCTTAAGAAAAAAGAGGGCCAGCCCAGAACTTACTATTAACTAAATTATCAATTACATAATCAGACAGATTCAAAGATTTAAGTATTATTCAGTCAGGCAAAGAGACAACAAATTTACCTCCCATGCACCCTTTCTCAGTTAACGACTGGAAAATGTGCTCCAGTGATGAGACAAAATAGTTATCAGGAAAGTCAGACACATAACTTATATACAGTCATACCTCCCTTTACTGCACTTCGCTTTATGGAGCTTCTCAGATACTGTGTATTTTAGAAACTGAAGGCTTGTGCCAACCTTACATCAAGCATATTTCCAACAGCATTTGTGCATCTGTCCCATTTTGGTAATTCTCACAATATTTCAAAGTTTTTCATTATTATATTTCTTATGATGCTTTGTCATCTTTGATGTTACTTGTAATTGTTGTGAGGCACCACAAACCATGCCCATTAAGCCAGAAAACTTAATCAATTGTTGGAATGACAACAAAGATTTAGAATACCACATAAACTTAGAGATAAGGTGACAGCAGGGCTTGAGAGGATTAACTATAATTCTGAAAGAAGTTCTCCTGTGGGTCACACGCTATCAGATAGCACTGCATGCTACAAACTCTGCCTAAGAGAGTCAATCAATAAAGCAAGTTTCATTGTTGTCTTGTTCTAAGAAATGGCCACAGCCACCCCAACACTTAGCAACCATCAACATCAAGTTAAGACCCTACACCAGCAAAAAGATTAGGACTTGCTAAAGGCTAAGATAATGTGTTAGCATTTTTTAGCAATAAAGTGTTTTTTAATTAAGGTTTGTGCACTGTTAGACACTACTGAACACTGAATAGACTATAGTACAGTATAAATATAACTTTTATATGCACTAGGAAACTAAAAAATTTGTGTAACTCGCTTTATTGCGATATTCACTTTACTGAGGTAGACAGAACAGAACCTGCAATATTTCCCAGGTATGCCCATAAAATAAAAACCCAAAACAAGAGAAAGGCAAAGGAATCTCCAGGATGATAGTGAAGAGAAATTTCAAACAACACTGTAAAGCGGGCCTAAAAAAAAAAAAATCAACAAATCTGGCTTAAAGAGTTGTAGTCTCTGTAAAAGATTCCTTCAGAACTAATCAAGAAGAAGAAAGGTATTGAATACACGTTATGACAATATTTATAAAACTCAGGGGAAGTCTAATAATGAATTAGTAAGTATTTAGAAAACAAAAAAAATTTAAGCTGCAATAAAGAAAAAAACAGAAATAAAAGACATACAGATTAGAAAGAAAAAGATAAAACTATCTCTATTTGTGGAGTGTTCTTATGTCTCAGTGGGTTAAGGATCCAGCATTTGTCACTGTAGCAGTTCAGGTCGCTGCTGTGTCACATGTTCAATCCCTAGCCTAGGAATTTCCACATGCTGTGAGTGTGGTCAAAAAAAAAAGAAAAGAAAAGCAATTGCATTCCTATGTACTATAAATGAACATGTAGAACCTGAAATTAAAAACATCATTTACAATTGTTCCAAATAAAATAAAATACCTAGTTGTATGCTTAAAACATACACAAGATCTGAATGCCTAACAATGCAAAATTCTGATGAAAGAAATCAAAGACCTAAATAAATGGAGGAACGTACTGTTAGTAGACTGGAAGACTCAACACAGTAAAGATGTCAATTCTCCCCAAACTGATCTATATGCTTAATACAATTCCAATAAAAATCTCAAGGGTTAGGCACAGGGGTGAAGGAAAAGAAAGGTGTGGTTCTAAAAGAGCATCACAAAACATCTCCAGAGTCAGAAGTATTCAGAATACTGACATCTGGTAGTGGACACATAGACCTACACAGGTAGTAAATCTGTCTAGAACTTAATACACATACGTACACAGGGAAAAGTGGATACAAGTAAACCTGGAGAAATCTGAATTAAGATAACCTGTATCGATATCAATATCCTGGTTATGGCATTATACTGAGGCTCTGTTACACTGAGGAAAACGGTGTAAAATATACAGAGGACTTCTTCGTATTATTTCTTATGATTGCATAGGAATCTACAAGTACATCATTTTTGAAAATGCAGTTATTAACTACATGAGAAACAAAACGCTGTGAGAGAAAGAAAAACAACTATAGCAAACTACTTGGCTTATGAAGAGTTTTTATACAGCTGAAAAATTACAAAACTGAAAAATGATCTACTAAAAATTATGCTATTAGAAGAATGTGAGGGAAATGTGCTTATACATTACAGCATAAGGAAAGATAGGGCTGAAAAAGAATAATAACTTTATCTTCCAGAAAATCAACAAGTGATGCCTCAAACTGCAAAATCAAAAAGTAGCAATATTATTTATATAAAAGAAAACAAAATTTTTAAATCCATTAAAATAGCTGAGAGAAGCTGACTACAGAATGAGAAATCTGGAAGGTAGGAAGGAAAGTCAAGAGAACGTTCTTCTGTTTGCAGGGGTGAGGGAGTCATAAGGTAGGTTTTTATTTATTCGATGTAAAATGCTATACAATTCATGGGCCATACAATTCATCTATTTAAAGTATTACTGGTTTTTGGTATATTCACTGAGTTGTACAATCATCACTATAATCAATTTTAGAGCATTTTCATTTTCCCCAAAAGAAACCCTGTACCCATTACCACTCCCATTGCCTCCATTTCCTGAGATGGATATAGAAAGTACAATCCCACTCTGACTTTGCCACCTGGGTAAAATAAGCCATCCACTGC
Organism: Catagonus wagneri; assembly: GCA_004024745.2. Classification (NCBI taxonomy): domain Eukaryota; kingdom Metazoa; phylum Chordata; class Mammalia; order Artiodactyla; family Tayassuidae; genus Catagonus; species Catagonus wagneri. Next base: position 4,203,550 of record PVHT020000080.1, read on the forward strand.
CTCCAGTTTTTCTTAATGATAGAATCTGCTAGACAATGAATTCTGACAGTATTTGGGAGATGGTATAGTCAACATAACCAAACATTCCATCATTCCTACTGCCTCACTTTTATCATTTTGCTGAGTTCAGAACAAACCACCTCAGGTCTAAATAAATACCTCATCCCTAAGAGCAGTATGTATAAGACAGTGACATTTCACAAAGCCCTACCATATGTTTATGGTTAATGATGCTGAATGATGGAGCCATGCAAACACCAATACCTTGAACTGTTTTTTGGTTTAACCCCATCCCCACCTGAACCATGACAATGTGCCTTGGCACTATTTAGGATAAGTGAGCATAAAATTTTGTTCAAAATCAGAAAAAAAAATAACTGAATCACTATGCCGTACACCTGAAACTAACATGACATTATAAACCAACTATACTTCACTTTAAATAAGTGAATGAATGTGATGGAAGAGTAATTTCGAAGATGAAGGTGGGAAGGTCAGGCTCTCCACTGCAGGATGTTCTTGATAAGATCAGCTTGAGGAAGGGGCACATACAGAAGCTAAAGATCTGGAAAGCGATCCCCTGAACTATCCATACCATAGATCTCTGGAAGTCTTTAGGAACCTCCAGGGAAATGTAAACATCAGTCAAGCTCACCACTCCAGTGTAGCCTGCTCTCTTGCATCTCCAAGGCTTTGCCAATCTATTCCAAAGAGCTATACCTCTCTACCCCACTATAACCATTTTTACCAGTCTAATCTCTATTTATCCTTTTGGCCTCAGTTCAGGTGATACTTCCCTGGGATGCCTCCTCCAGTGCCACAGGTGAGGACGGGTCCCCTGCTATTACTTCTACATCATCACCAACTTCTGAGTTAACTTTCATTACAGTGTCACCATTGCCTGTTGACTTCACTACCTCCCTTGGAAGTTTGGGGGAGACAAGGACAGGTCAATCACATTCACTGCTCTATCCCTCCAGGCACACCAGCAAAGTGCCTAGAACTAATAGGTATTCAAGAAATTCCTGTTCAAAGAACAAACGAATGAAGAAATATGAGGAGTCCTCTGTGAGAGTTATCAGCCTAGAGAGCATGCGGTTAACAGTTCGGAGTCATTCTGTATGAAAAATCCTGGGGCTCTTAACTCCTCATTGAAGGTTCTTCCATCTCAGGAGCCCTTGGCTTTACTGCCCCACATGCCTGGTGGCAACTACTCAGTTACACTGCAACACATCTTCACTATCCTAGCTTCCTTCAGCTGAGGGTCAATGTGCCCAGGTGTCGAATTAACTCCACCACCTGGCAGTAACATGCTTGGCAGCCAAAACTGTTTCCAAGAGAAAGAGAGGCCGTATCATTCAAGGCCATGTGACAGAACACTGAGGTTGGTGCCAGGCAGTAAGACAGCAGAGACTGTTTTTATATAATAAGCCTTGTAGAATCATTTGACTCTTTTAACTACATATATGAATAATTTTTTCAATACAACCTTGACTTCTTACAATTTTTTACTTTATTTCACTTGAAGTGAAGGGTGAAAATTAGCACGTAAAAACTTAAGCAACTAAATAGATTATGTTCACATTGAACATCTTATCCTGCCTGTACTAGACAGTGTCCTAAGGATAGAGCTGTTTATTCCATTGTTTGTTTGTTTGTTAAGGGCTGCACCTGTGGCATATGGAAGTTACCAGGCTAAGGCTCGAAAAGGAGCTACAGCTGCCGGCTTATGCCACAGCCACAGCAACTCGGGATCTGAGCCACGTCTGGGACTTATACCACAGCTCAGAGCAACGATCCTTTAACCACTGACCAGGGCCAGAGATTGAACCAGCATCCTCATGGATACCAGTCGGTTTGGTTACGCTGAGCCACGAGGGGAACTTCTCCATAGTTTTATAACCCTCTGTGGTACCCACTGCATCCATTACAGAATCCTATAGATATCTGGAATACAGTTTTTCTTTACAGAGTAGACAGCATTACACTTATAACAAAATATATAACCATAGGAATTGTGGATTCCATATAAAAATCAGGATTGAGCACTTTTTTTTTTGTCTTTTTGCCTTTTCTAGAGCCGCACTCGTGGCATATGGAGGTTCCCAGGCTAGGGGTCTAACAGGAGCTGTAGCTGCCGGCCTTCACCACAACCACAGCAACGCGGGATCCACGCCGTGTCTGCAACCTACACCACAGTTCAGGGCAACGCCGGATCCTTAACCCACTGAGCAAGGCCAGGGATCGAACTCGCAACCTCATGGTTCCTAGTCGGATTCGTTAACCACTGAGCCACGAAGGGAACTCCCAAGCTTATTTTTTAATAAGACATTCACAGAATAATTCAAATCTTAGGAAAGCTAGTTTTTTATGCCCCAGTTCCCACCCTGTTCACTGATTTTTTTTATTCAGAAAGGTCTTGAAAACTAGCACGGTATGTAAATACTCAATATTCTCCTTTATTTACAAATTAAAAGATTCAAAATCTACAAAAAGTGAAAAAAGAGAAGTTTTTGACATTATTGAGGTATAACTGATGTGATGGTTTGATACACATTGTGAACGGATTCCCATCATCCAGTTAATTTAAGATAAAGCTAAATAAAAAAAAATTATTTTCTATTACAACTTCAAAACAATCTCAGTAATCACATAATTGTATTTTATCTCTACTTCTAAATCAAATAATGCTCCATTAAATGACAGTTTAATTAAAATTTGTGGATTTCAATAATCTCCTCAGATATATCCCACCACCTCCCTAGTATATCCATGTGGATCAAAAACATATTAACTTATTTTTAGATCCAACTGTATAGCACGGGGAACTATATCTAATCACATGTGACAAATCCATATATGCACATGTAACCAGGTCACCATGCGGTACAGTTGGAAAATCTGACAGAAATCTGTAAACCAGCTATAATGCAAAAAAATAAAAAATAAATTAAAAAAAATATATTAACTTATTTTTGAAAAAAAAGGTGATACAGCAGAGTTCCCACTGTAGGTCAGAGGGTTACAAACCCGGCTAGCATCCATGAGGATGGGCGTCAGTGGGTTAAAGATCCAGCATTGCTGTGAGCTATGGTATGTATAGGTCACAGATGCGGCATGGATCCTGTGTTGCTATGGCTGTGGCGTAGGCCAGCAGCTGCAGCTCCAAATCGACAGCTAGCCTGGGACCCTCCATATGCCCAGAAAGAAAGAAAGGAAGGGAGGGAGGGAGGGAGGGAAAAAAAAGGAGAAAGGAAAAACAGAGTGAACTATAACTTCTCTTAATAGCTGAGAACTATAGCTCAAATCACTCTGCACCTTCTAAATTACCACAGAGGTAACTTGCAGAAATACTAGTACTATACTTTGCATTACTATTACCTTGAATATTATTTTCTAAAACGTATTTTTTAAATCTCAGATAAAAATTATTAGCACTTACTGCTGTAAGGCCTTCATTATTACAAATGTTGACATCAGCACTGTATTCTAATAATTTACTCATGCATTTCTTTTGCCTGAAAAGAAAAAAGAGATAGTCACAGATAAATGGTACTCGAAAAATTAAACAGATGGCAATCATTTTACTGAAATATTAACTACATTCAACATTAACTGAAGCTATCAACCTGTATCTGCAATATTTAAATAAATACTATAACATTTAAAACAAAACAAAAAATTGTTTCTATGACGAAAGAGAAAAGGATAAAGGCACAATGAGGTTTTCACCTGATTGGGACAAATTCATCATTCAAAATGCTGGGCAATCAAGTGTTGACAGAGTTCTCTGAAATAGCCATCTTAATTAGAAATATAAAACAACATGAGTCTAACGGAAGAGGAATGGATAGAACAAAATGATGTCTCAATGCTGTACCTTACATTCCTAATTGTAAAATATTATAAATACTGATTATAAAATATTAAAAATACTGAGTTACAAAAACAAACATAAAATTAATAAAATGAGTATCTCTGCATCCCCCCACCCACTTTATTTTTTTCAATTTTTTTACTGTGGTAAAATACACATAAACATAAATTTAACTGCCTAACCATTTTTAAATGTACAGCTCAGTGATATTACGCATATTCATATTTGTATGTAACCATTACAACCACCCATCTCGAGAACGCTTTTCATCTTGCAAAACTGAAATTCTATACCCTTTAAACAATAATTCCTTAATCCTTTTTCCGAGTCCTGGCAACCACCATTCTACCTTCTCTCTTTCCGATGTGGGCTTATCTAAGTACCACATCTTATTAAAGCAGAATCAGAGAGTAGCTGTCCTTCTGCAACTGGCTTATTTTATTTAGCATGGCTCAACCGTGTTATAGCATGTGCCGAATTTCCTTCTCTTTTAAGGCTGAATAGTATGTCTTCCACTGTATGTCTGTATATACTACTTTTTGCTTATCCATTATCTGTCAATGGACAGGCAGATAAAACAGTTTTATCTACTGTGAATAATGCTGATATGAACATAAGTATACAAATATTTCTATAAGACCTTGCTTTAAATTCGGGTATATACCCAGAAGCAGGATTGCTGGATCACATGGTAATTCTATTTTTCATTTTTTGAGGAATTACCAAACTAGTTTTCAGAGCATCTGTACCATTTTCCTTTCTCATCAACAGAGCACAAGGCTTCCAATTTCTCCACATCCTCATTAACACTTGTTATTTTTTTGGTTTTATGACAGCCATACTAATTCATAAGAGCACTCAAACTAAGCTGGCATCTCACTGTAGTTTTAACTTGCATTTTCCTGATCAGTGATATCTTGTTGGCCATCTGTATGTCTTATTTGGAGACATGTCTACAAAAGTCCTTTGCCCTCTTTTGAACTGCCTACCCACTTCGGTTTGCTCACAATGTCTCCTCCCAGCCTAATCCATTCCTAGTCACTGTTCAGTGTCTCAACTTCCTCTGCATCAAATAATTAAATGAAAAGCAATGTTTTTGAAAACAAAATGATACACACACACACTATATGTACACACATTATATATACACATACACTGTATGTAAAATAAATATAAAATATACATTATATATACAGGCTTAACTATGTCAGTAATGAATCAAGAAAACACAATTTAATCTATGGCATGAAATAAGTTTACAATCTAGTTGAGTAAATGATTACATATATAAAAAATATAAAACGGGGTACATGTAAAGCATATTATGTATAATGTCATATAATATAGTAATATAGTATACATACAGTATTAATGGAGTATTGAGAGACTGTGATTTATAGGAAAAACATATATATTTGGTCTTAATCCACACCTCCTGGTTCACAGCTCCCAAAACCTGAGAGTTCCCTAAGTGATTAAGAGCGATGGGGCTCACATTCTGAAAACACTTCAGGGAAGGTGGCTTTGGGTTCCACCCAAGGGCAAGGGCTGGGTGCCAGGAGAACCAACCACATGATTAGAGGTACCTTTAGTCACACCCTGATTTCCAAGGAGGGGAGAGGGACTGGAGGTTGAATCAATCCCTAATGGCCAACGATTTAAGTCAATCATGACTATGTAATGAAGCCTCTATAAAGACCCAAAAAGACAGATTTCTGTCCCTTTCAGGGAAAGCTTCCATATAGGGAAGCCAAAGACACTTCTCCATGCCACCATGCCTGACAGAAGTTCTTTTGTTCAGGACCTCACCCTATGTATCTCTTCATTTAGCTACTGATTCGTATCCTTTAATAACCTTTTATAACAAATCAGTAATCTAATGAATAAACAAATTGATTTTCCTGAGTTCTGCGAGTCATTCTAGCGAATTAATTGAACCCAATAAAGGGATTGTGGGAACCTCTGGTTTTCAGTCAGTTGGTCAAAACTGCTGGTAACACCTGGGACTCAGACTTGTGACTGGAATCCTGAGTTAGAAGCAGCTGTCGAAATCTCCAATTTATAGTCCGTCAGTCAGAAGCACCACTTGTTTTTTTTTTTTTTTGTCTTTTTGCATTTTCTAGGGCTGCACTCGCGGCATATGGAGCTTCCCAGGCTAGGGGTCTAACAGGAGCTGTAGCTGCCACAGCCACAGCAATGCGGGATCCGAGCCGCGTCTGCAACCTACACCACAGCTCACGGCAACACCGGATCCTTAACCCACTGAGCGAGGCCAGGGATCGAACCCGCAACCTCACGGTTCCTAGTCGGATTCGTTAACCACTGAGCCATAAGAGGAACTCCAGAAGCACCACTTGTGACTGAGCTTGCAACCTGTGTCTGAAGTGGAGGGTGGTCTTACAGGACTGAACTCTTTACCTAAGTAATCTACTACTTTTACCTCCAGGTACACAGTGGCAGAGCTGAGCTGAATTCTCAGACACTCTGCTGGCATCTGAGAATCACTTGTTGGTGTGGAGAAGTATACACCTACAAACACACACTACGTATATGATATATGGTACGTAGAGAGTACACACAATACATACAGTATAGTATATTACTCAGTTATAAAAAAGAATGAAGTAATGAGATTTGCAGCAACATGGACAGACCAGAGATTATCACATTAAGCAAAGGAAGTCAAAGACAAATATCATATGATACCACTCATACATGGAATCTAAAAAAAAAAAAAGATACACATGAAATTTACAAAACAGAAACAGACTCACAGATATTGAAAACAAATTTACGGTTACCAAAAGGGGTGGGGAGAGGGGGATAAGTTAGAAGTTTGGGTTAACATATAAATACTACTATATATAAAATAGGTAAACAAGGATCTACTGTATAGCACAGGGAACTATACTCAATACAGTAATAACCTATATGGAAAATAATCTGAAAAACAAAATACACAAAAATTTGCACTTTGCTGTATACCTGAAGCCAACACAACATTGTTAAATAGCTAAAATTAAAAATAGGAGTTCCCTTTGTGGCTCAGTGGTTAACGAATCCGACTAAGAACCATGAGGTTGCGGGTTCGATCCCTGGCCTTGCTCAGTGGCTTAAGGATCCGGCGTTACCGTGAGCTGTGGTGTAGGCTGCAGACGCGGCTCGGATCCCACGTTGCTGTGGCTGTGGTGAAGGCCGGCAGCTACAGCTCCTGTTAGACCCTTAGCCTGGGAACCTCCATATGCCACGGGTGCGGCTCTACATAAAAAAGACAAAAAATAAAATAAATAAAATAAATAAAATAAAATACATGTATATACATTTATACAACTATTTACTCAGATCATAAATTTCTTCATGCCATGGATTATATCGTATTTCTTTAATCAATTCAGTACTACTAAGCACAGGCAGGCACTCTCAGTAAAATGTGACAAAACTTTGTTGAATATTAATTATTCAATCTTATAATCAATAGCTAAAATTTTTATTTGAATAAACTTTTTAAAAGAGAACGAATAACTTTTCTTGCTTTGATTTTTATATTGCTTTGATTTTTGTATCTAAAATGAAGTTAAATGTCATTTAAAATCAGCATTACAATTGAAGAAATGGAAGAAAATAATGCTGAGCAAACTTGTAAATTCCAACATTTACAAGGTTCCTTCATTAAACACATTGCTATGAAAACCTTAGGAAATAAATCTTCAATAACCATGAGGTAACAGACTAGAAAGTTCCATGAAAATTAATATTACATTGTTTAAATTATGCTTGTGTTTGTGTGTCTGCAGCTAAGCCTATCGTGGATCACTGGCCTATTGTCAAAATAAACACTTAAGCAGGACTGTGCCAGGGAAAACAGTTCCAAGCAAGTGTTTAGGGTACAGGATACTGAAGAAAAGCTAATGCTCCCCCTCCAAAAAAAAAAAAAAAAAAAATTTTTACTGCAAAAGATACAGGGCAGTATAAGAGAAGTATATCCTCCTCTTCTTAAAATCATGATTGCTATTTTCCAAAACCTGAGTAAATCAAAACAATCCACTAACCCACTATCTTGCTTAGAATTAGAGCTAAAATTTTAACTAACACTTTAGCTCTACCTTTTATGAGCTTATAATCTAGTCCAAAAAATAAAAAAATGTTTCAAATCTGACCAGTATGCAACCCAAGGACACACATTAATTTTTAAGTCTTCCCTCCTAACATTCCCATACAACCATGAGCAAAGCTGGATCCTACTGTATAGGAAGCAACTACTTTCCTGTCCAGAAACTGCAACAATTTTAGGACGCTTATGGTAACCCAGCAACACCAGGACCAGTCATCCAAGTGCTCTGAGGCAGTGTAATGGGTCTTTCTACTGGAAAGGAAGGCAATTCAGTACTGAGGCACCCAGCACTGAGGGCAAAGAGAGAAATGCTAGAGCAGGCCAAGAGAGAAAGCCCACCCATCTGACAATGACAGACAGGGAAACAAAATAAAAAAACCCAAAAAATCAAATGGGCCAGAAAAAAGGGGGCAGAATTCACCTGTGACTTTTGCTTCAATCTAGACAAACTTGAACTCAAAGAGAAATTGCAGGGAAAAGCTATTTCGGAAAACATCAAAAGCCGCAGGAAGCAACAAGTAATCAAATCACTTAGCAAACATTTATTGAGCACATCTAAGTTATACTAAGCACCATTCGATAAATAAAAACCAAAATAGTTAGGTACTGAATATCAAAATTAATCTTTATAGATATAGAAAGGCATCCAAGTCAGATGTTATGTTAGGGTTATAGACTCTTCTTACTCCTTTTACCTTCACTGACTTGTCATGTGAATTATGTGATAATATCTGTCATATTTCTTCATTTTTAAAATGCAATGATATAGGTGTTCCCATTGTGGCTCAGGGGTTAACAAACCCAACCAGCATCCATCAGGACGCAGGTTCAATCCCTGGCCTTGTTCAGCGGGTTAAGGATCTGACATTGCCATGAGCTGCGGTGTAGGTCACAGACACGGCTCAGATCTGGTGTTGCTGTGGCTGTGGTGTAGGCTGGCAGCTACAGCTCCAATTTGACACCTGTTCTAGGAAACCCCATATACCACGAGTGTGGCCCTTAAAAGACAAAAAAACAAAAAACAAAAAAAGGTAATGATCTCCAACTTGACTGTCTCACCAGAAAAAAAGTGAAGTGATGGATATGATAATTAACTAAATGGGAGAACACCTTTCACAATGTAGAGATCAAATCATCATGATGTACACTTTAAATATATTATAATTTTGTAAATGATACCTCAACAAAGCTGGAGAAAAAACAAAAGCTATGGTCTCCTAACTGACTACAACAATGGCAGCATTTTATCCCTGCTGTGCGCCAATCTGTCCTTTCACTTACAGTTGCTGAGACAATGAACTGAGATAGTTTTTCTATGTATACCTTTTTCAAAGAGCTTTGTCACTATTCTACCAACACCTGTATGTGTCTAGACCTGAGACTAATTTAGCAAAGGAATGAATGATTTACTCTATGACTTTGGGTGTGACAACCTACAACGTACTTAATGTGGCCAATTATTATAAAAACAGCTGTTTAATCAGCACTTTACCTCTTACAACAGTGGACCACTGGAGCACGGTTCACAGGCTCAATCAGGAAACGGGACCAACCAGACAGAGTCAAAGGACTGTGCCTCTCCCCTATCAAGCTAGCTATCAATGTGGTTCCCATCTTTCTGGTTCCACTTTAATTCTTGTATGCAAAAATGTGGCTTTTCAGACTGATTCAGTGGACAATTTTAGGCACATATCCATCTCACTTAGGCAACCACCTTAAATACTTAGAATCCCAGGTCAAAATAGACAACAAAAATATTCTCAAAAGTAATCAAAAGAAGAAACATGGAGGAATATTCCTTCATGAAGTTTTCCTGCATTCAAAAAATGTGTATAAGGGAATTCCTAATGTGGCGCAATGGGTTAAGAACCTGACTGAAAGCAGCTTGGGTCACTGCAGAGGCAGAGTGGGTGAAGGATCCAGCATTGCCACAGCTATGGCATAGGTCGCGGCTGCAGCTCAGATTCAATCCCTTGCCTGGGAATTTCAATACGCTACGGGTACAATGACTTTAAAAAAAAAAAAGTGTTTAAGTTCCTCAGACCCTAAATCAAAAACTACTTATTTTCATTTTAAACATAACTTCAACATTCTGGTCTGGTTTCTCAATCCAGAAGAATTTTAAGAAGTGCAAAATATTTCAGAAGCAGACACTGAAATGTGATATCTGAAATTCTCGACAAAAAAGGATAAATCACAAAAAGATAGTGAGGGTTAAAATAGCACACAATGAATTAGTACAGCTCATTCACAAATAATTATAAATATACAGTGTACAACATATTTACGCTATCTTTAATTACATGAATAAAATTAAACAAGCAATTTGGAAAGTAAGTCACACAGGTAGATAAGGCCAAAAAGGACACACAAAGAGGTAAAAATTATGTCATTATAAGTAAAAATAACTTTAACATATATTTTCAAGAAGAAAAATATTCATAAGCAGCTTAATAAATTATTAAATATTATAGTTATTTAAAAATTGAACATAATAATCTAAGACCTCTTCCCCAGGCAAATACTGGGGGGAAAAAATCACCAAATCAAAATAAAGTGCCTTGAATACTCCTAGTCATAACTGATAACACATCTTAAGCTATGAAAGAAAAAATATTTACCCATTTCTAGCTGCCAGATGAAGGGGTGTACAGCCTGAAATATCTTGATAGTTAGGATTTGCTCCTTTCTTTAAAAGCAGAACCAAGCATTCCACTGATCCACAACTAAAACAATATTAAACAGTTCAGATACATTTAGCAAAGAGCCACAGCTCATAAAGCTTAATTAAAAAACAAAAAGCTCTATTAAACACATTACTCCGGGGGGTCCATTTCCCCCTATAATTTAACTCCTATCACAAACAGTAAATATCCTCTACTTTCAAGATGATACATTCTTACAAGCTATGAAGCATTTGAGAAATTCAAACAAAGCAAAATAAAGTATTAGAACATAAAAGAAACCATAGAGTACTTTTAACTTTTGGCTTTCCAGAAGCCAAATTTATACTGAAAAATCAATATAAAGTTACCTCTACCTCAATACTGAAAGGTGGCAAGATATCAAAAAACTGGTTATACACTAGAAGGTTATAAATAAAAATCATTCTCACACCTAAGTGAAAAATATAAAGCCATTAATTTCATGTGTAGTTAGCATAGAGAATTTCGTATTGGCAGAATACAAGAAAAATTTTATTGAATGTACCCTCTTAAGAACATCCAGGAAAGATAATCTCTGCACCTAACCTCCTCTAATCTGATCTCAAACATGCTAAAACAGGAGATATGACTTGAGTTCAGTCCCAAGATAACAATTTATCTAGAGAAAGAACACAAGCATAGCACACTATGCCTTCAACAAAATGAAGAATCTCAGTGTTCTCATCTCTTACTGTAACTACTATGGAACACACTGATTCGATGCTTACTGATCATCACTCCAGATCAGCATTAAATCCAAAATATCTTTAGTCTTACTTTGCTGCAATGTGAAGCAAGCTTCTTTTCACACGTCCAAATGCATAATTGACATCAAACTTTGAATTTGATAGTAGTTCAGAAACAGACCTATGCCAAAAGAAAATTAAGAGTCAATGTTAAAAAAAAAAGTTTCTAAAAACATAACTCAAGTTAACAGTTCTTTAATTATTCTTACCAATCATTTAAAGTGTTCTGTCTCACACTGGCCAAAAAACAAGGCACTACTCTCTAAGCATAGCACAGCAGCCAGCAAAGCATCAGCCAAAAACCAAATGCCCTCACCTATAAACTGGTGCTAAAGGGTGCCTTGTTTGCCACTCTTATGTCACCTGTTCTGAGGACATCTAAGTTGGCTTAAGCTCCTGAGAAACAGAGTAGAGTTGGCTGCTTCCCTTGCAGAGAGCTGAGCCTATCTATATTAATTTTCACCAAATAAGAAAAATTGGGAAAAATACATTTTAATTATATCAGACAGTAAGTTCAAAGCAAAAAAAAAAAAAATTCACTAATATTTTGAACTTACTTCAAAATATAGTGTCTCTTTACTTTCTCCTTATACCAGTTACCCAATGACTAACCATAGCAGAGTTGTCTACTACGAGTATAAACACCTCATCACACAGCCAGATGGATAACTGTACCTCACACACGCCCTATAAAAAAGTGTCAACACTACATCAATAAAAAGAACATCAATGGAATTCTCTTGTGGCTCAGCAGGTTAAGGATCCAGCACTGTCACTGCTGTGGCTTTGATTACAGTTATGGCACAGGTTCAATCCTAGCCTGGGAACTTCTGCATGCTGCAGGTACAGACAGAAAAAAAAAGGGAACATCAAAACAGTGGAATATTAGGAAATAAGTTTTCCATCAGCCTTAATGTTTTGCTATAAAGATCAGTAGTGACATCTAACAGAATCCATCATGTTTTGTTTTTTTTTACCATCAATGACCAAGCAAATATTTGTCTTAATATCTGATTATTCCTTTTTTTTTTTTTTTTTTTTTTTTTTTTTTTTTTTTTTTTTTTTTTTTTTTTTTTTTTTTTTTTTTTTTTGCTTTTTAGGGTTGCACCCACAGCATATGGAAGTTCCCAGGATAGGGGGCGAATCTGAGCTGCAGCTGCTGGCCTACACCACAGCCACAGCAATGCAGGGTCCAAACCGCATTTGCAACCTATGCCACAGCTCATGGCAACAAGGGATCCTTAACCTACTAAGCAAGGCCAGAGATCGAACCTGCATCCTCATGAGTACTAGTCAGATTCTTAACCTGCTGAGCCATGATGGGAACTCCTGATTATTCATTTAGAAAATCTCTTACAATATAATTTTACAATTGATATGGATTTGGGGAATTCCTGCTTCTTATTTCACAGACAGAAAATTTTAACAATTAAATAACTTGCCCAAGGACAATATCTATGTCCAAACTTTGTGTGCATCTTTGTGTGTATATGCACTTGTATACAACATTTAGGTAAATTTATATTCTCAAAAAGTGTAAATATGGGAGTTCCCGTCGTGGCGCAGTGGTTAACGAATCCGACTAGGAACCATGAGGTTGCGGGTTCGATCCCTGCCCTTGCTCAGTGGGTTAACGATCCGGCGTTGCCGTGAGCTGTGGTGTAGGTTGCAGACGCGGCTCGGATCCTGCGTTGCTGTGGCTGCGGTGCAGGCCAGTGGCCACAGCTCCGATTAGACCCCT
>PVHT020000080.1:4228724-4556596 GCA_004024745.2 Catagonus wagneri
GAGAGAGAGAAAGAAAGAAAGAAAGAAAGAAAGAAAGAAAAAGAAAGAAAGAAAGAAGGAAGGCAGGCAGGCAGAAAGAGAGAGGGAGGGAGGGAGGACGAAAGAAAAAGCTGAAGCTGAAAAAGCCTTGTTACTAGACTGAGAAATATTCTCAGTCTACTACTTTGCATTAGCAAAGAACCAAGTGAAAATTCTTTCTGAGAAACGGTCACCACATATCATCATCCTATTCTGAATCTTAACGAGAAACGAGAATTTTTCTTAAAGAAAATTACCTCCAGAGTTCCCAGTCCCACATTTCTTGGATGACTCTCTGCCGAGGTCTTCTTTCCTAACCTACAAACCACCTCACAGTAGCCATTCCAAGAAAGTTTTGGGGAAAATGATATAAAATAAACTAACACAACGCATTTAAAAAAAAAAATCACCAGTCATAACCCCTATCCCTACTCTCACTCGGGTACAGAATCAAAAGCTTCTTAGAGGCAGCATTGCCATCTCCCACTGCCACTAAACCCTCTGAATTCATGAGGCTGCAAATAAAACGGTTTTCTTTCCCACCTCTTTTATTGTTAGTGTTTTGTCCTGAAGCAACCCTAACACCTTGAACAAAAGTTCCTAAATTACAAGGATCGTGCCTTCCTCCTCTTTGTAGAAGCGCCCCAGCCCCCACCTGTCTGATAAATAATGAAGGGAAACACGCTTGTTAAAAAAAAGTATATATACATATAAACACACGGTACCTCAAGTACACATTTGACACCCTTTTATTTGGCTGTTCATTGTAAAAACACAATAGTACTCTAATTTTAAAAAAGACTGCTTAATTCCCCATCAGCCTTTTAAAGTAAACAACACTTTTCGGGAGCATCTCTCTATCCCCAGAAGCCAGCGACTGTAAAATGACCCACAAGGGTAATGTTTTCTGAATCCAGGTCTCCGCCATCCCGGTGATAGTTCTGCTCCTTCGCCAAAATCCCTAGTCCATAACCTGGGGGGATTTTGTCTGATCTCGTTCTTTCAGCAGCAGGACCCTCCCGGCCGGGACCCGTCCCGCAAACTCCCACCTGACCCAGGCAGGAGCTGCGGGCGAAGGGTGTCCGGGGGTCCCAGCCCCGCCCCCTCCCTGCCAAGGAAAGTACTTGTGGGCGTTTGCTCAGCTTTCGTTGAGTTCTCCTACCCGACTTCGCCGAGCTCCGCCCCCAGCACTCCCAGCCCAGCACCCAGCTCACCGTCGGGCAGCTCCACGGTGCGAGCGCGGCGCAGAGAGCGCGTCAAGCGGTTGAGCTGCTCCATCGCTCTCTCCATCCTCGGCGCGCCCTCCGCGTTCCCCCTGCCGCGCCCGCGGCCTCCGTAGCCAGCGCCCTACATCTCGCCTAGGGCCCGTCCCGCGGGCTGAGACGCCGGCTCTCCCCGGACAGCGCCCAGGGCTGTGGGTCAGCTCGGGGCCGCGTCCTCCGTCAGGGGGCCGAGGGCTGTCGGACAGAACACCGAGGGGACACCGGCCGCCGTAGCCGCGGCTCGCGCCCTTCCTGCAGCCGCCGCCGCCGCTTCCCTCCCGGAGTCCCGCAGCCTTCTGGGAACCGTAGTTCCGAGCGGGCCGAGCCGCGCACTAGGGGCGGAGCCACGCTGGGTGCGCCCGTGGCTCCCCGCCCCCACTACGCACACGCTGGGGTAGGGCAGTGTGTGCGTGAAGCCGTACTCATACTGGGCGTACCCAGAAGTTCTTGGAGAAAAGTCCTGGGTGTTCCCACGCCCCCGTCTCCTGCTGCGCAAAGCTGTAGAACAATTCCATTCAGTTCTGTCGCTCCCCCGTATAGCCGATTGGGGGTTTGCACATTTGTTCTTAAATCTATTATCAGTCATCATAGTTTTGGTACAGTTTTTTTCAAGATACGTGAACTGTTGAAACATTATATTTTCACACGTCAAGTTTAAAGAATGATAAAGTCAAACAAATCCAAACGCAGAATACACTTTTCCCTTGATTGCAAGTAACTTAACCGTAGCTTAATTATTTGTCTCCCCTTTGGGGAGATTTCCTAAGGGCAAAGCCGTCACTCTATCTTGCGCTTTGTATTCCCGTACTTACTATGGCACCCGACACAAAATCGAAAGTTCGGGGAAGATAAAGAAGATGACATCCTGAAAAAAAATTTAAGTTTATTTGGTACAATGCTCAAGTGTCAAGGTGATGACAGATCCCAGCAGAAAACCCAAAGACTGATTTTGTGAGTTGCAAAACCATTTGACAGTACCAACAATGTGTGGAATAAATGAATTATAAGGAAATCAGTGGGGGAAAAAATCATACTTGTCAGTTCCACCCATAAATTGAGCACAAGCCAGGATAAAAGCAAATCTGAAGCAGCTGAAACGTGAAAGAATTAATCCAATCCAGGTGACTACGAGCCTACCTGACGCCACTGACAATGAAAAAGGAGGAATTTTCTCTGCTTGCATATAACCAGTGCCAAGATGATTCTGGAGTAAGAAAGAACCAAAGAGCTTGGTCTTTCTCAGCTTCTTCCTCGAAGAGGCAAAGCTGTTTCTGCAGTGAATGGCCGTATGTATGCTGGTGATATATATTGGCTGACCCAGAAGAATCACCTGCCCTTCCAGGATACCAGGGGCAGATGGTGGCTGGCATGGGTGTTCCCTACCAATACCATCCTGAACCAGTTCCAACCTGCACTGTCTGTCCTTTGTGCAGTGATGCAACAAGTACAGGGCAGACCTCCTAACTAGTTGGTTCAGATGAGACTTAAACCAGTCCAGCAGCAAGGTGAAGACATCAAACTTCAAAGGAATGCCAAATACTACAGGCCAGTCCATGTCCAACCCTTCGCTACCTGTCTTTAACTGGAAATGTTCCTGCCTTTCTTGGCTTCCCCGTACCATTCAGAAAGTCCCCACTGCTCTACGGAAGTTAGCATCTCAGCTTCTGCTATCACTGCTACTCCTTAAGCTGTTGCTCCATATAAATCTTTTCTGATGTCCCGTGGGCACCAAGCCTGGAGTTTATGTGCAGAGCAAGAACCCCCAATAACTGTAGTGAGCATCACTCATCATGCTGGTCATTATTCACCACAAGAGCAGAAGATGCTGGAAGAATGTTACAGAATGCTGCTATAGATTGTCAGTTCTAAATTCTGCAGTGTGATGCAGTCTCTGAAATAGCTCTGCTCCAAGGTGTATGAAACTGTGATACCACTGTAGGCTTATCACCTCTTGTCAAACAGAACTTTCTACAATGACAGAAATGTTCTATAAT
The DNA here is from genome assembly GCA_004024745.2 of Catagonus wagneri. Classification (NCBI taxonomy): domain Eukaryota; kingdom Metazoa; phylum Chordata; class Mammalia; order Artiodactyla; family Tayassuidae; genus Catagonus; species Catagonus wagneri. Next base: position 4,231,999 of record PVHT020000080.1, read on the forward strand.
CTACACTCCCTAGAATAGCAACCACTAATCAAATGGGGCTGCTGAGCACTTGAAATGTGACTCGTGCAACTAGATTTATATATGTATTTAAATGTAATTACTATAATTAGTTAATTTAAATTAAATAGCCATGTGTGCCTGGTGGCTACCATATTGGACACTGAAATTTATTGTAAGAAGGAAGTTGCCCATGAGGACAATAAAAAAAAACTGAAAAGTCTTTTTTTTTTCCCTTTGGCCTTGCCCAAAGCATACAATCAGTTCCTGAGTCAGGATCCAACCTATGCCACAGCAGTGACAATGTCAGATCAATAACCTGCTGCACAAGGCAACTCCCCAAATGGCTTTATCTAGATTATAGCTGGAGAAATGAAGATTCTCACTTGCCCTTTGGAAGCCAACACCAAGAATATCAAATGAAAGCTTTAAAAGAATATTTTGTATTATAAATTCAGTTATCAAAAGTATAGAGCTTTGGGAAGTTCCCTTGTGGTGCAGCAGTTTAAGGATCCAGATTGCCACAGCTATGGCACAGGCGGCAACTGAAGGGCTGTTTCACTCCCTGACCCAGGAAACTCCCGCATGTGGCAGGTGGCAGGTTCAACCAAAAAAAAAGAAAGAAAGAAAGAAAGAAAAAACAGTATAGAGCTTTTCACTTATAATAATCCAGATTATTTTGTGATTTCTGTGACCCAGCTTTAACTTTCTTGTTTCTAAGCTTCATCTTTCTTTTTTCTATTCCCGGATTTATTTTCTTCCTTAAAACTTTATTAGAGATACTCAAGTTTGCTTAAATTTCTCCATTTAAAAGAAGAAAACAATTCAATAAACAGAAGAGAGCAGGAAAAAAAAAAAGCAAGAAACAAACATGGTAACAATAAAACAAATATAAGTTGGTAGAAATAAGTCCAGATACACCCATGGCCATACTCACAGATGATATAAACAGAGTAAACTCTGGTTAAAAAACAGAAATCTCAGATTAGATGAAAAGTAAAAACAAGAATTTACTCTTTCCAAGAGACTACCATTTCCACAAGGAAATGGGGAAAAAAAAGATATATCTAAAATATTAAAAAACAATCTGATAGTGTTATGTACTGGTCAGGGTTCTTCAGAGGAACAGAATCAATAGGATGTTTGTGTATGTATGTATGTTTGTATGTTTGTGTATGTATGTGTGTATATATATACACATGAGATTTCTCATAAGGAATTGGTTCATGTGATTATGTTAGCTGTCTAGTTCAAAATATGCAGTGTGGGCCAGCAGGCTGGACCCCCAGAGCAGATAAATTCTAAAAGTGGTATGCTGAAGAATTTCCTCTTGCAGGTCTTTTTGTTCTATTTTGTCCTTCAGCGTAGTCGATGAAGCTCAACCACACTATGGAAGGAAATCTGCTTTAAGTTCACTGATTTATTTTATTTATTTATTTATTTTTTGTCTTTGTGCCTTTTATGTGGAGCCGCACCCGCGGCATATGGAGGTTCCCAGGCTAGGGGTCTAACAGGAGCTGTAGCCGCCGGCCTTCACCACCGCCACAGCCACGTGGGATCCAAGCCGTGTCTGCAACCTACACCACAGCTCACGGCAACGCCAGATCCTTAACGCACTGAGCAAGGCCAGGGATCGTTCCTAGTCAGATTCGTTAACCACTGAGCCACGAAGGGAACTCCCTAAGTTCACTGATTTAAATGTGAAGGAAAACAGAATAGGTTGCCCCAAAATGTGCCACTTTGGCATGAGAATTGTTTTGAGCTGTAGGCAATTAAGACCCAGACGCTTCCAGAAAAACTTTGACCTCTCCTTCAACTACCTAAAAGAATTTATTTTTTAAATTTTTATTTTTTTTCTGAAGGCCACCCCCACAGCATGTGGAAGTTCCTGGGCCAGGAATTGAATCCAAGCCACAGCAGCAACCTATGCCACAGCTAAGGCACCCCTGGATCCTTAACCTCCTGTGCTGGGTGGTGGATCGAACCTGCACCTCCACAGGTGATGCAGATTCTTAACCCACTGCATCACAGTAGGAACTCCTCCTAAAAGAATTTAGATGGGGGGCCTGGCTCAGAAAGAGAACTATTTCCAGAAGAGATGTTTTATCTGAACGACCTATCGGTATGGCAGGGCAAACATCTAATTACCAAACTTCTGCTCTTCCTGTCTTCCATGAATTACTCTCCCTCCGTTTAAGTCCAAGGCTCTATCCATTCCTTAGCTCAGGATGGCACATAAGCCTAAATTGTCAGACTTACCCTTAGGTCACATATTTTTAACGGGTTTCTGTAAGTACAGAAAATTTGCTTTTCTCGTCTTAATTTATCTTATCCCAATTTAATCCATTAGACCCCCCCAAAGAACACAGAATGAAAAAGAAGAAAATTCTTCTTCCCTTACGAATGTTAATCTCATCCAAAACACCCTTCAAGTAGAAAAATAAAGGAACCAACACAAACAATATTAGTATCACCTAAATAAACTCTAAAACAAAAATTTTTATTTATTTATTTATTTATTTATTTATTTATTTATTTATTTATCAATGTCTCTTTAGGGCTGCATCCATGGCATATGGAGGTTCCCAGGCTAGGGGTCTAATCAGAGCTACAGCTGCCGGCCTACGCCACAGCCACAGCACCGCGGGATCCAAGCCAAGTCTGAGCAGTACAGCGCACCTCACAGCAATGCTGGATCCTTAACCCACTGAATGAGGCCAGGGATCAAACCCACAACCTGATGGTTCCTAGTCAGATTCATTTCTGCTGCGCAAGACGGGAACTCCCTAAAACAACAACAGTTTTAGAATCAGAGTTTCTGTTCTGGTTCAGTGGTAACGAATCTGACTACTGTCCATGAGGACACAGGTTTAATACCTGCCTTGCTCAGTGGGTTAAGGACTGGCGTTACTATGAGCTACAGTGTAAGTCGAAGAAAGGGCTCAGATCTGGCATTGCTGTGACTGTGGCATAGGCCAGCCTCTGCAGCTCCAATTGGACCCCTCCGCCTGGGAACTTCCAAATGCCACAAGTGTGGCCCTAAAAGAAAAAACAAAAACAAAACAAAAAAAACACTGTTAGAGTCAAAGAGTCACCAAGAAGTTTATAATAGTCCTTGAATCTATGCCTAATAACACAGACGGAAAATAAATCTGCACTTGACAGAATTACAAGAATAAGTCCTAGGATCAACAGTGGATCAAATAATAGTAATAATAATTTTTTTTTAATAAGCTGAACTGATCTAACAGAAATTGCTGTCCTTTCTCCCCTCTGTAATAGCTCTTGTGGAGGACTGTGCCTCCTCACCACTCTCTTGACGCTAACTGGCCATTCGGGACAGGGTCAAGAATACCTGGTCGGTTCCTCTGCTCTGAGCCTTGGACATGGTGGACGTCATGACGTCATGCTATCAAGGGAGAGCCGTTTCCTTGCAGCTTTATTTCACCTGGACACATACCGTGACTCCAAAGTCCTTATTTAACCTTCGTTCTACCTAATTAACCATTGACTTCTGTGCCCCAACCTGCTTCCTAGCTAATCCCACAGTTCTAATTTAACCCCTACATTTCAATGTTCAGGGCTCCGGTTCTCCAAATTACATTTATGACTTAGTGTGCCTATAGCATTCACAAAGATAGGGCTTCATTTCATATGCAGATCCACACTGAGAAAACAGTAAAGATGGATCTCTGTTTTCTTCACAATTACCTAAGTGTGGAAACCTGGAAATGCAAATACGCAGATGTAGCAAACCTTTGATGCTTAATGGTACTTTCTTAGCTGCACATTAAATCAGTTGGAGAGATGGAGTTCCCATGGTGGCTAAGCTGTAACAAACCCGACTAGTATCCATGAGGATGAGGGTTCGATCCCTGGCCTTTGCTCAGCGGGTTAAGGCTCTCGTGTGCGTGAGCTGTGGTGTAGGTCACAGATGCGGCTCGGATCCTGCATCGCTGTGGCTGCGGTATAGGCCAGCAGCTACAGTTCCAGCTCGACCCCTGGCCTGGGAACTTCCATATGGTGCAGGTGCAGCCCTAAAAAGACCAAAAAAAACAAAAACAAAAAAACCCTCAGTTGGAGAGAGGTATCTTTTCATCTTCCTAAATAATCTATACAAAATCCTTCGTTTCTCTCTCTGAATTTCAACGCAGTAGATCCACTTCTACTTCCTGGGTCGTGTGGAGAGAGGTTTGGTGGGGCATTAGGGCAGAAGGCAGACGAAAGGGAAAGCAGGTGCTGTAGACTGGATCCCTGAGAAATAGTCGGGAGTTTGGGGGAATCATCTGCACTCCTGTGTTCAGACTCAGCTTTCTGTTAGAGAATTAGATGGCTCTGACCATCTCATTTCTGGAAGGGGCTGTTCCCAGGAGCACTGAGGGCGGAAAGGAGTCTGATTCTCACTGAGGGACCCACATGGCTATGTACCACGTACAATGATGCTCAGAGAAGTGCCACTTAAGCTGGCACTATTCTATTAACAGCTATTCTATAATAATTATAGAATAGCTACTATACTAGCTATTCTTCTCTGAACAGCTTTTTATAACTGAGTTGATTATAACTTTAAATATTTTTGGAAGTTATCATCAGACTGCACGGCTAAAAGAAAGACTTTCATCCTCCTGACATCTCTTTATTTCTCCACATCTCCATTTCATCATGTGTTCAACAGAAGGAACAAGAGCAGAGCCTTCTGCTTCATGCTCAAGGAGATACTAATTAAATATAAGGTGCTGTCCTTGTCTTTAAGAATATAACAAGTGAGAGCTGATGGTGGAGATGAGGAAGAGATGAACTACTTGGCAGAAAAAGGATTAAGATATGCATGTTATGGAGTTCCCTTGTGACTCGGTAGGTTAAGGATCCAGTGTTCTCATTGCTGTGGCTTGGGTTATTGCTGTGGTAGGGGTTCAGTCCCTGGCCCAGGAACTTCTACATGCTGCAGCCATGGCCAAAAAAAAAAAAAAAAAATTACATGCACATTTTAATTCACTGAACACATATTTATTGTGCATCTATTCCATTCCAGGCACTGCTGTAGGTACTGGGGACATAGCTGTAAGACAGATAGTCAATATCCCTGGGTTAATATTCAAGTAGGCAAAACTTAAAATATGAAAATAAAAATAAATATTAGCTATTTTAAAATGCTGTGGGGAAAAGAAGGAACCACAAGTCCAAAGGTCATGAAAGGGGAGCTTGGGGTGTTTGAGGAAGAGCACAAAAGGTAAAGAGAATACAATGAGCTTGAGAAATGAGGTAAGAGATCATAAAGAATCACCAAAGGACCAAAAAAAAGAGTGATGTTATCTAATGTATATTTTTAAAATATTTCCCTCGCTACCCAGTAGAGAGCAAACTGCAGGAGCGTAAAATTGCAAACTAGAAGGTCAGTTAGGAAACTATTGGAACAGTTCAGAAGAGGATGGTGGTAGCTTGAACTACGATTATTTCTGATGAGATGAGATCTGATGGTTTTTGAGAATTTGCTGTCCCCGCGGATGTGTTTCTCTAGGGGTTGAGCCCTTAGTTCTTTGCTCCTGTCTCTCGCCGTCAGTTCTCTAACAGCACAACTTTTTTCTTAAAGCAACTTTGATCTAATTTCTTATCTTGTGCCACTACTTCAAATTCTTAGTCCCCTTGTCCTTCCTCCGTGACCTCCTGAAAACTGCTACTTTCAGTCCATTGATGTCTCCAAGGTACGTGAACATATGGAGTATTTATTCCTTGCTCTTGCAATGTTTGTTAATATTATCCTGAACACACACACACACACACACGCACACACACACACACACACACACACACACACACACACACACACACGGTTTCTGGAGCAGAGATAGATATTATTCACTTAAAGGCAAATAACCACCTTGTGGTTCCCATCCCCCCTTCCCAGTCTTTCCCCTGGGCTGATACAAGAAAAGGCAGATATTACTCTACAAATACAGATATTGTATTGTAGGAAAGGAATCCTCCCCCTGCTACCACCCCACCACCACTAACAAGGATAAGGACATTTCCATAAAAGAATAAGGTAGCTGTCCCCTTCCCTACAGAAAGTCTCCTCAGAGGTGGGATGCAAAGGATCCTGTATTTTCTTAAATGTCTCATAAGAAAGATAAAACAGTTGCCTCCAGGGTCCTGGCTTTCACACCTTCCCCCCGTCCCCCCTCTAAACCCAGGCCTCTCTGAGGTAAATCTCTCCAGAACTCTCTCATTGTCTAATTAGTCCTAAGCCACCTGTAAGGGCTTGCTAGAACCAAGTTCCAATAACATTTGTTCAGAAAGTCCTAGCTGGATAGAAACATAAAAATATTTTCTCCATAGCCCTATACCATCTTACCCTCTAAATCTGCTAGTATCTATCCAAGAACTTAATTGCAAGCATCAGGCATCAGAAACTTACCTTGCTGACTTAAGCTGAGGAGGAGTCACTAGGAAGTATACAGCCGGGCCTGGGAACGAGGCAGGTCCAAGGGGATCTGGACAGCAGCCAGCGTTCCCATCAGGATCACTCCACAGAAAGAGTTTGATGTGACTGCTGATGAATGCCAGGTACCATAGCTACATAGCTGCTATCAGCTGTTAGCTGCTGACACAAACACTGCACGCCACAGCAGAACTTGTACTTAACTGCTGCGGTGGGAGGTGGTCTCCGACTGTGGCTAAGGCTTAGAGAGAGTTGTCCTCCAAAAAAGAGTGGAGTTCTGATGGTGGGCAGCCACAAATACAACAAATGTCTGTTATCTTGCTATTCTATCTGTACCCTTTATCTCAGTCTTCCATCTCAGATCTACATCCATCCAAATGCGTAAGCCAGAAATCATGGCATTATCTTTGTGTATTTTTATAACTAATAGGTTTCACAATTCTATGCTCCTGCTCCCTCCCTCTCAAGCACTTCTCCCCTCTCTGATGTTCACTGAGGTATAATTACCATATAACATTGTATTAGTTTAGGGGTCCCCACTGTGACTCAGTGGTTAACGAACCCGACTAATAACCATGAGGTTGCGGGTTCAATCCCTGGCCTTGCTCAGTGGGTTAAGGATCTGGCGAATCTGTGAGCTGTGGTGTACATCGCAGACATAGCTCAGATCCCATGTTGTTGTTGCTGTGGCTGTGGCATAGGCCAGTGGCTACAGCCCCGATTCCACCCCTAGCCTGGGAACCTCCATATGCCATGAGTGCAGCCCTAAAAAAGACAAAAGACAAAAAAAAAAGAAGAAAAACATTGTATTAGCTTAAGTATACAACATATTGATTTATGTGTGTATTGCCAAACGTCTACCACAATAAGTTTAGTTAACATTCAGTCACCTTAGCTACACTAATTTTTTCTTGTGATGAGAATTTTCAGGTCTTTTAGCAACTTTCAACTACAGAATACAATATTGGCAACGGCACCATGATGTAAATTACATCTCAGCTTATTTATCTTATCATTGGAAGTCTGTACCTTAGAACTCCTTTAACATTTCCTCCACCCCGTACCCGCAGGCATTTCTTGTATCTATCCTTTTACCTCTACCCAAATTACCACGGCCACAATTATGCCTTCCTCATTTCCTCTTGGACATACTCCTTGAATTTTTGCTATAGTATCCTACTTGGTTCACCTGATCCAGGCCTCCCCCCCCATACTCCTATTATACAAATGTCTTTCTAATATTTGATCATAACATTCCCATTTAAAGTCTGTCAGGTGGTCTTTATCACATTCAGAACACAATTTAGACCAGTGGAAGACCCTTCTAAAGCCCCATTTTCACCTTTCTCTTCTTTTGATATTCTACTGTATGGACCTCTCACTCCAGTCATGACAAAATACTTATTGACCAAATATATTATGTTTTCTTACATATAGCATCTATGCATGTGCCGTTGCCCTTCCATAGAATGTCTTTCCAATCTCGTTTACTTGCTTAACTCCTCCTTTTTCTTCCAGCTTCATGCCACTCCCTAGATGAGTTAGGGGTCTTCCCACTGGAATCCCAGTTTAATTGCCATGTATTAGGTTATTTTACTGTTTGTCTCCCTCACTAAATGACTTCCTTGAGGTAGAGTCTTGCTACCTCTATTTTCTCATTGCCTTAAATATTCAATAAATATTTGGTGGTGGAATAAAAAGCATTACTGGAGGCAGAAAAGAAAAGAATTTCCACTGGACAGATGAGACTGAGATCTGACATTAGATGAGTTGTCCAGAGCTATACAGCTAGTTATGGCAGAACTAAAATTAGAATTCTTAATGTGTAACTCACTACTGTCTCTTCCCTACAATAGCCCATCTTCTACAAGACATATTGCCTCTTATGAAAATCACACCACAGATTTAATTCTAGAAAGATGTTCCTGCATATGGAAGTGACACAGATCTGCCTCAGTGATGTATGAGGTGATTATACTTACATGAAGGCAAATATCTGGGTTTTGAGAAAGACAAATAATGTACAAATATCACTTATTTGTGGAATCTAAAAAAGAAAAACTTAGGATTTCCCATCGTGGCTCAGTGGTTAACGAATCAGACTAGGGACCATGAGGTTGCGGGTTCGATCCCTGGCCTTGCTCAGTGGGTTAAGGATCCAGTTTTGCCGTGAGCTGTGGTGTAGGTCACAGATGCAGCTCAGATCTGGCATTGCAGTGGCTGTGGCGTAGGCCGGCGGCTACAGCTCCGATTCGATCCCTAGCCTGGGACCCTCCATGTGCCGCAGGTGCGGCGCTAAAAAATGCAAAAAAATTTTAAAAAATAAAAAGAAAAACTTAGAGAAACAGAGGGTTAGAGTGGTGGTTACCAGGAGTTGGGAGGATGGGGGAAATGGGGAGCTATTGGTCAAAGAGTACAAATTCCAGTTATAAGATTAACAAGGTTAGGGATCTAATGTACAGCATGGTGATTATAGCTAATGATATTGTACCACATACTTGAATGTTGCTCAGAGAGTAGATCTAAAATGTTCTCACCACAAAAAAGAAATGGTAACAATGTGATAGGACTGAGGTGGTGATCACTTTGCAGTCTTGGGGGGCCTTGTCCTCGGCATGTGGGAGTTCCCAGGCCAGGGATCTAACTGGAGCCACAGAAGTAACCCAAGCCACAGGAGTGACAATGCCAAGTCCTTAATCACTAGGCTACCAGGGAACTCAGCATTTTGCAATTTCTAAATGTATCGAATCAACACATTGCACACCCTAAATTTATACAATCACATCTCAAAAAAGCTGGGGTGGGGTGGGGAAATAGCTGATGCAAGAGGAAAAAAAATCTGAGATTTAAGGGAGCAAGTAATGTCTTAAGACACTGACATGTCAATAATATGGGGTGTTTTTGTGCTGTCACCCCCCCCTTAAGCAAAATCAGATGATTGCTTACGTCCCCATCAATGCTTTAATGTTGTAATTGCAGTAATTGTATGCTCAATAAAAGTAACAGAGAACAACTGACAGGCAGTTATGAGCACATGGATGACCCAGAGCGAAGTTGTCAGACTCTACATGTTAGGATGTAATTACAGGACCAGAGCAGAATCCATCATGATTGGAAGTCTAATTTTGGCTCCGTACCATGACTCTTGGAAAACGAGAGAAGTAAAACATTACTGCCACGTATTTTATAAGGTCAGACTAGCAATTCATCATGCCTACATGGATTGTGGTAATAATAGGTGGTAAATAGTTTATTTTATCTTTAAAATTGCATCCTTTTTTTTTTTTTTTCCTACACCAGGAAGGCCCAGAAGCTTGTCATTAGAAAAATGAGGCAACAGATTCGTCCTAAGATGAAATAGGTTTGTTTTGGTGGGGGTGAGGGGTTGTTTGCTTGTTTGTTTTTTGTTTTTGGTTTTGCTTTTGCTTTTTAAGGGCCACACTTGTAGCATATGGAAGTTCCCAGGCTAGGGGTCAAATCGGAGATGCAGCTGCTGGGCTACACCACAGCCATAGCAACCTGGGATTCGAGCTGCATCTGTGACCTGCACCATAGCTCATGGCAATGCCGGATCCTTAACCCACTGAGCAAGGCCAGGGATTAAACCTGACTCCTTGGAGCTTCTGTCATGGCTCAGCGGTTTAATGAACCAGACTAGTATCCATGAGGACTCGGGTTTGATCCCTGGCCTTGCTCAGTGGGTTAAGGATCTTGCATTGCCATGAGCTGTGGTATAGGTCCCAGACCTGGCTCGGATCCTGAGTTGCTGTGGCTTTGGTGTAGGCCAGCAGCTACAGCTCCAATCTAACCCCTAGCCTGGGAACCTCCATATGCCGTGGGTACAGCCCTAAAAAGACAAGACCAAAAAAAAAAAAAAAAGAAAGAAAGAAAAAAAAAAACCCTGAATCCTCATGCATATTAGTCAGATTCGTAATCTGCTGAGCTACAACTGAAATTCCGTTATTTTAAAAAAGAGGAGTAAATTCCTTTTTAATAACTATTACTATCTCTCAGGTGCAGTTAAGCTTAAAATTCCATTGGCAAAAAAAACATTATACAATATGTTAACACATATGTGTATAACAGACCTATACATTTATCATGTTTAAATTTACATGTTGATAATAATTCTTTTTTTAAATCTTTAAGGATAGTACCCACAAACCTGATAATGATGTCAATTCTGAGGAGGGACGTTATATTGAGACAAGAAAAATTAAGATTACATGCAGAAATTTATACATTCCATGTCTCTGTATTTTTTAAAAAGTTTTTATCAAAAAAACCCTAGTTGGGAGTTCCTGTTGTGGCTCAGTGGGTTAAGAACCCCACTAGTATCCATGAGAATGAGGGTTCACTCCCTGGCCTCACTCAGTGTGTTAAGGATCTGGCATTGCTGAAAGCTGTGGTGTAGGTTGAAGATGCAGCTCGGATCCCATGGCATAGGCCAGCAGCTGCAGCTCTGATTAGATCCCCTAGCTTGGGAACTTCCCTATGCCTCAGGTGTGGCCCTAAAAAGAAAAAAAAATCCCAAGTTGTATTAAGTTTGGGTGTTTTTTTGGTTGGTTTTTTTTTTTTTTTTTTGCTTTTTAGGGCAGCACCTATGGCATGCGGAGGTTCCCAGACTAGGGTCTGAATTGGAGCTACAGCTGCCAGCCTACGCCACAGCCGCAGCAACTCGGGATCCAAGCCACATCTGCAAACTACACCATAGCTCACAGCAATAATGGATCCTTAACCAACTGAGAGAGGCCAGGGATCGAACCTGCATCCTTGTGGATCCTAGTCAGGTTTGTTAACTGCTGAGCCAGGAAGGGAACTGCTGTATTAAATATTAATCTTGCCAGTTTAAAAAAAAATCATGAGTTGTTAGAGCAGGATTTGACACAGACTTGACAGAATTTCCTACGCCCTTAATAGCTTTGTTATTATGACATGATTATAGTATAAGCATATTTACATAAAACATTCAAAATAATTTTAATATGTATCTGGTATTTTACTATATAGACGTAGTGTAATTTTATTCATAAGTCTTTTATTTTGTTTCCAGCTATCTAAAAGAACTTTTAGAACTTTTTTTTTTGTCTTTTTGCCTTTTATGTAGAGCCACACTCACAGCATATGGAGGTTCCCAGGCTAGGGGTCTAACAGGAGCTGTAGCTGCCAGCCTTCGCCACAGCCACAGCAACGCGGGATCCGAGCCGTGTCTGCAACCTACACCACAGCTCATGGCAACGCCGGATCCTTAACCCACTGAGCGAGACTAGGGATCGAACCCGCAACCTCATGGTTCTTAGTCGGATTCATTAACCACTGAGCCACGAAGGGAACTCCAGAACTTGTAGAACTTTTTGTAGGAGTTCCCCACATGGCTCAGTGAGTTAAGGATCCAGTGTTAGCACTGCTGCAGCTTGGGTTGCTGCTGTAGTGTGGGTTCAGTCCCTGGCCAGGGAACTTCTGCATGCCACAGGTGTGGCAAAAAAGGAAAAAAATCTGTTTTGCTTCTCAGACACACAAAAAAGTATAGGGTATATTTGTAAGGAATCCCCAAGCATCTATAACCCAGCTTCAATGATTATCAATTCTTTTTTCTTTTCTTTTTTTTTTCTTTCTCTCTCTCTCTATGGAAGTTCCTGGGACAGGAATCAAACCCATGTCACAGCAGCAACCTAATCATCTTTACCTGAAGATAAAGAAGACTTTTTATAAATGTATGGATTCTGTTTCACTGACCATTAACTAGCCTTTGGAATCATCTTTCATTACTACCAAGGTCATTTATCAGAGTTTCAAACTATCGGGGCAAGCTTATGTAAAATCTAGATCCCCAAAGATTTTCTCTATCCCCGTGACAAAAATAAAATATAAAAAATTAAAAATCCTGTGCAAAGAACTATAACGATAATTATGTATGTAAACCTATCAGTGTATATTGACAGACACTAAAAAGGTAAGTAAAACAGAGGGATAAGAAGGAATTCCTGTCCTGGCTCAGCAGAAACAAATCTGACTAGTATCCACGAGGACACAGGTTCGATCCCTGGCCTCGTTTAGTGGACTAAGGATCCAGCATTGCTGTGAGCTGTGGTGTAGGTCACAGACGCAGCTCAGATCCTGTGTTGCTGCAGCTGTGGTATAGGCCGATGACTAAAGCTCTGATTCGACCCCCAGCCTGGGATCTTCCGTATGCTGAGGGTGCAGCCCTAAAAAAACAAGCAAAAAAAAAAATGGTGGCAAGGTGTGAGAGTTGTAGTCACACTTAACAATTTCTTTCAAGTCATGGTCTTTGGTTTTAAACATCATTTGATCAAATGAAAATAAACTCAGGTGGCAGATGTGGACCAATTCACTTTTCAGTATCTCCACCTAGCATCCTCTTCGAGGTGCTTTGCGACTTAAAATAGTGTTCATGTCCAGTGCTTGGCAGAATAGCACTCAGAGGCCAAGACCATGAACGAGGCTGGAGAGCAAGAAAATGGTGTGTAGGTAGATCAAAGACACCGTGGTGTTTTAGCACAGTGGTGTTTCAGGACCACGGACAGTGGTGTACATGCCCACGCCTCCCTTATCAACTTACCTACTTTGGATAGTTTGCTTTTACAGAAAAGTATGTTTTATTCTATATCAGGAATGACTGGAGTGAAAGCACAGACAGTTCAGAGACCAACTGTGGAGTCCAACCTGACATCCACAGAAGTCAGGCAGAGGCATGGTAAAGGTTTCAATATCCAAGAGCAGATAACCAGGAGTCATACTCAGGGAAAAGAAAAATCAAATCTGAGGACAAAAGGAAGGCCTGGAGTACAAGCTAAGGATGAATAAAATAGAAAAAGGAAGGTATCCAGACTTGAGAATTGGGAACAGAAAAAAGTGAAGAAGCAGGCAAGCAGATGCCAACAACTGCGCACTCAGAATAAGGTCCTCCTGCCCTTTGATCTGATTCAAGTTTATTCAAACTCACAGGCACTCAGCGCATGCCAATAATAGTGAGATAGTGGTTTTAAGCAATAATCTCATGTGGACAGATAAGCACTGACAGATTTGCTCTGCTCATAGGTGTGAACAGCATTAAACAGAGGCCATTGATTACACCTGTGACATAGCTCTTCAGGAGCCCTCATGATCTTGACATTTTGGAAGAAAATACCTTAATTCACTACCAATTATGTTGCACTAACCCAGAGAAGATTTAAAAAAAAACAGAATGAAAAGAGGTGAGAGGTAATTAGGGAAGGGGGAAAATTAATGGGGACTGACATGATTAGTCTCATCCTTATGTTAGGTATTTCATTTTAACATTTTTCTAGTCTCTTGAGTCAAAAATATGACTTTTTATGAACTCGCTTTAGGAAGAAAACTACAAGTGTGTTTGTGTGTGTGTGTGTGTGTGTGTGTGTGTGTGTGTGTATCCGCGCACGCGCGCGGGCATATTTGCATATAAGTTGAGAACACTTTTTGTTTTGATTTCATTCAAAGCAGTTAAAGGGGTGCCATAGACAAGCAAAGATAACATATATAGAAAACTTTTTTCCATTCAAGAAGAAAATCATCTCTTACTTAACGTAAGAATCCTTATAATCTCTTTCTATATATTTTAAACAAAGGGCAGTCTTATTAGGAGAAACAAACCAAGAGTACAGGAGGTTAGATGCTTAATTTAACATCAGAGGCTCTTTTCTAGAGATTGGCAATGCTGGCTGGCCAACTAAGTGGGAAGATATATAAAGGAGTTAATAGAGTATGACTGGGTGAATAGGAATAGTCATTGCACAGCCATCTAGTTCACTAGTTTTTTGCAGTCATGGCCTCCCACTGCATAAGGTACTGGACATATCCAATTTATGTAGCAACGAAGTCTCCAGTGTCATATTAGAGCAGTACTCATGTCTGAAGTGAAGGGACTTCTGCACTTGCCTGATGACCATGGCCAATGTACACCTGTTTCCAATTATCAGTCTGCCACTCCTCTTAGGGGAAAAAGATTTTTGTAAATGCATGTATTTGGATTAAACGTATTGTCAAGGAGGTGACACTGCTTGCTACAAGTGGATCCCATATGTGCTAATTACCTTACAGAACACAGAAGCTATAGAGAGATTAGGGTAATGACTTGCATGGATGAACAAATAGGTCAGCTAGAGATGAGGGAACTGATTTGTCTAATATTAGAACCAAGCCCTACAAACCCCCTGCCTGAACTAAATCATTGCATTGCTTCTGCAGCTTTAGAACTTAAAGTATGATTTTAAACTTTCAAAGTTTTTGATCTTCATGTATTCGCAGGTCTCCTGCCTCTGGAGAATAATGGAAGAAGTAAAATCACACTATCCACCAAAATTGCATTCCTAGAGGTTTAGGATTTGTCAAAAGATTCTCTACCATTCTATAAGGCTTTCCTGATTTCTCTAATACCCATTATAAAAAGGCTCTGGGCAGGAAAATCCTCGGCAACTGCCTGGGCTGCAGTCATGAACAAATATCAAAATATAACAGAAGGATGTTCCTCCATAACACTTATCAGCAGATTGCAGTTTATGATTTGAGTAGATAATAGAAGGCGATAAGCTAAGCAGCCAATACAGAGGGCTGGCTGCTGATCTAGACGTCAAGGTACACAGGCTCTTAGTTCATCTCGGCCTTAAGGGGCTTTGTGAAGTTAAGATATTTAACCCCTCAGTGTCTCATTTTTCTCCTTATAAAATTGATTTCACATGCTAGGATCTATACCTCTGCTAATGCTAACATTATCTGCAAGAAGGAAAAGGAAAGCATTCTTTACTGTGCATTTCCCCCGGCCTTTCAATGCACCCTTCTTAATTTTTATTCCACAAAAGTAAAAATGCCATATTCAGTGACAGGATGAGAAGGAGCATTGGTTTTAAAAAAAAAAAAAAGCTAAGCTATTGAACAATATGCTCTGATTTAACACATTTTAATTTCTTTAAGCAACCAAAGACCGTCTCTGAATGTGCTGCCCAGACATCTCACCTCCATGGTGAGAATTAGGTCAAAGGATTTAAATGACACCAGTTCTTCCCACCACAGGAAAAATTGAAGGTTGTTCACATGATTGGATGTAGCAGGATCCTCCTGAGTCAGAACCAGCATTTAGACACGTCTGGACCAGACTTTTATCTCTTTTTTCTACTTTTCTTTTCTCCCCTGCCATCTCCCACACCTGCACACTTACCTCAACCACACAGAGAAAACAGAACGTTCTGTGTCTTAGGTACTCAGCCTCTGGCTCTGTTCCATTTATTCCTATTGGAGCCCTCCAGAAAGAGAAGTTACAAAAAATTTCCAAGGAACATGTTATATGCAAAAGATTTCCAAGGAACACAGCTTGATATAAACGAAGAAGAGGGACATTCTCCACCTGGCTTTTCACAGCACAGCATGACTTGGAATCATCAACAATAGCCTCATAAAAGGCAGGGCTGCTTCAGCACCTCCAGATTTGGCAGCTCTGAAACCAATGCAAGATGGTACCTTCAACAGATTCAATATTATATTGGAACACGGGCAATGGAGCCAGCTACCACTTTCAGGGGCTTCTCTTTTCAGGCAACCCTTTAACCGAGAGACCAGAATTCCAGAGCACACGAGAGGACATCCTAAGCTGATGTAAAACATAACTTAAAAAATTTAGAGGGATCTTGAAGGTCCAGTGATAGTAGGTGGGGGCAGGAATGTGAACTTTGATCACTTATTTAATTCCGTGTGTAACCACAGGCTGGTGAAGACTGAGGAATACCGCATATGCGGATTTTCTGGTAAATTCCAGATTTCAGATAAACCATGGAAATGCATACATTTCATCTTCAAATTATATGCCCTTGGAGTTCCCATCGTGGCTCAGCAGTTAACGAACACAACTAGAAACCATGAGGTTGCAGTTTCGATCCCTGGCCTCGCTCAGTGGTTAAGGAACCGGCGTTGCCATGAGCTGTGGTGTCAATCGCAGACAAGGCTCGGATCTAGCATTGCTGTGACTGTGGCATAGGCTGGCGGCTACAGCTCCGATTGGACCCCTAGCCTGGGAAAATCCATATGCAGAGGGAGCAGCCTTAAAAAGACCAAATAAATAAATACAAAAAAAATTATATGCCATACTTAGGTCAGAAATATAGTTATCATATTCATGTTATTATCAGAGAGGGATTGTGAGACCCTTGCTAAGAGAATAATCATTTCCACTGATTGCTGACATTCCGCCATAACTAATGTACTCCTTTTTGTTGAGCGCAGCTCTCTGGCAGCAGATCTGTTCCTTTATCAGATGAAAAGAAGATGGAAAGGAAGTTAAAATGGTAGAGAAAGTGAAAATGAGAGGAAACAATGAAGAAAATATGTTGTGCCTTACAGTCGTCCTCTGGAACGCAGCAAGAAAGGGGTCTTCAGTCTCTGCTTCAGCATCCTCCTCCCAGTGTGTCTCTGAGCAGTGTTTCATTACGCTGGTGAGACGGATGGCATGGTTTGGTGAAAGGATCACTCAGGAATAGGAAACTTGGTTTTAGACCTGTATCTCTAACTAGCTAACGACAGGTTCTTTTTTTTTTTTTTTGTCTTTTTGCCTTTTCTAGGGCCGCAGTCCCAGAATATGGAGGTTCCCAGGCTAGGAGTCTAATTGGAGCTGTAGCTGCTGGCCACAGCCACAGCCACAGCAACACCAGATCCGAACCGTGTCTGCGACCTACACCACAGCTCACGGCAAGGCCGGATCGTTGACCCACTGAGCAAGGCCAGGGATCGAACCCGCAACCTCATGGTTCCTAGTCAGATTCGTTAACCACTGAGCCATGACGGGAACTCCTAACAAGAGGTTCTTGGAATGAGGGGTCGTGGGAGATAAGTGGCATTTGCCAGTTTCCTTGATGTATATATTCCCACATGACCTATTGCAAACTACCAGCTTGATGTCAATGAACGTGGAGTTGTGAAAAGATGCAAAGTGGCAAAACATTGCATTACCACTACACAGATAAAGCAGATGTAAGTAGTAACCCCAAGAACATAGATGACAATAGAATGTAGTAAAATAATTGGGAACTAATGAGCTCTGAGTACTTCTTACCTGTGTGTTTGTGTGTATGTTCATAATAGCTAATTTTTATTGAATTACCACTGTGGGTCAGAGTTTGGTTTTTTTAAATCAAGGGATAATTGGCATAAAATAAACACCACATATTTAAAGTTACAATTTGATAATTTTTGATATATGTATGGACCCATGAGACCATCAACAAAATATCCACCCCCCAAAAAAGCTCCCTTGTACCTTCTTATAACCCCTGCCTTCTGCTGCTCCCATCTTCACCTGATTCCTCAGGCTGATCTGCTTCCTGTCACTATAATTTGGTTTTTCTAGAACTTTGTATGAGTAGAGTCGTGCAGTATTTATCCTTTTGTTATCTTGCTTCTCTCACAGACTAATTATTTTGAGGTTCACCTGTGTTGTATACATCAATAATTTATCCTTTTTATTGCTGAACCATAGTCCATTGTATGAATATACTGTAATTTGTTTATCATCTGCCTACTGATGGATGTTTGGGTTGTTTCTATTTCATAGTTCAGTGGTGCTCATTTCATTTAAAAAATTCTTTTTACTCTGGGTTTCATTTTACCCAGTTTCTATTGCTATATATTCAAGTTTGTCAATTTTCTGCAATGTCTAAACAGCTATTAATCCAACCTAGTATATCTTTTCATCTCCAACATTGTAGTTTCATCTCTAGAGGTTACACATGGGTCTTTTTTTCTTTCTTCCATGTTTCTACTTAAATGCTGAGCACATAGAATACAGCTAAAATAAATGTTTTATAGTCTTTCTGCTAATTATGACTTCCATCTATTCTGAGTTGGTTTTAATTGATTCCTTTTCCTTTTAATTGCTCCTGTTTTCCTGCTTCTTTGCAACCCTGGTAATCTTGGTTTAGATATCGTGAATTTTACCTTGTTGAGTGCTGCATATGTTTGTACTCCTTCTAAGTTTTCTTGAGCTTTTTCCGAGATGTAGTTAAGTTAATTGAAAACACTTTGTTCCTTTTGGGCTTCAATTTTCAGGTTTTTAAGGTGAGGCCAGAGCAGTATTTAGTCCAGAAATAGTTATTCCCCATGACTGAGACAAGACCTTTCTGAGTATTTTATCCAAATTATGAGTTTTTACAGCTAGCCAGAACAGGTCCTGTTTCAGATCATGTATAAACACAAAATACTATTTCCTGTCATCCTTTCAGAGCGCTGTTTTGCCAGGATCAAGTAATTTTCCTCGGATTCATGTGTTGGTTGGTACTCTACAGAATATTGCAGAGGGACCCTGTCCGGAGCTCTGAGATGCTCTTTCCCTGCTTCTCTGGTGCTTCATCCTGAAAATGGTAACTGCCTTGGTCTTCCTGGACCCTCAGCTCTGGTCTTCTCAACTCAGGGAGTCCTGGGCTCTGCTTGCGTGCCCCCTCCCTGCCCCATGGTCTGGGACCCTTCTCAAGGCAGTAAGCTGAGGTCACGTGCAGGCTTCTTTTTGTTTATCTCTCAGGGATCACTCTCTTTTGTTACTGGATGCCCAGTGTCTAGAAAACTGTCATTTTATTTGTTTTGTCTAGCTTAGAAATTTTTTTTCAGATGGACAAATCAATCCATTTCTTGTAACTTCATCATGGCTGCAAGCAGAGTAATTACCTGTATTTTTCGTATAATTTATTTCGTTATACGTATATACAATTTAATTTTTTTGACATTGACTGTGTAAATCAACTGGCTCACAAAATTCCTAAAAATTTAGCACCTGGCTCTCATAAGCCAGGATGAGCTGCCGCTAGCCACCACCTCTGAGCTTCCCTTTCTACATCCATCTGATAAAGCAGTAATGTCAAACAATTTAAAATTACTTCTGGCTTATCAAGTCTCAATTCCATGGCCTAAAGAAGAACTGAAGATTTATTCAGTAATTTAAGAAATGAAGTAAATAGGGAGTCCCTGGTGGCTCAGTGGGCTAAGAATCTGGCAGTTTTCATTGCTGTGGTTCAGGTTACTGCTGTGCTGTGGGTTTGATCCCTTGCCTGGGAGCTTCCACATGCTGCAGGCACAGTCAGAAAAAAAAAAAAAAAGAGGAAATAAAACAAACTAAAAAATTCTTCAGAATTTGGCCTCAGGATTTAACCTACTGTATTACTTGCTTCTCTTTATTCAGTGGAGTCTTCTGCCTCTATGCAGGCCAAGGCACATTTCTAGCTCAGGCCTTTGCCACCTCTCGAATAAGAAATTACTGCAACGGGCATTTCTGCTTTTAGTCGTGTTCCTTTTCAAGTCTACTCTCCATGGCATTAGGGGAAGCAGCATTCCAAAATCATAGCTTTAGGAGTTCCCTTTGTGGCTCAGTGGAAACGAATCTGACTAGGAACCATGAAGTTGTGGGTTGGGTCCCTGGCCTTGCTCAGTGGGTTAAGGATCTGGTGTTGCCATGGGCTGTGGTGTAGGTTGCAGATGTGGCTCGGATCTGGTGTTGCTGTGGCTGTGGCGTCAGCCAGCAGCTACAGCTCCAATTAGATCCCTAGCCTGGGAACTTCCAATATGCCATTGGTGTAGCCCTAAAATGACAAAAGGCAAAAATAAAAAGTTTTTTAAAAAATTTAAAAAAAAGGAAATTTCTCAATGTTAAGTTTCACAATAATTCACTTTATATCCCTAGGGCTGATCTTGGCCCATGTCTAATAATTGTATGTTTCCATTCTGAGTTGGTCTTTCTGATCACCAAAATAGTATGAGATCTAACCTTCAGGGAAATTCCAATTAATTTAAGCATCATGATTATCCAGCAATGCTATCCACATTCATAAGCAGACACTAAAGAAAAACTTAAAACCAGAAAGTTTCAAGAAGTTTAGGAAACTCCTTACTTGTACCCTTAGAATCCTACCTCTCTTTCTTTTCCCTCCTAAAAATCATTGCATATAGTAGGATGCCATGATCTGAAAGCACTGCACTTGTGAAGGGCATACATTCAAGGGAGAAAAGTTTGAAAATTCTGTGTTTAATTTAAAGGTTTCAGAATGATTTTTTCCTAATCAAAGTATTTGAAATGCAAAGAGTTTTATGAAGAGGAATAAAATTACCTAAGTTTTGCAGTAATTTTTTTTTTTTTTTTTTTTTTTGCCTTTTGTCATTTTATGGCCGCGGGTTTATGGCCGCACCCGCGGCATGTGGAGGTTCCCAGGCTAGGGGTCTAATCGGAGCTGTAGCCACTGGCCTGCGCCGCAGCCACAGCAACGCAGGATCCAAGCCGCATTTGCGACCTACACCACAGCTCACGGCAACGCCGGATCGTTAACCCACTGAGCAAGGGCAGGGATCGAACCCGCAACCTCATGGTTCCTAGTCGGATTCGTTAACCGCTGCGCCACAACGGGAACTCCGCAGTAAGTTATTTTAAAATCACTTGTGATAGAACATGCAGAAAAGACTCACTGGATGATAACTTTCTCTAAGAATAGCAACAACCACTAGATGTCAGCACTTAGGAACTGCAAGGCCACCAATGGGTCTGGTGTTAGTTTCATTTTTTCTTTATGTTTATGATTTAGGATAAAAGATAATTGGAAAACATCAAATGTTTGCTTAAATTATATATATGTATATATATATGTATAATGATATATTTAGAAAATAACAAACTCAATTATGGTGTCAGTTCTTTTTTCGCTTTTTTTTTTTTTTTTGCCTTGCTCACTGGCACATGGAAGTTCCTGGTCCAGGGATCAAACCCTCATCACTGCAGTTACCAGAGCCACAGCAGTGACAACACCAGATCTCAAACCTTCTGAGCCACAAGGGAACTCTAGTGGTGACACAACCGTTAAAATGAAAATAAAAATCTCACATTAGGTGACGGTTTTGCAAGCCCTGGAACTGGCTTTTTGACAAAACAGGACCAGGACAAAATTCTATATGCAAGGACTCTCCATAGGTAATACACGACCATCTCAAGAAATGAATAAGTGGCCTTTGAAACGATGTATCTGGGATTTTCTCCAGGTTGTGAGAGCAAGATGCTCTTCCTCACAAAAGAACCACACTAATTATGGTCTTGCACACGTGCTTCCTGTATCGCTTCTTTGCACCTGTGCAACAACTGTCTTCAAGCTCTCCTTTTAGATTTAAGCCATGGAATCACTAAGTTCCCTGGTGCACATCTTTGAAGCACAGTCAACAAATCAAAATCAGTGCACAACAGACTATTTAAAATACAAAAGTTGTTTGTTTGCTTTTCCTAGAACATAAAAATCCCTCTTGGGCTGCTTCTGAACCGCAAAACAAAGTGAGATGCACCAGCAGAAAGGAGCCTGGCAAAGGTGTGTCCACTGGGCGGGGTCTGTGAGCCTGTGGCTGAAAGTAATGCAAGTCTAATTAGCTGCTTAATGAACCATTATTAAGCTGTCTGGGGTTGAGTGAGGAATGTACACACTTGGCTCAGCTGACAGGCATCATTTGCTCAGAGTCTGAAATGAAACAATAGAATTTGTTAGGCCTTTAGTTATTTTCATAGGTATGCTTCAAGATCTCTTCCATAAGCAACGTCTATGGAAGCCTAGTTAAATAGCCCCAGTCTCTTGCACAACCTGACCTTAATTTTATGAAAATAAAAAATTTTATTTTAAAAATAAAAATATGGCAAAATCACATCACAGAATTAACATTTCTGTCGAACCTGCCTTTTGACAGTGAAGTAAAAGAAGGCATTAATATTGCTCTCCATTTTCCCCAACTTCACATTTTGGTTTGCACGCTCTGAGAATTATTATAATTAAATTATTATTATACACAAAAGTTTTCTTTGTGATAATAGGATTTATATTCCGCTTTTTAAACTATAATTACCAGTTATTTGGATTTAATTCTGTGTTTAAGTGAATTCAGAGTGTATTGATAGTTCTTTCCTATACATTCTCATATATATATATACATATATAAATGTGTATATATACATTTTTGTATATATACATTTATGTATGTATATATAAGTATATACATATATACACATATATATGTACATAAATACATATTTATATATATATAAATATTATACATAAATATGTATACATATAAATACATATATATACATATATAAATGTATATGTATGTATATATACTTTTTTGTATATATATACATTTATATATAAATGTATATATGTGTGTGTGTGTGTATATATATATATATATATATATATATATACACATTTTTTTTGTCTTTTTGTCTTTTTGCCTTTTCTAGGGCCACACTCGCGGCATATGGAGGTTCCCAGGCTAGGGGTCTAACAGGAACTGTAGCCGCCAGCCTACGCCACAGCCACAGCAACACGGATCCAAACCGTGTCTGCAACCTACACCACAGCTCACGGCAACGCCGGATCCTTAACCCACTTAGCGATGCCAGGGATCGAACCTGCAACCTCATGATTCCTAGTCAGATTCATTAACCACTGAGCCACAACGGGAACTCCTCTCATATATTTTCATTTACATTTTAACAATAAAGAAAAAATACTTTTTTTGGCCATGTCTGTGGCATGCAGAAGTTCCAGGGCCAGGGATCAAACTCGTGCCATAGAAGCAACCTGAGCCACTGCAGTAAACAACACTGGATCCTTAACCCACTGTGTCATAAGGGAACTCTAAGAAAAAAAATTTTAAGTGCTTTTGTTTATTTGTTTTAGTAAATATTATACACAGGATAAGAGATAGAATTGTGGGTATTTGACATTGTCTTGTTTTGTAGCATTCACATTTTCTTTAATGATTTTTCCTGTTTATATATTTTTAAAAGTTTTTAAAGATTGAAGTATGGTTAATTCACAATGTTGTGTCAGCTTAGGGTGAACAGCAAAGTAATTCAGTTATATACATATTCTTATTGAAATTATTTCCCATTATAGGTTATTACAAGATTTTGAATATAGTTCCTTGTTCTATACAGTAGGTCCTTGTTGTTTATCTATTTTACATATGGTAGTGAGTATATGTTAATCCCAAACTCTTAATTTTATCTCTCAACTCCCCATTCCCTTTAGTAACTATAAGTTTGTTTTCTATGTCTGTGAATTTGTTTTTGTTTTATAAATAAGTTCATTTGTATCATATTTTAGATTCCACATAAAACTGATATCATGTATTTGTGTTTCTCTGTCTGACCTACTTAATATGATGATCTCTAGGAGTTCCCTTCGTGGCTCAGTGGTTAACGAATCCGACTAAGAACATGAGGTTGTGGGTTCGATCCCTGGCCTTGCTCAGTGGGTTGAGGATCTGGCATTGCCGTGAGTTGTGGTGAAGTTTGCAGATGCGGCTCGGATCCCGTGTTGCTGTGGCTGTGGCAAAGGCCGGCAGCTACAGCTCTTGTCAGACCCCTAGCCTGGGAACCTCCATATACCACGGGTATGGCTCCACATAAAGGCAAAAAGACAAAAAAAAAAATGATGATCTCTAGGTCTATCCGTGTTGCTATAAATGGCATTATTTCATTTTGTTTATGCCTGAATAATACTGTTGTGTATATATACCATATCTTCTTTATCCATTCATCTGTCCATGAACACTTAGGTTTCTTCCATGTCTTGGCTATTGTAAATAGTGCTGCTATGAACACTGGGGTGAATATATCTTTTCGAATTAGTTTTCCTCAGATATATGCCCAGAAGTGGGACTGCAGGCATGGTAGATCTATTTTTAGTTTTTAGTAACCTCCATACTGTTCTCATAGTTGGTGCACCAACTTACATTCCCACCAGTGTAGGAGGGTTCCTTTTTCTCCACAACGTCTCTAGAATTTATTATTTTTAGATTTTTTGAAGATGGCCATTCTGACCAGTGTGAGGTGATACCTCTTTGTAGTTCTTAAATGCATTTCTCTAATAATTGCCAATGTTGATGATCTTTTCATGTGTCTGTTGGCCATCTATATGTTTTCTTTGGAGAAATATCTATTTAGGTCTTCTGCTCATTTTTTGTCTCTTTTTTTTTTAAGGGCTGCACACATATCATATGGAGGTCCCAAGCTAGGAGTCGAATCAGAGCTGTAGCCACTGGCCTACTCCAACAGCCTCAGCAACACAGGATGTGAGCTGTGCCTGCAGTTTACACCACAGCTTGAGGCATCTCCAGGTCCTTAACCCACTGAGTAAGGTCAGAGATCAAACCTGCATCCTCATGGATACTAGTCAGATTTCCTTCTGCTGAGCCACGGCGGGAACGCCTTCTGCCTATTTTTTTATTAAGTATTTTTTTGATATTGAGCTTTATGAGCTGTTCATATATTTTGGAAATGAACCCCTTGTCAGTAGCATCATTTATAAATATTTTTTCACGGTCTAGGTTGTCTTTTTGTTTTTTTTTTATGATTTGCTTTGATGTGCAAAAGCTTTAAGTTTAAATAAGTCCCATTTGTTTATTTCTGTTTTTATTTTCATTACTGTAGGAAATGGATCCCCCCAAAATATTTCTGCAATTTATGTCAAAGAGTGTCCTGCCTATCTTTTTCTCTAGGAGTTTTATAATATCCAGTCTTACATTTAGGTCTTTAATCCATTTTGAGTTTATTTTTGCATATTGTATTAGAGAATAATATTCTAATTTCACTCATCTATATGTAGCTGTCTGGTTTTCCCAGCACCACTTATTGAAAAGACTGTCTTTTCTCCATTGTGTATTATTGCTTCCTTTGTCATACATAGATTAATTGACCATAAATGCATGGGTTTATTTCTGGGCTTTCTATCCTGTTCCATTGAAATTTATGTCTGTTTTTTGTGTCAATACCATACTGTTTTGATTATTGTAGCTTTTTAGTATAGTCTGAAGTCAGGGAGCATGATACCTTCAGCTCTGCTCTTCTTTTTCAAGATTGCTTTGGCTATTTGGGGTCTTCTGTGTTTCCATACAAATTAAAAAAATTTTTTTTTGTTCTAGTTCTGTGAAAAATACCATGGGAATTTGATAGGGATTGCATTAAATTAGTAGATTGTCTTGGGTGGTATGATCATTTTAACAATATCGATTCTCATAATCAAAGAACATTATGTATCTTTCCATCTGTTTGTGTTGTCTTCAATTTCTTTCATTGGTGTTTTACAGTTTTTGAAGCACAGGTCTTTTGCCTCCTAAGGTAGGTCTGTTCCTAGATATTTTATTCTTTTTGATATGATGGTAAATGGGATGGTTTCCTTAATTTCTTTTTCTGGTCTTTTGTTTTTAGTGTATAGAGCTACAACAGATTTCTATATATTAATTTCTAGTCATTTGCTGGTGGCTTCTTTAGATTTTCTATGTATAGTATCATCTGATTACTGTGGCAATTGGAAAGAAATTTATCCTTCTTATTCAGTAGGATGTCCTTGGGTATTGATTTATTTTCTAGTTTAAGTGTGAATCAAAGAATCTGGATAAAAAAAAATCAGGTTAATGTGACACTCCAGGAATTGTTAACCATTTTCTTTTTCTCTTTCTTTCTCCCACCCTTCCCTTCTTCTTTTCTTTCTTCCTTTCTTTCTTTGAGTCAGCTTATGCTTTTCCATCCAATCATTCTTGTTCCTCTACAGCAAATTTGCTTTCTAATATAAACTCCCCTCTCTCTTACCTTTGAAAGCCCTATTACCCTGATTAAGAAACCAAATTAAAGAGTTTTTAAAATGGCAGCTAGGGGCATAGGGCCTATTACAACTGAACATCTGCTGAGGGAATGGGCTCCAAGTGGCTTCATCTCTGCTGTTCTTGCTGCCTCCCATGCTTTTAATCCTATATCTTACAAATTAGGATATAATGGAAAACTTATTACCTTGACTTACTTCTGACAATACTACAAATGATGAGAGTTCCCACCATGGCACTGTGGGTTAAGAATCCAGTGTTGCCACGGCTGTGGCATAGGTCACAGCTATGGTTCAGATTCGATCCATGGCCAAAGGAACTTCCATATGCTGTGGGTGAGGCTGAAAAAGAAAAAAAAATACTACAACCTCAAGAAAGGAAAATGCTTTGTTGATGCTATGGAAATGCAAATACCAAACTCAACTCTGAGAATTCTGCTAGTTACATTATATACTCTATCATGTTCTAATTTTTCAATAAACTTGTTTAATTTCAATAATTTTAAGATTAAAGTTTTAAAAATTAGTCAGCTTTAATCATTCAGCAAATAAAATTTTAGTACTGGAAATTTAAATGTGTAATGTATGTAATATGTAAATAATAAGAAAACACTTTGTAGAAAAAAATGGATAGAACTATGATTAGAAGTATCAATAATAAACAAATATTTCTATAATGAAGCTAAATACACTAGAACAAGTACATGGGCTGAAGAAAGGGCATTAATCTTATTGAAATGCAATTAAAATTATATTAAATATAATTTAAATGTCAATTTGAAGAAAATAATGAAGGAAAAGGGGTCTGCAGCTTCTTAGTGAACTAATTTCAGAAATGTTCAAAATTTGAAGATGCTGGAACTGCTTTTGCATTTATAGATACACTCCGATTTTCCCAATTATCATGAAAACGATTCCAGTTCAATAAACCACAGGCATCAATCATAAGCCCTTGAAAGAACCTCCCAGGTGTTTCTAGGAGATGGTGATTATATTGCAGATGTTCACACAGATATTATAACTTGAACCAGACAATTCCCTCATCATACATTAATTATTATTGAAACCACTTCCAAGTCACCTGAACAGCTAAGTAGGGATGACTGTGTTCCAAGCCACTAGGGAACCCTGCAGAAACCTGAGAGTTTAAGGAATTTGAGCATCTCCACACCACTCTGAATCAACAGTTTATGTTATGACTAACTGCCCCACAGGTTTATTTTGAAGACAGGAGCATCACTATAGCAAAGTGAGTTGTTAGATAAAAACACCATTCTGTGAATCAATATCATAGGTCATATTTTAGTCCGAATTCTGCTTCTTATTAGTTGTGTGAAACACAGCCCCATTTGTCTCCAGTTCATTTTCCTATTATTGTCCAAACAGCCCTCGGAATAATCATACCATACCTCCCAGTGTTCTGGGAGGTCATGAGAATTGGCTTGAGCCTCTGCCTACCATTGGGACTGGGAATCCTGCGTCCATTCCTTTGACTAGCCCATGTAGCTCATGCTTTTCTTTAGTAAGTATTGCAGGATTCTACTCCTTGGCAAGGCTTTCTAGGCTATCACTTTCACGATCATCCTGAAGTTGGCAAACTCCTTTGCACCTCTAACCATAATGTCTTCCTGGTGGTTGTATCGACCCCACAGTGGAAGGCAGAGAAGTGATACATTGTTCTTTCTAGATGATACCCTTTTAGCCTCCAAATTTAACTCTTACTATGAAATAATTTCTCATTCTACTGTAAAGTGCCCTCTATGAAGGAAGGCACCAACTCTGTCTTGTTCATTTCCATATTTCCAGGGCACTTCCTGGCACATAGTAAATGCTCAATAATATTTGTTCAATGAATGTTCCAAGTCCCTCAGGGATTGGCTAGAGAGTATTGTATTGGACAACACTGCCTTTCATTTATTTATTTGGCTGTGCCCATGGCATGTGGAAGTTCCTAGACCAGGGATTGAATCCATGCCATAAGAGCGATGCCAGCTGCTCCAGTAACAATGCTGGGCCCTCAGTCCACTATGGCACAAGAGAACTCCAACACTGCCTTTTAAAAGTCTTTCCAGTTGGGCTTTTCGTCCAGATAATACAGTACAGACTTGTCTCTCTAAGTATGACTATAAATCCTGAAAATAACAAAAGAGGGAACCATAGAGGACTCTGAAATGTGAAAAGGGAAAGGCAAACTGGTTAGGGACTCAAGACTGGAGCAACAGAACAGTGGCTGGATATCTTATGATCTTCCCTGCCCAGCAATAGAAGGTAACCCACTCCCACTTCCCCATGTCTCCCAAACCTCAACCTAGTGGCAGGAGATGGCCCAAGAAGGCTCATCCCACTCCTGGATCAAACACAAGCCCTAGCAACAACACCAGGCGGTCCGAGGGGCACTGGCAAGGGGGACAGAGTGGAAATGCCCCTGAAAACAAGTGGCTTGGAAGAAGAACAATTCATCATCCCTGTGGGCTGAAGACTTCCTTTTCCCGCCTAGAGGCCAGGTGGCTTGGACCGAGGAAGTGTCTTTCATTCCCACAGGTGGCAACAGCAGGGATCAGTGGGAACCCTAGTGGCACTAGAGGAGCCAAACAGATGAAAATAGCACAGCAAAGGCTTTGAAAATTAAATTGTCATTGAAACCACAGGCTTCAAGAGGGCTAGGTTCTGCATACTAAACCTAAACAGAGTAGTTGCCTGCTAAAATAGCAGATTTCTATAGGACCTAGAATTTCCTAACACAACAGACCAAATGTCCAGGATACAACAGGAAATTGCCTCTCATACTAAGAGCCGGCAAAATCACAGCCTGAATGAAAGAAGACAAAATGCAATGACACTAACACTGAGATGCATCAGAGGTTGGAATTATCTGTCATGGATTGTTGAGGACCATCAAATAAATGCTTCAACAAGCAGTTAGAATTTCTCTTGAAACAAATGAAAATGCAGAAAATTGCAGCAGAAAAAGTTAAGAAAATGAGCCCAGGGAGTCCCATTGTGGCTTAATGGGTTAAGAACCCAACCAGTATCCATAAGTATGCAGGTTCGATCCCGGGCCTCGCTCACAGGGTTAAGGATCCAGCATGGCCTGCAAGCTGCTGTGTATGTCGCAGATGAAGATGCGGCTCAGATCTGGCATTGCGAGCTTGGAGGCTGGCAGCTGCAGCTCCAACCCAACCCCTAGCCTGGGAACTCTCATATGGAGGAGAAGGCGGAGAAGGAGAAAAAAATGAGCCAGATGGAATAGAGAAAACTGAAAAATTCAATAACCAAAATTAAAAAATCAGTGGATGGGCTCACTTGTTAAGAGTGATGACGGGATAGTAGCAGTGAACTTGAGGACAGATAAAGAAAAATCATTGAAACTGAATGACAGGGAGAAAAAAAGTACACTGAAAAGAATATCCTTTTCCTGATGATCAACAAGAACCTCGCTTTTGCTATGTGGTGCCCCGTTTCCCTTCCTGATGCATTAATCCCAGCCCCTCCTCCACAGAGGCTGAGGGGACTTCATCTCCCCTTTGCCCTAATTTCATTATCACAGGGTCCTAACCGTTAGGCACAAGGCTGTCTCCAAGGGCTCCTGGAACTCTAAGCAAAACAGGAAATTCTGTAACATGCTGTGAGGTTCACATTGGGTAGATTAATAACCAATGTCACTTTTTGCATCCTTCTACCTCCCACTCATCAGATAGTTTTCTTTTCTCCTATTTTTATGGCCACACCTGTGACATACAGAAGTTCCCAAGGCTAGGAGTCTAA
Source organism: Catagonus wagneri (assembly GCA_004024745.2). Lineage (NCBI taxonomy): Eukaryota > Metazoa > Chordata > Mammalia > Artiodactyla > Tayassuidae > Catagonus > Catagonus wagneri. Next base: position 4,261,837 of record PVHT020000080.1, read on the forward strand.
TTGGAGCTGCAGCAGCCAGCCTATACCACAGCCATAGAAACAAGGATCCGAATCTCATCCAGCAAATTACACCACAGCTTGCAGCAATGCCAGATCTTTAATCCACCGAGCGAGGTCAGGGATCAAACCCACATCTTCATGGACACTATGTCAGGTTCTTAACTCACTGAGCCACAACGGGAACTCCAAATATTTCTTATGGCTCATTTATATAGCTTTGGGCTTCCCCAATAGGATGCAGAAGCACAGGCTCCTAGCTGGAATCTACCCATGACAATCCTTTGAGCTGTAGAAGTTAGCTCTGCAAATTTGAGAAGCAAATGTTTAGTGTAAATACATAAACTTTTATTAAGAGAAATAAAAGTGGAAGAGTGTACAAAAAGTGGTATAAAAGAAACATATTTTTTAGGTACAAGTCACATTCCTTTCGGAGTAAATCTTATATCTATGGTTCCTTGATCTTTAGTTTTCTTTGCTACCTTTAAGAAAAACAGAAATCTTCCACTTCTGGTATTTGGGACCTGTTCACAATTATGTTTGCTGTTTCAATTTGCATGTTCTACTCTGGGAACAGTTTCGACATCTAAAGCCTTACTTTGGCTGTCTCAGCTGCTTTGTAACTCTGTGTTGTCAATGCTTAGGCTGGAAGTCTGTTGTTAACTAATTAGCTCTGGCTAATTACTTGCATAATATAATCGCCCCAGCTATCTATGACTGAATCCACCATAATCTCTGGGACCTGATTTCTCGGCACTTCTCTCGCTGTCAGATCTGGCTTCTGTCCGTTTTGAAGCCTGCCCGCTAAACCCTCTCCTTCCTGTCTCTCTTCAAACCGGAGCATAACAGAGGGAAACATGGACTCAAATCACAAATCACAAAATGTGACTCCTGCCACTTCCTCCCCTCCAAAGCATGATAAACTCATCATGGTTATTCACGCAACAGAAAATTCAACAGGTGCTATGATGTTCTAGGGAAATGGTCTGACCCCTAGCCTGAGAACCTCCATATGCCGCGGGTGCAGCCCTAAAAAGCAAAAAAAAAATAAAAAAATAAAAAAAAAAAGAAAGAGAAAAAAAAGAAAAAGAAAAGAAAAGAATACTTTGCATATTATTTTTCCTGAGTTTAAATCTTAAGGACTGTGTGTCCATGAGTAAACTATTTAACACCTACTTCCCCCCCCCCAACAAAGTCTCAGTTTATCCATTTATAAATAAAGAACTACTTGAGAACCCATTAAAGTTAATTCTGCGGGAAGGATCAACTGTGTGTTCTGATCACTGGAATACAGGAAGCATGTGAAACACGCTGTCACACTTCTTATTTCTATTACTGAAATAAGTTGTTCCAGCTCCTTTATTTACGGAACCACAAATTCTGTGAGGGTGGGACAGTCATATTCATCTCTGAATACCATTTTAGGAGGCTTTACCTGAAACTGGTTGACACTGTTTCATGGTTTCTGTTGCCACTTCTAATTGCCATCATTGTCACATTCTTTCTACCAGAGTTCTCTGCTATGTGGCAGCAAAAAATAAAAGAAAGCAGAACTCTCAGCTATACAGCTACAACACATACTTATATATATTCTAAATACGTCTCAATACAAATGTACTAATATCCATGTCCAACTTAAAATTATCTGCTAGAAACATGGCTGGAGGCTACTTACTACTTGTCTCTGTTACCACTCTCTGGATTTGACATTCGAAGCAGTGATTCCAGGTAAGTGGGTCACTCTATGGTTTAGACAGTGAGAAGTATTAGAAAGCTTGATTGGTTGTTGATCTAAGCCCTAGTTTTCAATCTAGCTTTTTTTGTTTGTTTTAATCTCCATCTGTCTTGCTTCTCTCTCTATAACTTAATTGTTTCAGAACTAGAAAAGGAGAATGGGGCATTATTTAATGTCTCATCAAGTCAGCAGAAACTAGTGACAAACTCAAGGCACAGTAAGGGAAGAAGAAAAATCAGTGTACTGTGTAAGAAAGTAGAAAAGAGACCAAAATAAGAAAAGCAAAATAAAAAGAAGGGTATATTTTAAAAATAACTACCGGTGATAAGAATGGCACCAAAAACTGCTTTTGATGCTGGTTTTGACAGTCAGTTGAGGAAAAGACTAGGGAGACAGTAAAGTCTAGAAGGCTGATCTCTTTCCTCTTTATTACATTGTCTTCATTTGCAGAATCAAAAAATAGTAATGGTCTGTTCATAGCATAGAAATGTAATTATAGATACAGATACTGGCCATTAAGGAACTTTGTCATGAACGGAGTTAAATTAACTGACAACTTTACACTCACAGAAAGAGTTAACATATTTTATACCTTTTGTATAATTTAGTTATTTGGTTCTCTTGAAAGTGTCTCAGAAATTATGATTCAGGGGAATCTGATTTGAGGTCCAGGAATTTAAACTGCTATTAAACCCTCTAGGTGATTTTGGTGTGGGTGATCAGTGGAGAAAACACCTTTGAGAAACATGGAGTAGCCATAGAATCCTCTGCTGTAAAGGGAAACGATTATGCTTACTTCATAGATTTTTGAAGACATATAAATGAGATAAAGTACATAAATGGGTCTGGCACTTAGCAAAGATTCAATACAGTTTAATTCTTTTTTTTTTTTTTTTGTCTTTTTGCCTTATCTAGGGTCACACTCGCGGCATATGGAGGTTCCCAGGCCAGGGGTCCATTCGGAGCTGTAGCCACCAGCCTTCACCACAGCCACAGCAACGCGGGATCTGAGCCGCGTCTGCTACCTACACCACAGCTCACGGCAACAAGGGATCCTTACACCAATGAGTGACGCCAGGGATCGAACCCGCAACCTTATGGTTCCTAGTTGGATTCGTTAACCACTGAGCCACAACGGGAACTCCCTATACAGTTAATTCTTCACCCATACCTCTTCCTTTCTATTTTAGAAGTTATTTTCTACTAAACAAAAAAGGAAAAGCAGTGAATTGTAATATAATTTCTCCCTACTCAATTAGATCACAATAAATACATTCTGGTGTTTAGTTAGATTTACCTTTTTTTTTTTCTTTTTAGGGCCATACCTGCAGCATATGTAAATTCTCAGGCGAGGGGTCAAATCGGAGTTGCAGCTGCCAGCCTACGCCAGAGCCACTGCAATGTCACATCTGTGAACTACAGCAAAGCTTGTGGCAATGCTGGATCCTTAACCCACTGAGTGAAGCCAGGGATAGAACCTACATTCTCATAGGTACTAACTGGATTTTTAACCTGCTGAGCCACAATGGTAACTCCTGGATTTACTTCTGAATAGCTTTGCTGACTGCATACCACTAGCCTCTCACCTGCCACAGGTTAACATCCATTACACTATGTTTCTAATAAATGGAGATCAAGAATGCTATCACCGTATTTTACTTCTGTCCCATAATTTAACCTAACTTGTTCATGCCTATCTTAAATACCAAATACAATTTGTACTTTTACAGCATCTTTCCATGTTTTGATCCACAGGGCTGAAAGCACAGCAATTTCAGTTACTAAGGTAAGAATAATGGAGGCAATGACCCAGGGAAGGTCATCAATTGGGATTCTTCACCCATCAACTCCATAATGATTTTTAAAAAACCAAGTGTTTGGGAGATCCCCCCCGTGGCTCAGCGGAAACAAATCTGACTAGCATCCATGAGGACGCAGGTTCCATCCCTGGTCTCACTCAGTGGGTTAAGGATCCAGTGTTGCCATGAGCTGTGGTGTAGGTCACAGACATGGATCGGATCTCACATTGCTGTGGCTGTGGTGTAGCCCAGCAGCTACAGCTCTGATTTGACCCCTAGCCTGGGAATCTCCATATGTTGCAGGTGTGGCCCTAAAAAAGACAAAAAAAATCAAGTGTTTAATACCACGCTAAAGTTAAGTAACAAGACAAGCTGTGTGCAAATCTGCAAAGTTTTGAGGCATCCTTCATTTTCCTTCTTTAACATTTCAAAATATGTTGCAACAAAATAAATCCACTGTCCTTCTTTTCTCAATTGATCTGTTCTTACAGACAATCCTTGATCCTTCTGTGAATATTTTGGGGGATTATCTAGAAACCAAAACTTGAAAATGGGGGCTAAGAGTTAGATACATCTTCTTCATGCCTACCACCACCTACAACCCTGAGGGGCACTTCTGGTTAAAAAAAGAAAACCACTTACAAAATTATTTAAAATACATTGTCTCATATGTTGTGCCTCTGACAAAACTAAAAGCTGATGACTCCAGGCATTCCTCTTCTGCATTAAATGATGATTATACAACAGAACCTTGAACTATACTGCCATAGTACCTCTTGTGATTTATATTTAGAAAAGTTTCAAATAAGATTATTGAAGGAAGAACTGTAGAAAGATGGAAGTTCCTGAATTTATTTTTATTCATATGTCATTCTTTAACTTTTTTATTCAGTGGCTAGTGAGTCAGTAATAATTTTATGTCAAAAAAGACAAGCATAATTTGAAGATTAACGAAGTGTTCTCCATCCATGCTTCCTAAAGACCATTTCCTACTCCCCCACACTGCAAGCAACGCAGACCAGCTTTGCCTGTTCTGGACATTCTTTGCCAAGAGTCCTGGTTAGAAAGCAAAAATAGGAAAAATTGTGTGAGAAGCCACGTAAAAAATACTAGCCTATGATTACATGTATACAAACAGTTTGTCACCTGAGTGAAAGTGGGTCTGGATGAAAATGGAAGGGTAACAAAGAGGCCGTGGAAAAATGCCCTGACCCACTTCTCCAGATGTGAGTGGGCCCTCTTATCCTAGGAACATCATATGGTAGAGGCTGGCAATGGGTCTCAGGGTCAGAGTTCATATTAATTAACTTCAGCTGTGTAATAACCACTCCAAAATGTTGTGCCTAAAATCTCAAACACTTAGTATTTCTCATTTATTTTTGCGTTGGCTGGGTGACATCCAGCCTGCACTGGCTTGACTTGTGGCTAGACGGTCTTGGATGGCCTTACTTATTTGTGAGGCAGTTGGCCTCCTGGTTGATCTAGATCTCAACCTGGTAATGCCTTTGGCAGAATAACTAGCAAATACATTCTGTTCTAAACGATAACAAGCCAGTTATTGGCTCACTGTGCCATGAACAATAACCATAGTTTATTCTGATTTTTTTGCCTTTTTTTTTAAGGGCTGCACCGGTGGCATATGGCACAACAGGAACTCCAGTTTATTCTGATTTGAATTATTTCCCCATCTCTCTCTCTAATGAAGAACGGTTTGAAAGATCCATACCTTAGCCTCTTTTTCTTGAGACAACACATCCCAGGGTCCCAATGAAAAGATTTATGAGTATTCCATTCTTGATTTGATCTTTCTACCAAGATATTGTGACCCTTTCAGATGTTGTTTGTTTAATTTTGCTTCTGATTCAAGAGCAATTTTTATTATTTGTTGATTGATTGATTGATTGATTGCTTTTTAGGGCCAACTCGTGGCATATGGAGGTTCCCAGGCTAGGGGTCCAAAGCTGCAGCTGCCAGCCTATGCCACAGCCACAGCAACATCAGATCTGAGCCATGTCTGCTACCTGCATCACAGCTTATGGCAATGCCAGATCCTGAACCCACTGAGCAAGGCCAGGGATCGATCCTGCAACCTCATGGTTCCCAGTTGGATATGTTTCCACTGTGCCACAATGGGAACTCCAAGACCAATTTTTAATTAGTCAAAGCTTTAAAAATTCTTTTACTTGTATGAGGGAAAAAAATGTAGTCACTTTTTAAAATATTGCAAGACCCTAAATATCTGACCCTCTTGTGGCTAGAGTTAATAAATCCTTTCCTGCCTCAAAGTGTTAGAAGAACAGAATGAAACTAGTGCAAGAATTGAATCTATTCTACAACTGTTTGTTGTATACCTACTCTTAGGAATAAAAATAAGCAAATACACCTGCCCTCATGGGGCTAAATTATTATTAAATTATAACATTTGAGGAGTTCCCATTGTAGCTCAGTGGTAATGAACCTAATTATTGTCCATAGGGATGCGGGTTTGATCCCTGGCTTCGCTCAGTGGGTTAAGGATCCAGAGTTGTGGTGAACTCTGGTGTAATTCGCAGATGTGGCTAGAATTTGGCATTGCTGTGGCTGTGGTGCAGGGCAGCAGCTGCTGCTTGGATTCAGCTCCTAGCCTGGGAACTTCCATATGCCATGGATGTAGCCCAAAAAAGAAAAAAGGAAAAAAAAAACAACATTTGAATATGATGCTACAGATGTAGAGTCATTAAATCTTGGATCTTAGTTTTCCATAAGTCAGGAAACAAGGATACATTTCCTGTTAACCTGTATCTTTTTTTTCTTTTCTTTTCTGTTTTCATCGTGCCCTTATACAACACCAGGACAGGATTAGGATTGTGTACTGTCCCTGGAATCCAGCCTGGATGCTCTAGTTCAGTGGTCTCCAAGTAGAATGAGCACAGAAGAAAACCCAGTGAAAAATGGGAAATTCATAAGTACAATTTGATTTTTCTCTCATTATCTTAAATTTCTACTTTGTACGCATTTAAAAATGTATACAACGTATTAGTACACGACTATATGCACACTATCCATCTAAGTATCTACTGGAGGTGTGTGGTCACTGCTGGGGTACAACAAAGAGTTTTACACTGCAATTCTAATAATTTAAAATACAATTAAAATGCAACTAGAGATTATCACACCAAGTGATATCAGAGAAAAACAAATACTACATGCTATCACTTATATGTAGACTCTAAAATATGACACAAATGAACCTATATAAGAAACACAAACAGACTCAAGGACTAGGAGAGCATACTTGTGGTTGCCAAGGGGGAGGGGGTTGGAGGAGGGATGGGATAGGAGGTTGGGGTTAGCAGATGTAAGGTATTATACATGGGAGCGATAAATAACGAAGTCCTACTATATATCACAGAGAACTATATTCGGTATCCTATGATACACCATAATGGAAAAGCATATTTTTAAAAAAGTATATATATATATAAAAATATATATATATATGTGAATTACTTTGCTGTATAACAGAAATTAACATTGTAAATCAACTATACTTCAACCAAAAATAAAATACAATTAAAATTAAAAACTTTAAAATGAACAGTAATTACTCTTTTAGAAGTTGGAACTAGGTGAGGAAGTTTGATTTTGAAACTCGGGGGTTTAGCAGTTCCTTGGCGGCTCAGCAGGTTAGGGACCCAGCACTGTCAGTGGGATGGCTCAGGTAGCTGCTGCTGTGCAGGTTCGATCCCCTGCCTGGGAATTTCAGCATGCTGTGGGCACAGCCACACACACAAACACAAAAAAATGTTGGAGTCTATAGCAATATGTATGACTATGATAAGTACTGTTGGCAGGGCTGTGGGTTGCATGCCGTATGATACTATAATAAGTCTTTCTGCCAAGCATTCCTTTTCTCCTGGTTGGCTTTCTTGACCAGATTACCCATTCAAGGAGGTTTTAGTGGTTATTTCTAGCCAATTGCCTTAAAACATTGAATTAGGTAGACTCCCCCAAAGCCAGGCATTTCAGGAATTAATATTTTTGGTTTGTTTTCTTCAGGGTCGTACCCGTGGCATATGCAGGTTCCCAGGCTAGGGGTCTAATCTGAGTCGTAGCCGCTGGCCTATGCCACAGCCATTCCAGATCCGAGCCCCGTCTTCGACCTACACCACAGCTCACTGCAACGCCAGATCCTTAACCCACTGAGCAAGGCCGGGGATGGAACCTGTGTCCTCATGGGTGTTAGGTTTGTTTCTGCTGACCTACAACGCGAACCCCAGGAATTAACATTTTTAAGTGTTATCTGATTGCTCTAACTTCATAGAAATTTATCCAATTTTTAGATAACTCATGAGATTTTACAAATTCTAATGATTATGAGAACATTAGAACTATGAATATGTTCAAACATAAAATTAAAAAGGCCAATACGATGAATTTCCGTGTACCTATACCAAGATTCACCAGTTAAGATTTTGCTACATTTCCTTCATTGATTCATTCTTTCATTTTTTTGACTAACAATTGTTTTCAAAAACCAAAAAGGTTTTTTTTTTGTCTTTTTGCCTTTTTATCTAGAGCCGCACCCGCGGCATATGGAGGTTCCCAGGCTAGGGGTTTAACAGGAGCTGTAGCAGCCGGCCTTCACCACAGCCACAGCAATGTGGGATCCGAGCCGCTTCTGCAACCTACAGCACAGCTCACGGCAAAGCCGGATCCTTAACCCACCAAGCGAGGCCGGGGATTGAACCCGCAACCTCATGGTTCTTGGTCGGATTCGTTAACCACTGAGCCACGACAGGAACTCCAAAAAGGTTTTAAAGACTGTTTTTCATACAAGTAGCATTAGTAACTTGTCATACTTTACTGCTCTAAAATTTTTTCAAGTAATACCCTCATATGATTCAAATATCCAAACTATGTAACGAGCATATATGAAGTCTTGCTCACACCCCTATTCCATCCACTCTGATCTCCCTATCTGTCTCCAATTGGCAAAGGTTTCATTTCCTATGTATCCTTCTAGCATTTCTATATACAAAATAACAACAAATATGAGCAGTATATTCCTATTATCTCTTCCCTTTCTCATGGGACAGGCATCATATGCGGTGTCTGGCATGCAGCTTTTTATATTTAACAATGTATCCTAGAGTTCTCTCCACAGAGAGATTTTCTATCCATTGTGTCAATGTACCATTGCTATTTATTTACTCAGCCTCTCTAGATGGATACAGGTTATTTCCACTGTTCTGCTATGATAAATATGTTCAATCCAGCCACACACATAATTTGCTGTGTGTGCACTTATGCCTGTAGGACAGTTTCTCAGGTCAGAGGATATAACTTTAATAGATTTCACCAAATTGCCCTCTTTAAAATTGTGCCTTTCTGCACTCCCATAGCTTTGCCAAGGGATTATGCTGTCAAACTAAGATTTTTGCCAGTTCTATAGGTGTAAAAAGTTTGTCATAATTTATACGTGGTAAACTTTCTGCTCATTTTTATCCCTTATAATTTGGGTGATAGTGCTTGCTTTAAAACTTTTTAATTTTGAAAAATAAGAAAAACTATGTTTGTGTTAGGCATACAGAAGTTCTAAAACAGGCACCTGTCACTGGAATAAGTTATTTTTTTAATTAAAGTTTTTTTTTTTTTTTTAATGATGCCTGGGAATTCCTAGGCCAAGTATCGAACCTGAGCCGCAGCAGTGACCCAGGCCACTGCAGTGACAATGCCGGATCCTTAACCCATTGCACCACAAGGGAACTCCAGGAGTTATTTCTTTTACCATGATGTGTGTGTGTGGGGGGGATTCAATAAGGATCTAGTCAGTTCTCTGTAGAAAGATGCTCATTTTTTTTTTCAGTGAAGAAGAAAATAATCTATTTCTAACAATATGTTGAGTTGAATTGTGCCTCTTCCAAAAGATATTGAAGTCCTTCCCCCAGTACCTATGAATGTGATTTAGAAATAGGGTCTTCACAGATGATCAAATTAAGACTACTAGGGTGAGCCCCAGCAAGCAAATCCAATATTATTCTTTCCTTATTCTTTTTGTTTTGTTTTGTTTTGTTTTCGGGGCCATACCTGTAGCATATGCAAGTTCCCAGGCTAGGGGATGAATCAGAGTTGCAGCTGCCAGCCTACACCACAGCCACAGTAACTTGGGATCCAAGCAGCATCTGTGACCTACACCACAGCTCACTGCAACACCAGATCCTTAAACCAGAGTGAGGCCAGGGATTGAACCCACATCCTTGCGATACTAGGTGGGTTGGTAACCTTCTGAGTCACAGTGGGAACTGCCTCTTTCCTTATTCTTAAACTCTATTTTAAAAGTTGTAGAGCAGGAGAATAAATATGTAAGGAGCCAGTTTTCTGATATTGTAACACCCAATACTTGTAATTCATAAGTGAAATGACATGATGTCTGGGATTTACTTTTATATATTATGGTCATTAAAAACGGAGAGGATAAGATATAACACACGGTATTCTGTATTTTCTAAATGTCTTGTTACTTATTTACTTGAAAAATGTAATCAGGGTGCATTGTCATGCACTAATTTAAAAAACGACATTTCTTTCATATCTACTATGTGCCAGTTCATTGTAGGCACTGGGGATATTAAGAAGAATAAGATAAAGCCTGTGCTCTCAGGGACTAATTATCAGACATAATTTTAAAATAAAGCAAATTACCACCATGGCCCCAGATACATTTTTAGAAAGTAATTGCCAAGATCCACATGCAAATGATAAATTCATTTGCCTTTAACTTTTTCTTGTGGCTTTCAATTCACTTCTAATCATGCTAAAATATTCTTTAGTAAGTATTTAGTCTATCAAAGTTCATTATCTCCTCTTCCTGGCACCTGGTATGAAATAACACATTAAGTATTACAATGGCCCACTTTTCATTTCTGTAACAGCAACATGATGCCACGATGATAATTAGTTTGAAGTAAAAAAGAAAGACGACTTCATGATTGTTTGGAATACTACCTCTAGGTTATATTTTAATATTTTTTCTGTTTTCTGATTAAAATTCTCCTCAGGACTTTAAACAGGTACATGTACTTAAAGTCTTATAAAGCACCTAAAAGACATAGGATTGGGAGAAAAAAACCAACCAGTTCATTCTGTATCATCTGTAAGCTCCACTCATTAATAAAAAATCACTAAAATGCTTTTAAGTCAAAGCATATCATATTTCAGATGGTGATATATAATTAACTGCTTTGTTTTTATTTCTAGTGACCAACGTCTGCATTCTTTTCCACTAAGTTATATTTGAAATCATTAAGTATGTAGCATTATATCAAATCATTTGCAACTGATTGATACAACTGTTATAACTAAAAATTGTATCTAAAAGACTCCTCAGTACTATTCAATGAGTAATGTGAAATGTTTTATGTACTTGCCAAGGAAAAAACAAGTTTAAAGTCAATTATGTCCTAAAAAAAAAGAGAGAACAACACCCCCCCCCCCAAAACCAAAGTCAGTCATGTCCTACACATGCTCAGTGGAAAACTGGGCACCCTTTCAGGGACTTGGTCCAAGGTAGCCAATCCGGAAATTCTTAGGAAGTCAAATGGGATTTTGCTTCTGATCAGTTCGCACTTACTTCACCCCCAGGCTAGAAATGTTTTTTTTTCGAGATCGTGGCTATCCCTGACGGATGAACTGATTTCCTAATCCTAATCCAAGAACTGGAAGGGAGAACATGATCATCATTTCACTGGAGTGGTCTGGAGGCTTGCCTTTTAAGTCACAGGTTATCCAGCTAACTGGCCTATTCATCATGTTCAAAGTTTTTCAGTTTTGTTATATATACACATCTGGTTTTTAGTTTCCTGAAATATTTAACCCCTTTAATCAGTTCCAACAAATAGACTATATTTGATCATATCCATACACAGATCAGAAGGCTGTGTTCAGTTTTGTAGCTGGTCAGACTATGATTGATCAGGACTATTTGTTTCGGAGAAATTAAAGAGAAACTTTGACAAGAAAGAACTTTGAAGTCATTAGATAGAACGTAACAGGGGAGAAGGCAGTGATATTGAGAGAAGAGAAACCAAAATACCACGGTTATGTATACACATAGCACAGTGTTTTGGGCCAGATCTGTGTGAGATAATGTTTGTATTCAATCTGAGGATGAGTACTTTATCGTTTAGGAAATGCAATGTAGAATACAGCTGACAATAGTATCAACGACGACTCTGTGATGCTCACTGGATTCTGATACTTACTCATTGCTTTGAACTGCAGTTAGGAATTCACTATCTCCTCTTTTCGTTTGTTGGTTAAGGAGCAGACACTGGGGCTGAGGACAAGATTTGGTACCTTCTTACAGTTTCGCTCCTGCCTCCTTCAGAGCGCACCCCAGGGGCCGCCAGCTGAGGTTCCTCTAGGATCCGGTGCAGCCGAGGCGGGACCTGAGTGACAGGCCTCGACGCTCGCAGCCGAGAACGGCGGGCAGCGGCGGCGGCGACCGTGCGCGCCCACTTTTCGAGCGAGGACGCGCCTTCGGGTCGGGGCGGGCGGCGCGCGTCCCCGAGAGCCCGCGGGGAAAATTGCGCCGCCGCCGCGCGCGCCCGCCCGGCCCAAGAATGAATGGAAAGTTCAATCTCGCGCGCTCGGCGCCGGCAGCCAATGGTGCAGCCCGGAGCGGCGGCGGGCAGGTGTGCGCGTGCCGCCGCCTGACGCAGGGCTCGAGTCTAGCAGCCTGGTGCCGCCGCGCCCCGCGCCCCCCGCCCCCCGCCCGGCCCGGCCCGGCCCCCTCCTCCCCGCCGGGCAGTGGCGGCGGAGCGGCGGCGACAGCGGATTCCGCGTCCGGCAGCCGAGCGCCGCCCTTGCTCCCCGGCCCTTCCGCGCCGCGTCCCTTCGCCGGCTCACAATGTGCTGACCCGCCCGGCCCCGCCGCGCGCATCCCGGGTCTCAGGCTGCCGCGCTCCCTCAGGAAGTGACAGACTCCAGGCCCCTTCCTCCGCCCGGTCCCCCAGGACTGAACGCCACACACGTACTCACACCCAGTCCCCTGCTCACACCCGGGCGAACGACGCGACCATGAGGCCCCGGAGGTAAGCAGCGCGCCCCGCAGCCGGGCGAGTGCGACTGTGGCCGGGTGTGCGCGCGGGTGCGGACGCCGCTCGCGGCCCCGGGGCTGGCACGTGAACAACGTCGAGGGGAGCTGGGCGCCGCGGAGCAGGAAGAAAGGAGGAGGCGCGAGCGCCAGGGACGGGGAAGGACGGGGCAAGGTGGGGAAGTGACAGGTCTCGCAGCAAGTTGCCGTTCGGGAGCCGGAGCGGCGTCCTGCCTTCGCCGGCCCTGATTTATTGCCCCCCGGGTTCCCACCGAGATGCGGGAGGGCGATGTACTTCCGGGTTCACACCTTTCTCTCCCCGCTCCGCGCCGCTGGGTCGGCGCTCTGTGCTGGCGCGGCGTCTACTGCGAGGCCACCCGATCTCGCCGCAGCGGTCTCCGCCCGGCAGCGGGAGGGCCGAGTGGGGAGGGGGCCCCGGCGACTCCGCCGCGATGGTGCCCGCGGGCTGGGGTCCCGGCGGCCTGTCGGCGCTGAGGGGGTGGGCGCCTCGGGCCCGCGGGGCTGCGCCGCCAGGGGGCGTCCGCTCCTGCCCTTCGCGCACTCCGCAGCGGAGCTGCTTTGTAGCCGGCAGGCGTCGGGGATCGTTTTTGCCTCGGGATTGGTAATGTAAATTCATGCAGTAAAATTAAGGATTTGAGGAGAACGGAGAAAAACGCACTTGGACTTAGATTGCTTTTGAAAAGAAAAAAGCCAAAGAAGAATTGATACATTCGCAGGAGCAGTATCTGACTACTGACTGGAACACTGGATGCGGGTGCCTTACGGCTATTTGTACTCCAAAAACTTTCTTTCTTCTTTTTTTTTTAACTGCATGTTGGTAAATATTGAGGGTTTTCGAGTAACATCTTACAGTATGTATTTAGTGTCCTCATTGCGGAAATTTCTTAAATGTAAGTAATAGTCCGCCATTTTGAATTGTTTCATGTAACACAGACTGAAATCTTACGTTCCTGTGTTTCCTTGAGTTCCTTTCTGTTCTTTCTGTGGATTTGTTTTCATCTATAGGATTTTAAGGTTATCAGGTATAATTTTTCAGTGAGAATTTTTATGCCTGCAGTTGTTAATGCGAGGGGAATATGCTCGTGTTTTACCGAAGTTTTTATTTCTTGGTCAAAATATTGTGGAAGTTAAAACTACACCTGACAACTGGTATTAGAATGACTTTAAAACATTTTACAACATCCTTGGAAACGTGTGACTTAAAATGGTTTTTAACCGGATCAAAAAAATTCCTCGTGTTTACTTTTTTGTGCAGATTACCACGTTTAGCTGTGTTAATGCAATAACGCTTTTTAAATTGCCTCTGTGGGTAAAGCACATTTTTAAGTCCAACAATAAGGTATGAAGCATCACGATTTAGTTTTATAAGGACTTAAGGGAAACTTTAAAATTTTAAACTGAACTATTGGGAATTTATGCCAATTTAAGTGGTTTTCAAAATGTAATTTTAATTGTGAGATTTATGCCTTTTTTGTTATGGGTTTGCGCAGAAGTAATAGAGGAGTCGTATAATAAATGAACAACAACATAATATGTAATAGTATTTCATTTAGACTAATAATTAATTAGACCTTGTTCATTTGTGGGAGAATTCCTGCTTCCCATATTTCTTATATCTGAACGTATGAAATAAGGACAGTCCAGTGTGCCTAAATTTCCAAAAGAGCTTTAGAAATTAAACTGACAGGCCTCTTTCTAGTATTTGGTGGGGAGGGGAAGGTTCTGCAAAATGAGTAAAATGCTTTGACGTTTCCATTTTACTAATAGCATCAGCTAATCATTGCTTGATAATAAAATGTCAAAAGAATGTAAGGAGCTGAATCAATTTGTGGTGCATATTGGTTATTTAAACTGTTTATATGTGCTTTGCAATTGCTCTGGACCCAAATGAATCAATGATCATTCTCATTAATCCTTGTCAAATTGTAAAATGTCTTATATGTCTGTGCCAAATTTATTTCAGAAATAATGAAAAGTTTGTTGTGAAATTAGTCAGGATTGAAATAAAAATTTGACTATATTATGGGGGAAATGCAGTTAACTATACCTCTTTGTAAGTCAAGCAGATTGTTTTAATATGGTAGTGCTTAAAGTCTTCAGAATGACTTTTTAAAGTTTTTTGTACATATAAATTAAAGAAATCACTAGAATTTTAGTAAATATACTGGATTTAATATGCCCCCCCATTTACTCTGAACAAAGAGAATATTAACCAGATCTTACCTAACAGTTTGGTAATGTTTGGTATCTGATAAGTAACTTTTTTTTTTCTGTTGTAACACACCACTATCATTATTTACAAATCATGATTAAGAGAAAAGCTATTAAATGAAACATACATGTATGTTTTCAGGTAACAGTCTTCATAACAGTTCTCAGGTAAAGAATTGATGTTTCTTTTAAAATAATTGAAGTGCTATTCCAAACTACCAAATTTGGGGACTGTGCTTTCTAGAAAGCTCAGGTTAGGAAATGAGCTATTAACATTTACCTTAATCCATAGTGAAGTTGATTGGAAAAAAAAAAAGAAAATGGAGATTCAGAGATGAATCAGTTAAGGAGTAATTAGAGCTATGGATTATGAAAGGAATATTACAAAATTTTGGTCAGCTAAAGGATTTCTTTATTTGGTAATTTTTAGTAGAATATTATTTCTTTTAAAATTCTTTAGTCCATAAATGCCCCAAAGTTTTTATATGTAGATGATTTAGAGCCTGTACTTTATTTTCTCGCCTTTTAAAAGGACTATATTTTCTCTACAAATAGTACTGCTTTTGATGAACCACAAGGTAAAGAATTTCTAGCTTGCCAAGCAGATCGATGAAAATTCTTTACATTGTAAAACTTAAGATTGATTTATATGAACATATCTGTGAATATATGAAGTGTAGAATCACACTGGTTTGAGAAACTTGCGCAGAATGTACATGTACACTGTTGGATTTCTCTGACACAATGACTCTCTATGAAGTCGCTGACCATAGTGCTGAACCAAGACAGCCATATTGGTCACTGCTAAATCTGACTAAAAACTGTACACAGAAATTGTGTAGGTGTTCAAGTAGCATCATCACTGTAGGAAATATATACATATATTTCACATGTTCTTTTTCTGTATATTCTTTTTACCCATATGTATTGAAATCAGTGAGAAATTGTGATAGAGAAATTTTATCCCTGAAGTATATTAATGTAACATTGATTTTTGAGTAATGTTGGTAAAATCAATGAGATCAATGCTAGAGGTTTTTTTTTTCTTTGAAAGCTGCCACTTGCAGATGAAGACAAGATTTTAAAACCAATTTAAGTGACCAGTGAGTTCTCTCAAAAACTACAATTTTAGGGGATACCACTGTAAGCTTGAGTATGAACTTGATATTTGCAATTTTTGATTCATGTGTATATCACTATCAAACTGGCACTATCAAAACCAACATCAAAACATGTGATGATTGAAAATAATAGTTATAGCACTCAGGAAATAAATTCTACTTAGAAACAATAATAAGCAATTTTTAAAATAGAAAAATGTAAGTCTTGAAATTAAATTGATCTTGACTTAGCACTTTGGGGAAATTTTCTATTGTTTGAAGCAGGACAAACACCACACTGTCACTCTTAACAATATTATTGTATTCTACATTGTATGAAATGAACATTGGAATGAAACCATTATAGAAATTACCTGAAATGTTGTAATATGTTTAATATTTAAGTAAAAAGTACTATTTTAGGCACAGGACTTTGACATTATTTTCCTAAAAATAGAATGGGTTGACATGAAGGATCATCAAATTAAGGGTCAAAGGTGACAAACCAGGACAAAGGGCATGCAGCTCATTTTCAAGCAATCAGTTTCTAGTTTTTTCATGGCTGAACAAAAGCTTAATTATATAGGGAAAAGGACTTAGTATTGAATGACCAGTTCTAATGGTGGAAAAACATGTTTTAAATTTTTTAGATATTTCCAAATTAGTATTTCTTATTTGAGAATGCAAGAGCTGAAATGCTACTTTTATATTTTTCAAAGAATTCTTTTCATGTAACATTTCTTTCAGACACTACAAGAATATGTCCACTAAAATATTCTGTACTGTATAGATTAAAAACAGACTTTACTTGTTTGCAGACTTAAGATTTTAGGAAAAAAAAAATCTATAAATTGTGTTTTGTCTTTTTTGCATTAGCTACCTGGTATAATCTTTGCTAGTTAAAATCCTAATTTTTAAAGTGTTAATTTATTACACCTTTAGATCACTGGCAGTAATGTAAAAGTGAGCAGCTTCTAAAACATCTCTGTCTTTATAAAATGTTTATGAAATTATTTCAAATGCACTAAATGTTCTCATTTAGTTGTTAATCTCGACATAAAATTTTAACCATTAATGTTGTAAATTAAAGTGTATATCAAAAACATTTCCTTGTTAACATAGTAATTATTTAGAAATGTTCAGGTTTACTTAGAGTTATTTTTGCTTATCATGTCAAGAAGCTACTTTAAAGTTTTTATCTTAAAGTAATGGTGGATCTTCAAAATGTATGTGATTAGCTTGTTTAAGACGGGACATTGCCATTATTTTGACTCTTTTTAATCTAAACCCACTGTTTTTTCTTTCTTTTATGTAATATGACTTCAACAGTAGTTCAGCTGTGAACTTTATTATATGAAACTGTTGTTTGATATGGTGAAAAATAACGATTTACACTAGCAAAACCAATTGTACCATGCTTGTGTTATAACATTCACATTTGAGCTAAAGAATTGTCTTTACCAATTAACATTTGTGCTATGGTTTTACTATATGTTTACTACATATTAACATTTCTATAGAGGACAGTGTAAGAAAACATTCTCATAAAGCACACAATTCACTTCAGTGTTAACCTTCCACATTTGATGTTTTATTTCATATGTGTGTATGTTATATTTAAGTTATAATGAATGTAAATAAGTACTATGCTTTAGGTTTTATTCTAGGGTAGTATGTTTGCTTTATGATTTTAAGTAGTCATTTAAAAACTTTTCTTCCAGCTATTCTTTTAACAAAAGAGTCACATTATTCCTTACTTTGCTTTCCAAAGAATGTTTTTAATTCAGTAATGATTGAGAGGTGTTGTAAATAGACTATAATTTTTGTTATAAACTACAAAGTGACTATTTAGTAAACAATAATGTGCTTTACACTGACATTATTTTAAAAAATACCAATAAGAGAAACAGAAACTTGTTATCGTAAATATTTTTTGTGTTGAGAAATTGTAATGATAAGAATAAATAATGAAATAATTTTCATTTTATTATGGTGAATATTGATTGTAAAACCATTGTTTTGGCAACCTAAATATAACTTTTGCATTTTAATATTAGAAGTAAAAGCTGACATGATGTAAACTGAATTGAAATAAAGTTCTCACTAATAAGTTATGTAGTAGTATTTTATTTTACTTATTACTGCTTAGCTCTCTGGGCTTAACAGCTTGACAATTTTTAGGTAAATTACAGTATGTAATGCATAATAGTAATCATTTTCTTTTACATTAAATAGTATATTAATAGCAATATGTTATGTACTTGAGAAGAATATTGTTAAATATTTTTTTTGACTGTGCCCCGGCATACAGAAGTTCCTAGGCCAGGGATCAAACCCCATGCCACAGCAGCAACCCCAGCTGCTGCAGTGACAATGCTGGATCCTTAACCTGCTGTGCCACAAGGGAACTCCTTGTTACATATTTTAATAGAAGGAAATACGAAATTTAGGAGTGTTTGCAGTGGATGGTGTTAATATAGGCAATTTTGTAACAGTAAATCTATAGTACATTTAAAAGGAAATTATTGGTCACTTCATATGTATATATTTTATATTTGCAATAATAAAAGATTTATTGCCTGTCACATTCTTTTTTGATGAAAAGATGGTTTTTAAGAAAAATTTGTATACAAGTCCATTTAATTCATAAAAGGCATCCTAGAGATAATCAGCACAGGTTTGGAAATCCATTGTTACGGATTCAGTAAAAAAAAATATGTATTGAATACTAAAGAAGGCTAGGATTAGAATGATAAGCTGCATTATATACATAGTCCTTCTCACAATGGAGCATAGAATCAAGTTGGGAAAGAGAACATCTTCATGGGCTATTCCAGTCAATTTCAGTATAGTATTATATGGTAGAGGCATTGTACTCAGTATGGAACAATAAGAAAAAGAGGTCTAAGTGGAGATTTAAATGATGACTAGGAATAAATCTAGTGAAGGGGCAGATGAGTGCATTATGATAAATAAAAATACCTGTGTGTAAAATTACAAATAGCTATTTGGGAGTATTAATAATTATTTTCATTCTTCATGGTTATTATTTCATTTCAAAAGTAGTCAACCAATCATAAGAATATGACATTTAATATTGTGAATATTTTATATCCCATTAACCTACCTCATTGCTATCGTTGTTCAGTAAACATTGGCTAGATTTTAATATCCATATTTAAACTTAATTGTATTTTCCAACTCGTTTTTGAAACATTTTAAATCATTATTTAACATCAGTGAGAGATATCAATATCTGTGAAATAATTCCATCTTACTTTTCCTTTGAAAAGGATAATAATATTAAACCCATCAATAACCAAAAAATATCATGTGTAAGTTTGGGTAGTGAAAAATCTTTATCATTCAAATTGACTCCTAAAGTTAGTGTTATTTAGCTAACTTTCTTATTACACCATTTAGCTTTCACTTTATTAAACCTATCATAATAATTTATCATCTGAATTATTTTAAAAATTGCAAACACATTATTTGTTTTTTTCACATCTTTAGAATATATTGTTTTGAACTTTTTTGTAAATAAGAGTAAGCTTGAGCTGTGGGCTATTAGAAAAACATGAGCTATATTTTGCTGAGATTTATGTACAGTATTTAAATATACCCTCACATAAACCAAGTGTGTAAAACTTAATCAAGGCTCTGTGTAAAGGAAAACTATTTGAATAAGTTTTAATAATGAATTTTGTTAACATTGGAGTCTGTCATTATCTTCTGTCTTTTGATTGTAAACACAGGATAACTGAAGGATTTAATATACAGACGTTCACGTGCTTTTTGTTCACATTCTTCCTCTATTCTTTTCAAATCTTACTCAGTGGGATTGTCATCCTTTGTGAGAAGACTCTTGGGTCAACATTCAGTGGAACTCTGCACTTGGGGAAGCCTCCTTTTCATTTTGAGAGGGAAATTAGATTGCAACTTAAAGAATTTACATATAATGCTTTATATTTTTTGTGAGTTGATATAGTAGGTATGGTGAATAGAACTTAGTTAAGGGAGGAAAGACAGCCCTGTGTAGCAGATGAATGGATGCATGTTCAAACCAATCTGTTTCCCAAGCCTTAATAACTCTGACCTAAGAAGAAAAATGATAATTCAGTGGTCATCAGGAGTTTCTCTTCTCATCACTATGCGTCATTACTGGGTGACCTCTTTATTGCAAGTTTTATTGTGTTGTGACATCTGCCAGTGGATATAGTATAAAAATTGGTACTTATTTATATTTTTTAAAGGAGAATTTTTTGCTTTTTAAAATCTGGGTTAAAGCCTATTAGATTTTTCTTTAAACAAAATATACTGAATGATTAAATGTATTACCATTAAAGAAACTTTTTTCTCAAAAAGTATTTGAATGTAATAGACCCAGTAACAGTAGTATATTATCACAATAAGATTCTCGTGATTTATCTTCTAAAAGATATCTGAAGAGAATAGTCAAATAAGTTCGTCAAGAAACACAATATTGTAATTTAGGTTTATTTTTAACTCTGGTTAAAAAAATGAGATTTTTGAATTACAGGGTAAAGTGAAATATTAAAAAAATATAAATGCATTGTTCTTGAGATCTGAATCTTTGAGTACATCTCACTGGTTTTGTTTAGAATGTTTTTAAAAGTACTATCCCTTAATGGAATGAAAGGCGAGTTTATGCCAATCGATTATCTAATTTTGCTAGGTGAGTCTTAAGTCATAAAAGAAAAGTTTACAGGTCACATCACAGCATCAAAACCTGAGCATTTTACTGCTTTCTAATGAGCCATTAAGCTGAAGAAGAGGCAATTAAATGAGCAATTAATGTAGTACTGACTTGAGCTCTCTGATTTTAGGTTCTTCAGAAGACAATGAGGTCATTCAACCAGGTTTCATCAGCCCCAGGTTAGTCTTTTTTTTTTTTTAATGAAATATTTTCCTTAACTAATATTTATTTAAAAAGACTGGGGGCGTAAGAGAAAACTTGGCAGTCCTCAGGAATTCTCAACTTTGGCAAGATGAGTACCATATCCTACCATACTCCAGGTAATGTAAATCTATAAACTGATAGTCGCACAAGAATTGCATGGATGAAATCTTCTCATTAACTCCTTTTCTTCCTGATTTTAGCAGTACTGGATTTTGTGGTTCCCTTATCCATAACTTGGGCAAAGTACTTAATAGATATTTAAATGTTTATGGAGTTGAATGAAAAGTATTTGTGGTTTGTTCATTTGTGTAAATCCCATAGGAAAACAGGCATTCACATATATCTGTTTAATTAAAGATAGAGATTTGCCACTGTTTTCAAAATAATTGACCATAACATAAATAGCACAATGTATTAGACATTTTATTCAGGGAACTGAAGAATTCTCCTAATCTAGGGAAGCTCCATTTATTTTGCTTTTCATGAGCATGTATCAGATTTGTTACTCATTATATTACAAAAATGAGTCTTGTAAACTTTCAGTATCTTAAGCCTACACTTTTAAGATATATATCCAAGAGTCCCCGGTGGCTCAGTGGGTTAAGGAGCTGACATTGTCACTGCTGTGGCTTGGGTCACTGCTGTGGCTCAGGTTCGATCCCTGGCCTGGAAACTTCTGCATGCTGTGGTGTAACAAAAAAAAAACAAAAAAAACTTTAGGTGTACTAACCTAGGCTTTTGATGTATAAATATTTTCTTGTTTTACCGAAATTAACTGAAAACTGACAACACCTTTTTCAGTAATCATTTTATTTGGATATGTGTTACTCTGGCTTTTGCTTGGTTGAATTTAATGTCTTGTCTCTGCTCTCGATTAATACTGCTTTCAGAACACACGTAAGAACTGTGAGATGACAGAGTTTATGAGCAAGTAAAAAGATGTTATTCTATTATGCTGATCAAATACTGGATTGTAGGTGGCAAGAGAAAAGCAGTAGGGATCAGAAGTTTTAATGAGGAAACCACTGTTAAGTGTTGCCTTTGACAAGCACTTTACCTTTTTCTAGAGTGAATCTTTTGACTTAAGAGATGATGCTCCAAAGAGTATCATAAAAATAAGATTTTGAAAAGTTGCTACCAAATTTTAATTTACCAACTAGTTTTTCCTTACCATTGATTGTGGTTTTCCTTCAGGGGCAAATTGGAGGCAGTCCAGAGGCCCTTTTCTCTTCTGTTGGGATAATGTTAACACCAATGTGTTAAGTGACTGTAATAAAGTTTCATGCCTGTGTTTCCTTGTGATTAAAAAGGGGTTGGCCTGGGAGAAGTTCCACTTTCACCAAAAGAAAGGTTATTGCCAGAGATTACATTTATGCCAAAGACTTGAACATCAACTGCTCCAGTTTCCTCACTTTGCAGATGAGGAGACTGAGGCCCAAAGATGCTTAATAATCCAAAGTCACAAGGTCACTAAGTGGGACCAGAACTCTGGCCTCCAATTTCTAGCTGGATGCTTTTTCTCCACAGGTTTTCCTTCCATACAGACATCTTTAAAGCCTGAAGATTTCTTCTCATTTGTCTCATCTTTTACTCCTGTCCTGTTTTTTCCCTTCCCATTCTCCATGTACTTGTCCTCTTCCCCCAAATAAACTCAAAGTGAAAATATTAAAAGAAATGTCTGAGAAACAGTCCACACTCTTCAGTTGTTTGTTTTGATGAGATTAACTTTTACAGAATAAACTTTCATTCATTGCTTTGAGAGAGGGGGCAAAATTGTATGTTTGTATCATTTAGTGTCATTTCTTCAGACTCAGTATTTATTGCAAAAAGGTCTTTAAATTATAAGGTGAAAAATATGGATTCATTTTTCAAATAAAACAAGCTTTCTCTTGTGCTATTCTGGGCAAAGTAATATAAAGGTTATTACTAAATGATTTCTCTAACCTATTGCTATTATAATTAAAATCACTTGGAAAGTATTTGTTGACCACAGTTCAGAACCTATTGGGGAGGCATAATAAATAATAGAATATGATTTTTTGCTATTCCATTAAAAAACATTCTACAAAGTGTTGTTAAAATAATGCCCATTTTCTGAATTAATTTTGTTGCACGAAGTACTTTGATGAAACCTAATGGACCAAAAAGCAGAAAACATTTGCAAATGCTTGTTTTTTGAAATATAAAGGTAATTTGGCAAACTTAAAATTTATGCTAATCGGTTCCTGTATTTTCATAACTTTAATTATACCTGTGGAAATGTGTTAAGATATTTAAGGAAAAATTTTAAGAGATTTTTACAGCTGTGTAAAAATTCCCAAATTGAAACAATTGAATTAAGCCAGAGCATTTAGATTCCAGATAAAGAAATTAAATGTGAACAGAATTTTGCTCCTTGGAAACAAAAACAAATAGCCCCCATATTCTAAAGTGCCTCTACTGTAAGACCAAAGTACCAAAGTACCGAGCCGAGTACTCCTTTCATTCGACTCCGTATTTTAATAATTTCATGAAAGTTATTTACCAGTAGTTTACTGAAACGCAGTTGTGAGACCTGCACCAGTTTGCCCGACGTGCAGGTCCGCAGCTTTTGGGCGGGAAACCTCAAGCCGCGGCCAGAGAGCAGGTTCCCCAAAATCGCCCCGGCCGCCCCCCACCCCTTTCCCCGCCGACGGCTTTTCCTGATCTCCCAAAGGCGCAGGGCGACGTTTCCGTGGCTTCCCGAAAGGATGGCGCCAGGGGTCTGTCTGAAGACAGCTCCATTTTAGGCATGGCCTGGTGGGGGAGTGGGGGTGTGTGTGGAAATTTTTCTCGGGTTCTCCTGGTCCCGTCCCCCCCACCCCGCCCCCAACCCCTCGCCAACGTGACTTTTCTGATTGCGGAGACTTTCACATCTCACAGATGAGGGGATCAGATTATAAATGATATATGTCTGAAAATGCAGTCAAAGTAGATTGTGCCAAGTGTTGTCTTCATCATGGTGAAATGAAGGCAAAGGTTTCTTTTGCTTGGTGTTCATTTTGGGGGGACAAAATGACCTGTGAAAGTCCCCTAATTAGTGAGACATCATCAGCCTTCCTTGGAACCGCGCGACTTCTAGAGAGGAGGTGGTGATGTGGGGAATGAGGGAAAGGTGACTGGAGAGAGAAAGGATAGAGGAAGTGCAGGGGCGGACGGTGGAGGGAAAGGGCAGATCCGCTGACCTGGGGGTCTCAGCGACCCTGGGGCGCGAGCTGCGCGTGAAGCTCCGCTGCAGCGAGGGCGGTGCGGGGGCCGCAAACCCCGGCCTTATTTGCCGGGAGGATGGCGCGGGTGGAGTCGCTCGCCGCGGTGCCACAGCCCCTCCTCCTAGTTTTAAGAAAAACCGAAGCATTGTTTGTGCTTTAATAGAAGTCACTCATGGCTCATAGCTGAAAACGACGACGGTGGGCTCTGTTACCTCTTTTGGCTCCTTGCACTGAACGGTTGGAATTGAAAAAAGAAAACAAGAAAACGTGTACTTTTTTTTAAATGTAGAAATCTTAGATTGTGATAATCAATGGGTGTAGGATAGGTTATTTCCTTGATTTTTTTCACCCCCAGTGCACTGATTCTTTGTAGCCACTTGTACTCATTTTAAAGACATTTTGAAAGAAGTAGGATAAATCAAGCTACTGAAACATTTGGCTTCCACAAGTATAAAACATGCGTTTTGAGTCAAGCACAGGTCTTTCTGGCCCTAAAAACAAGTAGGAAATGAGAAAAAAATTAAAACCAGAAGACTTCAGGAAGGTGACAAATTGGAAAGCGTTCTAGGAGATTCATGGGACAGTTTAGGTGAAAGAAGCACTTTATGAGCTTAAAGAGATTATGGTTAGTTTTATAAAAGGATCTTAGGCTCAAAAGATCGCGGGGTGGGGGTGGGGGGCTCAGAAAAGATGAACCTATTTAAAAGAAAGGGCCATGTCCCTGAAATGGGTTCTGATATTTTCCGTGTCCCTGTGTCTACTTTCTTCTCCCCTCCATCCCCAGATCTCTTCCCTGCTTCTCCCCATCCCGCCCTCTCCTTTTCCCTTCTTTCCTTTCTTTTACCCTCCCCACCTCCCACCCCGCAGGTATGTAAATGAGTTTGCCTTAACTTCTTTGTGAATGAATGTTAGAGGATTTTCTCAAAGTTCCCAGTTGGAAAAAGCTTTCTGCAGGACTTGAAAGGCCGATGTCCCTCTCAGGAAATGAATGAGTCGATAACCTCTGACACCAGTGACCAGTCCAGTGAACCCTACCTTAATTCCACTAATACTGGAGGCCCCCAATCAGGCAAGACTGAATCTCATAACCATACCATCCAGTGTGGTTCACTTGTGGTATTTCACATCTTTCATCAAGGTTTGAATTTCCTCAAATTTAACAAACAAGGATTCAGAATCTACCTACACATTTCTGATTTTATGATGACTAGACTTTTCTAATTAAACACAAACTCACAGATAAAATATTGTTTATTGTAAATGTGTCAGTGACAAAACTATACTGGTCTGTGAATTTTATGATAATTTTACGTAAATAATGGCATTTCCCCTCAATCTGCATGAATGCTTTTTCAGATTATTTTTCTCTGTCACCAAGTGTTGACTTTTATAAAAGTAATTCTTTCATTTAAAATTTAAAAAAAGCAACTTAAATTAGTTTTTCTATTTTGTGTTATTCAAAATATTTAACCTGGAACATAAACCTATTTCATTATAGGTCAGTGTAATCAGTTGATTTCTATTATTAAAGTAATACCTAGTAAATGTTTTGTTAGCAAATATTTTTTTTTTTGAGAGCTTTGAGCTTTTGGAACTCTTGCAAAATCATTTGGATTTTTACACTTTTTTTCTTTCCTCCCAACCAGCTGGCACATGGTTATCTATCCCCCCCAAAGTAAATAAAATGAGAAAGCTTTGCTCCCTTTCTTGAGAAACAACAAAGGACATAAACGAAGAATGTTCTCAAATTCATCAGTCTCCTTGCCTTATACCACAAACAGCTGAAAACAACATCTATTTTTGTACACCCATTTGTTTCAGGTCTAAACTAATTAATATAAATTTATATCTTTGTTTAAAATGGGGAGGAGGTGTAAATAGGTGCGTTTTGTGGGTCTCAAAAGCTTTTTGATTCGGAATCTGTTTTAGTTTGTATGAAACAATGTTAGAGTTAGGAGTGTGTTTGGAGAGACCGGGAGGGGGATTGCGGGCATGGTGGGGGAGGGTCAACTCGGTAGCTTTGCCGAAGGGAAGTGGTATCTGTACAGTTTCTTGGTAAACTGCTTGTTTAAGAAAATGGGGGGTGGGGGGGAGAGTAGTGCTGCGTTTTAATGTTTCAAAGGCGTGTGATATTTTATATTCTAAAGGAAATCAAGCATTTCTAGTTGATCTATAATATTTGCTGTAGTGGTCGATGAGGGAGGCATTATTGGTGTCAGCATCTAGTAATCAACGATCGTTTGAACCAATTTGAAAGGTAAAGGGTAAGCATTTTGAAGCTGGGGGCTGGCCGGGGAAGGGAAGGTAGGAGTCTAATCCGTTATTAAATTTTCGTTTATTCAACTCTTCTTTCTACTGATAGTGGACTTTTTAAATGTCAGGTTCGAGTCAATACGATATGAATTTACCTTTTTTCTCCCACTTGCCCCCTTTTCACCCCCCTCCCCCGCCCGCGCCCGCTGTTTCTCCCCCACCTCTTTCTCTGGCTCTGCAGCCGCCTGTGCTGGCGGCTCCTCTTCACCTCGCCTGCCTGGCGCTCCCCTCCCCCCCCGCCCTATGTCGCCTTGCTCTTGGGGAACAATCGCCACTGATTGAGGTTCACTCTATGTTAGGCTGGAAAACCGGGCTGTTATTTAGGAAGTCATTAATCACATCTCCTCCCCCGGAAAGAGATGGCGGAGAAACCTGTGAAGTACAATTCCTTACCAGCCTCCTCCAAAATTTTCGACATGGTAAACCTAAACACGATTTGACTACATGAAGGTGATACCGATTTTTCCGGTAGGACTTTATTTAAAATTTGAAAAAAAATTTCAGGGCACAATTAGGTAATTATGTGCATTTATCTTATTGTAGGTGTGGGTTACCACTAGCTAAAGTTTCGTGGGTATGTAACTGGATTTAATTAGATCTTTCGTTAATTATATATTTTCCTCTAAGAATTGAATTAAATATGAAAACCCCAAGCAGGTTTACTGTTATCAAACAGCTGAATTCTTATGTGAAAAAAAGCATAACATCGGTTGCCTTATTTAAATGGCTTTCCCCCCTAAATGGGATTATTTAGACAGCCTTGTGCGTAAGGCACGCGTGTGCACATACATGACTGTGCCGTTTTTTTCTAAATCGACGATTCACAAGGAACCCTCCATTGTGTTTAAGCAAAAGCACGAAATCGGCATTCTGATTTATCGTAAAGAAGCGTCCCAAATTGTCTTTAAGATAACATGTTTGAGTTTTTCGTGTTCATTCATAAATTATTTTGATGTCAGCGTAGATGAAATGGCGATTGGTTATCTCTTCCTCTTGCCAGCCCCTTAAGGATCCGAGGTGAAATTAGTAGCAAGAAAGCATGTAATTGACAAAGTCACGTGTGCTCAGGGGGCCAGAAACTGGAGAGAGAAGAGAAAAAAATCAAAAGAGGGAAAGCACATTAGACCATGCGAGCAAAATTTGTGATCGCACAAAATCAAGATGTTAGATTGATGCAGAAGATCACTCCGTTCCAAAGGGAAAGTTTTCATCTCACGAGTTTGGAGCAGAGGGCCCGTGGGGCAACATGGCCGAAGGTTAATTTTCTTTTCTATTGTTTTACTGTGATTTTCTCTCTTCCTTTCTTTCTCCTCCCCCTCTCCCACCCTTCTTTGCCCGTCCCCCCCTTCCCTTTTACCCCAATACTAAGCAATACCCCCACCCCCCGTCGCGCAGGGGGGCTTTCTGCAACCTATTGTTATAGATCTCCAAAAATGTTTTGTACCGCCCACACTGATTCACAACTTGAAAAGCTTTCAGGGGGCTATTGTTTGAATTGTTTGAGTGTGATTAAGCGCAGTTTCAGTTAGCGAGCTCAAGAAAACTTTTATACACCTGCCCCCTCCCCCATTCCACCCCAACTTTAATTGAAAGTTATGGGGGGGAGGGGAACGCACATTGCAAATAACTCTGCATTCACTGCTACCGCATGTGCATTAACTAGTTCTAACCATCTTCACTATTTCTCTTTCCTCCTCGTGCCCGCCGGAAAAGAATCCGTTTCGCTGAAAATTTCTCTTTGTAAATGGGATCAGTGTTAAAGCAGCAATATGCAAGTAAAGTATCGCATGCTGTACTGTAATATGTGGCTGAAAAACGGAGTTAAATGAAAAAGTACACGTATGTACAGAAACGTGGAAGTTGTGATCGATAGAACAGTGTGGCTCCCCCCCCCTTTCCTTTTAACCCTTTCATTTTAAATATTTTTTCTGCAGAATAAAAGGAATCAACCATTTAGTAGTTTTTTTTTTTTCCATTTCCACCCCCACCCCCACCCCCACTTCCAAGCAGTTTTTTCCCTCTTTCAGTGAACAGTTTGAGAATACTAACTGACTTTTTTGTCCTGTTCTACCCAGGCGGGGCAAGCAAAGGTGGTGGAGGAGAGCCCGGGAAGCTGCCGGAGCCCGCAGAGGAGGAATCCCAGGTTTTGCACGGAACTGGCCACTGTAAGTGGTTCAACGTGCGAATGGGATTTGGATTCATCTCCATGATAAGCCGAGAGGGAAGTCCCTTGGATATTCCAGTCGATGTATTTGTACACCAAGTAAGCCAAACTTTTTTTTTCCCCTCCCCCTTTTCACCTTTTTCCAGAAGGGGCTGATCGGTCGTTTTATCAATGGACTTAAAATAATGTGCCTTTCAAAATCTCCCTTACAGTCAAGGGTGAATCCAGTTTTTAGGGCGTGTTCATGGGCTTCTTCTAGGGTGTCTTTTCTTAAACAGAAAATGAAATCTTTGAAATTTCACTGCTGGGTGTTGGTTGATTTTTACTAAGCAAGTTCCCCTCTTCATTCGACAGCGAAATTGCCCTGGTGTGGCTTCCGGTGTTATCGGTTACAAGACGTTCTGTGGCCTGTGCCTGGGGAATGAGTGGGAAATGAATGATGAAACGGTGGTCATTTAAAGTTAAAAAAAAAAAAGCCAGTTTGCTGTTATTACAAATCTATAGATCCCCTTGTTTTAGAAAAATCTTACCAGTAGCTTCTCGTTTCATCTCAGCCTGTCTGGTAGTCATTTGTGGAGTCAAATTAAAATAATTTGATTTCACAGTAAAATAAAGATGAACATTGTTGGCCTAGAATGGGTTTGAAATAAATGCAAGAGAGGGTTCTTCGTAATCAAACATTTTAGAAATGTGCACCCTGTTGGGTACAGGTTCAAGGATACTATCCCTTTAAGAGACTGAACTCAAAACATGTGGCCAGAGGCGGCTCTAGTTTGAATGTTTAAAATCTGCGAGTCGGCTACTTGGAGTAAATTTCCACCATTGCTTATATTGTATTGTAATTTTTTAAGGTGCTTAAATACCAGACAGAATGCCATTGCTTCTTATTTTCGAAATTTTACCCAGGAACAAGTAAATTAATACCTCTCACCCTTTCACTCCTCTCTCTTGTTGCTTCATCTCTTTATACTAGAAAGATGTATTTACAGTTTGCAAGCTTGATGGTTTGATTGAAAAAAGTTAGAGAAATATAAATTATCTATAGTGAATTATCTGCTCGGAGTAAAGGGATTTAGGACTAAAGAAGTTTATTTTAGCTTGACATCTAAGTTAAAAAGCATTGAATGAATGGAGCTCAGGACTACAGGTTGACTGACACAGATACATGAAGGAATACTTAGTGTCTATTTGCATGAAAATTATCTGTTTTGTTTGATAGTATGTTGCATGTTCCTGGTAATATAATTTACAACCTCCTTTCTCCCTAAGGAATATCATCTTCAAATTAAGTATATAAACAATAGAAACATATGA
Organism: Catagonus wagneri; assembly: GCA_004024745.2. NCBI lineage: Eukaryota > Metazoa > Chordata > Mammalia > Artiodactyla > Tayassuidae > Catagonus > Catagonus wagneri. The sequence goes on from PVHT020000080.1 coordinate 4,291,715, forward strand.
AACCATTTTGTTTTGATCTGTTGTTCTGTGTGCTTGGTAGCTTCCTGACCTTGCTGTATGGTGTGTGTTTTCCTTTCCTTGAGGCCTGGCTATCATTATTGGCTGTTTACATGTGGAAGGATCAGCATAATCTGTGAATTGAAACAGGGTTTAAATACATAAATAGAAGTCCAAAGACAGGCTACTGGATTTTATACCTCCTACTTCACATGGCCATATGAGGCCACGTTTTCTGCTTTTTTCCTCCCTAGATTGAAAGACTAAAATCATTGACAAATCCGTTTTCTCTCAGGCTCTGGCTTTCCCTTCTTTGAACCTCCTTTAGGTTGTTAAATTGTTCTTTACAATCTCATAAATTTGTTTTATAGATGAATGAAAAAAATGGCCCTTTTCTTCTTTTTCTGATCACACCTTGTTGTAATTTGGTTTTCTGTGTTGACCTTTTAATATATTCAAATATTAGACATTTTATTAACTGATATTATTGTTTAGAACCATGAGACATCCAATTTTAAGCCATTTAATAGTTATATGTTGATAAACATTGCTGGATCCACTGAGTTAAGAAATGCTATATTGCTGGAAAAGTTTTCTTTATATAGATAGTGAGCAGTTTCTAGACTACAAACATTGATTATTCATATTAGACTTCCTTAATCTTCTATTACACATCATATATTTACTAGGAGAACAGTATCAAAATGATGTATGTGATAAAAACTCAAAATATGTGTATTTGTATTCTTTTTAAGGATATATCTTGGGAAGAAGTATATAAAAAGTCAATGAAACTCAAGTATTAGCATTTTTGTGATGTAAAAAACCAGAGCAGTAATCATCTTTAAATTTAAAATTGGAAAGTGTCATTTAGGACGTTTTTTTGATGGTCACAGTATTTGTTTTGTGAGATATAGTTCAGTTTATTTTTTTTCCCCTAGGGAAAATTATTGAAAATCAGTAGCTTTGGGGTTTTTTGTTTCTTGACTTTGATCCCTAGGTGAAGGGTTTCTGTCTTATGTTGAAACTTCTAGATTGCATTTAAATTATGAATAATTGTTCTGAAGAAGGCAAGATCCTACTGATTTTAGCCAGCAACTGCAAATAACTGTTTGATGGCCACAAGTGGCGTGTGCAGATATCATGTGAGAGTCACTTACACAATTAGGTTGCAATTCAAGACCATTTTACAAAAGTTTTAAAGATATCTAAAAATTATTGTTTTGGCTGCCTTTTTTTAACTGTATGAGCATTTTTGAAAGCATACTAGATTTTGTATATAATTATAAGTTAGATTTTCCCCATTACATCTATATGCTATTTTTTTGGGAAAGAATAGATTTCATCAATAATTAGGAATTTTAAATGTTCAACTGGAACAGTATCTAGGTATTATATTAAATATATAAAATAGTGGGTTTTGACTGTTTAGAAGTACATGTGTCATTGGATTTTTTTAAAGCATTCTGGAGCATGTTTTTAATAGTGGATATTTGGGGAAATAAAGACATCAATACCTGAAAAGTACATGAAGGCTTCAAAACCAAATTAAAATAAATATTTAAGCCCACAAAGTAATGGTAGCTAAAAATTCAGTCTTTAAAAATAGTGACTGCGAAGAAGTGCACATCAAAAACAATTTAGTTACTATGAAATGAAGAGTATATGTGTATGAGTGTGTTTTTAAAATAGAGCTGTACATTTGTAGTTTCATAATTCTATTTAAAACTTGTTGGCAACAATACAATCAAACTTTCTTTTACTTTCTGTAATGTCACCAACTCCTCAAAAAGAATCCCAAGATCTGGGTGCTGTCCTTTCTTTGCCTTCAGACTTTTTGATAAATGCAGTGAGACTCTTTTTTGAGGATGGTATGTGACCATTGGTTTAAAATGACACTCTTCATTGGACTTCTTGATATTAATTGGAGATTTAAATGTTTGTATTTTTATGGATTTGTAATGAATAGATGTGTTCTGACATATGTTAATATTGAAACACTGAAAACATTCAATATTTTTAAAAACAACAAAAATCTATAAATATATATTTGAATTTTGTCACAGCTCACTGGAGTTGTTCCTTAAATTTTTTAATATTTAAATTTTTTGATGATGATTCACTTTGTAAATAGGATAAGTTTGTAGGAATTTCTTAAGTGTCCAACGTGAAACACAGTTTTGTCTCTCAATTGAAGTAAGAGTGTACATGATGAATACAGATTTGTAAGTCCAAGTTCCTACTCAGGTGATTTTATCAGTTAGAATACAGTTCTTTGTAAGTGCTAATAATAATTCTCTCAACTGATTGTTATTTAATAAGTTTTGAAAAATTTGCATCCACTGTTAGATTGTGGAGTAACATGTTTAAATTACCTGGAAAGGTCTCTGGCAACTTTTTGAAATATTATAATAGGACTTAAATATGTGATGGTACTTTAAACGAATCACATGATCGTTAAATATTAGATCTTTTTTGGAAAAAGGCAGTGTTACTCAATAACTACCTGTTGATGCTATCATGTTTTTTTTCCACACAGATTTTGACTTTTATTTTTAAAGTCATTATCTCAACTGATAAGACAAAATGATCATTTGAACTTTACTTTGTGCAGCAGAGGGAGAGAACTTCTCCTTTACCCTCTCTTCAGCTCATCTGCATAATGGTATTTTCTTGTTAGGTTATATAGTTGGGATTCTTTGTCATCAACTATGATAGAAAGAATTTTTAACATAAATGTATTTAATTTATTTCAAAATGACTGCAGTTTAGCTACCATTACTTTGTGGGGTTAAATATTTATTTTAATTTGGTTTACTTTTCAGGTATTGATGTTTTCTTCTTAAGCCGCTTATTTCTGATTTATAGTTTGATTTTTTTGGAGAATACAGATGCTTATGTTACAAAGATTTCATATATTTTATTACTTTGTTCAGAAAACATTTCAAAGAATGATAGAAACAGGAAAAAATAAGAATATTGTAAAAGAGATGTTTAAAGCATTTGTTTTAACAACACAGGGTATGAAAATATTTGGAGATGACTAATATTTAAATGTATGAAAACTGAGGTATCATACACAGTTCAGTTGATATAGCAAGGACATCATGTCTTAGTGTTTTCAACGTTAGTTACACAATTATGAAAACAAATTTATTCCAATATGCTCATATTTAAGGGCTTTTCATAACAGTAACTTATTAGCCATATTACTTTTATCATGAATTAGCATGAAAACATTTTTCACATGTAGGATATGACTATTATTATTCTTGGAGCTGATGAAAATGTCAGTATCTATGTGTATGCATATAGATGTATATTTAGACAAATCTTATAAGTGTAAAAATATGATCATATACTAGTTATGTGAGTTATGCATTTTAATATTTTGGTAGCTTCCTGAAGCTACCAAATTTTTAAGATTGATTTGCCCAGTTGACAAGTTTGGAGGAATCCCAAGTGAAGTCCTTTAAAGCTACTTAAATCATAAAATCACATTTTCAGGCATTTAATTAAAATGTTGTAAGACTTTGTCTTAAAAGATGGTGGGTACTGTCCTTCTAATTTTCAAATGCTGGTCCATTTTCAAGACCTTTTTTATGTATCTCTAAAAAGATATTCTGATTTAATTTATACACGAAATGTGAATTGAGTACATAATTAGGACATTGTCTTCTCTCCTCATTTTAAAGATTATTGATGTAACTTGGATATTTTCCTCTTATTTGTGATTGTTTTTTAAAAAGACCATTTACAGCAAATGAAGGTGATAAATCCAAGACTTGTTTTTTAAACAAATATATAACTGACAAGCCACTTACAAGTATTTAGCATGACGTCTTTAACCTGTCTTTAACATCTCAGTTTCTTGTGTTTCATAAGAAGTTAAAAACTTCTTTTGTTACCTGCACTCAACATGGTAGTCCTTCCTTGTAAATGTTGTTGCTTTTGGAGAGCAAGGAACACTTATTATTATTTGAATTTGGTTGAATTCATCTTCCTGTTCCGAAACTACTTAAGTATTGCAGATAGTTTTATATATATTAACTGAGCTGTTCTGTTGATTTTGTGACTGATTTAAAAGTTACTAGCTAAAAATATGGTGTGTAACCCAAACAAATAAAGTAAGGATATTTCTGATTAATTAAACTGGAAATTTGTTACTTTAAATATGATATTCTGTAGACAGTTTGGAACTAAATATTGAGATATTTCTCACTGAATTTTATGTAGCAGTAGTTACTAAAGTTACGGCATTGCAACATGCAGCCCATAAGAAATTTAAATGATTTATATTCTTTCCTAAAATAATTTGATTATAACACTTTCTAATGTAAACATTGATAAAAGTAATATACTCAATAAAATACATTGTAGATCAGTGGGGTACATTTAGAAATGATTTTTAAGTGTACTCTATCAAATGAGTTAAAAAAAGTGTTTATGTTGCAACAGATTGGAAGATTATTTTCTGATTGCCCCTTTCCCCATATCTAAATATTTGACAATTTTGAATTGAGAATTTGATAATTTAGACAACTTATAAATCTATAAATAAGATTTATAGATAATTGATAGCTTTAGTCTTATATTTCTTTCTATAGTCACCTGCAATTTGGAATGATAATATCTACCTTTGTGAAGAGTAGAGATATTGTTATACAAATTGCCTAGCAAGTGTATGTTGAATAAATAAACAGATGCTTTTATTTTAATAGTTTGTTACAGCCTGAACTTTTACCTGTGTATTCAGGTATAACTTTTCAGTTTGTGAATTCTTCTGTATAGACTAAGGAAAAAACATAAAGTATTGTGATAATTTAATACCTATTGCCCTATTAATAATTACTTAATCCTCATGAGATACTATACAGTGGTATAGGGTCTAGTCAAATAGATTGATGTTCAAAGCCCAGTTTATTATGTGTCTGTAGAGGAAGTGAGTTACCTTGTTAGTTATCTTACAAAGGACGGGACAACCCTTTGTATAGGGTTATTGTGAGGATTAAATGTTATTACACATGTAAAGCATTTAACACAGAGCTTGGCAGATAGTGAGAACTCAGCAGTGTTTGTGTATGGTATTATTACCAAGGAGATGTCATGTGTTAGAGTGAGGGAGAAAATACCAAAAATGAAGGTTTGGGTTTGGCAGTGCAACTTGGTAGGTTTTTTTACCTTTGGCTGGTTGCTTCCGAGGAGCTACAGTATTCTCATGGGTAAAATGTGGTTGATAACAATGTCCCTCCCTAGTTTTGAGAAGTAGCATGAGGGTCAATTGAGGTAGCATACATGAAAATATTTAAGAATTCTAACCATCTAGCTTTGGTTTTAATCTTTATTTGAGGCAGTATATTTTTATTAATACTTTCACCATATTGTCAGAATTTAAAAAAGATAGTAAGTTATTCTTGCCTGGTCAACTTAAATTGATGTAAAATTATATAGAATAAAATTCACCAAATTTAATCATACAAGATGAGTTTTGACAAACTGTGTAACCACCACCACAGTCATGATACAGAATATTTCATCACCGTCCCCCCAAATTTCCCTGGTGCTCATCTGTAGTCACCTTTGAAAACGAGAGCCCCAGCTGTCCTATATGATATTGATATGTCTGTCATATTAACTGGTTAAATGACCTGTTTCCTTTTAACTTTGTCTCTCTATAAGCTATATTCCAGTACACTTCATGAAATACAGTCCACACTTATTTTTTGTTTGTTTCTCTAGTTATTTCTCTTTGGCAATGGCCTTTTCCTCAGTAGTTTCTGTGTTTGTGAAAGTGAGATTCATTAGTATACATTTCACTAATCTTCAGTTTCATTTATCCTTCTGATACTTTTTCATTCAGTATAAACTCCCTGCTTACCTAAGGGCATAGTTAGGCTTATTGATATTCATATTTCTTATCAGAAATTTAACGAATTTCGGTTGTAACTGAGTTTTTATATATGCATTCCTAGAGGTATAAATCAGCAAGATGGCTTATTGAATAAAAGTTTGTATAAAATTTTTAAGAAAATTGTTACTTTAGAAAAATTCCTAGTTTAGTAACTTATCTATTCAACTAATTTTTTTAATTGATCACATACTAAGTGTAAAGCACTGTTGGATGATAAATTTAAGAGTTCTGCTCCAGATTGCTCCATATTCTGTTTTCTTCCTTTTACCAAACTTTTTAATAAGATTTTTCCAATTCTCATTCTTTTCATACAAGGTTGGAAGCAAGGGCTCATTTTTCCCATGTACTTTCATTTTTTTTACACAGTTTAACTCTGCAACCTGTAGCCATAATTTGAGGATAATTATGATGAAAAAATAAATGTTAGTTTTTAAACTTTTGAGCTAAATACAGTAATTTCCCATCAGTTACAAAATATATAGTTTTCAGGAGTTCCCATTGTGGCTCAGTGGTAACGAACTTGACTGGTATCCATGAGGATACAAGTTCGATCCCTGGCCTGGCTCAGTGGATTAAGGATCCAGTGTTAAAAGCAGCAGTGTAGGTCGCAGATGTGATCAGGATCCTGTGTTGCTGTGGTGTAGGCTGGCAGCTGTAGCTCCTATTTGACCCCTAGCCTGGGAACTTTCATATGCCGCAGGTGCAGCCTAAAAAAAAAGACAAAAAATATATATATAGTTTTCAGATTTCATGCATAAAAACTGTTTTTACTCTTCAGAGAATTATGTTATTTTATTGTGCTATTAATAACATACTTAATTTTTATCAGCTGCTCTTTTTGTTATGACACTTTAAAAACTCAGACCCCGCTGAAATTTATTACTTTTGTTGGTTTTCAAGGTGGCTTCTATTTCAAAATCTTGAATGTTTAATTTGCTGATAACTCTAAAATTTTTGTTCAGTTTTATTATTCTGCATTATGTAAATACTCTGTAAATTTCAAATTAATTTTACTGTGGCCACTATTTGTTCATGATTGTTGCTTAAGCTTTGCAGTTCCCTAGGCCATTACTGATAATAGCTAGGATGTTCCCAGAAAATGTAATTCCTAAATTCTTTTATCTTAACATGTTTTCATTCAAATGAATTATCTTTATCCTTAGTTCAGTCTGTGGCAGAAGCCTGACAACATGGGCTTTATCTATCACTTTAAATACTTAGTAGATCAGTGATGTGTTGTAAAGCTTGGAGTGAATGAATTCCATCAATTTTTTCCTCAAGCTAGGATTTTTAATAATATATCATTGTCCTTGCAATATGGAAACACCAGTGCTTGGAAACGAATTCCCCTTTTCAGCAACTCCTTTAACTACATTAAATGATACTGGTGAGATGTGCCTAACATAGTTCAGTGTAAGCCATACATTTAAAAAGATAAATGAATGAATCTTTTTCAGTTTTTTTGAATCTTTTTAGGATTGGTTAAACTATGAGTCAGAAATGTAATCACAGCATTGACCTCATTTTTTAGCTCTCTAATTAAAATTTTTAGTTGAATACTAAATCTAAGGACAGTTGGATTTGCATGTTTGCCCCTTGCACTGTTTCCTCCCCCTTGCCATTGAAGAATTTTGAATGGTGAGGAATTTGCGCCCTTTGGCTCAGGTTGCAGACCCACTTGATCAAGCCAGAGAAGCCGGGGTCAGAACTATTCATTGCTTATCTTTTCCTTGGGCCACTTATAAATCCTGCCTTTCTGCTTTACAAAAAAAAAAAAAAAAGCCCCCCCAAAACAAAAAACCAACTCCTTATATTAAACTTATAGTAAAGCCTGGAAAATAAAAATGAGCATCATAGTTGATGCTTGATTGTGACTCCACAAGTTTAATTTCACTGTTTTGGAAATTTTTCATGGCATTGGAGCTTATTTAATGTATGTGATTTTGTTTACATACAAGCTATTTAATTAGGTATTAGATAGAAAAAAGCATCCTGTTGGTAGTGAAAATGTGGTGATGCGATATTCTGTCTCAGGTTGAGATTTAACACCTTTGAAATGTAGTGATTACTTTTAAGTAAATTGAATTAGTTAATTTGAATCAGATCTATAAAAAGCCCCCAAGTATTTTGTTTTGATGTGCTTAATTTCTAGCCTCCATGCTGACACTTTAAATTTGCCGGAATCAATTAGGGCACAAGTTTATGAACTGTATCAATAATGGTGTAAAGACTTTAAATATAGACCCAGGTTTAAGCAAACACAAAACACTTTGTTCTTATCTCAGCATCCCTCAAAAGTATACAGCTCTGGTTCAGGACCTCAGGACCACCCATCACCCTGGACACTGGATACTCCTATTTATTCTAGAAGCTTGTGAAGTATCTGTGTGCTGGTGGGGGGATGGTGTGTGGATCTGTGTTGGGAATCACAGTTAGGTGATTTTACCCCCAACAAAAGCAGTAACGTTGTTTGTAAGCTGAATTTTGTCCCTGTAGAATTTCCTAGTTGTAAAAACCTAATTTACATTAAATGTTTGTTATTTTATGCAAACACTAGTTGCAGTTTTCACATTTTTGCTGCTTTCAGAAGGTTAGAGTGGGCCCCCATTAAGATTAACCTCAGTCCATTACAGCTTTTTGGCTTGCAGGCCCCACCCATTGGCCTTGGATAGCTAATACCGAGCTTTTGTTTCTTCCTGTAGAAAGGAAAGGAAAGAAAACTGTTCTTTCTCTTTCATTGTGTAAGTCATGTGATTTCCTTTTTAGTTAGCTACAGATAAGATCCAAGTGAATCTCAAAATGCATAAGATATCAGATTGTATGTTTATATGAAATATTTATTGACATGTTTCTCTTATTTAATTCATGTATTTTATGCATTAAAATCTTTATTTTGAATAACTCTACCTTATTTTACCTCCACGCAGTTTTGTAGGATGTCAGGAAAGGTTATTAAATATATTTAAAATATAATACTGATCTTTTTATCTACATCATGGTAGTTTCTTAGTGTACTGATTTTTCTCAGTTATCTGGTAGCATCACTTGAGGTTTCTAAACTGTAGCTTATTTCTCAGAATTCACAGTGTAAAGCAAGTAGGGATAGTGATTTGGGATGATTTTAGCAAGGAAAATTTGCTGATAGGAAAAAAAGGAAATGTGTTATGGGACTGCATGTAAATATAAGAAGTAACTAACAGGATATATTTCTTTTGCTCCTCTTCTGTCTCACCTTTCTGTAATAGTAAGCTGTGTAGCTAGCTGTTAGTTGGGAAGTGATATCCAGCTCTGAGGATATTTTGGCTGATGTTTTAGTCTCAGTTTGGTGATTCAGTCATGATGTTACAATTTACTATTAAATATTTTATCTTTAAAATTATTTGAATTTGTCCTTAAGCTATTTTTCCAAACCTTTAAATTCTCTTTTAGTAAATAGTATAGCTGTCTTCAAATAATAAATGAAGTGCTTTTAAAAACAGTAGTTCTAAAAGAAGTATCCTGTCAGCTGTTTTTAAAATGGTAATATTCCTTGACTCATGGTATTGCCATGCACATGAGTACTTTTAAAAGACTTCTAAGAATTTATTGTCTTAAAATCCTGTAGTCATTTTTATTTAAAGTGTGTTTTAATAAAATAAATTGTTCCATAAAGGTGTTATTTCTTACATTTTACTAGCCTTGTAGATCTTAAAAGGCAATGACACTTAATCCTATGGTTTTGCTATTACCCAGGATAACTTGGTTAGTTAAGATTTTTTAGTATGAAAAATGTGTTGAGATGTATCGAAAAGCTACTTAAGTGTGATTAACACTGGGTTATCAGGTTTTCAACAACCAGGATCTGGTATGAAGTCTGTAATGTGCTGGTCCATATTTTCATTGACATTAAAATTTATAGCAAGTGGTTTATTTGGCATATGCTTTACAATGGAACATTTGAATTTCAGTTTATTTCATAATTAACTTTTAAATATTTATTTATAGTTTAATGTTTAGATTGCCACGAAAATTTTGCTCTAGGGAAATTTTAGGATATTGAATCTTTCACATCTGTGATAATCCTTCATTTACCATGTGGATAGCACAGTATTCATAAAACAGCAATGGTCTATTATTAGGTATTTGAATTAGTACCGACATTTTTGGTTGAAATAATCATTTAGTACTTCCTGTCACTATGAATTTAAAATGAGGAGGTTAAGAAATAAAGTCTAACCTGGAAAGTGAATACTGACCACAAACATGGTATGTTTCTAAATCCAAAAAAAAGTCTAATTTAAAAAAAATTATTGCCAGGTTTTTTGTGTACCGCATGCTTTCCTTTTTTTTTTTTTTTTTGCCTCCTTAACAAAATTTGGTATTAGAAAGTGTGAGGTTGAGTGCTATTTCCTTTATAACTCTATTTTCTTATGCAAAAGTTTTCTTTAACTTGTGTGGAGAAAAATTGTTTTTAAATTAAATTATATGGCTTTACATGTCTTCATGGTTAGTCAGAAGAACAAGTCTCATTTGTGGGGGAGTAACACAAATTGAGTAATTGCTTCTTATTTTCGTGAGGGTTGTTGTAAATATATGATTGATGAATGATTTCTGGACTTTCTTTCTCTTGAAATACACTGTAATAAGTGGGAAATAATTTTTCAAATTGTTGGAATATCTGAAGGCCAGGTAAATAGGGACATTTATTTCAGTACATGTTCTTTAGATTAGGGTTGGGTATTCATGTTTTTATAGATATTCTAATACAGAAAAACCTTAACAAGTAATGTTTGGGAAGCTGTCTTGTTCATATTTTGACAACTTTTCCATACTCTCTGCCTTTACTTTTTAAAAGTTTCTAGTCACTGTTAAGTCATTAATATTCCTAAAGGTAATCTAAAATTTCCTGTATTCAATTGTCCAAAATTACAAAATTCAAATGAGTCTTGGAACATCTCATAAGACATGGTATAATATTTTCCGATTAAGATTTTAATAGAGTAGAATTCATTATTTTGATACATGTTTCCATTTTTAGCTTAAACCGAAAAAAAGCAATTGTCCCAATTATTAAAGCATTATGTTGCCCCCAAATTATTCCCTGACCTAACATTACCATTTGATCTGCCACCAGGAATTATTAGGGCCTTAAGTGGTCTCTCTCTTTAGTGTCTTCCTCCCCTTTTTTCCCCTCCCCCACCCCCTTAGGGAAGGAAGCCTGGGGCCCCTGCTCTAGAGATACCAGGAAAAAAGCAGTCACTCAGCAGAAAATGTCTGTCTACAGCAGAAGTATCATCCCTTGGAGAAGAGGGTAGTTGAGTAGAGGTTAATAATAGGAGAGTTTATCAGATTTACATTAATTTAGAATTTATTTTTTGGTACAGCTGGATATTGTGGTGTTATGAAAGAAGTCTGCTTTGTCTCTTTCAGGCATTAGCAAAAGTCAAATCCAGCCTTTCACCACTTTCCTGTCTTTACTTAGCTTTGGTTAAATCTTTCATACTTTTTCTAAAGGCTATTGCCAGTGATTTTCCTAACATTGAAGGAGGAGAGTGAGTTCTGAATAAAAGCCATGGATGGTTAGGTAATTTTAACATTTCTAAACATTTACTGATTATTTGCAGTATTTTCCTAAATTTCCAAAGAAAGTATATATGAAATGTTTTACTCTGTATCATTTGTCATCTAAGGAAAATGTGTGTGTCTAACATTATTTTTACCTAGAAGGCTTTTTAAACCGCAGGCTAACTCATAAAAGGCTAACAGTGAAAATAAATTGATATCGTTAGATCTAGAAATGTTTTATTTACTTCCTGAGATTGTTCATAAATCCCTTTTGTTTTGTTTGTTTCAAGATGAGTAGGGAAATACAGATTCAGTGAGGTAAACCCTATAAACTGTAGTGTAAGGTTGCTGAAGGGCCCAAGTCTCTTTTATTGTGCTGTAGCTATTTCTGCTAGTATTTCTTCATCTTAAAGGGCAGTCCGTTTACTTGGTTTCACATGTGAGCCTCTCATACTTGTTGATCGTTGTTTGAAAAACTTAAGCCGAATGTTCATGGAATCTCACAATTAGCTTAAAAAGGATTTTAGAAATTATAATTTATGTTGAAAGATAATAAAAGTGAATATTGCATAATATTTATGTTTCATAGGATGAACCAGTGATATTTTGAAATTTTTGAATGTTACTTATTAAAACAAAGTAAAAATACAGCATAACTGCAAGCATATTTATGGTAGTATAAAAATGATAAGTAAATGCAATCTTTTGATAGAGTGACTTTAAAAATACAGTTAGAATGTAACCACATGCTCCTTCTATTAGTCTAGTCCCGTTCCAGATCAACATTTGTATTTGTTTTGTTTTAGCTGCTTGCTAATGCTAAGTTCCCGCTACTGCATTCCCTGGGGATAGATCCCAGTTTGTCATCATTCGATCCTATCTCCTCATCAGCCAAAGACTCTGGTGTAACTCCCCTATATCAAGGCTTCTGTTCTGCCAAGAGAATCCTTCAACCACGGCCAGTCAGTATTGTAGTAATGACAGGGATCATGACATCAGTAACAGTAACAGAATGATAATAACAGTATCATGTTAAGTCGTAGAGAGGTTTTACATGTGCAAAGTACTATGCTAACGTTTTACATCCATTACGTTTTTGCAACTCTGAAAGACAGTTACTATTATTCTCAGTTTTACAGATGAAAAAAATGATATTAAGATGGGTAGTTGCTTGATTTCACACAATTGATCCCGCAGTTTGACTTCAGAGCAGTGCTCTTAAATCTCTTGGTTCCAGCCACGTCTCTCTATTTTAATTTTATGTGAATATGATTATCTTAGGCTGAGCGCTTGAGATTCAGTTGTGAGCCCAAAGTGGAGAGGGGTTGATCCTGACTTCGTAGAGTTTGAAGAACAGTAGCAGGGGACAAACAATCTGATCACACCAACAAAAGTAAAATAAAACCACGATAAGTACTATGAAAACAACGTACATGGTGCTGGGAGTATAACCATGAGACCCCTAACCTAGTCTCAGGGTCAGGAATGCTTCTCTGGGCAGTAAATTTGTGATGAAGGATGAAAAGTGAGTAGACAACACGGAAAAGAATATTCCACAGAGGAAGGGTCAGTGTGCAGAGGCAGGAGCGAAAATGAATATTACCTTTACAATGTGTTAGGATTACAAAGATCGGTAATAAAAATCCAGTCCCTGTCTTTAAGAAGCTTACAATTAGGTGTGTGTGTGTGTGTGTGTGTGTGTGTGTGCGCATGAGTGTGTGTGTGTCCAGCCGTGACCACAGTGATAAGTGCTGTAGGATAAGATCACGAAGGTAAGAATTGCCCTTGGTTTCATTTTTATTTTTTCTTTTTAGGGCCGCACCCACTGCATATGGAGGTTACCAGGCTAGGGGTGAAGTGAGAGCTACAGCTGCAGGCCACAGCCACAGCCACAGCAATGCCAGATCTGAGCCTCTTCTGCAAACTACACCACAGCTCACAGCAAAACCGGATGTAAGGCCAGGGATCCAGCCTACAACCTCGTGGTTCCTAGTCAGATTTGTTTCCATTGTGCCACGACAGGAACTCCGCCCTTGGTTTTAGTAATGAGGAAGGCATTATAAAGAGACCATTTGAGATGGGCCCTGGAAATATTTAGGAGCTTGGCAGCGCAGGTGAGCATTTCGTATAGTTCTTGTGCAAAGATGAGGAGAGGTGAAAGAGCTTCTCAAGGCCAGAGTATAGGTAGGGTGCAGGTGCTTGATGGGTGGAAGGAGCAAGCAAAGGGCCTGGTGGAGCAGTCAGTGGTAGAAGATGAAACTCAAGCTGGGACTGGGCCAGTCTGAGATCAGTCAGGTTTATCCTTTGGTGCTCACCTTAAACATTGCTTTTGGTGAATTTTTTTTAAGTACTCCCCCCTCCATAATCTTCACTGGCTATTTGTTTTCAAATATAATTTAGACTTTTTAGCCAGGCATTTTCTTCTATCTTCTATTGGTAGATAAAAAGATATGGATATTATCCAAGAGAGTACATGTAAACTCTTGTTTAAGAAAATCTAGGGTCCAACTTATGCTCAGTTCCCTTTCAGTATCACTCTTACTTGTTCATTATGCATCAAGTTTTGCCTCTGTGGGCTCAAAACATTTTTGGGCTTCTGCTTGCCCTCCCCCACCCCCCTCTTTAGCATTAAAGATGGTGGCTTCTGTGCTATATTTATTACCAGTTTGTTGCTAAGTCTAAAGTGTCTGCAGTTTATTGGAGGGGAAGCACCTATGTGTCTCAATTCTCCTTTTAAGCCCAGAAAACTTGACATGACTGTTTCATAAATATTTTAAGTGGCAATATCGTTAAAGATGATAAATGTAGGAGTTCCCTTCGTGGCTCAGTGGTTAACGAATCCGACTAAGAACCATGAGGTTGCGGGTTTGATCCCTGGCCTTGCTCAGTGGGTTAAGGATCCGGCTTTGCTGTGAGCTGTGGTGTAGGTTGCAGACGTGGCTCAGATCCCGTGTTGCTGTGGCTGTGGCGAAGGCCGGCAGCTACAGCTCCTGTTAGACCCCTAGCCTGGGAACTTCCATATGCTGCGGGTGCGGCTCTACATAAAAAAAGGCAAAAAGACAAAAAAAAAGATAATAAATGTAAATGGTAGAGACATTGTAGTGAGATAGGCTTGGGTTTGAATGCCAGCTCTAGTTCTTGCTAGTTGTTTGAATTTTGCCCCTTACGTTACCTCAGATTTCCTACCTATAGATATCAGAAAGCAGTAAACATTTTATAGGGTTGTGAGGATTAGAATTAATGTGTTTTAAGTGTCTAGCCTAGTGCCTAAAAGGGAGAGTAAAGGATATACTGACTGCCCTTCTCTTTTTGTTTATTTTTAAATTAAAAAAAAAGTAGTTACGCTGCAACTGATATAACGCAGAGAAGGATATCTGGTGTAAGATATGGCAGGGCCAAGGTTTTGCAGATAAATGAGCCTAACCACATGTGTGCAACTTAATGGAGAAAATGTAGATATCTGCATCTTATGAGCATAATGGGTGGAAGTCAGTTCCATGGTAGGATGGGTCTAGTCTTGGTATCTGCTTGTGTGAGAAAGAGCTAAGGTTTTAGTAGTGGATACTATTTAAGTTGGCTTCTTCAGTCTTGAGAGTGCAGTTATTTACATTTTATTATTAATAGAGTCACTGTTCTTATAGTTCTCTGACTCTTACCTTTTCTCTACCTTTATTCTGTTCCCTTGTGTAGAACTTCCACCGGTAATAATTCCTTTCATATATAGGCTGCAGAATTTCTCCACCTCCGCACTCTGGGTCGGTGGAGCTTTCAGGCTAGATAGTTCTTTGCTGTGAGGGGCTTGCCTGTGCTTTATAGGAAGTGTAGCAGTATCTGACCTCCATCTACTAGGTGCCGAGAGCATTACCTCCCCAGTTTTGATAACCAAAAACGTGTCCCAATGTTTCTAAACATCCCCTGGAGAGCAAAATCACCCCTATTTGAGAGCCTTTGATTAAATGACTTTGGTAAGCGCTTTACCAATTATATAATGCTTCATAAATAATATCTATAATCTTTTGTTTAGACAGAAATAGAGTCTAAAATGATTTTAGAGGGCTTGAACACTTGGGATAAGAAATTACCAGTAAGTTCATATTTAAGTAATAATATGAACTGAAAGCTAAATATGAAACATTTTAACATAGTTTTATTTTTAGGATGTTACATACTGTATTCTGATGATAAATGTAGTCCATATTGATTATGGGAAATTCAGATAAGAGTATAAAAGGTGATGATAAAAATCACCCATTGTCAGAGTTCCCATTGTGGCGCAGTGGTTAACGAATCCTACTAGGAACCATGAGGTTGTGGGTTCGATCCCTGGCCTTGCTCAGTGGGTTAAGGATCCAGTGTTGCTGTGAGCTGTGGTGAAGGCCGGCGGCTACAGTTCCTGTTAGACCCCTAGCCTGGGAACCTCCATATGCCGTGGGTGCGGCCCTAGATAAGGGAAAAAGACAAAAAAAAAAAAAACCCTCTATTAAAGGAACAATATTCATGTAATATGAAAGCAAACAGCCTTTATTATACTCTGTTTAAATGTTCCTTTCTCAACAGTGATTGCTTCATTATTTGCTCATCACATATTAGTTGCCACCTATGTGTCTTCTTTAAACACTGAGATTCCCTCTCTACACTCAAACTGAATTAAAGTTTTCATGTCATGTCCACTTAAATTGTTGGCTATTCTACTCTTTTCTCAACACAACCACTTGGAATAGCCCACCCCTAATCTAATTCTGTTAATTTTATAACAACCACGTATTCAAAGGTATGCGTATTACTGTCAGATTCTGCTGTGTATTTCATGCTATGATTTTTTTCTTGTTTCCCCGGTACTTGGCCCATTCTTAATATAATACTAATCAGAATTGAGGTTGGATGCCACAATAGATTCTGGGACATCTTATTTTAGCTAGCAAAAATAAAGTATCACAAAGGATGCAGGGCATATCCTTCCACGTTATAAATTCCTCTTAGCCTTTGTTTCCTTTGTGCTATTATTTTTCCATCTTTTCTAAAACACTGCTATTTCAAAAATCTTTCATCATTTTGCTCCTCTTACCAGTTTGTGTGTGTGTTTCTCCTCTTTCTCAACTTCCACCCCCACTCCCTTTTCCTGGTGTAAAGAGCTTCTGTAGGAAATTGATAATCGGTGTCTTTCTGCTTCAAAGTCTTTAACACATGGAGCTGGCTGCTAAGAGAAATTGACCAGGTTCCTGTGATCCTTGTCAGTTTCTCTGATTAATCAATTTTTCTTTACTGGAGAGGCTGCTTTTAACAAAAGAAAACTAGCTCAAAATTTCAATCCTTTGCCCATTGCTGCCTGGCTTCTATCTGCTCTTCTTCTGTTCTTATCTGTCACTTTATCTTTTTATTGTAAACTCCTAATTCTTGAATTTAAGTTACCTCATTTTTACTAGAGACTAAAGAGCCAATTTCATTTAATTTTTATATCCTCCATGATTACAGCTAATTCTAGTACTTACACCATTTAATTTTTAAAGCTTCTTCCTGTTCAGAAGGGAATGACTGCAAATCAAATGAGTGCATTTCTTTCCTAATTCTTGTTGACTTTCCTACAAAAACGGGGGCAAAACAGTTCTAGAGCACTTAAAAGGAAATCATGCTGTCATAGAAACTAATGCGATGAGGTCTAGAAAAACCAGGGAGAGTTACTATATTGCTTTTTTTAAAAGGAGATATTTCTTTAAACATGTCAAGTATTGTTATACTTAGGTACAGTTAAAAGAATTTGTCTTTAGGTCACAGACAAGTTTGAGCAGCCAGCTAACCTGATAATAAGGTTATAAGATCTGATGAGAAAATTTACAAAGTGACCAAAATGTAATTTGGACTATTCCTATGGCATTATATAAAGGCATGTGCACATAATAGTATTAGAGATAGCCAGGATTATCGTAGGAAGGAGTTAATTTGAATGGCTTTAGGCTCACTGGTGAGACTGAGTGATGGCTAATACTCCAAAGCATGTTTTGCAAACAAGTGGTTCTGTGGTGTTTTAGCAAGTGTTTCTTGAAAGGGGAAAAAGTCTTTTTTTTCAGTAAGCTTGGAAAATTCTTGGTTACACAAAGTACAGCCTGTTTTTCATTTGATATATGACTTCTCAGTGCCTTATTTTACTAAGATATGTTATTTTGGTCTCCAAGATAAAGGTGTAGAGTATAGTATTTTCCACAGTTGTTGAACATTGGCACCTCTTCTTTTTTTTTAAAGAATTGTCTTGTGGGACATGCTTCCATGGAAAGAAGCACTGATAAATTCTTGGGTAATGATCAGTTATTACTAATTATTATTGTGTAATAAAACTGTGTATCAGTAAATAATAACATCTTTACTCTTTTAGCTTATAATTTATCCTTAAGAGAAATTTAAGTTCTTTTAAACATTTTCTAAACATTTTTAATGATATATTCTTACTTTTGCAAAACCAGAAATATAAATAATATTTAAGATATCCAGACAATCTGGGAGAGGGGATGGTTCATCATATAAAAACAACCTAAGAGATGAACCTGATATCAGATATTTAGAAAACATCAGCCATGCATCCGGGCATTTAAAGGAGAGTAAAGATAGCTCAAGATTAGTAAATGGTGGTAGTGGTGGTGGTATAAGGAATCTGAAATTTGGCCACAGTGGGTTCAGTGTCAGGTGGAATAAGAAGAAAAACAGTAAGTAGTGCTCATTTGTCTTTCACTAGCAGCTTCTGGGAATGGGCTCTGGCACCTGGCTGCCTTTTTTTTTAAAATTAAAAAAATGAAATATAGGTGATGTAAAATATTGTTTAAATTACAGGTGTACAAGATAGTAATTCATAATTTTTGAAGTTACAGCTTATTATAAAATTTATAGTTATTAAAAATATTGGCTATATTCTCTGTGTTATATAGTATATATTCTTGTAGCTTATTTATTTTATACATAATAGTTTGTGCCTCTTAATTCCCTGACCCTATTTTAGCCCCTGCCCCCCATTCTCTTTCCTAACTGATAACCACTAGTTTTGTTCTCTATATTTGTGAGTCTGTTTCCTTTCTGTTATATTCACTAGTTTGTTGTATTTTTTAGATTGCACATGCAGATGATATCATATAGTATTTGTCTTTCTCTGTCTGATATATTTTGCTTAGCATAATAGCCTCCAAGTCCATCTATGTTGTTGCAATTGGCAAAATTTCATTCTCTGCTATATAGCTGGCTACCGTTTTTGAGTAGCTGTGGAGTTTGCTGGAAGGCAGCTACTCCAGTTACTCAACAGGACAACTTCAAGTGTACTCTCCTGGCAAACTTTGACATCCTAGAGTAGTGATTCTGGGCTTTTTTTTTTTTTAGTGTAAAAAATTTCTGATCTCTTGCATACAAGTGCTTTTCTCAGTTTGTATCCTTGTCATGGTCCGGTAATGAAGAGCTGACTTTCCAGTACTGATCCTCAGACTGCACCAGCAATGTTTCTAGATTATCACCACTTCTACCTTGCTCTCAACTTGAAACTGCCCCAAATTCTTCCTTCTGAAAACTAAACCATTTTTTCTACAACTAGAGAAAAAAGTAATTTGAAAATATAAATGCTGTTTCTGTATCAGATTGTAATTTTGGTAATTTGTGGACCTGTAGACATTAAAAAAATTGGGGGGTGGTTATTTGGTAAATCGAATAATTGGCTTTCAAAAGGAAATTGAGTGTGTCTTAGAAGTTTCACTGATATAAAGGATGTAGAATACAGTTTACAAATAATAATACATATATAATACTCTTTATTATAAATTCTCTGTGACCAATTGATTCTCACAGAATACCTTCCTCGATTTTTTTTCCCCTGAACTCTTGTATCTGTAGCCAAACTATGCTTGCAGTTGATGAGCAAATATATTTCTTAGAGGGATGTTAATTGACTATTTTTTATGCTAATGAGTTAGCACTGTATTCATTTAGGAAAACAACAAAGAAAGATGAATGTTGGAACTTTATTGTAACTTCTTTGATGAATTGGATAACAGTTTTTGAATACTGTAAGAATATTTCCTCAGTTTTTGTACTATTTACAGTATAATAGCTATGAACATGAAACACTTATATTTAATGTGGTTATTAACATTCTCTCCATCACTTTCATAAGTATATTTGACAGTCAGCATAATAATACATCGTGCCTTGATTTGTAGTACTTGCCAATTTCCATGGTGTAAATATTTCCACCGTGGCCAATTTCCGGCTATCCATGTGATGTGAAGTGGGAGGATATGCACAGTGACACATCATTATGTAGTAGTTCCACTGTACAGATTCAAGAGAGGTAAAATAACCTCGCAACACAGGTAATAGTACAGTGTAGTAAAACAATTAGGGAGTATTAAGTTTTGAGTGTTTTTTACCCTTTTTCATATAATCATTTAACTTTATTTTTATAATTTAATTTTTAATAATAGCTGTTTAACAATTATCTTATGGAATTCCTACAAATTTATCAATCGGGTGTTTTAAACTGGTACAAGCTAGCTCCAGCACACTGCTGCATCGCCTGTTTCTTATTTTGCCATGTAAGGACATTTATTTCTAATTACTGTGATTTCATGAGAGGAGTATCATCTCTGAATATAGGAAAAACCCTAAGAAAGACAACTTGAAGCATCAGCATTGTTCTTATGTTTTACATTTCTGCAATGCAGTATTTTAAATGGCATCGGAGCTGGACCAGTATTCTGGATAGTATGGCAACATTCGAATGAAGCTAATTTTTACTTAAGTCTAGTGAATATGTACCAGGGATCACCCAGATACTTTTCTGTTTTGATAGAGACAGTGACTTACTGTTAGTCTTACAAATTTCATAATCTAAATGGGTGAGGAGAGGCTCTCACAGATAAGAAAGTATGTAGAAAACAAACCGCAAAGACTTAAACTTTTGTGTAGGCGTTTATTTTTTTTTTTAACCTTCCACGTTGAGTGAGTAGGTAGATGCTGCCTAAGAGCTATTGTTACTCTGGGGCTGTTATTTTTGAGCTGTAGGATAGTCCTTGAGCACTACTTCCTGCAGTTTATGAGGTATACTTTTTTTTTACACTTCTTTTCCCGTCTTTTCCTTCCTCCCACTTCAATGCTGAATTACCACCAACTCAGTGGCTTAAAACAATACCTGTTTGTTAGCTCTCAGTCTATAGGTCGGAAGTCTGGTGTTTCAGTTCTCTGGTGCTGGGTGCTCAGAATATCACAAGGGTGAAATCAAGGTGTCAGACAGCCTGTTTTCATCTCTAGCTCACGGCTCTCTTTCTAGCTCATTGTTGTCATCAGTACAAATCAGTTCCTTGCAGTTATAGAACTGAAGTCTCCATTTTCTCATCATCTGTGAGCCAGGTACCAAACCTTCTCAGCTACTAGAGGCCTTCTTTACATCCTTGCCTTCGTGTCAGCAGTAGCGGGTCAAATTCTCCTGCCTCAGATCTCTCTGACTTCCCCTGTTGTCACTAGACAGAGAAAAATTTTCTGCTCTTAAAAAACTTATGTGGTTATATAGAGCCCAAGACACACCCCATAATTTCCCTTTCGATGAACTCAAAGTCAACTGATTAGTAACTCTATCTTGTAACATAATCACAGGAGTGACACTCCCCCATCATCTTCACAAAGGAGGGACTTACATAAGGATTAGTGATAACTGGGAGTGATAGAATTCTGTCAATCTGTCAATTCTGTCAAACAAATACTAACTATATCTCATTTAAACGTAATGAAGGCTATGTTAAAACTTTCCATATAGTGATAAAACTTTAGAAATTATATTTGAACCCAATAGTTATTTCCTTCAGGACAGAAATTAATTTTTATTATACATAAAAATTTAATCTCTTGAATTAGCAACTTAAAATGACGGAGCGGAGGTACTGATGTGTAGAAAACAGTGAAGTAAAATAGTGAAGACAAGATTGTATTGTATTTTATTCTTAAGTCTAGGTAGTAATTATTTACTTAAAATATATTACAGAGAAAACTTATTTTGAACACTATCTAAATAGTGGATCAGAAAACCAGTTCAAAGATATCTAAACATTATCTAAAAAGGAAATACCTAATATACATGTATAAAATATAAAGCCTTGTGTCTGAACAGGTAGTCCAACTAATATGTTTATCCAAGAAGAGGGAGTTTCGCCAAGCTAGTGGGGAAAAGGTTGAAATTCATAGTAAATAAAAATTATTCTAGGAGTTCCCATCGTGGCTCAGTGGTTAACGAATCCGACTAAGAACCATGAGGTGCGGGTTCGATCCCTGGCCTCGCTCAGTGGGTTAAGGATCCAGCGTTGCTGTGAGCTGTGGTGTAGGTCGTCCATGCGGCTTAGATCCCGAGTTGCTGTGGCTGTGGGGTAGGCCAGCGGCTACAGCTCCAATTAGATCCCTAACCTGGGAACCTCCATATGCCGCGGGTGAGGCCCTAGAAAAGACCAAAAAAAAAATTATTCTTTATTGAAAAACCTGGCTTATAAAGAAATAGTTAAGCAAAGATTATGGCAAAATTTATTGCATTATTGATAACAATGGAAACACTGACATGAAGAAAAATGTACAAAAATCAACCAGTGGTCTAATTATGATATGTCCATATAATGAAAAACTTGCTTGAACTTACTCATCCACCGTTTATTGAATGCCTACTATATGCCAAACATTTTATTCAGTTCTGAATGAAATAATATACTACGCATCAAAAAATAATTTGAAGAATAACTAATGACTTAGAGTATGTTCATTACGTAATGTTAAGTGCTATAAAACTAAATTTATTAAATACAAATGTAGTTTTATTACTGATACATGTAGAAAAAATTGAAGAAAATAAATGCATTTTAAAGAATTAAATTTTGGGAGTTCCCGTCATGGTGTAGCAGAAACAAATCAGACTAGGAACCATGAGGTTGTGGGTACAATCCCTGGCCTCACTTAGGAGATTAAGGATCTGGCGTTGCCGTGAGCTGTGGTGTAGGTTACAGATGCGGCTAGGATCTGGCGATGCTGTGGTTGTGGTGTAGGCCAGCAGCTGTAGCTCCAATTTGATTCCTAGCCTGGGAACCTCCATATGCCGCGAGTGTGGCCCTAAAAAGCAAAATAAATAAATAAATAAATAAATTTTGAATGGTCCTTTCTTTTCATTTTTCTTAATCATGATTGTAAAGAGGTTAAAAGCCTTTTATTCTTAGCTACTCCCCAAATTTACACTCTGCTTTTCAATAAAACATTCCTGAGTTCATGTAACAGCTGTGTGAACATGTTTGTTTTGACTTTCTGACATATAAATTATTTTGACAAAATTTTTTAAATGTCATAAACTGATGTATATTAAAACATAGTGTAATATATAGTGTGGGGTATTTTTCCAGTGCTATATAGCTATATTTTTTTCTAAGTTATTCTGAAAACAAAGCTTTGAATTTAAAAAAAATGAATAAAAGAGGAAAATGTCTTTTACTCTCAAGTAAGAGAAAAAGAGCATGGTTTGATTATTTTGGACCAAAATGGCCTTCTGTTCAGGTGGAAGGAGAAAGGGGCAAGTGGGAAAGGCAAGTTACATTTAGGAAGTTTCTAATAAAGGTCAGACACTGTATAATGCAAAATTTATTATTTCACTTTATTTCATCTTGGTATTCATCTGGGTTAGATATTATTTCACTTTATTATTATATTTATTTATTTATTTTTGTCTTTTGTCATTTTAGGGCCATACCCGAGGCATGTGGAGGTTCCCAGGCTGGGGTTCTAATCGGTAGCCTCCGGCCTACACCACAGCTCATGGCAACGCCAGATCCTTAACCCACCGAGTGAGGCCAGGGATCAAATCCGTAACTTCATGGTTCCTAGTCAGATTCAATTCCGCCAAGCCAGGACAGGAACTCCTCACTTTATTTTTTAATTGTTTTTCTTTTTTGTCTTTTTAGGGCTTCACATGTGGCATATGGAGGTTCCCAAGCTAGGGGTCGAATCCGAGCTGCAGCTGCTGGCCTACACCAGAGCCACAGCAACCCCAGATCCAAGCCGAGTCTGTGACCTACACCACAGCTCATGGCAATACCAGATCCTTAACCCACTGAGCGAGGCCAGGGATCGAATCTGCATCCTAATGGTTCCTGGTCAGATTTGTTTCCTCTGAGCCATGGCCAGAACTCCTTATTCCATTTTAAAATGTGAAGATTGAAGCTCAGAAGGTTAAATAGACTTGACTGAAGACACAGAATTAGTAAGTGCCAGAGCCAGTATTCTCGTCTGTGACCACAGGTTTCCTATTATATTTTTGGTAGGAGAATGGAAATTTAATTTAATTGTATACTTTCAGTAGTTGTACAGTTTCAGTGGAGATTTTAGGTGTGATGAAAGGACCTAGAGTAATATGCAAAATGTCTTTTTTTTTTAATAACCAAACACCTTTCCATCCAACATTTGAGGTTTGATTTAATGGTGAGAGATGAAAAGCAAAAAACAGGATACTTTAATATAGACTTATTATTTAAAAAGGTCAACAGCTTATTAAGATGCCAAAACTAGATATTTTATAATTATGCCGTACGTAACTATTCTTCTTAGTTATGTTTCTGTGAAGAAAGTATTTAGGGTTATACCTTTCAGTGTGATAATGACCTGTAAAATATAGCTTTTTAGGAGTTTCCTTGTGGGGCTGTGGGTTAAGGATCTGGGATTGTTACTGCAGTGACTTGGGTTGCTTCTGTAGCACAGTTTCAGTCCCTGGCCTGGGAACTTGCACGTGCTGCAGGTGTGTCCCCCTCCCCCTGTTAAAAAAAAAAAATATATATATATATTTAAATTAATTAAAATTTAGTTTCTCTGTTGCAATAGCCACATTTCAAATACTCAATAGCTACATGTGACTAGTAGCTATTGTACTGCACAGTACAAATATAGGACACTACCGTGATCATGAAGTTCTGTTGGACAGTGCTGACCTAGGTCCTTCATTTTTATTTTATAAAAAAATAATTTGGTTTTAAAGCTTTAAAATATTTTCTTTTAGGCGTTCCCTAGTGGCTTGGTGGTTTAGGGATCCAGATGGCCAATAGGCACATGAAAAAATGCTCAAAATCGCTAATTATTGGAGAAATGCAAGTCAAAACCACAATGAGGTACCACCTCACACCAGTCAGAGTGGCCGTCATGAATATGTCTACAAATAAGAAATGCTGCAGAGGGTGTGGAGAAAAGGGAACCCTCCTGCACTGTTGGAGGGAATGTAAATTGGTACAGCCACCGTGGAAAACAGTATGGAGGAACCTCAGAAAACTAAATACAGAATTTGAAAGGAGAATATGTGCTTGATTTGTCAGGGTATTAAAAAAATATCTTATCCAGCGTCATTAGTAACCTGAGTTGTATAAGGGGAGAGTATTTGTCATTTAGACTTGTAGGGAAGTGATTCTCAGCGGTGGGAAGATGACGCCCAAAGCCTAGTATTTTCAGGACACTTCAAATAGTTGAGTATGACTGAAGGATGAGGGACAGTACCAGAGAGTCAGCTGAAGACAGTCAGCTGAAGAGGTGGAAAAAATGGAAGGTTTGGGCCTTTAACTTAATGACACTGGGGAGCCATTGGAGGATTTTAAGTCAGGAGCTGATTTGAACAGGTTTTCAGTATAGATACTTTTGTGCAGTATTATATTGAGTATGGATCTGAGGGACATAAGAGAACTGTAGTTTAAGAGGAAAGGTGGTGAGGAACTTAACTATGGTACTAATGCTGCGTGTAAACAGGAAGATGAGGAATGTTAAGAAAAACAAAAAATGCTCAAGATTTGTTAAGCTATTAAACTATTGTAGAGGAAAGTCCAGATTTCTAACTTGGATGATTGAGTGAAAGGGAGAGACCCAGGTTTTGGGGGTCAGATACTGAGTTCTGTTTTAGAAATGTGAGCATGAGGGCCTTGGGAGCATCCAGTTGGATAGATCCATGTGTATTTTAGAAGAAAAGTCTGGATTATAGTTATAGATTTAGAGGTCCACAGACTTAGGTGGTAGGGAAATTGAGGTGGGTAGCATCAGATCGCATTACACCAGAAGAAAATGTAAAGTCTGGGTTATAGTTATAGATTTAGAAGTCAGCAGATCTAAGTGGTAAGGAAAGTGAGATGGGTAGCATCAGATCGCATCACACCAGAAGAAAATGTAACTGGGAAGAAAAAAGATCCAGGGACAGGATTTTGGAAAGTACCAGTACATAAAAGGGATTAATGACATATCTGTGTCTTCTTTGTTGTAAAATGAAATTATAAATGTTTGGATCCACAAGGAGCTTATTTTTGTTTTTTAATGGATTTAATGGGTGAATGTATATTTAATTGTAGTGAAAACACATCTGCTTAATGTGTAAGTGCATAAAATGTAATATGAACTGTAAAAGTATACTGAGACTAAAAATACCTCAGTTTCAGATAATAGAGACATTTTAGTTAATATGTATTTGCACAAGACTAAAAACAATAAGCATCCTATAATTATATATATAACATTTACATAAAAATAAATAAATAAATGAATAAATAAATAAACAAACACACCTGGACCAAAAAATCCTGGATTTATGAACTTGGCAGCAAGGGACATTGCATATTGTGTGGAATCTTGGAGCATCTCACAAGGGAGTGTTAGAAAAGACTTATCATCAGATTGGGGTTTATGTTAAGTGATTTGTGGGAAAGGTCGAGGAAGTGAGATTTTGCTCTAGAGTGGATGCTGTGAGAAGAAAGGAATCATTCTGTGATTGATTAGTTATCTTAATAATTCTTATCTAGAAGGCAGGAAGAACCCGGTGGGCTCTAATTGGAATTGGTAAGAAGTAGACAAATTAGACAGAAAAGGGGAATGTTTGACCATTTTTTGGTTTGGACAGTGTTTTTGTTTCTTGTTTTTGTTTCTGTTCAGATAAAGTCACAGAGTGGCCTTGTTTGGTATTGGTGTTCCCTGAAAAGGTTTACGTTCAGAATTAAAGTGTTAATGTTATGCCCACCCTGGAGTAACAGCGAGTGCCAAGCCAACTCCCAGCAACATAGCACCTGACTCTTAGTGACAGGCCAGCCCCCAGCTGTCAGGGGCTGCTTTTGTGTTTGTCAGTCTATAACACAGATAAGCGGAGAGGAGATTTCAGCAGAGGCACGGTGGCAAAGACAAATGTTGGGTGTCATTAGGAAGTACTCTAGTAAGTCTGAGTACAAAGAAGTTAGTAACTAAAGGACGTTAGGTTACCCCAGAAGGGCAAGGAGAGACCAGTTGGTGAATGGTTTTAGATGATCAACTTAGATTATAGGTTTGTTTTTTTGTGTGTGTCTTTTTAGGGCTGCACCCACAGCATATGGAGGTTCCCAGGCTAGGGGTTGAATCGGAGCTGTAGCCGCTGGTCTACACCATAGCCACAGCAACGCAGGATCCAAGCCACGTCTGCAGCTTACACTACAGCTCGCCACAACCCCAGATCCTTAACCCACTGAGTGAGGCCAGGGATTGAGTGAGCATGGATGCCAGTCACATTCGTTTCCACTGAGCCACGACAGGAACTCCAACTTAGAATACAGTTTGGGTAGATTACTAAACCAGGTTATGGTATAGTGAGTATCTGTGGGGTAATACAACTGCTTCTAAAGTATATTTTCATACGTTGCTGTTGTTATAATTTTATGTTCTGAACTTTAAAAAGTTTTTGGTCAGTGTGCCATCATACATTTTATTCTCGGTTTTTACCTTGTTAGAACATCTTTCCATGAGTGGTATGTGAGACTATCAGTTTTCTCAGGGAAAGACAGTAAAAGCAGTGATAAAAGGGAAATGGCAAGCAGCTTGGAGGAAGAATTCGCAAACCTCTGTTACTGATAAATGGAGTAAAGGAAGAGGAGAATAAAAAATTCTCAACCCTTGAAAGTGACAGAATCGAACTATTCTTAGATACATAGTTTCTTCACTGCATAATACAGTATCAACAAAGCTGTGAAACACCCACCAATGCTATTTCTATAAGACATCCTAAAAGTTGCAAGGTACAAGTGATTATTAAAGGGATAATGTGTGTTTTTAGGTTGAAAGGTTTAACATTTGGTGGTAGAAAATAATGATGCAGTAGACTTTGCTGGTGGTAACAGTTCATACTTAGCACTAAACTCAGAATTTATAATCTGCATGTGGCTAGGTTCACATCCCATAAAAATGAGTCTGAGAGCAGTAGTGAAGGCTGACACTTCCGGGTTTAGATGTCCAGCATCCATCCCCATTAGCTTGGTGCATTCATCGGAAGGAGCACTTATCTTTCATCCTTAATTTATTCCCTGGTGCCTTTTTGATGAGATTTTCTCCTTTAGATGCCTTTGAAAAAACTGTCTTATTTATACACAGTAATAAACTGAGGAGAGAAAGCTTCCGTTATTGGAGATGTCTGGTTGTTCAAAGATTGTTTTAAACATTTTAATACTGTAAATTGTAAGTAGTTTTGTTACCCACTTAATTTGTTTTTAATCATATACAGAATAGTTTTAGATACAGTATATAATACAAATCAAACCATATTATAGCAGAATACTAAAGTGAATATGCCTAATTCCAGTCCCATAATTTTAAGTATTTCATGTTTTAAAACTTCATCAGGAAAAAATTTAGAAACGGTTGAAGTTCATTGTGGTAGAATTTAACCTATCATCTAATTCAAGTCCTGAGACTACATTTCATTCATAAAGCATACATTTCAAAAAAAGAATGTAGTATTAATTAATATTTTATCATTTTATTTAGATCTGTCAGTGTTAAACCTTAAGAGGAGATGTGCTTAACAATGAACATAGCCTGAAATAATTTAGGATTAAATGATTTACTTTATCTAATTTTACTCTTAGTATGATTGTTAAAATATAGACAAAAATAGCAAATTAAATTTGTGATTTGAAACTTTTTTGACCTTTGCTATTTATATTTAGCTGCTTTTTTCTTTCCAAACGTGCCAGCTGTGTTATGTTACAACTGCATGTATAAAAAATTAATTTCTTCTTGCTTGTTCATTTCCTCTTAGGATCCAATATCATTAATCATTCACTGACATTGACACTTAAAGTCAATTTTATATTTAGATGACCTATTGTTTATAAAAGTAATGATGGTTACTTATTTTATGAGTGAAATCTTTTATTCCACTTATCTTTTAATTTTGCAAAAGTACAGTTTAGTTACACAGTGGAGTCTTACCCATTTAAGTAAAGTGAGTAAATTATGTGTAAATTAATATGTACATATCCAGATTTTTTTATGTTGTGCTTGACCATAGATCTTTTTCATATTAACTCTATTTTTATTTTTAATTAGATTTAAATAGCTTGTAGAAACTTATTAGGAAATTCAAAGGCAAATTGCAGAGTAAGATAATTATTTACAGTGCAGAGGCAAAGGATTAATATCCTTACAATATAAAGAAGTCTGGTGACTTAGTAAGAAAAAAAAATATATCCTCATAGAAAACGGGCAGAGAATGGGGACATAAAAATTTATAAGTTTAACCAGAAATGAAAGAAGTGTAAGTTTAAAAATAGCATTTAATAGGAGTTCCCGTCATGGCTCAGTGGTTAAAAAACCTGATCAGCATCCACGAGAATGAAGTTTCCACCCCTGGCCTCGCTTGGTGGGTTAAGGATCCGGTGTTTGCCGTGAGCCGTAGTGAAGGTTGCAGACGCGCTGCTGGCTACAGCTCGGATTGGACCCCTGGCCTGGGAACCTGCATATGCTGCGGGTACGGCCCTAAAAAGAGAGAAAGACAAAAAAAATAGCATTTAATAGATTAAAGTTTGGCGATATTATTATTTTAGTCATCAGACTTGATAGTAGTAAAGATGCAAAGACGTGGTCAATCTTAACATATCTCTGGCGGAGACATGTGCTAATAAAAGTTTCTAGGGTATAATTTGGCAATACATTGGTAATACATGTCAAAAGCCTACAAATAATTAGGATAGATGTACACAAAGGTTTTTTTCATAGCGCTTTTTGTTGTTGTTGTTGTCTTTTTAGGGCCGCACCCGCAGCATATGGAGGTTCCCAGACTAGGGGTTGAATCAGAGCTTAAGCTGCCGGCATGCGCCACAGGCACAGCAACATGAGATCTGAGCGGTGTCTGCGACGGACACCACAGTTTTCGGCGATGCAGATCCTTAACCCACAGATCAAGGCCACGGGTCGAAACTCTGTCCTCATGGATGCTAGTTGGGTTTGTTACAACTGAGCAACGTCAGGAACTCCCATAGCACTTTTTGTAATAACAAAGAATTGGAAAGAATTAATATTCCTCATTAGGTAATTAGTTAAGTAGTGAACATCCATGTAATGTAATATTGTGTAACCAATTTTTAAAAAATATTTTCCAACTTTGATTGTTAAACTATATTCAGAAGTGCCCCTGTTTTCCTTGGAGCAGGGGGAGATCGAGGACAAATTCATTCTGTGCAGTTTTGTCTGTATCTGTTTTTGATTTTGTTTTTATTAAGGTGTAATTAACTTACAATATAATATTTGTTTCAAGTGTACCACATAGTGATTCGATATTTTTTATACTACAAAATGATCACGACGATAAGCCTAGAAACCATCTGGCCCCAAAGTTGTTGCAGTATTGTTGGCTGTATTCCCTAGACTATACGTTACAGTCCCATGGCTTATTTATTTTATAACTGGAAGTTTATACCTCTTAATCTCCTTTACCTAATTCACTCATCCCCCCACCTCCCTCCCCTCTGGCACCCATCAGTTCTCTATATCTAAGAGTTTGTTTCTGTTTGTTACCTTTGTTCCGTTTCTCAGTTTCCACATATAAGTGAAATGATATTGTATTTGTCGTTCAGTGTCTGACTTATTTCCTTTAGCATAATACCCTCTGGGTCCATCCATGTTGTCATAAATGGCAAGATTTCATTCTTTTTTTTTTTTTAATTTAAGTTTACTGGGGAATAGTTGACCTGCAGTGCTGTACCAACTTCAGGTGTAGAGCAAAGTGAGTCAGCTACAAGTACACATATATCCCTTCTTTTTTCCATATAGGTTCCCGCAAACCACTGAGCAGATTTCCTCGTGACATACAGCAGACCGCTGTTAATCATCTGTTCTATACAGTAGTGCGTAGATGCTATTCCCAACGTGCTAATTCTTCCCTTGCCTGCCATGGCTTCCCCCATGGCAGTCATAAGATTGATTTTGAAATCTGTGAGTCTGTTTCTAGTCTATAAACAAATTCCTTTGTATCACTTATTAGACTCCACACATAAGTGATATTATATGATACGTGTACTTTTCTGTCTGATGCGCTTCGCTCTAGGTCCATCCATACTGGCAAATGGGATTACTTTGCTCTTCCCTATGCTGAACAATACTCTACTGCATATACGCACCATATCTTCTCTCTTCATTCCTCTGTCGATGAACGTCCAGGTCACTTCCATGTCTTGGCCACTGTAAGCAGCACTGCAGTGAACGTTGGGGTACACACATCCTCTCGAACAATGTTTTTTTGTGGATATATGCCCAGGAGTAGGATTGCTGGGTCATATGGTAGTTCTATATTTAGTTTTTTAAGGAACCTTCATACTATCCTGGAGGACAGTGGTTAACATTCCCACTGACAGTAGGAGGATTCCTTTTTCTCCACAACCTTTTGTGCATTTATTGTTCGTAGACTTTTGATGATTGCCACCCTGACGGCCATTAGGAAGATTTTGTTCCTTTTTGTTTGTTTGCTACTTGTTTTAGGGCTGCACCCATGGCATATGGAAGTTCCCAGGCTAGGGGTCAAATCAGAGCTGTAGCTGCTGCCTGTGACACAGCCACAGCAACACTAGATCCAAGCTGCATCTGCAACCTACACCACAGCTCATGGTAATGCCAGATGCTTAACACACTGAGTGAGGCCAGGGATTGAACCTGTGTCCTCATGGATACTAGTTGGGTTCGTACTGCTGAGCCACAATGGGAACTCTGAAAATGCTTCTTTACCCTAGAATAATAGCAGTAACTATAGGATATACTACATGCCAGGCACTGTGCTAAGCGGTTGATGTATGCTAACTCACCTAATCTTTGTAACAACCCAATTTAGGTGCCATTATTACATAGAGAGCCTAAGTAATATGACCAACTGGATGTATCTCCTTTTGTTTTCAAAGAATTTCATTTTCCTTAACCCCAGTCCATATCACTAATTGCCTTAAATTTCAGAAATAGTTTACAGATGGTATATGTGAAAACATATAAATACGTTGAGAGATTTCTCGTGGTGCAGCAGAAACGAATCCAAGTAGGAACCATGGCATATGTTGACATGTTTGTATATATTTTATATTTTGCTCATTTTTCAGTTTTTATTGTCATCTGTTAGAAGCCTTTGACCTGCAACTGCTATTGCTTCACTCATTGCCACCATTTTATGCAGAAAGGACACAAGAGGATCTTTTAAGTCAGTCTGATGCCCATTCTCTCTCTCTTTTTTTTTTCTTTTGGCTTTTTAGGGCCACACCATGGCATATGGAGGTTCCCAGGCTAGGGGTGCTGTTCCTACAGCCACAGCAACGCAGAATCCAAGCCACATCTGCGACCTACACCACAGCTCATGGCAACGCTGGATCCTTAACCCACTGAGTGATGCCAGGGATCAAACCTGTGTCCTCATGGATGCTAGTCACATTCATTTCTGCTAAGCTACAACGGGAGCTCCTGGTGCCCATTCTTATTAAAACATTTTAGAAGCCTGTCTGTGGTAGCCTTGGCCCTGAGTTACTGTGTTTGCTTCAAAGTAAGCTGAGTACCATACTTACATGGAAAGTGTCTACGTGCTGTGCCTCTGGAATAAATATAAATCTTTTGCCCTTGGAACATACACAAATCACAGCTTTTTGTACTCAAAGGTGGCATTTCTTTTGGTATTATTTCCTGGTCCAGAATTCCCACTGTCAGCAAGATTTCTGCTTGACTTATTTATAGTAGTAACCAGTTGCGTGAGCCATCCACATACTGTCTTATCTGTGATCCTGGGGGCCTTCTCAGAGCTAGGTGAAAAAGCTGGGAGTGAGTGGTCTGAGTGCCTTTTGAGACCAATCATTTTCAGGAATATGCTTTTTTTTTTTTTTTTCCAGCAGGAGATAGTTCATTTCCAAAATGCTGTTTAAGCTTGTTGAGTGTCAGGAAAAAAATTACCAAGATTCTAAGGGAAAAAGGGACATGTATACGAGATAGGAAGAGTTATTACCAAGGGCAATGAAGTGCTCAGAACGACTGGGTAAAGGAGATTGGAGACTCTAAATAGAGGGTAAAAATACTGGTGAAAATATCACAGAAATTTTAACAGTATTACTGAAAGATGATAAGCTAATGAAAGAAATACTATGATATCCCTATGAGTAAAATGAGCCCTTCTCCAAGATGTTCTCCATAGTAAAAAAAATTCATATTCCTAGCTGGAAGTTAATTTCTTTGGCAAGTACTTAAATGTTAGAGAAAGGGAAGGAGGAGTAAAATACACAGCACGGTCATAGGTTAATGAAGTCCTTGCTTAAAATCTGCATACTTTTTCTTTTGTCTCCGGTTATTTGGAGCAATTTGTAGGAATGCAGGCGTTATAACGGGGCAGAGCTGGGTCATCGCCTTACGTGTGTCCAGTGACTTATCCAGTGAAAGAATGAGAACAGAGTTGTGGGACTTGTCTCATGCCTGGAAAGATTCCCTGGGGCTTTGTGACCCTTCTGTGGTCATCGGAGCAGGCTGGGCACTTAAAGGGATCCTCTGATTTTTTTTTTTTTTTTTCAGAGGAGGAGGGTTGTTCGTTTTTTTGCCCAGCTTTGCTCCCATGATGTGTATATCCTGCTCTCTGATGCATAGATTGGAAAAAGAAGATGGTTAGGTGGTCATGCCATCAGTAAAAAAATTCAAAATAACATTATCCCTTTGTCACACTGAACAGTAGAGAGATGTGATCTATTTCCTTTCTTTCTTCACTTTTTTTTTTGTCCTTTCTAGGGCCGCACCAGTGGCATATGGAGGTTCCCAGGCTAGGGGTCTAATCAGAGCTGTAGCTGCCGGCTTACGCCACAGCCACAGCAACGCGAGATCCGAGCCGCATCTACAACCTACACCACAGCTCATGGCAATGCTGGATCCTTGACCACTGAGCAAGGCCAGAGATCAAACCTGCGCCCTCGTGGGTGCTAGTCGATTTGTTTCCGCAGAGCCAGGACGGAGATGGAAATTTCCGTGATCCATTTTCAAACCTCCTTTGCAAAGTAGCTCTCAGATCTCTATGACTTAATTCTAAAAGTGCACTGTCCAAGGTGGGAGTCACTAGCTTGATTGGGTATTTAAATTTAAATTAATAAAAAATATTAAATTTTATATATTTATAAAATGTATAAATATTTATAAATATATAAAATCTATTTTATATATTTAATGTTAGGAGCACTAACAGTCTTTCAAGTGCTGGTTAGCAGTTACCATCTTAGCTCAAATGTAGAGTGTTTCTATCATTGCATAAAATTCTCTTGGTCTGCAGTCCTCTAATAAGGTTTATCTTTTGAGGCAGTCATTGAGTTTGCCTTATCCATAGCTTTTAAAGTGTAGGTTTATTGAAGAGAAACGATTGTGTTTTTTCAAGTTGAGCACTGTTCTTACAACTTTGATGATACATAACAATGACAGTGGATTTATGAGTTAGCTAACTTTACTTTGAGGGGAGTTCCGTTCGAGTTATTCAGTAATGGCAATATGCTGTGTTAAGCTGTAAAATTCTATCAAGGTGGGCTTGTGGGAAACTGCATTATGAAGGTCGAGAAAAAGAACACTAACTTTGAAAGACAGGAAATGTGATCTTGTCCTGGCTTTGCCACTAACTACTTGCAAGATTTTGGATATTTAATTTTACAAAGTTAACTTGGGATTTAATTTCTTTTTCTCAAAATTATAGGTTTAAATGAAAAAAAATTTTTTGTTTTGTTTTTTTAGGGCTGGCCCTG
This sequence comes from Catagonus wagneri, assembly GCA_004024745.2. Taxonomy (NCBI): domain Eukaryota; kingdom Metazoa; phylum Chordata; class Mammalia; order Artiodactyla; family Tayassuidae; genus Catagonus; species Catagonus wagneri. The sequence goes on from PVHT020000080.1 coordinate 4,326,197, forward strand.
TGGCCTGTGGATGTTCCCAGGCTAGGGGTCAAATCAGGGCTACAGCCACCAGCCTGTGCCACGGCAACACCAGATCTGAGCTGCCTCTGCAACCTGTACTGCAGCTCATGGCAACACCTGATCCTTAACCCACTGAGCCAGGCCAGCGATCGAACCTACAACTTCATGGTTACTAGTTGGATTCGTTTCCCTTGCGCCATAATTGGAGCTCCCTAAATGAAATATTTTTAAACTCTTTTGTTATGATATTTAATTCTGGGTCCTTTGATCCCTAAGTACAACTTTTATCACAGGCCTATGGTTTTGAATGAAAGAGGTAATACAAAGAGAAAAAAAAGGTGTTAAGGAAGCTTTTAAGAGAACCAGGCCCTTATTCACAATCATTTTTAAGATAGAGCATTTAGCTGTAAAAAACCACTAATGGTGGCCCAGGAATATGAGAAGGACTCTATTAGTCTTAAATTATAGCAGATTATCTGAAAATATTGCTTTCATTGTATTCTTTCCTTCTGTGTAAAAACCTTCTTTAGCTTTGGACTCATGCATATCTGTCTTTAGATAGCATTTCCCCATTACTGGCTGTGTGACCTTCAGCAAGTTACATAACCTACCTGCTTCTATTGCCTGTGGGACAAATGAAATGAAGATAACCTTGGAGCCTGCTGTCATTTCAGAGGGAAAGGCACGTAATTACAGTAATAGATGGGAAAGTCTGTTACAGACTTAAAGTCTGCATACTGGGTATTATTAAAAGAGAAAGTGAGGTTGTCTACTTGAGAGCTGGCCAAGGAGAGAAGAGAGCAGTGCAAGGGTATTCCAGGCGGGCTGGCACGCACCTGGGCCCTGGGAAGCAAGGTAAGTAGGTAAAGCATTGAGAAGGAATGTAAGAGTGTGTAAGAGGTAAGCCTGGGAATAGAGGCAGAGACTGGAAAATGAAGGACTAAGAAGTTTAAACTTCATGCTGGGAGTTCCTGTCATGGTGCAGCGGAAACGAATCTGTCTAGTGTCCATGAGGACACAGGTTCCATCCCTGGCCTCACTCAGTGGGTTAAGGATCTGGCGTTGCCATGAGCTGTGGTGTAGGTCACAGACGCGGTTTGGATCCTGCGTTGCTGTGACTGTGGCTTAAGCCGGCTGCTGTAGCTCCAATTTGACCCCTAGCCTGGGAACCTCCATATTCCGCAAGTGTGGCCCTAGAAAAGCAAAATACAAATAAATAAATAAACAAACTTGATGCTGAACACCGGGGATACACTGAAATGTTAAGCTCGTACGTATGAGCAGGGCGGTGTAAAGGTGTGCAGAGAGAAGGCACAAACCTGTGCCTCAGGATGTTCATTCTGGAAGCAGCACGGACAATGGGTTCAAGGCAAAGAGACCAGCAGGAAGCTCTTATTCCAGCTCAAGTGAGATACGATGAAGACTTGTATTAGGGAACTGGGGGGAAGAGGCAGATTCCACCCCTTCCTGTTAAAGAAAATCGGTATGAATTGCACTTGGTGGCTGATGGATGTGTGTTGAGGGAGACGGAGGGTTCTGTCTCGGGTGACTAGATGGATGGTCGTCACTTTTCACTGGGTTGAGGGAAGCATTGACTTGACTGAGGTGGTATAGCATGTGTCTCAGGCTGGTCTTGGAGCCGGGGCGAAAATCCTAGCTTTGCTCTTTATTAGTTTTGTGGCCCTGGGCCTGTTCCTTCATCTCTCTGTACCTTCATTTCATCCATTAGGTTCATTTACACATGCGTTATTGTGTGTCAAATGCTTAGAATAGTTCCTGGCGGGTAAGCCCTATGTATCTTTGCTGTTACTGTTATTGGAGGATTGAGTTAGTTAAGTTTTAGACATAGTAAGGGAGAATCTTGTGGAAATACGTAGTGAGCAGTTGATAGATATATGAGGCTGGATGGAGGAGCTCAATAGAGCAGTCTGTGCTGGAAATGCTACAGCGGGAGTTATCACAGAGGTGGTAGTTGAAGTTAAGGGACTATAGAAACTATCCCGGGGAAAGCAGATAGAGTGAGCAGAAGGCCAAGGTAGAGTTGTAGGGTACCCCAATAATTTAGAAGTCAAGGAAGACAGTCTGGGTGTCCCTGAGGGGGAGTGACCAGCGGCTTGAGGAAGAAAATTAGGCCTTAGGATTCTGGATACCAGTGAGGAAGTGATTAATGTCAAATGTGTAAAGCTGGTAAGTGCAATAAAGACTGAAGATTGAAGAGTCCACTGGATACAAAATGAACATTTCTGTAGAGTTTGGGACAGAGGTCCCTTTACCAAGGGCTGAAGAATGAATGGATGAGGAGGCAACAGAGATGGTGAGTTTTGATCTCCTCCTCCTTTTCACTGATTTAAAAAAAAATAGTTTGATCAAAGTCATAGTTAAAAAATCAAAGAGTTTTAAAAAGTGAAATAGTTCTGTAAGGAAAAAATGGAAGGAAAAAAGGACAACCAGTCCTGTGCCCCATTCCTCTGCACCCCACTTCCTATTTTATTGATGAAATGTAAATAAAATTGTCCAGCTGTTTCTTCTGGAATTTACTGCCATGTTTTATTCTATTTCTTTTTCTCCCTAGATGTTATCTGTAGACTTCCTGAAGACTTAGCTACTTCATTTCCTCCATTCTTCAAAAAAAAAAGAATTTAGTACAATTTTTGATTCAATGAATATTTAGTATTTATTGTACCTGCAGTTGTTAACAGAGGAATCATTGTAATGCTTTTTTTCCCTTTTTTTAAAACAGTTTTCAGAGTTAATAACTACTTTTATCTTTTGTTTAATTGGTATTGTTACTGTGTTTCTAAAATATTCAGCAGAACTGGAGAGCTAGTCCATTAGCTTCAAACATCTCAAGAGCATCTCCCAATTTCAGGTTTTTTCCCTTGGCACTTTCCTCCTGGAGTTAATGGTACTCTGGCTCCAGTGTAAATTCTGTTCTTCTCTTCAGGCCTGCTGGATAGCTGTCGTCCTCATGCTTTTTTTTTTAACTCTCATCTTGGGAATTTCCTTTGCCTCCTTACTATTTCTGGAACTCATATTTTCATCCCTCTTGGTTTTATCCCAGGTTTGGATGGAACACATACTTAAACCACTTCCTAAGAAAGAGTGCCATGGAGGTAAACCTTTCAAGATTCCTGTGTCTGTTAGTTTGGCTAGGTATAGAATTCATCTGGCAATACCTTTTCCTCATATTTAAGAATAATTCTCTATCATCTTCTAGTATCTGTTGTTGCTATTGAAAAGTCAGATGCCATTCTGATTCTTGTTTCTTTTTAGAAGACTCCACCTTTCTTTCTCCCTAGAAGCTTTTGGGCTCCTTACCTCCCACCAACCTGGGTTGTTCTGAGGTTTCACAGTGATATGCCAGGTTTTTAAATTAATTTTTTATATGACTTGAGCCTTTCAATGTGAAAATTCATGTCCTTCTGTTATTGGAACTATTCTCAAAATCCTCACCTCCTTTCTTAATTCTTTCTTCCTTGTAACTCCTCTGAGTGGATGCTGTATTCTAAGCTTTTCATTCTTATTCTTCATTTTTGACTTTGTTCCTTTTTGGAGTATTTAATCAATTTTCTAATATGTCTGTTGAATTTTTTAGTGTGTCTAATCATATATTCAATTTCCAAGGGGTCTTTCTTATTTTCAAAAGAACCCTGACTTATTTCGTGAGTGCATTATAATATTTTATCTATCTGAGGATGGCAGTTTCTTAAGTTTTCTTCTTCCTACTTGTCCTGTTTCCTACAGACTTTTTTTCTCTTTGCTTATGTTGGCTTCTTTCTCCCATGTTAAAAGAAAGGTGATTCTTGGCAGTCCATTTTTAAGAGTGACCGAGATGTTTTGTAATGGGACAGTTTTACTAAATGCTTTGAAACCACATAGCATGGATTGCCCTGGTATAGCTGTCATTGTCTCTCACTTGCCAACAAGCGAGATAATGGCAGGTATTTTAGGCTTTGGCTATGGCCACAATGCACTTTTAGTTTCCTTTTTCTGTACCATGCAGGAAAACCTAGGTTATGTTTTGATAGCAGACAACTTCTGATTTTCAGTGTCATACACAGTTCCATCTCTGTCACATGCACAATGTGGTCTTGTACTCTTGGTCCTTACTGCAGGACTCAGGCTAAGTAATGGAGGCTCCATCATGAAACTTGCTTCTCTACTCCTTGAAGCAGGGATGGGTGATGCAGCAGATACTGCACTAGCTCTTAAAGCCTCTACGGTATCTAAGCTACTTCTACTCACATCTCTTTTGTTGATTGATTGATCGATTGTCTTTTTAGGGCTGTACCTTCTGCATATGGAGGTTCCTAGGCTAAGGGTCTAATCGGAGCTACAGCTGCCTGCCTACACCACAGCCACATCAATGTGGGATCCTAGCCACTTCTACAACCTACACCACAGTTCACGGCAACGTGGATCCTTAACCCACTGAAGGAGGCCAAGGATTGAACCTGCATCCTCATGGATACTAGCCGGGTTTGTTAACCGCTGAGCCACAGTGGGAACTTCCACTTCTACTCATATTTCATTGGTGAAAGCAAGTCACATGGCCATGCCTAATTTAAAATACTGGTGAAGTTCAAGCCTACCATTTGCCCAGGGCGAGAAGGCAGCCACCATGTTATTTCCACTTAACACGTGTTCTAAAATTTCTTTATGTTCTTGCTATTTTAATGAATTTTACAATATATATACCCTCTAAGAATGACTTGTCTAAGTTGCCTTCCAGCTTCAAATCTTAGGGGTGTAGGACTTAATAACTGTCACTCATCCTTGAAAACTCATTGAAAATTACTATGCTCAATAAATGCAGTGAAAATAAAAACCACTAATATTCCATCAGAGATGGGAACTATTTTTCTCAATAGCAGTGTATTTTTTTTTAAAGAAATAAATTCTGTGGAGTTCCCACTGTGGCTCAGCAGTTAATGAATCTGACTAGGAACTATGAGTTATGGGTTCGATCCCTGGCCCCGCTCAGTGGGTTAAGGATCCAGCGTTGCTGTGAGCTGTGGTGTAGGTCGCAGACGCGGCTCAGATCCCACGTTGCTGAGCCTGTGCTGTAGGCCAGCGGCTACAGCTCCTATTAGACCCCTAGCCTGGGACCTCCATATGCTACAAGTGCGGCCCTAGAAAAGGTAAAAAGACAGAAAAAAAAGAAAGAAAGAAATTTGGAAGCTTGGCAGAATTGTAGGACATTTTTGTTTCTGTGTTGAATCACTATGAATATTTCACAACTGCTTATGTTCTTAAATTATAAATATCCAATAAGGAGGTTTTAAGTGACCAGAATCCTCAGCGAACTTAAGTGGTCTTTTTTGGTTGAAAATAAACATGTATATTTTTAAGTACATCTTTTTAAAAATTATGTTATTCTGTGTTGTTTTTAAATAACCTCAAATATGGAGTTCCTCTCATTGCTCAATGGAAGTTAATCCAACTAGGAACCATGAGGTTGTGGGTTTGATCCCTGGCCTCGCTCAGTGGGTTAAGGATCCAGTGTTGCTGTGAGCTGTTGTGTAGGTCACAGACGTGGCTCAGATCTGGCATTGCTGTGGCTGTGGTGTAGGCCTGCAGCTGTAGCTCCTATTAGACCCCTAGCCTGGGAATCTCCATATGCCGCAGGTGCGGCCCTAAAAAGCAAAAGTAAATAAATAAATTAATAAATAGCCTCAAATATCTTAGTACCCTTCAGTCAGATAAAATTTCAGTCATATTCACTTTGTGCCTTATGTTCAAGCTTTAATTTTATTGCTGATGTTATCTTTGTAAGCCTAGTGACATTGTAACACTGCATCGCTAAATCACTAATCTTTTTCTCTGTACATGACCGTTTTCCCCAAGTATTCAATTTAGTAGTTATTTTAAATGATACAGTTTTGTTTTCCAAACCACTAAGTTGTCCAATTTACTCTGGAAATAAATTAACAGCTTTATTTACAGTTTATTTGAAAATGACTTTGTGTCTTGACAGCGATCAAACAACTCTGCTCAATTTCATTTTTTGAAATCCATGTATGTTTGAACAGTTTTTATTTTCAAAAAGGAGTACCCCAACATGAAATAATGTTATAATATTTGCTTGACTTTGAATGATGATTTTATATGAAAGTTTTAGGTACTCTTCACCTAGTAGAAACAGTTGAACAGTTTGTTATTAGCGTAATGAAACTTGTTTTGCCTTGGGTCTAAAGACTCAACACATTTATTATTTTTTAATGAAGTATAGTTGATTTACAATGTTGTATCAGTTTCAAGTGTATAGCAAGGTGACTCAGACAAATTCTTTTTCATCACATTATTTTTTGGCCGTGCCCATGGCATGTGTAAGTTCCCAGGCCTGGGACTGAACCCGCCCCCACATAAATGGCTTGAGCTGCTGCAGTGACAACACCAGATCCTTAACCTGCTGCCACAAGGGAACTTCCTCAACACATTTATTTTTAAATGTCCTACTTTTAGGCAAGAAATAGAAAATTCTTTTCAGCTTTAAAAGTAGTTATTTACACATCACACATATTGATAGCTAAGAGGAGTTCTTGAGATACTATAACAAAGCATGTTATGTTTTCTTTTGTTAATAAACAACTGACAGTTACAGTATATGCCTCGATCTTGCCACATTTGTGTGTATCACATGCTCTAGTAGTAACTGCATTTATTTGACTTTTTTGTGAGTGGCCATGAACAAACCAGAAGCTTTATGAAAGAACAATATAGTGAATTCCCATTGTGGCTCAGCAGAAACGAATCTGACTAGCATCCATGAGGATGTGGGTTCGATCCCTGGCCTTGCTCAGTAGGTGGGGGATCTGGCGTTGCTATGGCTGTGGTGTAAGGCGGCAGCTGCAGCTCTGATTTGACCCCTAGCCTGGGAACTTCCATATGCCACAAGTGTGGCCCTAAAAAACGAAAACAAAAACAAAAAAACAAAAAAGAGCAATATAGGGCTGTACTATTTTAAATCAAAAGCACAAGTTTTAATATATACATTGAAAGATATCAGTAGAAACTTCTAAAATCTGCACCCCCAGAAATGTGTAAACCTTGTAGTACCAAGTAACATGTTAGACATTCTGCTGACATGTCTCATATGATTGTTGTATGTTATAGATCTTAAGATACTTTAAGAATATATCTAAAGATGGAAATCCAAATCAGCTATTGTAGACTCACTGAGGCATTTCTCTGAACTCCAGAGTTTTTTAAGTTGCAAGCTTTAAAAATTACTCTTCCAGAGGGCATCAGATGCGGGTGAGCTGGATAAATTTTGGAAAGCTGAGTTACTGATTTTTTTTTTCTGCATTAAATAAACCCAAAAAGATAAGTTTGGAGTTTTTGTTATCATCTGAGCAACTTGAGAAGTTTCTGATTTTTTTCCTTAGCTCTAAAAGGAAAGTGGATGCACTTTTCATTGATTCATCTTCTCTGCTACCCAGCTCCGGCAGCGGTCGTGGTGATAGAGGGTGAAGATCATACTGTTCTCAGAGCCAGGCCAGCTCCATGCAGAGAGCAAAAGCTGCCTTGCAGGAAAGGATCAAGTGTAATTCCTCTGAGAAAATCTGCTAAAATGGAGATCAGGATCTCCCTATCAATTGTTCCCTGTGGTTTCAAGATCTGTGCTCTCCTGTGCTGTGCTGCTGTCTAAATCACGGTCCTGCTGCTTTGCAAATTCAGGCAGCAGCTCAGAGTGTAGAGTCAGAAAATAGTTCCACAAATTCATTCCAGACGTCTTATATTCACTTGTTCTCAGTTCCATTCAAGTTTATATTTATTCTTTCTTTCCTTTTTCTTCTTTTTTAGCCAACCCATGGCATATGGAGTTCCTGGGCCAGGAATGAGATCTGAGCTGCAGCTGGGGCAAACGCAGGGTCCTTAACCTACTGTGCCAGGATTGAACCTGCATCACAGAGTTCCAGAGATGCCACAGCATTATGCCGTAGCAGGAACTCCGATAATCATTAATTTTTTTTTTTTTTTGCATTTTAGGGCTGCACCCGCTGCATTTGGAGGTTCCCAGGCTAGGAGTCTAATCGGAGCTGTTACTGCCGGCCTACACCACAGCCACAGCAATGCCAGATCCGAGCTGCGTCTGCAGCCTATACACCACAGCTCACGGCAACACCAGATCGACAACCCACTGAGCAAGGCCAGGGATCAAACCTGCAACCTTATGGTTCCGAGTCAGATTCGTTATCCTCTGTGCCACTATGGGAACTCTTATATTCACTATTTCTTATTCGTCTCTCTTGCCCTGCCGTTCACTTTCTCTTCTTTTCCAATTAGACAAGTAATATAAAATGTCAGATTGTTGAGTCAATAGAATATTTAATTTTCTAAAACGTGTTGGTTATGTCCAACATAATGCCATATACAAGCTGGTGTTATTAGATACTTTAAATATAATAATGATAACTTTAATTTCAACTTAAGATTTTAATAAAATTTAAGCATGCTGATGTAACTCTCACTTGAAGTCACTCCTTATCAAAGCTGTGTTTTTACAGTATTTTTATTTTTTTTTTGCCTTTTTTTGTCATTTTATGGCCGCGGGTTTATGGCCGCACCCGCGGCATGTGGAGGTTCCCAGGCTAGGGGTCTAATCGGAGCTGTGGCCACTGGCCTGCGCCGCAGCCACAGCAACGCAGGATCCGAGCTGCGTCTGCAACCTACACCACAGCTCACGGCAACGCCAGATCCTTAACCCACTGAGCAAGGCCAGGGATCGAACCCGCAACCTCATGGTTCCTAGTCGGATTCGTTAACCACTGCGCCACGACGGGAACTCCTTTTACAGTATTTTTAAATGAAAAATTTGAAACCTGCAAAGAAGTGTAAAGAATTTTAACAGAACTCTTATACCCAGCATCTAGATTGTGTTATTAACATTTTCCTATACTTATTTTTTTCACATAATTCTATATCTGTTAATGTGGATCCATTAATCTGGTTTTTTTTTGATACATTTCAAGAGAAGTTGCAAACATTGATGCACTCCCCCCTCAATCCTTCAACATGCGTATCATTAACTAGAGTTCAATATCTTTTCTGAGGTAAAATTGATATACAATGAAATGCACAAAACTCTAAGTGCACCATTCAATAACTTTGACAAATGACTACACTTTTTTAACCCGAGTCACTCTCAAGACACTGAACATTATTACTCCAGAAGGCTCCCTTATGTCCTTCCTGGTCAATTCTGTACTCTTTTTGTATAAAGCTCCTTTTACTCAGTATTGTTGGGAAACAGTTTTCTTTGGATCTTTCCCTGGGCCTGTTTTGTGCGTGAGGCCCTGACTCTCCTTTGTCTTAGACTGTATTTTCAAGGACGTTTATGTATCAAGTAGTCTTGGAACATAGAGTATTTTCCTTCCAGAGTCAGGTACCACTGCCCATTATAAAAATCCAGGTTCTCTAAGGTTAGTGTTCTTCTCTGTAATGCAACTGACTGTTTTATTTGACCTTCTTCACATCACGCTGTGGGTATCGGGGTCTGTGGAACCTGCATAAAGATGCTAACGCCCTGGTTACTGCTATCGCTCTGAATAATAACAAACTGTCCTTTGTCTGTGAATCTGTAGTACTGTACCTTCTCTCAGCATCTGTGAAGTTCTACTGGGCTAATTTTTAAACTTGCATTTGAGGTAAAATTGAAGGCCCTTTGCAGTTCTTGACAAGTATTGTGATGTGTAGACCAGTAGTTCATTCCTTTTTATTTCTCAATATTGTTCTGTTGTACATACATAGCAGAATTATTTATCTGTTCTATTATTGAAAGTTATTTGCACTGTTGCTGATTTCTTAGCTACTGTAGATAAAATCATTATAAACATTCGCATATGTCTTTGGGGGGTACATGTGTTTTCATTTATCTTGGATGAATACCTCGGAGTGAAATACTAAGCCATATGGCAGATATATATTTAATTCTATCAGAAATTACAGAACTTTTTCCAAAGAACATCTGCCATTTTATACTCGTACCTACAGTTTATATGAATTCTAATTGTTCCATAAGATTCTGACTCCAGTTCAAACTGTAGCTTTTTTGACCCTACCACTAAGCAGTCCTGTGACACCAGTTGAGTGTACTACATTCAACTCAATTCTGACAGGGTCGACTTGGAGATGGCATCATTTCCTACTGGTTAAAGACTCAGTTCCACAAGAGTGTGCCCCCTTTTACATGCCAGTTGCAAGCTCACCTTGCTACCTGTTCTTCTGACCGTATAGCTGTTTCATTAAGGCTTCTGTGTTCCTCTCCTTGGTTTTGATTAATTTGCTTAGAGCAGCTCACAGAACTCAGAGAAACACGTACCTTACTAGACTACTGTTGGTATTATAACTGTTCACGATGGAACAGTTAGGTGGAAGAGGCTCGCAGGGCAAGGTATGTGGGGAGAGGGACAGAGCTTCCATGCCCTCTCTGAGCAACACTCTCCAAGTACCTCCATGTATTCACCGACACAACTTTTTGGTTTTTATGGAGGCTTCAATACCAAGGCATGATTGATTAAACCATTAGCCATTGGCGATTGAACTCAACCTCTAGTCCTTCTCTGGTCCCAAAAGGTTGATGCCTGGGGGTGGGATGGTGGTGCAAAAGGCACGCAGAGGGTGGGGACTGCAAGTTCCTAAGCTCTAACTCTAGGTTGGTTTCCCTAGCAACCAGCCTTCATCCATAGGTGCTATCCCAAAGTCACCTCATCAACATAACAAAAGACACCTTAAGGAAATTTTGAGGGTTTTAAGAGCCCTGTGTCAGAAACTGGGATGAAGACCAAGTATTTTTCTGTCTTTTTCACCCCCCCCCCCAGTTGCAGTGGTTAGGACCTCCCATGCATTGGAATAGAGGTGATGAAAGTGAGCATCTTTGCTTATCCCCAATCTGAGTAAGAAAATGTTCAATATTTCATTAGTAGGTTTGATTTTCTTTTCCCTTTTTTTTGTCTTTTGTCTTTTTAGGGCCGTACCCCGCGGCATATGGAGGTTCCCAGGCTAGGGGTCGAATTGGAGCTGTAGCTGTCAGCCTAAGCCACAGCCACAGCAATGCCAGATCTGAGGCATGTCTGCGATCTACACCACAGCTCACAGCAACGCCAGATCCTTAACCCACTGAGTGAGGCCAGGGATCGAACCCATGTCCTCATGGATGCTAGTTGGGTTTGCTAACCACTGAGCCGTGACGGGAACTCCCAGTAAGTTTGATTTATTAGGTTTTTTGTAGATATTATTTAGTGGATTGGAATGTTTCCTTCTAATCCTAGTTTGCTGAGAGGTTTTGTTGATTTTTATTTTATTTTATTTTATTTTCAGTTCTTATTTTCCCTTTCAATTGTCTTGTTTTTCAAATAAGAAAATTTGTCCATTTGTCCTAAGTTGTCAGGATTTTTTTTTGGCAATCATTTGCTCATAATATACCTTTATTATCCTTTCTATGTAGGATTGCTAGGCCCACTATAGTTCCTGCTTTGGTTAATTTGTGTTCTTTTTTTTTTTCTTGCTAATCTACCTAAGGGTTTATTAGTTTTGTTGAAAGCCCTGACTTTTGGTTTTCTTAGTTTTCTCTATTTTCCCCTATTTTAATGATTCATGCTCTTATTTTTTCCATTTACTAATTTTGGATCTTTTTTCTTTTATTTTTTCCTCACTTCTTAAGGTGACATCCTGTGACATCAACTTGAAACCTCTCTTTTATTTCTAATATAAACATTTAAATCTGTAAGTTTTCCTTTAGGGATAGTTTTAGCCACATTACACAAATTTTGATATGTTGTATTTTTCATTATTATTTATTTAGAACATTTTTCAAATTTCCATGTGACCTTTTTTTTTCTTTTATCTATCAGGTTAACCAAAAGCAATTGGTTTAGTTACAAAAATTTTCATTTGTTCGCCTTTTTATTTCTTAATGGGTATTGCTTTCTATTTTAATTCTGTTTTGACCTGAGGATATATTCTGTAAATCATCTGAAATGTATTGAGACTATTTTTTATGGCATACTTTACGGTCTATTTTGGTGCATGCGTCATGTGGAATTGCAAAAAATTTTATTTTCAGTTGATGGGTATAGTTTATATATGTGTGCGTGTGATCTATATCTGTTTCTGTTTCAGTATCTGTGTTTATTTTATTAGGGCAAAGTGCTTAATCGTGTTTTTTAAGGTCTTTAGTCCGAAGTTATTTTTTTTCTAGTGCTGTCAACTGCTGAGAGTAGCATATTAGAAAACCTCCATGGAGTCCTTAAGTGGCTCAGTGGGTTAAGGATCCAGTGTTGTCACTGTTGCAGCGCAGGTTTGATCCCTGGCCTGGGAACTTCTGCATGCTGTGGGTGCAGCTAAAAAAAAAAATTTTTAAAAAAAGGAAAAACCCTGGCTGTGCTTTTGATTTTGTTTATTTTTTCTTTACAATTCCGTCAATATTTGATTTATGCATTTCAGAGCTCTGTTACCAGGTAATACACATTTAAGATTGTTATGACTTCTTAGTAAGTTATGTTTTATTTCATTTGAAATGTCCTTTATTTTTGGTCTTAATTCTGTATCTTAATTTCATTTTTGCTGTAATTAATATAGCTTTAGCCTTCTTGTTATTTATTGTTTTCATATTGTCTTTTCCATCCTCTTCTTTTTTTTTAAGTATTCTGTGTCTTTGTATTAACGTGTTTTTTTTGTAAATAGCACATAGTCAGAAATTTCCTTTTTATCCATTCTATCAATCCTTGTGTTTTAATTTGAGTGTTAAGTTCATGTGTATGTAATATATTCATTTATATGGTTTGATTTGAATCTACCACTTTGCCATTTTTTGTTTATACTTCTAGTTTGGCTTTTTTTTTCTGGTACCTCTTTTCTTTCATTTCTGCTTTCTGTCTTAGTATTATATTTTTAAAATCCCATTTTAATTCATCCATTAGCCTTTTTTTTTTAATGCAAGAGGTTTTTTTGTTTGTTTGATTGTTTGTTTTTGGCTGTACCTGTGGCATATGGAAGTTTCTGGGTCGGGGATCAAATCTGAGCCACAGCTGTGTGACCTATGCAGCTGCTTGTGGCAACACTGATGGATCCTTACTGCACTGCACTGGGCTGAGGATGGAACTGGTGCCACTGTAGAGACAAGGCTGGATCCTTAACCTGCTGTACCACAGCAGGAACTCCCCATTGGCTTTTTTTTTTCTTTTATGGCCACACCTCGCATATGGAAGTTTCCTGGCTAAGGATTGAATGGGAGCTGTAGCTACAGGCTTATGCCACAGCTGCTGGCAGTCCCAGATCCAAGCCACATCTAAGATCTACAGTACAGCTTGTGGCAATGCTGAATCCTTAACCCACTGAGCAAGGCCAGGGATCGAACCTGTATCTTCGTGGGCACTGTGTCTGGTTCTTAACTTACTGAGCCACAAAGGGAACTCCGCCAAGGCTTTTCAGTTATTTTTTTTGTATTACTTTTAGTGGTTGCTCTAAGGCTTGCATTCTCAAAGAGGAAAATATCACAAGAGTATTAAAATTGGTTTTGGGGAAGGGGGCAAAAAACTTCCAGTAGTGGGTGGCCTGGCAGAGATCCAGAGTACATGAATATTCAATATATCTGTTATTAAAAATTTCACGGGGATGGCTTCTTATGAGGGGATGATGAAAAACAGGTTGAGAAACACTTCTCTCAGTTTACGGTATACACCATTATTTCACAATGTACATCACTTAATATCAATAAAACCAGAACTGTTTTTAAAAAATCATATTTGTTCATTTTCATGACATTTCATGTTACACCCTTTAAGATTTTATTTTTTAAAGTAGTTTTAGGTTTAGAGCAAAATACAGATGTGCTGGAAACACAGAGATTTCTCATGAACTCCCTCCACACATGCATAGTCTCCTCCATTATCAACATTCCCTGCCAAAGCAGTATGTTTGTTAGACTTGTTGAACCTGTAGTGACTCATCATAATCACCCAGAGACCATAATTCACCTTGGGATTCACCATTGGTGTTGTACGTTCTATGGGTTTGGTCAAATGTATCATGATAACATACCCATTGTTATAGTCTTATACAGAGTATTTCCACTACCCTAAAAACCCTCTGTGCTCTGACTATTCATCTATCTCCCTTTTTTCAAACCCCTGGAAAATACTGATCTCTTTCATTCTCTCCACAGTTTTGCCTTTTCCACAAAGTCATCTAATCGGAAGCATATAGTAGGTAGACTTCTCAGATTGGCTTTCTTCACTTAGGAATGTGCCTTTAAGGTCCCTCCATTTCTTTTCATGGTATATTAGCTCAATTTATTTTCAGTGATGAATAATATGCCATCATCTGGATGTACCACAGTTCATTTATCCCTTTACCTGCTGAAGGACATCCTGGATGCTCCCAAGTTTTGACAGTGATGAGTAAAGCTGCTATAAACATCTGTGTGCAAGTTTTTGATGGAAATAAGTTTTTAACTTTTTTGGGTAGATACCAAGGAGTGAGTTCAGTTACTGGATTGTATGGTAGGAATATGTTTAATTTGGTTAAGAAATCACTAAACTGTCTTCCAAAGTGGCTGCGCAGCTTTGTATTTCCACCAGCAATGAATGAAATTTCCTGTTGCTACACATCCTGCCAGCATTTGGTGTTGTCAGCATTCCAGATTTTGGCCATTCTAGTAGGTGTATTATTATCTTTCACTTTCATTTATGTTTCCCTGATAACATATGATATGGAACATCTTTTCATATGTTTACTTGCCATCTCTTTTTTTTTGTCTTTTTCCCTTTCCTAGGGCCACACCCGCGGCATATGGAGGTTCCCAGGCTAGGGGGTCTAACAGGAGCTGTAGCTGCCAGCCTTCACCACAGCCACAGCAACGCAGGATCCGAGCCGCGTCTGCAACCTACACCACAGCTCCAGGCAACACCGGATCCTTAACCCACTGAGCAAGGCCAGGGATCAAACCCGTGACCTCATGGTTCTTAGTCGGATTTGTTAACCCCTGAGCCACGACAGGAACTCCTACTTGCCATCTCTGTATCTTCTTTTAATGAGGTATTTCTTAAGATCTTTGGCCCATTTTAAAAAGCAGATTGTTCATTTTCTTATTGTTGAATTTTAAGAATTCTTTGTATATTTGAATAATAGTCCTTTATCAGAGGTATCTTTTGCAAGTATATTTCTCAGTCTTTGACTTACCTTCTCATTTTCTTGACATTGTATTCTGCAGGGCAGAATTTTTAATTTCAATTAAGTCCAGGTTATCAGTTCTTTTTCCATGGGTCACGTCTTTGATGTTGTAGTTGAGAAGTCACCATCATACCCAAGGTCATTAGGTTTTCTTCTATAGTATCTTTTAGGAGTTTTATGGTTTTGTGTTTCAAATTTGTCTATGATTCATGTTAATTTTTGTGTAAGGTATAAGAACTGTGTAGCCTTTTTTTTTCTCTAATATGAACGTCCAGTTAGTCTGATACCATTTGTTGAGATGAATTTTTTATAAGTAAGATATAATTCTATAGGTTATATGTGTAATTGTATCTAGTTATAAAATAAATGTATAATTATTTCAATTTGATGAAACATGAATACAGTTAAAGCTTAGATTTGATTAGGATTTAAAAAAATTTCTTGGAGTTCCTGTCATGGCTCAGCAGTAACGAACACGACTAGGATCCATGAGGATGCAGGATCAATCCCTGGCCTCACTGAGTAGGTTAAAGGAACTGGTGTTGCCATGAGCTCTGTTGTAGGTTGCAGACGCAGCTTGGATCCCACATTGTTGTGGCTGTGGTGTAGGCCGGCAGCTGTAGCTCTGATTTGACCCCTAGCCTGGGAATTTCCATGTGGCTGAATAGGTTCTTGAACCTGTTTTCTCTTACCCTCTCCCATACTTGTATTAGCAGGTAGAGGAGCTGACTGAATACTTAGCAGAAATGTGTAAACCATTTATTGAGCTGCTGTTCAGTCTGCTAAGCATCGTTCTAGACATTTTACCTCAATTGTTTAGAATCTACCAGTCCCTGTAGTGTATACTTTTTATTCCTTGAAGATGTTATTGTCCCCAGTTGATAGATAAGGAAACTGGGGCACAGGGTTTTTTTTCTGTTTTGTTTTGTTTTGTTTTAACATGTCTCTAGTCATGCAGTTTGAGGTTGTAAGTAGTAGGATTTGGATTCAAACCACTACTCAAGTCCGGCTTTAATCCCTGCATGCTTTCCATTATGTCTTTTTAAATACAGTTGTAGCAGTGTTGCCAGTTTTAGTGTATCCTTCTCAGTTCTGAAATATAGGCTAGAGGAAGGGACTTAGTTAAGATTTACTTTAATATTCAAGAAAAGTAGAACATTTTATTTCTTAATCCTGTTTATGTGAAATTTAGTGATGTGACTGGGGCTAACTTGGATTTTTATCTATGTTGGTAAAGCTCAGTAAACATCAACTTTTTCTTTTAGTTTCTGTTTTTAGAGATTTAAGTAAGAACTAAAATCTTGCTCCTCTTAAGTAAATTGGGGAATTATAAGAATGCCTAAAGGGAAATTTCAGCCTTGGCTAAATAAATTGTTGCTCATTCATTTCGATCTATGTCTGTGTAGACAGAGTGAAGTTATAGAATTAAATATATATATATTTAAAAATATATATATTATATAAAATAAATAAATATAAATATTTTAATGAAGCATAGAGACTCGTGTTCTATAACAAAGAAAACAGGGGACCCATGCAGTGGTAAGCAGTTTGTTCCTGATTGTGCAACACATTAGTTGCTGGAGCCAAGGCTAGAGCCCAGATCTCCTAATACTTAGTCCAGAGATATTTTTGTTGTGTTCCTGTAGGTGCCTCAGACGTGATGATTTGTGGAGTATCTTGGCATGTAGATCAAAAGCATATAGTCCTTATCAGTCTTGGCCATTGCTCATGCGTGTTATATAATATCTCTACTGCATATTGTATAATAATTAATTGCCCTTCACTAATTGTATATTTTTCCACTGATACCTTAGAAGAAAGTAGTCTTTACCTCATAAAAATATTGGAAAGAAGCAGGATGTGTTTGAATTATCAGCTCTTCAGCCTCATAATATTATATGTTATTCCAGAAATCTGTGTCACCCAGATTTATTGGAGAAATTCTTCTACAACTTGATTTTTAATTATATTCTCAAGCCTAACAATGAAGTTAATCACTTAAATCTACTGTTATAATTACAGTAAGCCCGCTATTATGAAGGTATTAATTGGCTCTTCAAAGAGTGGTGGTTTAAAAATGCCAGTTTTTGATTTTTAAAGTTGATGTCTTCTAGCTGACAGTGTTAAATGATCTTTGCTGTGATGAAGTACTTGGAGTAGTCTTGCAGATATATGTGGTGTTACTTGTACAGTGTCACTATCCATTTACCAGTAAATTGTTACATAAGGCAAGCAATGCTTTTTTTTAGCAGGTGACGTATATGGCTTAGAATGGGTTTTTTTCAAAACCAGTTCCTTCTTTCATTTTTTAGTTTAGTTGTAACCTCCTCTTGCTAAGACGATGACAGTTACCTTGTAATAGGTATCCTCACATACATTTCTCATGTCTCCTCCCTACATCCATGGTATTGCCAAACAAGTTATATATTTGAAAACACAGGTTTGATTTTGCTACTTTTGATAGCAAAAATGTATCAGTAGGTGTTTATATAGAATAAAATGCTTAGGATGTCAATCATAAATTTCCATTAGCTGGCTCTAACTTGCATTATCTAGCCTCATTTATGGTCACCCTCTTCCCACTAATACACTGACAATGATAAGCTTCTTGCCTTCTCTAAACACATATTAACCATCATGCTCTGTAAGCATATGCTTAAATCCTTAGCTCAGTTTGGATTATTGTCTTCAGTCTCCATTGAAATTTCACTCTCTCTTCATGCATTAAAAAATGTACCTAATGTGGAGTTCCCATTGTGGCACAGTGGAAACGAATCTGACTTGGAGCCGTGAGGTTGCAGGTTTGATCCCTGGCCTCTCTCAGTGGCTTAAGGATCTGATGTTGCCGTGAGCTGTGGTGTAGGTCACAGACATGGCTCAGATCCTGCTTTGCTGTGGCTGTGGCATAGGCTGGTGGCTACAGCTCCAAGTCGACCCCTAGCCTGGGAACCTCCATATGCTGCAGGTGCGACCCTAAAAGACAAAAGACAAAAAAAAAAATGTACCTAATGTGAAAAAACTTCCATAATATATATTCCATAAAATATACTCCACTCAGTCTAGGCCTCTCCTTAGTATTCCCTTAGTTCTGGGGAATGTTCTCATACTGTGCATTTTTGAATTTGTCTTCCTCCATCTCCTGTATTCTTTTTCCCAGGGAATCTAGTCCGTGTTTTGGATTCATCCTCTGTACTTCTCTTTTCCCTCATATATTCCATTCCGAACAGACAATCTGCTTATTCTGTGTCCTGAAAGATTTTCTAAACTTTTATTTCCAGCCCACATAATTCTAACAATCATTTTTAACTTTCTGAGAGTATTTTTAAAATTCTCTGATTGTTTTTAGTCATGTTTCATTGATTTGTTGTCTCAGATATCTGTGGAGATACTAATTAGATGGTATATAAAATTTCTTTTGTTTCCTCATTTATCTTGGCCTTTCTTCATTATGCTGAATGTTTTGTGATTCTTGGTTCACCCTTCAGATGTCTGAATGAGGGGTGAATGAGGGATAGGAATGATTTAAGGTTGAGTGGGTAGGGAGACAGCTCTTGCACCAGAGGCTTCTTAATTGTTGGAATGAATAGAGGTTTGTGTGTAGGATCCAATATTTCACAAGTTGCCCAGATATTTCCTTCACTCTCTTAAGAGAAGGTTCTGGCGTTATTCGCACTGGGGTGTTGTTTACCTGTTTTCACCAATGTAAGTGGGAATATGCGTGGGAGAATGAAATGGGCATCTTGTCCATATACAGACGATCCATCAGTCCTTCTCTTTTCATTGTATGCATAGGGTCTCAGCACAGCCTCTCTGAGTTCTGTTAGGAGTGCTGGTTCCTATTTTTTGCTGCCGCTCCTTTCATTAGTTTTCCTAGGGTCTGACTCCTTCTGTTCAGTTCCTCAGTCAGCAGTCTTTCTAACTTCCAGAAGTTTCTTTAAATCTGCTTTCTCTTCGTGGTACCCCTCTTATTCTCTTCCTTATTGTGAATTTATTTCTTTTTATGATTTTGCTGTCCTTTTGATGGCTTCTAAGAGTAACATGAGACACATTTATTCAACCTGCCACCTTGAATTAGAAGTCAGCTCATCCTTCTAGAGAAGAAAATATACTCTTCTCTACTGAGGGGAATCAAGAATAAAACTGCAGCAACACTGTCTTCCCAACCTAGTTAGAAAAACCATGTGCCAAAAGAGATAAGTAATCTCGTTACTGACTGGAACCTTGGGTAGAGCACTTGGTAAATAAAGCGTAGTATTTGTACCCCTTTCTTTTGACTCCATGTTCCTGTCATTTTAAAATGATTGGGAGGAGGAAAGGGAGTATATCAAGGAAATTGAGAGCCAGTATTTTTGTAATTCTGTAATAAATTTGTTGAAAATGAATTTAAAAATTTGGAATAAAGGGAAGTGGGTGGAGAGAGGAACACAAATTAGAGGTGTTAGATGAGATAACTTAACATGTGCACAGCTGGCTTGTTCCCCTTACCTGATATCTTAGCAGGCATGGCAGCAGCTTCTTCTTCCTTTTTTTCTTTTTAGTGCCTCACCTGCAACATATGGAAGTTCCTAGGCTAGGGGCTGAATTGGAGCTGCAGCTGCCAGCCTGTGCCACAGCCACAGCAACGTGGGATTAGAGCTGCATCTGCGACCTACACCATGGCCTACAGCAACACTGGATCCTGAACCCACTGAGTGAGGACAAGGATTGAATCCAAATCCTCATGGATATCTGTCATGTTCTTAATCTGCTGAGCTTCAACAGGAACTCCAGCAGCTTCTTCTAAATGCTTCTTCATTCATTTGGTCATTCCTGTATTCATTTATTCATCTAATAATTTTAATTCTCTCCTATAGGAAATAAATGTCTGTTTTGTCCAAATAACACCACAGATGACAAAGTAAACCCAAACAGCAAACATCTCACCTTATGCAGATCTTACATGTAGGTTGAACAAAAATATTTATAAATTTGTGGGTTCACAGGAAGAACATATGAATTGTGAGGCATATCACTGAGAATGACTGCAGAATAGTGGAAGAAGGAAGAACAAGAAAAATACATTCATATTAACTTCTGAAGAGAGTCAGAAAATAATGTTATTACCATGAACGATTTTAATCCTGTTAGCATTTTGTCCCAAAGGTACTATGCAGTATCACACTGATACTAAAACTAGAAGTTACTTTATATAACAGAAGTAGGAGCTGGGAAGTTTAACTTTGTTCCAGCAATTCGCTTTTAACCCCTTAGAGTTCAGTCTGCCTTTTTCTCAAGTGGAAGTTGGACTAAATAACCTAGGACTCCTTTAAATGCTTACTGAATGATAGTTATTTGCAAGCATTAGGCTGAACTCTTTGGGAAATACAAAGATACATATCACAATTGCTTGCCTCCAGGAGAAAAGTACGAAAGAGCAAATAGAAGTAAGACATACACATATATATGCATTACACGTCAGTGTATTGTGAAAAGTATGTAAGAGAATCAAGTAAATGAAAAAGGAGAGAATTGCCAGCTTGGGCAATTGAGGGATGATTGCATAAAGGATGATCTGAATTATGCCTTGAATCTTTTAAGATAATTTTTTTTCTATTATAGTTGGTTTATGGTATTCTGTCAATTTCTACTGTACAGCAGTGTGACCCCCCATACACACACACCTATATATATATATGTGCATTCTTTTTCTTACATTATCCTCCATCATGTTCCATCATAAGTGACTATACACAGTACCTTGTGCTATATATCAGGATCTTGTTGCTTATCCAATCGAAATGCAATAGTTTACATCTATCAACCCCAGACTCCCAGTCCATCCCACTCCCTCCCCCTCCCCCTTGGCAACCGCAAGTGTGTTCTCCAAGTCCATGAGTTTCTGCTTTGAATCTTGAGTAAGATTTGATAGATAGCTATGACTAAGACAGTGTCTCCCCTCCAGCATAATCTCGGGTATAGAGGTGAGAAAACATGAAGTGTGTTCAATAAAATACAAGTCAGCCAGCTTTATTAATGGAGGAGTTGTGTCATAGAGTAACGGGAAAGGAGCTGGCAGATGTGACTAGAGGTAACATTAGAGTGGTCTCATCTACAAAAGAGGATTGCAGATTTTTTTTTTCTGTCTTTTGTCTTTTTAGGGCGGCATATGCATTTGGAGGTTCCCAGGCTAGGGGTCCAATCTGAGCTGAAGTTGCCCGCCACAAGCCACAGCCACAGCAGTGCAGGACCTGAGCCACATCTGTGACCTACACCACAGCTCACAACAATGCCGGATCCTCAAGCCACTGAGCAAGGCTAGGGAGTGAACCCGCATCCTCATGGATGTTACTCAGGTTCGTTAACCGCTGAGCCACTACGGTAACTCCGGATTGTAGACTTTTTGAAAGTGGAGAGGAACGGGCTGATTTATTCAGAGAGATCTGCAAGTGTGGAACATGCAGAGGAGTAGGGAGGAGACATGATGCTGAGATATCAGTGGAGAAACTTCCACTCATCCATGTAGGAGACAGGACCAGAGGAAGGGCAGTGGCAATTCAATGAAATGGTCAGGCAGATGAGATTATGGAGTAAGAATGCATACAATTCAATAAATGGTAGAACTAAGGACTGGAACCAGTGTGGCTAGGAAAATAGAGGCACTTTTAATAAAAAAAATTCCAAGGCAAGAGGAGAAGTTGATTTTTGTGAAGAAATAAAATGATCTATTTCCTCTTCTTTCAACAAATCTTTCCCACTTATGTAGCTGCAATTTTGGTGTAATAGCAAAGGTAGAATACTCTCTGTGAATTCTTGTCCTTTTCTTGCAAAGCCATTATATTTTCTTAGGGATTTTTTTTTTTTGGTCAATTATTGGGAATCAAAATTGCCTTGTTCTCATTTGGGGAAGGAGGGAATATACGATAGAACAGAAAAAAGTATTCTTTCAAAATACCATGAAAAATAGCCAGAACTTAGTGGTCCATAAGAGCAAATTTGGAAAAGCAGTTCACTTATAAATGATACCTATTAAAAATTGTAATACTAGAAAATGAAATCAAATTAAGGGTACCTGAACACAAGGAACTGTGATGAAATAAGTGACAGAATGTTGATTCCAGAAACAAAGCATGAACCTATGATAGCTGTAATTAAAACTATCCCTCCTTTCTCTTAATTGTGGTTGGTGACTGATGTTCCATGTCATCTGATTTGATAATCTGCACTTTCTTGAGTGGGGAATAAGAAGGAAAATAAAACAAAGGACTACTAATAATCAGGAGAGAGCTTAGGAGAAAAAAAACAGGAGGTTCGTAAATAGTATATAAAGCTTTAAAAACAAGAATTAGAAAAAAATTTAAAGCATGTAGGCAGTTATGCCCCCACCCCCCATTCCTATATAGCGTCAGAGAGCAGTAAAGGTGCTGCCAAATTGTACTTGCACATGAAGGATTTCTCAGTGTAAGATGACCTGCACTAGAAACTGGTTAAAAACCCTGTTTTCATGTGTTGTATTACTTTCACAATGACTGATGTCTTTTAGCCTTGAAATTTGAAGCGTTATTTTTATTGTTTCCATGTAATTATTTGGTTATGTGTAAGTATTTACCTGCCTGTAGAGTCATAGACTTGGGAAGGGTGGAGATTTTTCTGGTCCAACATTCCCCTAAGTATGTTAGTCATCTGTAGTTATAAAGAAAGCTCTGAGATCAATTAGGTAGGAAATTGCTGGACTGAACACAATTACACACAGGGTTTTTATTTCGGTGGAGGTGGGGAAGGGTGTGGGACCACAGAGACTTCAGTGTCTACTATGGTTCAGTTGAGGAGAAACTTCATATAGCAGTTCCAAACTTATGTGTCCCCCAAGTCTCTTTTCATAGGGTCTTTTCAGAACCCTTGTTCCTCAGAGCACAATTGGGAGAACTCAAATCCCTTAAATTTACAGATAAACAAAAAGGAGATAAATGGCTCATTCAGAGCTGCATAGTTATTTACATAAAGAACTGCTCTTGAACCAAGGTCTCCTACATATTCAGATTTGCTTCCTTTTGCCCCTAAATTCAGAAAAGTCTTTAAAAACTACATGGTCCTCAAGATTCAATCTGTAAACTGTACACAAGGGGATTTGAAAAAATAAAGTGATTGATTTAATTTTTTTAGTATGTTTTGAATTGGCACATTGACTTTGAAAGAGATTGAAAGAGCCATTTAAGGAGTTTCCTGGTGGCTCAGCAGGTTAAGGATCTGGCTTTGTCACTGCTGTGGGTCTGGTTACTGCTGTGGTATGGGTTTGATTCCTGGGTCCAGAACTTCCGCATGCTGTAGGCACGGTCAAAAAAAAAAAAAAAAAAAAAAAACTCAGAGCTCAGTACAGTACAATGATGCACAATAATGTATGTATCCAAGATCTTCCCCTTTTTCCCAAAAAAGGACTGGTGAAAATGACTGGTGAAATGTTGTTCCAGGTCTCATTACTACATGTATACATATAAACATGTATCTTTTAAAAACTTCTTTATATAGATGGGATTGTGGTGGGCACATTGTTTTTTACCTTTAATTTTTTTTACTCAACAATATTACATATTTGGTCATGGAAACAACCTAAATGCCCATCGTCAGAGGAGTGGATAGGGAAGATATGGTACCTACACACAATGGAATGTTACTCAGCCATTAAAAGGAATGAATTACCAACATTTATAGCAACATGGATGGACTTAGAAATTATCATGTGAAGTGAAACCAGTCAGACAATTAGACAGCAACATCCAATGCTACCGCTTACATGTGGAAACTAAAAAGACACAATGAACCTCTATGCAGAACAGACAATGACTCACAGACTTTGGAAAACCTTGGTTTTTCAAATAAGACAATCTGGGGGTTGGGGAATGAACTATGGGTTTGGGATAGAAAATCTGTAAAATTGACTTGTGATGATTTATGTACACCTATAATTGAAATAAAATCCATTAAGAAAAAAAAATATTACGTATTTATCTTTCCCACAGTAATACATGTAATCATTTGGAGTTCCTGTCGTGGCTCAGCAGAAACAAATCTGACTAGCATCCACAAGGACACAGCTTCAGTCCCTGGCCTTGTTCAGTGGGTTAAGGATCTGACGTTGCTGTGAGCTGTGGTGTAGGTCACAGACTTGGCTCAGATCCCGCGTTGCTGTGACTGGTGTAAGCCAGCAGCTACAGCTCTGATTCAACCCCTAGCCTAGAAACCTCCTTATGCTGTGGGTGTGGCCATTAAAAAAAAAAAGACAAAAAAAAATGTGATCTTCTAATGGCTCAATAATGTTACATTAAATAGTTCTACTATTAATTTATTTAATCTGTTTCCCATGGATGAACATTAGAGGAGCCATAATTTTTCTATGGGACAGCAGTACTGTAGTGAATTTTGATAAAGATTGTGGGGAGAGCTTTGTGTGAATATGACTGTAAGAGAGTCTTTGAAGTGGAATTGCTGAGTCAAAAAATAAAACATGTTTCAATTTTTGTAAGTATCGCCAAATTACCTTAAAAATGGCAATACTTATTCTCCTGCTTCCATCATTGCAACAGGAAACTTTTAAATGGTGTGCCTTTCTCTGAACTTAAAAAAAAAGTTTTTTTGTAAGCTTTTACACCTTATAATAACTGCAAATGTTAATTTTAAAATCATAGATATAATGTATAAAGCGTTAAAGATCATGATCCCTCTTTCTCTTTCCTTCTCCCTCCCCTCCTTTCTCAGAGCAAATTATTCATGGAAGGATTTAGAAGCCTAAAAGAAGGAGAACCAGTGGAATTCACATTTAAAAAATCTTCCAAAGGCCTTGAATCAATACGGGTAACAGGACCTGGTGGGAGCCCCTGTTTAGGAAGTGAAAGAAGACCCAAAGGGAAGACACTACAAAAAAGAAAACCAAAGGGAGACAGGTAATTTTACTTTGTTAATTTTGTGAGTTTATTGCATTTGGAAAAGATTTCTGAAAATTCAGTTTATATTTTTATTATGCTATTGGATTTTATATCATCTAGACAAAATAAAATGCCACCACAGAGTATTTGAGTAGAATTTTTCAGAAATATAGGCCACCTTGCAGTTTGAACTCTCTGTAGAATGTACTTAGCTAAGCCTTCAGCAGTGAGCACTGGACAGTCCCTTGACCACTCTTTCCATCGATCTGGAGACCATGATGCAGAACTGAAGTTTCCAACTGACAGAGGTACCCCTCTGTACATCTTAACACCTCACCTGTCTTCTTCAAGTGAAAGTACACTTACTGTTTTTCTGCTTTGAAAAGATAACTCAATACTGAAAATTCAAATGTTAAAAAAACAAATGATTGGAAATCTTAACTAGAGGTAGGAATCAATATATATGCAGTGTTTTGGGTTTTTTTTTTTTTTTTTCAGGGCCGCGCCCGCAGCATATGGAGGTTCCCAGGCTAGGGGCTGAATCGGAGCTACAGCTGTGCCAGCCACAGCCACAGCCACAGCCACAGCAATGCCAGATCCAAGCAGCACCTGCGACCTACACCACAGCTCAGGGCAACACCGGCTTGTTAACCCGCTGAGCAAGGCCAGGGATCAAACCTGCAACCTCATGGTTCCTAGTCGGATTCGTTAACTGCTGCACCACTACGGGAACTCCCAATATGCAGTGTTTTTGAAATGCATCTTTTTTTCACTTAACAGTGTGTTGTGGAACATTTCTTGTCAGTCTTTAGCGTAAGACTGCATAAATTTCCGTTGTATGAATGTGCCAAAATTTAAACAAGACTATGCTAAATTAATTTAATTGTTAAGTTTTGGCTATTTCCAATATTTTTAATTTATCAATAGCACTGCAGTAAGAATCCATATATATATTTTTGAAAAATTGTCTGATTATATCATGAGTTAAATACCTAATAGTGAAAAATCTGGGTCAAAAACTATGTACTTTTGGAGTTCCCGTCGCGGCACAGTGGTTAACGAATCTGACTAGGAACCAATGAGGTTGCGGGTTCGATCCCTGGCCTCGCTCAGTGGGTTAACGATCCGGCGTTGCCGTGAGCTGTGGTGTAGGTCACAGAGCGGCTTGGATCCCGTGTTG
The DNA here is from genome assembly GCA_004024745.2 of Catagonus wagneri. Lineage (NCBI taxonomy): Eukaryota > Metazoa > Chordata > Mammalia > Artiodactyla > Tayassuidae > Catagonus > Catagonus wagneri. The sequence continues at coordinate 4,352,450 of PVHT020000080.1, forward strand.
CTCTGGCTGTGGCGCAGGCCAGCGGCTGTGACTCCAATTCGACCCCTAGCCTGGGAACCTCCATATGTCGTGGGTGCAGCCCTAAAAAGCAAACAACAACAACAAAAACAAAAAACTATCCACTTTAAAAATTTTGAAGTCTGTTTCCAGACTACTCTTCAGAGATGTTTATGGCCAATGTATAACCCCTTTAAAAGTGAAACCGTTCATTGAATAATGTTATCTTTTTAATCTCTTCTGGTTACTTAGGTTAAGAAATGCCACTCATTTTTTTCTTTGCATCCTTGATTTGAGGTTAAATATATTCTTATATGTTAATTTTAATTTTTATTTTTTTCATCTGTGAATTGTGTATTTCTGGTCTTTGCTGATTTTTCTACTGAGATGTTCATTTGCCATTACTGATTTCAAAGTTCTCTGTTTAGAAAAAAAATCTCAGTTTTCCTCTTTCCTATGCTGGGAAAAACTCACTTTTTCCATAGTGTGTTCCACTCCTTTGCATCTCCGTTGCTTTTACAGAGAACAGTTTACTTCTGGTCACCAAATGTGTGGAGGTTTTTCCTCACACCAAGCAATTCTCCACAATGCCAGCTGGCTGTCCTACACTGTAACTCAGTTCTAACCCTATTTACCTGGAGATAGTGTCCCGTCCTGCCTGCAGCGTAAGGGCTCAGTCCCCAGGAGATTGCTCTCACCATAACTTAGTTGCCAGTTGCAGATACCCAGGTTGCCTGCAACCCCTGTCTGAGTTGGCTCCGAATTGGAGATTTCCATGACCCCTGCCTCAGGTTTGATTTATTTGCTAGACTGGCTCACAGAACTCAGGGAAACACACATATACCAGTTTATTTAAGGATATGATGACAGCCAGGTAAACGATACAGATGAACAACCAGATGGAGAGATACATAGGGTGAGGTCTGGCAGGATCCCAAGCACACTTCTGTCCCCAGGAGGCTGGGGTGCTTCACCCTCTCAGTGTGGGTGTTTTTTTACCAACCTAGAAGCTCTTACCAGCTCGTACTATTGGAATTTTTCAGACGCTCCATCACATAGGTTTAAAAAACAAAGGTTTTTCAGTACCTTTGCCCTTCTTTCAAGAAAATTGGGAGTGGGTGAAGATTCTGAGCCTCTGAAGCTTGTAGAGACCAGCCCTCATTCAGGAGCCATCTGGGTGCCCACCCAGAGTCACTTCGTTAGAACAGAAAACTCTTCTGTCTGAAATTGTAAGAGTTTCAAGACCCTTGAGTCAGAAACAGAGATCAAAAACCAATATTAGAGAAAAAGGTGCTCTTATTGATTTCTTTAAAAAAATTTTTATTATAGTTGATTTACAATGTTTTATCAATTTCAGCTGCATAGCATAGTGACCCGATTATACATATACATATATATATATACATTCTTTTTCTCATATTATCTTCCATCATGTTCTATCACAAGTGATTGACCCCAGTTCCCTGTGCTGTACAGCAGGACCTCATTGCTTACACATTCTAAATGTCATAGTTCCCATCTACTAACCCCAAACTCCCGGTCCATCCTACTCCCTCCCCCCTCCCCCTTGGCAACCACGGAGTCTGTTCCCTGTGTCCATGAGTTTGTTTCTGTTCTACTGGTGTTCTTGTCATTTAGGAAATTACAAGGGTTTTAGGAGCTCTGTGTTGGGAACCAGGAGCAAAGACCAATATCTATTTCCTGTTGTCTCACATTCTCTTGTAAAGCCCCCATGTTAATCATTGTCTCAAATATATAAGAAATATCTTTTTCAGCTTGTGAAATATATTTTAGCTTTTAATTATAGTGACTTTTAAACATAGTACTGAAGTTTTGATAAGTGTGTCACTCCCTCCTAAATACTATATGGCTTGATTGCTATCTGGCTTTTCAAACCACCAAACTGAAAATCTACTGAATACATTTATGTTTTTTTACATAATTTTTATTAATTTATCTTTTACATTTAACTGTCTCTTTTTGTATGTAACTGTTTTAGAAGAGAGGATTATAAGGGTGGAGCTTTTCTTTCCTCTGCAGATTGCTAAGTAGTTATCCTTACAGTGTTTATCACCTAGTGCATATTTTCACACTGGTTTGAAAAGTCATTACTAAGAGAATAAATTCAGTTATCATCTGCATTTCTTAGGAATTCATTTTATGTAAAGGAAAGTCCATGAAAATGTGTGAAAGTGTAGTGATATACTTACCTATTAAGTGATTTTTTTGCTCCCAAAGAAAGACTGCATACCCACGTACATTCAAGTAAAGGAGAGTAAAATGAAACAAAATCCTCTTTTTCTGTGTCTTTTAAATAAAATATTTAACTGTAGTTGTAGCATGTTTTACACATGTGCTGAATCAGAATCACTGCAAGGGAGAGTTATAGAAGCTGATAGTAGAGAAATAAAATAGCAAGACATTCCCTCATGTAGGATCCCTCATTTTAAGGACTTTGATTTGGGGAAAAATGAGAAGTCATTGGGGAAAATCTTAAATTTAAAAGTAGCGTGAGCAGATCTAGCTACCTAAAGTATCATTCTGGCAGCTATGAAAACAACCCAGAGTGGAGAACTAAGATGGCAGCTGGTAGACAACAGGATGCGGTTGTGGTGATACCGGAAAGGGAAGAGATTGTGGTGTTTCCCTTTGGGATGCTAGAGTAGGGGTGGTGAGCGAAAGTCCTGAAATGTTTTGAAGGCAGAAACACTAGCACTTACTGTCGGATCAGATGTTGACTGTAAGAGAGAGTGAAGTGTTCAAGATGACTCCAGGGTTTGATTGGCCCAAGCAACTAGAAAGATGAAGGGACTATTTACCAAGATGAAGAAACGGGGAAGGAGCAGATAATCAGAGGTATGGTTTTGGATGTATTAAACTGGGTATGCATGATAGACAACTTAGTGAAAATGTGGATTAAACAGATGGGGGCATGAATATGGAGTTCTAGAGCTGGAGGCAAGAATTGGGTGGTATTTGGCCAAAAGATGATATTTATATTCTTAAGACTAAATGAGATCACGATCAGAGTGCGTGTACATAGAAAAGGGAAGCGGAGTAGTTACCATTGTGACTCAGTGGTAATGAACCCGACTGGTATCTATGAGGATGAGAGTTTGATCCCTGGCCTTGCTCAGTGAGTTGAAGATCTGGCGTTGCTGTGATCAGACATGGCTCAGATCCAGCGATGCTTTGGCTGTGATGTAGGCCAGCAGCTGCAGGTCCTGTTTGACCCCTAGCCTAGCCTGGGAACTTCCATATACTGCAGGTGCGCCCCTAAAAAGAAAGAAAGAAAAGGGAAGAGGTCTGAGCCTTAGGCCATTTCAGCACTTAGGGATCAAAAAGAGTAGGGGATGCTGTGCAGAAATTGACAGAACGTTATAAATCAACTATAATGGAAAAAAATCAAAATTAAAAAAAGTAGGAGGAATAGCAAAAGGCACTGAGTAAGAAAGAGGGAAATAGGAAGAGAACCAAGAGAGGATTATGTTTCAAAAGTCAAGGCAAGAAGTGCTTGAAAGAAAGGGTATTAGATGTGTTCAAAGTGCTGCTGGTGAAAATGACCAAGTAAGAATGACCAGCAAGCCTTGATGATTTAGCTGCAAGGAAGACTTTGGTGAAGTTGGCCAGATGGGATTCAGTGCACTGGTGGGAGTGAAAGCCTGAGTGCATTTGTGTTCTACAGAGAAGGAAAAGAGAAGAGGCGGAGACATCAAGTATAGACAATTTTTTGAGTTTTCCTATAAATGGGAGCAGAAAAGTGAAGCAGTAGCTGAGGGGAAGAAGTTATAGCATGCTTATGTGTTCGTGGGGATAGTCTAGTAGGAAAGGAAAGATTGAGCATTCAAGAGAGGGGAGAGGAAAATTGCTGGAGTGATTTCTTTGATTGGGGTTTAAAGCATAACTGAGAGAGCTAGCCACATATGTACAGATGATTCGTTCTTCAAAACTGGAGGTAAGGCACAGCATACGGTATAGACACAAACGGGAAGGGTACTTGTGCAGATGGGATAAGATTCTTATCTTTTTATGCTATTTGCTTAGTGAAATTTGAAGCAAGGCCATCAGTTAAGTGATGGTAGAAGAGGAGGTCATGGGGATTTAAAAAGAAAGGAAAACATTTAAAATCGGAAAATAGAAGAGTGAATGCATTAAGGAGGGAAAGGTAGAATTCCCAGCTAGATCAAAAACCCACTTATGGTTAGTGGGCGTGAATTTAAAATAAAGTCCACCAGTATGATCGTGTATTTTCTCCAGCCTTTGTTGACTTCCTTGCTGTAGCTGTCAAATAGGCACAGAGAGCGGTTTAACTAGAATTGGGGCTTTCCTAGTTGAGGATAATGAAAGGAGAGAAGCAAGAGCGCTGAGCGTGTGTGCAAAGCATTAAATGTAGTGATGGATCATAGCATATAAACTGGGTACTGTGTAAAGACACAAAGAGGTGGCAGCCTTGTGGTGGGGAGTGTGCAGCAGCAGCCAGAGAGTTGCTGTAGCTGGAGTGCTAGAGGGGTGATCTGAGAACGCAGAAAGAGGGTAGTGGTGGTCAAAGGGTGAGTAACTTCTCCAACCGCCTATGTTTGTTGTGAGTCTTTTTAATAAAAGCTTTTACACATGTGGTAACTAATGATTTTCAGCTAAGCTCAGGATGTCCATAATTTTTGTCACTAGACTTTACTGTTCCAGTTCAACATGTGCCATTTGTTTTTATAAAATGATAGAGACAAACTGCAATAAAACAAATAAGCCTAGAGACTCTGTGTCGAAACTGGAACAATGAGAAAACGAGATGTGACAGTGGTAACTGATGGCTCGAACAGTTACTAAGGCGTTGATTTGCTTCCTAAATATTTAAAAGGCTTTAGAGAGCTTTGGTAACTTTCTTGATTTCTTACCTGGTTATCAACTACGTTTACTCCCTACACAGTTTCAATAATGAAAATAAAATTGTATTTTGATCCAGGTTTTCATGTTTAGCGACATAATTATGTAAGATAGCCTCAAAATGTTAAAATATTCTGGATTGTCTAGTTATCTTTCACTGACTGTTTTTCTTACCTTTCTCCTTGATTAGATATTTTATTGTACTTCAAAGAACCAACTCTGGATTAATTTCTATTATACTTTTTGTCTAATGCTTGCTGTGATTATGTTGATTACTTCTATTTTTATCATGAAAATTTTCAAAAAGATAAAAAAATGGTGAGTCAACACCCATGTATACCCACATATTATATTTTGATAATTATAAACATTTGTATAGAAACTATTTAAACTAGTATATTGCAGATGTATTGCGCTATAGTACCAGGTCTCATCATTCCTATCAAAGTGAACACTACTTTCTTAATAGGAATATAATACTAGTCCATATTAATATTTCCCCAGGTTTCCTCTGGTAGCCACCAATCTGTTCCCAGGATATAAGTGCTTGGATTTTTGTTTTTATTTTTAGTTTTAAGTTTTTTGCTTTTTAGGGCCGCACCCGTGGCCTGTGGAAGTTCCCAGTCTAGGGGTCAAATTGGAGCCACAGCTGCCGGCCTGTGCCACAGGTACAGCAACGCTGGATCCGAGCTGTGTTTGTGACCTACACCACAGCTCATGGCAATGCCGAATCCCCAACCCACTGAGCGAGGCCAGGGATCGAACCCATATCCTCATGGATACTAGATGGATTTGTTTCTGCTGAGCCATGATGGGAACTCCCTATTTCTATTTTTAGATTCTACATATAAGGGAGATCATGTGGTATTTGTCTTTCTCTGACTTACTTAGAGTAATGCCATCATTGTCCATCCATGTTGTCACAAATGGAAGGATTTCATTCTTTTTAGTGGCTTTAATGTTCCTGTGTGTGTGTTTTTATGTGATACACACACCGACCCACCCACCCACCATATTTTCATTCTCCATTCATTCATTGATGCACACTTTGGTTGTTTCCATGTCTTGCCTATTGTAGATAAAGCTGCAGTGAAAATGTGATTGCATATATCTATTTAAGTTGGTGTTTTTCTTTTTTCTTTTCTTTTTCTTTTCCTTTTTTTTTGGTCTTTTTAGGGATATACCTGCGGCATATGGAAGTTCCCAGGCTAGGGGTTGAATCGGAGTTGCAGCTGCCAGTCTGAATTACAGCCACAGCAATTCTGGATGCGAGCTGCGTCTATGACCTGCACCGCAGCTCACAGCAATGCTGGATCCTTAACACACTGAGCGAGGCCAGGGAGCGAACCTGCATCCTCATGGATACTAGCTGGGGTCATTACTGCTGAGCCAGGACAGAACTCCTCAAGTTAGTGTTTTAATTTTTCTTCAGATAAATGCCTAGAAGTGCAGTTGCTGAATAGTATTGAAGTCTTATTTTTAATTTTTTGAGGCATTTCCAAAGTGTTTTCTGTAGTGGCTGCATGAATTTACTTTTTTTAACCAACAGTGCACAAGGTTTCCCCTTTCTCCACATTGTTGTGAACAGTTGTTATTTCCTGTCTTTTTGAAAATAGCTGTTCTAAGAGGTGTGAGGTAATATCTCAATAGATAGGTAATATCTCACTGGTTTTCATTTGCATTTCCTTCATGATTAGTGATGTTGAGCACCTTTTTATGTATCTCTTGGTCATTTGTATATATCTTCCTTGCAAAAATGTCTATTCAGTTCCTCTGCCCATTTTTTTTTATTGAGGTAGATTTATTAGTGTCAGATGTACAGCAGCAGTTTTTGTAGATTATATTCCATTTAGAGTTATTTTATTTTTATGAAACTCCATTTAAGTGTTGTTATAAAATATAGATTATATTCCCTTTGCTGTATACTATGTCTTTGTAGCTAATTTATTTTATAAATAATAGTTTGTATCTCTTGATCCTTTAACTCATGTCCTGCTCCCCCCATTTCCTCTCCCCACTGGTTACCACTAGTTTGTTCTCTGTGTCTGTAAATCTGTTTCTGTTTTGCTATATGCATTCATTTGTTTTATTTTTCATATTCCACATGTATGTGATAACATACAGTATTTGTCTTTGTCTGACTTCTTTCTCTAACATAATATCCTTAAGATCTAGTCATGTTGCTGCAAGTGGCAAAATTTCATTCTTTTTTATGCCTGAGTAGTGTTCTATTGTATGTGTGTATGTGTGTGTGTATTTACATATCACTCTTTCTTTATTCATTCATCTGTTGATGGACACTTAGGTTGCTTCCATATCTTAGCTATTGTAAATAATAACATTGAGGTGCACATATCTCTTTTAATTAGTGTTTTCATGTTCCTTAGATACATACCCAGGAGTGGAATTGCTGGATCTCATGGTACTACTGTTTGTAGTTTTTTGAGGAACTTTCATAGTGTTTTCCACAGTGGCTGAATCAATTTACACTCCCACCAATAGTGTACAGGGGTACCATTTTCACCTCATCTTCACAAACATTTGTTATTTGTGTTCTTTTTGATGATATTATGTAATTGCTCATGGTAGTCTTTTAGAATCCTTTGTATTTATGCTGCATCAATTGTAATGCCTTCTCTTTCCTGTCTAATTTTATTTGTGTCCTCTGTCTCTCTCTCTCTGATAAGTTTAGCTCAAATTTTGTCTGTTTTGTTTAAATTTTCAAAATATCAGCTCTTAGCTTCATTGATCTTTTCTATTGTATTTTTAGTCTCTGTATCGTTTATTTCCACTCTGGTCTTTATTTTCTTCCTTCTACTCATTTGTTCTAGGTTTGTTTGTAACCTTTTGAAACTGGTTTCTTTTACTCAGTGTAATGGCTTTGAAATACACTCAAAAGCTTGGATGACTCAATAAAGTATTCCCCCCATAACCACATTTTTGCTTTTGTGAGGTTTCAGTTACCCATGGTCAACAGCTGACCAAAAATATTAAGTGGAAAATTCATAAGTATTAAATTATGCACTGTTATGAGTAATGTGAAGAAATTTTGCATCATTTGCTTTGTCCTACCTAGGATGTGAATCATCCCTTTATTCAGCATATTAAGCCCATTAGTCACTTTGTAGCCATCTTGGTTATGGCTGTCATAGTATCACAGTGATTGTGTTCAAATAACCCTTTTTTAACTTACTAATGGCTCCAAGACAAAGGAGTTGTAATGCTGGCAATTTGAATGTGCCAAAGAACAGCTGCAAAGTGTTTCTTTTAAGTGAAAGGAGAAAATTCTTAATAAGGAAAGAAAAAAATCATGTTCTGAGGTTGCTAAGATGAAATGAAGGAATCTTCTATCTGTGAAATTGTGAAGAAGGAGGAAAATAAAAAGTTCATGATAGTTTTGCTCTTGCACCCGAAACTGCACAAGTTATGGCCACAGTACGTAAGTGTATAGTTAGGATGGAATAGGCATTAAATTTAATACAATAAGACATTGTGTGAGAGAGAGACACTCATATAACTTTCATTATAGTATATTGTTATAATATTTAAATTTTATTATTAGATATTATTATAAATATTTTCCTGTGCCTCATTTATAAATGAAACTTAATCATAGGTCTGTGTGTACAGGAAAAAACATTTTTTATATAGGTTTTGGTACTGTCTGTGCTTTCAGACATTCACTCAGTCCTGTAATATATCCCCAACAGATAAGAGGGGTTATTATAGTTTATTCATTTTTAATGCTTAGTAGTATTCCATTGTATGGATATAGCACTGTTTTTCCATTTATCTGTTGAAGGCCATCGAGGTGGTTTCCAGTTTGACAGTTATGAATAGGGCTGCTATGAACATTTGTGTACAGGTTTCAGTATGAACGTAACTTTTCATTTATCTAGGAGTGAAATTGCTGGATAATATGTTTATAAGAAACTGCCCCTTTTTCCCCAAGTTTATCGTAAATGTTTTGAATTCCTACCAGCAATATATGAGAATTCCAGTTGCTGCACATCTTGACCAACACTTGGTATTGTCAGTACTATTTTTTTTTTTTTTTTTTTTTTTGCCTTATCTAGAGCCACACCGCGGCATATGGAGGTTCCCAGGCTAGGGGTCTAACAGGAGCTGTAGCTGCCGGCCTTCACCACAGCCACAGCAACGTGGGATCCGAGCCGCGTCTGCAGCCTACACCACAGCTCATGGTAACGCCGGATCCTTAAGCCACTGAGCAAGGCCAGGGATCGCACCCGCAACCTCATGGTTCTTAGTCGGATTCATTAACCACTGAGCCATGACAGGAACTCCAATTTTAAGCATTCTAATTATACAGCGACTTCTCTTTATAGTTTTAATTACCATTTCTCAAGTGGTTGCTGATATTTAGCTCCTTTTATGTTTTTATGTTATCCTTGTATCCTCATCAGTGAAGTGTCTGTTCATATGTTTTGCCCATTTTTTGCTGCATTGTTTTCTTACTGTCGATTTTTGAGAGCTCTTTATATAAATTGTGGATACAAGTGCATAGGTATATGATTTGCAAATTTTTTTTCCAAGTTTGTGGTTTATCTTTCCAGTCTCTTAAATATCTCTCACAAAGCAAAAGTTTTAAATTTTAAATTCTGAGACATTTCTCAGTCTTTTAAGTCATGTTTAAAACATCTTTGATTAACCCCAGATTTGATTAATCACAAAGTTTTTTCCCCTGTGTGAAGTGTGAGGTTGAGATCTAGGCTCATTTTTTGCCTGTGAATAATGTGAATTGTTCAAACAACATTTATTGAAAAGAATATATTTTCTCTTGAAGTGCTTTTAAATTAGAATGTTTAACTTCTAAGTTAAATTTTCATTTTAGGTTAAAAAATTAAAACTTTAAAGTTTTTATTACATTATTAATAACAAATTCACAATTTAGTTTCATCTCTCATGAGAACATATTTGTTTCATATATATAGTCATATACATAGAATATTTTGTGAACATTTTTATTTTTGTGGCAAGGTGTAATTTTAAAGATTCTGTCTTAATTTTGAGTAAACTATTTACAAATGAAAGTGGGTTTTTTTAATTCTGTCTTAATTCTGCTGAATTTAGTGTGCAGTTACTAGTGTCCAATTACTCAATAGCAGTGTTACATTGTTTTATTTTAAATTCTCCACATTTAAAATGTCTTAAAATTTTAACTGAAATATTTTTTTTTATATTTGCTGTTTACTTTTTCCTGTGTTCATTATCAAAAGAGTAAAGAAACTTAATGACCCTTATAAAAGGCTCTCTTTATACTAAAATGAAGGGTTGTTGTTAAAAGATTTAAAAACTTTGTTCTTATTCTCAAAAACTGACCTATACTTGGTAAATTTTTATTCTTTAAAGAGCCACAATTTACTGTGAGGAAAAATAAATAACTTTTAACAGAGTGAAATTGTGGGGGAAGATAGTAGAATGATGGTTTTATTTGTCACTATTGAGTTTTCCTATTTATATGAAATAATCATGTCATCCTATAATATAGAATTAAATATTTTATATAATAAAATTTTAGTTTATAGTAATGAAGCATTATGTTAATAAAATGGATGTGGACTGAAACAACTGGTTGGAAATCTTTCTATGTAGGTTAAATGATTTTAATTCTTAATAATTAAAGAATAAAAGTATATGTAATTAAGAAAAAATTTATGAAATATATGTATACATGATAGATATATATGTTGGATATATATATAAAACTTTGTACTTTTTAAATTATGGTTTCTTTTTTACCTCCCTTTTTATTCTTATTTTTTTCTACGGTAGTGACTGTCTTCTTTGTTCTCCTTAACCTTACACATCTTTTGACCCAAACCACACAGTCCAAGAAGTGCTATTCATAATAATGCAAGTTCCCTTTCAACAATGTTGACGAGATTTTTTAAATAACTTAGGAAATAATACCAGGGTTCCTTTGCTTTCATTCCATTTCAGGCAATAATTCATTTGCATCACTGCATTAGCACATGTGTTAGCTTCTTGATTTTCTACATGAGTTGAAGTTTTAATGTATTTTGTTTAGAAAGGTTAATTGTTGTGTTAATTGTTACTGTTTTTGGCATAGAAGTGTAGGAAATTCCTTTTATTTGTTTATGTTAGGAAGGCTTGTTAATTTATCATTTTTAAGATACTTTTCATTTATTCTTAAAAAACTGATCATGAAATTTGACATTCCTTTTAGTCCGGAATTAAAATGGTGTTAGGGTGGTGTACTGTAACATATATTTACTGTTTATGGTCAGAAAGGTGAACATAAATAGAAACTAATTATGTATTTCTAAATTATCCTTGTCTCAGAGGATCCAACTTGCCCTTTTTTCAAAATAAAGATGAATGAGAGAAAAGTTATTTTTGCAAAAGGGCCATCATTTTGTGGTTTCAAATTCTTTAAATTTGCGAGGTTTGGAAACCATAAAACTGTTTTGTTTTTATCTATTTAGGCTGTCCTCATCAAAAGACTGAATTTTCCCTTCTTTATTAAAAAGAAACATTTATTTTATACCCTCATGCACCTTCAGAACAAGTCAGGTCAAACTAACTCATGTAACCCTCCTCCACCCCCTTCCCCATCCACCCCTGAGGCAGCATAATCTCTTTGACTCATTATCTCTGTGGTGTAATTTGAAGTTTTCCAGGTACTTTATAATTTGGAAATCTAGTGCTCTACTTTTTGAATTCCATATAGCATTCCTGAAAATAATCTATACTTAGGTTTATGGTGCTTTTTTTTTATTAAGTTCTTTTAATGACTTTATTTTCATATTTATTCTATCAGAGAACCTGCTCACAAAAGAAAAAGAAAAATATTCTTTAGGTGTTGGAGATGTTTGAAAAATGTAAATTAACAAATTCCAATAAATAACTGTTTCACCCTGATACTTGTGTGATTAGATTTAGGAATTTGCTGTTTAGTAGGTTCCTATTGTGGAAGAGAAATCTCTCAGGCATGAATTGATAGTCCAGATCCTTTGAGGTCTGTCTAGTCTGACCTATGACCCCTATTCTTACAGGGTCAACATCTGAGGGCAGGAGATTAAGGCAGTTTAAAGACCGGAATGGTAAATGGAATGGAAAAATTAGCCAGCACATTTTGGGTGCAAAACATCAAAGTCATCAAATAGTTTGCTTATTTTAAACCTGGCTTATGGTTGTAACAAGCTAATTTTACTGTGTTTGCTGGAATTGAAAAATTTCATAATTATAATTCACTTCAGGCTTCTATTTGTACAGTATAATGTTAGCTGTATAATACAAATTAAGTTTATAAAGCTTAACATCAAAATATCAGGAAATGCAAAAATAGTTTGTCACCGTTTTAATACGTTTTATTTTTTATCCAGTTTAGATGTTTCATTTAAATTAAAAATGGGAAAATATTTACCTTAGCTTTTGAAATAATACTAATTTATCAGCAGTGTTGAATTTGTGTATATATATGCTGATAAAGTGACCCAGGATTTAGTTGTAATTATATACTATTGACTTGTAAGAAAAATATATTTTTAAAAAGTAGAGACAGAAAGTAGAAGTAAATTGGTCAATCAGACAGTCCCCCCCTTTTTTCCTTTCCTTTTTACCCCTCCGTTCTTATTTGCTCTTTTATATTTTATGTCTTTTTCTCTTAAAATGTTTCTTATGTCTTTAATTGTATGCTCTTCATTGTAATTTCAAAATACAGACTTAAAGCCTTAGTTCCTAAGTTTTGGTCCCTTGTAAGCAATTCTCCACTACCTTTTATTTTACATTTGTTTGTAATCTGGGCAGCTGTGAATTTGCATCTTCTGTTTCCTACTATTGACTGGCAGGGGCTGGAGTTGAATAACTGAACTGTTGCGTCCAAGTTTCCATTCATTCATACAGTGATTTAGGAAATTAGTAAAACCAATTGATTACCCAACTCTCCTTAATTCCCCTGCATTTTAAAAATTTATTCCAAATCTTCCTTATTATAGACTCAATTTTAGGGTGATTTTCCAAGGCCTTTCTTCTTGTGACTATTTGGCCAGAGATCTCTTAATGAGGCAATTATGGTTGTTTCCTTCATTCACATTATCTTAGCAGATGCTCCCCCTGCTGTGACCTCTGTTCAGACTGGGCAGACAATGTGCCATTCTCATCACCCTCCACAAGACATTGTGTGGGGCTGAGCTTCATTTGGCGCTGCATAGGTCTCCCAAGATGCCTGGCGAGAGTGGTCAGAAGCCCAGTGGCAGATAATCACAATTTTAGGTTGATTTTTTTGATTGTTGCTTTATTCTAAGGAAAATAAATAATCAGATAATGCCTATAGGAAAAAATGTTCCAGAGCAACTATAATAATATAACAAGGAGAATTTGTGGGTTTAATGAGTAACTTTACATAGCTTTCTTCCTTTAGACTGTGGTCTTGGTAAAAAATGAGATTAAATATTTATTGGATGGTTTTGGAGTTCCCTTCGTGGCTCAGTGGTTAACGAATCTGACTAGGAACCGTGAGGTTGCGGGTTCGATCCCTGGCCTTGCTCAGTGGGTTAAGGATCCGGCATTGCCGTGAGCTGTGGTGTAGGTTGCAGACGCGGCTCGGATCCCGCGTTGTTGTGTGTGGTGAAGGCCGGCGGCTACAGCTCCTGTTAGACCTCTAGCCTGGGAACCTCCATATGCCGCAGGTGCAGCCCTAGATAAAAAGGCAAAAAGACCAAAAAAAAATTATTGGATGGTTTTAATATAAGGGATTATGAAATATGGGTAGTATTTTTAAACTTGGAGATACTTTCAAAAAGAAACTTAATTGAGCATTTAATAGTAAGAATGTGCATTTTTAATGATCAGATGACATTGTTCATAGTGTTACTTTTAAACTTTTAAAAACATAAATTCTTATGTTTATATTTGCTACAAGGTCCAGTCTGTTCCTGTATGCACAGTAAAGGCCTGATTAATCTGAAGACTAATCAACAGAAAATTTTCATACTTTATACTGCTAAATCCCTGCACTGAAATACTAGTCCCATGCCCCAAGCCCAAGTAATAATTGAGAGAATTACAGAGTTGTTAGCAGCTTTCAGCTAGCCTTTCTTTTTGCAAATTTCCTTCTGAGTTTACAATGGAGTTTTTATTTTTTGAAATTTGTTTAAAATAAATTAAGAGCTATGACTTGAATTATTCTCATATAATAAAGAAATTTTTGTTTGTGTAAAAGGATCACCAAATTTTAATGAATAGATTATAATCTACTTGCACTCATCAGTAAGAAGTAGTAATTTAGTAAAGCTATTTTTGTAAAATTAGATTAATAACAAATTGTCATATAAAGTAAAAATTTTAACACATGCCTTTTTACATAAAGAAGGACTGCCTGTAAAGTATAGGTTCTCTGGATATAAAAGAAGAGATATTAAATATAGAGAATGTTTTGTAAAGGGCGGAATGTTCTCTTAAAGGAAAATCTAGAACAAGTCAAGCAGGAATTCAAGAATTTTGACTTCTAAAATTTTTTTATTTAAAAATTTCCTTTAAGTCTTAGCTGTTATATGATTATTTTAACTATATAGGTTAATAAGGACCAAAATCAAGAGCTCCCTGGTGGCACACAGTGTGTTAACGATCTGGAATTGGCATTGCTGGCATTGCTGGCATTCCATTGTCACTGAGTAGTGGCTCAGGTCACTACTGTGGCGTGGATTTGATCTCTGCCTGGCCCAGGAACTTTTGCATGCTGTGGGTATGCCCCCCAAAAAGGACTGAACTCAGATGTTTCCTTTCCTTTTGGGATAGTTATTTGTTTGCTCTTCATGGCTATAGGAAATCTTCAGAATCTCTAGAAGTGCTAAAAATGTACTTATGCTCATCCATAAAGGCTAATATACTTTTTTTTTTCTTTTTAGGGCTGTACCTGCGGCATATGGAAGTTCCCAGGCTAGGGGTCAAATTGGACCTGCTGCTGCCAGCCTCCTTACAGCCACAGCATTGCCAGTTCCGAGCTGTGTCTGCAACCTCATGGCAACGCTGGATCCTTAACCCACTGAGTGGGGCCAGAGGTGGAACCTGCATCTTCATGGATGCCGGTCGGGTTTGTTACTGCTGAGCCACAATGAGAACTCCTTCTCTATAATTTTTATAATTATTTTTACGACTCAGTTTTTCAAGAATCTTTTACTGAGTACAGTTGAATTTCATAAATGTCTTCGTTAATTGGGAAAGCAGATATATGATAGAGGAGCACAACTGCCCTGCTAAATTTCAATCAGGATTCTCTTTACACCTAAACTGCTTCCTCCCTAGTCAATTCTCTACTCTTACAAATAAAAGCTTTTGGGGACAGTGACTTATTTTTAATGGAATCATTGTATGGAACTGCTATTAATGCAATTTTTTCTTTTTCCTGCTTGACTTACCTGAGAGTCTCTTCTCTTAATTTAAGCATTTGCTCTTAGTCCTCTCAGTTTTAATAGTCTATCTAGAGTACCCTCTTGGTCTTATTTTGGATAGTACTGGTGCCACCAATGCAGTAAGAGAAGAAAACAAAACAAAAGATCTAAGTAAGGGTTAAAAAGAAAACAAATGTTTTGTTAATTCACATCAATACAATTTTTTTTTCCTAGGGCCACACCCACCATGGCCTATGGAGGTTCACAGGTTAGGGATGGAATCGGAGCTACAGCTGCTGGCCTACCCCACAGCCACAGCAAAGCAGGATCTGAGCCTCGTCTGTGACCTACACCACAGCTTGTGGCAATGCCAGATCATTAACCCACTGAGTGAGGCCAGGGATCGAACCCATAACCTCAAGGTTCCTAGTCAGATTCATTTCCGCTGTGCCACCATGGGAACTCCAATGTGATTTTATATCCATCATTTTCTATGGATAAATAATTGGTATAAATAAAAGAATTTCACAAGATTCACAAAAGTCACACTAAGAACAACTAAATATCTGGAATGCTAGGATAGTTCTCTATCCCAGAAACTCACAGTTAAAAACTGTAATTTAAAAAAAGTGTTTGAAAAAAGAAAATAAATTAAAAAAGTGTTTCACAGCTGGAACATAAGCTATAATATATTGTACTTAGGACTAAGTCTAATAAAACTATGAAAGACTTTCATGTAGGAAATGATAAACTTATATTGAGAGATATGAAAGCAGACCTAAATAAATGGAGAAAGATGTTTTACTAATGAATGGCAAGACTCAATATTTTAAAGAGGGCAATTCCTCATAAGTTAATCTACCGATTTGATGTAATATCGTTCAAAATTCCAATAAGGTTGATTTTAAATTGGTTTGGAGGTGAATAGGGCCAATAAAACCACAGTTTTATAGATGAAAAAGTGTGAAGTCTCTCCCTTCTATTTATATTTATTATACAACTTTGTAAGTATATGCAGGTGAGGTGATGGCCCAGTGAGAGACAGATAGACCACTGAGATTGAGAGTATGTACAAATCTTGATATATGGCAGAGGTGCAATTCAGGTCTTAGAAAATAATGGAAAGATTATAAATGGTCCTGGGAATATATGTGACCATCAAGAAAAAGTAAAATTGAACCTCTACCTCATACCATATTTAAAGACCTAAAAGTGTAAAGCAAAACTTTATAGCTCTTAGGTTTAGGAAAGATTTTTTTTTTTAAACAAGACAGAAAAAACACAGACTGTAAAGGATAAGATTAAATTGACTACTTCAGAATTTAAAACTTCTTCTACCTGGCAAAGGTTTCTTTTAAGAAGATAGAACTAAGCATGAGGAAATTTGAGGATTTAGATCTTACACAAATGTGCAAGTTCCTGGGGCAGGGAAGAGTCAATACGTTAGAGAAATAGGCACTAACCAGACCTCAGAAGTTTTGAACTAGATTTTAAAAATCAGTGCTTGCAGGAAAATACAAAAAGCGAGACATAACTGGTATTGCAGAGGAACTGGGAAGAGGGAGCCCCTGGGGAGGTCAGTGGAAACTGCTGCCTCTTTGTTGTGATAGTCTTTCTGAGTTTGCAGACAAGAGATGGTGGCAGGCTGCTGGTCAGCGGGACCAACATTGGGAAGACAGGCTGGGCACAAAGAACAAGAGAGGACAAGCAGGGACCTGCTGGGCAGATCTGTGTTTGCACCTGTGTGTGACTGTGATGACACTCCATGAATAATGGCTTCTGTTTTATTTTTGCTTCCTATGTTTTGTATATGAGTTTCTGTTTGGGCTGACTCTAACCTGGAACCATCTAGAAAAAAATGATTCTGGGAAAAATAGCAGGCATAATGAAATTGGTATAAAATAGTCTAGCACCAACAATGTAAACAAAGTTGGAAAATATGATATAGAATGAGAAAAGGTAGTTGGAATGAGTTTAATTGATAAAGTATTAATATCCATAATATATAAGGGACTACAATTCAAAAAGAAGTAAAAACCCAATAGAAAAATAAGCAAATAAACAGTACACTATAAAAGAGAAAAATAAATATTCAGTAAACAAGTAAAAGATACTTAGCATTACTGATTTAAATGAGACACCATTTCATTCCTATAGAATTAGAAGAAATGTTAAGGTCTGACAATATGCTTAGTGTAAGGAATGTCACACAATCCTGATGTGACTCATAACTGATGAATCTACCTGAGAGAGCAATCTGTTAATATCTGGTGGAACCAAAATTGTTCATATTCTTTGATTCCACTTCTATGTGGATTTCTCAGGACATTGGGAAACTGTGGGTTGGGATCCAGTAGTAGCTTTTGATATTAATTTGCTAAGTCATGACAAGTATTATTACTATTTTTTAATGAAATAGAATAATCATGTATGTAGTAAGAATAACCATTGTTTCATATACTTTTAGGTCGTGCTGGGTGTATTTGTGTGTGTGAGTATTGAATTGTGATGCAAAATGTTTTCTCTCTGGGTCATGGTCACATGTACACAAAGAGAATTCTGCAAAAAAAGTGTTTATTGCAGCATTGTTTGTAATAGCAAAAAGAAAGAAAGAAAGAAAGAAAAGAAACAGCCTAAGAGTCTGTTAACTAGGGAATGATTAAATTGTAGTATATTCTTAAAATGATAAAGAGTTAAAATGCACAGATTACAGCACCTTTATCAATCTGGGTTACTCTTTTTAAAATCCCACTATATTGTTAAATAATGAAGCAAGTTGCAGAATGATCCATGCAATGTTATTCATCTTTATTAATTTTTTAAAACCATCATATATTGTCTATGGATACTTGTATGTGTGGTAAAAATATAAAAGCATAATAAACTCCTAGTTCATGATAATGCTACTCTGAGAAGCAGAGAAGAGAATGGGATTGGAAGAACATAGGGGTTGTATTGATCCGTTTTTTCAAGTTGTTTTTGTATCCTTTAATAGGTTACTTGGATTTCCTGCTTTTCTTTTTTTTTTGGCTTTTTGCCTTTTATCTAGGGCCGCACCTGCGGCATGTGGAGGTTCCCAGGCTAGGGGTCTAACTGGAGCTGTAGCCGCCGGCCTTCGCCACAGCCACAGCAACACGGGATCCGAGCCGCGTCTGCGACCTACACCACAGCTCACGGCAACGCCGGATCCTTAACCCACTGAGCAAGGCCAGGGATCGAACCCGCAACCTCATGGTTCTTAGTCGGATTCGTTAACCACTGAGCCACGACGGGAACTCCTCCTGCTTTTCTTTTGATGATTATTCTTAGATATTATAATTTTTGATGCTATTGTGAAGGTTTTTTTTTTTTTCTTTTAACTGGTTATTGCTACTGTAGGGGAAAACCATGGGGTTGGGGAATAGTTTTGTCTCTTTTCCAATAGTCATACCTATTGTTTCATTTTCTTACGGAATGGACTAGAATTTCCTAAACAGTGTTGAAAATGCTGCTGACAGCAGGTATCCTGTCTTCTGAGTTAATGAAAATGGCTTTACTATTTCAAATTTAATCTGTTGTTGTTCTCTAGTAAATCATCATGTTTAATTGCTTCCCTTCTCTTTTGCTGAGTTTTTATTATGAGTAGCTGTTGGATTATATCAAAACACTTTTCAGCGTCTACTGACATAATTATGTAATATTTGACTTCATTATTTTTTTAAGTTATTAATAAAAGAATTACATCCATAGATTCTTTGAAGTTCAACAATTCTTGTATTCCTGAAAAAACGCCTTTCTTACTCATGATGTAATGATTGTTCAGTTTCATAGTATTTATTAGTCTTCATGAACTTGGAGTTTTTAATGTATTTTCCTCATCATGTCTTATTATGAAGTTTATTCTGTTTCATGTTTTAGAGAGTTTTCTGTCTATTTCTATGTTGTGGGATAATTTAATATACATAAGAACTAAAGTAGTGGTCTCCAGTGTGGAAAATCTATAATAAATAACAGATTACTTTTATTCATATATGGAAAAATATCATGACTTGTGTTTATATTTATTTTATTTTTTTGTTTTCTAATGTATACTAGTATGCATCTAATTTACAAATGCAAACACATACACTTATATTGGGATGGCTGTTCAAAAATATTTTATTGATAAGCATGAATGAATGATCAAAATAATATGGAGCCCACAGCTTTAAAAGATAATAGAACTAGGGACACAGTGGGTTAAGGATCCACTGTTGTCACTGCAGTAGCTTGGGTCCCTGCTGTGATGGGGATTCAATCCCTGGCTCAGGAACTTCCATGTGCCACTGGTGCGGCCAAAAAAAAGAAAAAGGTAGTAGAAACAAGCTACAAGACATCTCAGCCCTTCCTTCCTCCCTTCCTCTCTTCCTTCTCTCCCTCCTTTCCTTCCTCCTTCCCTCCCCCCTTTCCTTCCTTCCTTCCTTCCCTTCCCTTCCCTCCTCTTCCCTTCCCTTCCCATTTCCTTATGACTGCACCCATGGCAAATGGAAGTTCCTGGGCCAGGGACTGAATCTGAGTCATAACTGCGGCAACACTGGATCCTTTAACCCACTGAGCCAGGCCAGGGGCAAACCTGTGCCTCAGTGACCCGAGCCACTGCCATCAGATTCTTATTCTTAACCCATTGTGCCACAGTGGGAACTCCCTCTAAGCCCTTTCTTTTGCTTTTAGTAGTTTAAAAAATTATATTTTCAGAGTCTTATGTATTAAGGTTTTTCTGCTTTCTATTGGTCAAACTTTGTATGTTTTGCTGGGAAATTACTTCCTTTATATTTTCTAATATATTGCCATGAAGCTGCAATTAGATTCTCTTATTCTTTTAGCCTCTTCCATTATGCAACTGGATTTTAATAATCCCTCGCATTTTACATTTTTTCTTTTCTCTCTTCCTATTTTGACTTCTTTTAAACAATTGGCTTTTTTCTTATCTACTTTTCTGCTGCTTTTCTCTGTTTCTTTAGTTTCAGATCTTAGAGTAAAATGTCTTTACCTTTTATTAATTTTGTTGATTTTTTTCTATTTTCTGAAGTTGAATACCTAGCTTATTTTCAGTCTTTATTTTTATTGATAAGAATTTCAGACAATAAATATTCCTTTAAGGAAAGCGTCACTGTGTTGCATTGGTTTGGATGTAAGTTTCTAATTATTTTTTAAACAATTTAGATTTTTCATTTTACTTTGCTCCAAGAGTTAATTGCTTTTCATCTGACTAAAGATATGTTGGTCACTAATATTTTTGGTGTAAGTAATATGAACCAACTTATAATGGCTTAAGGCAATTTTTCACAGTTGTGGTCCCAGGACAGCATCAGCATCACCTGGAACCTTGTTAGAGATGCAGATTCTCAGGCCTTATCGAGTCTCACCTTGGGATGTGGATCTTGGCAATCTGTCTTTTGTTTTGCTACTTTTTTTTTTTTTTTAACAAACCCTCCAGGTAATTGTGATGGGCTCTGAAGTTTGAGAGCCACTGGCTTAAGGAAGAAAAAAGGAAATTTATTGACTTATATAATTTATAGTTCCAGGAGTTAGAATAGTTTCAGATACATCTGGATTTGAGTGCCAAGAGGAACAGAATTCTGAGCAATTCTAGCAAAAGCCCAGGCATGATTATATTGTGCAAATCAGTGTGGCACTCTGGTTTGCTAGACAGGACTCACTTGCCTACCCCTTGGGCTGAGGAGTAAGGTGAGCCCCCATACCAGGATTTAAATTAGGGGAAGGAGGACTCTCCAAAAGAAAACCAAGGTTCTGTTGTGAAAGGAAATACTGGATGAGTTAGGCAAAACAATTGTTAGCCATAAAACTGTGCTGTTCCAAGTAGCCAGTCTGCAAACTCTTTCCGTTTTTCAGCACCACCAGGAACTTGTAACATAATGTAAAGCATGCAGCTTCTTTCACTGAGAAAGTCGTAGTACAAAAACAGTGTCTCCTGTACTAAATATTTGTTTCTTCACGTTTAGATTTTCTTCTGTAATTTTTTGCATATTTCCTGTTTCCTCTTCTCTCTTTCATAACAAGGGGAAACTGTTCATTGGACCTAACTTTTTTTAAATTCCTTTTTAAAATTAAAGTATAGTTGATTTTCCTTTTCTCTTTTTAGAACCCTACTTGTTCAACTCTTGGTTCCAAAATTGGTCTTTAAAGTTTATTTATTTTCTTAGCATTTCTATCTCCTGTCTTGCTTTTTGTTATTAGATTGTTCTTCTTGAACTTCCAGAATATGGAGTTCTCAGGTGTGACTAGCGCTTTCACTACTGTTCTTTCTTTCTCTATTTTTGATTGATTGATTGTCTTTTTAGGGCCACACCCACAGCATATAGTGGTTCTCAGCCTAGGAGTCTAAATCAGAGCTATTGCTGCTGGCCTACGCCTCAGCCACAGCAATGACAGAGCCAAGCAGTGTCTGCAGCCTACACCACAGCAAAGCTGGATCCTTAAACCACTGAGTGAGGTCAGGGATCTAACCTGCGTCCTCATGGGTACTAGTCAGATTTGTTTCCACTGAGCCATGACGGAAACTCCTGTTCTTTTTCTTTAATTTTAAAAACGCAAATCATGTTTTTAGTTCTAGAGAAACTCCCCCTCCACCCCCAGTTTTAAGCTAATTGGTTTATTTTAAAATTTTCTTTGAGATTTTCAGTAGGAGCCACATTTTCTAAAGGTGCATCTTTCTTCAGGTTACATTGTCCCTACGAGTTGCTGTTTTTTGTTTTTTTGTTTTTTTTCCCTCCAATTGTGGGTTTTCTTCCCTTAACTTGAGTATTAGCATTTCTTGAGCAGGGACAGCTCTGCAAGCTGTGGAAGATACAGTTTCTGCTCTTCTGAGCTGTCATTAAACAAACTCTCAAACCATGACCCTTCTGCTAAGGCAGATAGGAGGATGGAGGGCGGAGGAGAGAAGCTCTGTATCTTCCTCTGCTCAGTGAAGAATATATTTCATTTGCCAAAGGAACGAAAAATGAAAACAGGAACAAAGCTTAATAAGAGATATACAGGACCTAAATAGAGAAAATGAAAACTATACTTTGTTAGCATAAAAAAGAAGTTGGATAATCTAAACACAGGTCTACAATCTATCCTGGGTCATGTTATCCTTTTGTGTGTGTGTGTTTATATGTATTTTATTAAAATTGACTTTTTTCTGTCTTTTATTTTTATAATCTTTTTTCTAAATAGAATTGTTTTTGTATAATTTTTGTAACCAGCCACCTTTTTATTGATTTTAATAATTTTTCAGTGTATTCATGGTTTTCAAGGTATGCAATATTTTCACCTACAAATAATTTTGCTTCTTCTGTGATAATTTATGGCACATCCAACTTTATTGCTCTTTTATTTGGTAAGTTCTTCCACTTTGTTTCTGGCTTTGTTTCTAATAGATCAGATAAATACTGATCTGTTTTTTTTTTCTGGTTTATTTCTTTCGACTCTTAAATCCATCTGAATTTAATCTGTAATTTTATATAACACAAAGCTGTAATCTAAATTTCTGCATACTCAGTATCTCTTGTTTGAACTGTTTCCATTTATTTGTGAAGCCTCTTTTGTTACATAACGAATTCTTCCATATATTACTTCTAATGTGTATGTTTCAGGACTCTAATTTTGTATTTTGTCTTGATTCTTTCTTCCACCAGTTTTTTTTATTTCTTTATGTTTGTAATACCGTTTGGTACCTAGAAAGCCAACCTCTCTTTATTACTGTTCTAAAATATTCTTGTAGCTCCTAGATGAACTTTAAAATGACTTTGTCCAGTTTTCCCATTACTACCAGGAGAATCTCACTGATATTTGCTAGGAATTCAAGTTATTTTATTCATGAAGTTCCTGAGATAGAGGAATCCCAGTTTGACAGTTGGTAAATCTGAGGTACAATACCATAAATACAAATTTAAATTTCTATAATGAAGTCATAAATCTAATCAGAGCTATTAACCACTACTTCATATACCTTGACCTGTTTTCATGCTCTAAGAATTGAATTAATAGTCATTGGAAATTAATAGCAACAGTTTAAAATCTTCATCTTTATTAAAATAATTTACCTCTGACGTTTAATATCTATAGCTGTGTAATAAGTAAAATTTGGATCTATGATATATCAGAAAGATGTTGCTAAAGGTAGAAGGGAAAATAATGTTATAGGTATATGTATTATAAATAATTTAGTGATTAAACTTTAGAGTAGTAAGAGATAAAGCAGATAAATAATCCCATCACAGATTGAAAATTATAGGAGTACCTGAGGGCATTGTTTATCTATTCTATATAGGTAGACCTGTTTAATTACATTCTAGGTAACCTTAAGTCCGCTCAGTTTAAATTATATTTTCTTAAAAATTAAAAAGTGATCATATCTGCAAACACTTGAATTATTCTAAAGAAATCACTCATTTTTTGGCACAGCAAGGAAGTTTCATGCACTGTAAGACACGGCCAGGCTGCTTTGCAAAGTTGAGTTAGTGGGATACTGAACAAAACCTGGCCAGAACTCAAAACTGTAAACTTGGACCGTGTCCCTCTCTAAATGATCAATATACGATGTGCTTGCTATCCAATACTACTTTAAAAAAAAAACTGAAGTTTAGACATTCTTTTATTCATATACTGATTTCATTCTACCTTATGAAAGAGCATTTTTGTAATTTTAATTAACACTAAGTGATTTTTAATGTTTTAGCATCACTTTGTTTTTGTATTATAGGTCAATTACTGGCTTCATTAAAAATTTTTTCTTAAATATAGATAACCAAAATATCTGAGAAATATTGACTTAGCCAATTTGTTTTATTAGGAAATTCAAGACATGGTATAAAATATAAGACTGTTTTATAAATGACACTGTGAAAGGTATATACAGCTTTCCTAGGCAAAGTAGGTCTATCTAAAAGAAAAAAAAGCAGTTATACTGGAAAGTTGCTAATAAATCTTAAAGGTTCTCATCACAAGAAAAGAAAATTTTTGTAACTGTAACGGATTATTAACTAGACTTATTGTGGTTATCATCTCACAATATATAAAATGCTGAATCATTACACTGCACACCTGAAAATCATGTAATGCTGGATGCCAGTTATAACTCAATTTTTTTAAGAAAGGAAAAATGGCAGTTTTTAATGAATAAAAGAAATAGACAACCAGGGAACACCTGATTATAATGAATTTCTAAGGGATGTTGTGTTCTAGCTTTGTTTAATTCTCTCAAAGGTTTTTTTTTTTTTGGAGGGGGACAACACACCTGCAGCATGTTCCTGGGTTAGGGATCAAACGGGAGCTGCTGCAGTGACTGAATATCATTCAATCCAGTGATTATGCTGGATCCTTAACCTGCTGTGCCACAAGAGAACTCCTTAAAGGAATTTTTTGAAGTTTCAAAGAAGTGTGTGTCATAGAAAGAGCAGAAGGCCCTGGGACCTACAGTCTGACTTGCGTTGACATATAAAATCCATGAGGATGGGATCTGCTTTTCTTTATCATTGTGTGTCTAGCTTCAAGCACCTAGTGTGGTATATAATTAGTCTTTGGTAGGTATTTCTTTATAAGTAGACCTTGGGCATTTAACTTTCCTTGAGCTTCAGTTTCCTGATCTGTAAAATCATTCATTCCACAGTTACCTGAAGACACACACGCACGCACAACACCCAAAATCTAAGAGTTGAGAATTACATTTTGTTTTGCGGACTTTCTGAGGACTTAAGCCTGGAAGACAGCCTCAGATAGCTCTCAGGGACTGCTCCAAAGAGGTAAGAGAGGATGTGGGATATCAAGGAGCTTTTGCAACCAAAACCAGGTAGTTGGAACATCAAAAGATTACTATTAATTAAAGAAAATGGACAGTTCAGATGAATGAATTTAGTGCTTTTCTATGTATGGGAAGATACAAGAGTCTTGGTTCATTGCAGTCATTCCTTCGATAAGCACCTTAACTATCTAGGACCTGTTTTCTCTCCATCCTGAATTCCCTCAGGGTGCACTACAGGGGTGAGGTGGGTGGGGCTGGCTGCATGGGTTATGGTTTGATGGCTGCAACATCCTCGTTTACTGATCCAGCTGCGAACATTCTGCATCCACACCACCAACTTCTGTTGTGTACATACTGGGTGCCAGGTGTTGTTCTCAGCACTGAGCATGTAGTGGAGAATGAGACATACTGATTTTCCCATTTTGGAGTGTGAGGCCGATGGAAAACATATTTAAGTAAATGCTAAATGTAATGTCAGGTAGTGGTAACTGCTGTGAAGAAAAATATAGCAGGGTAAAGGGACAGAGGGTAACAGTAGGACTCTTTTAGGTCAAGTGGTCAGGACATGCCCACAGAGATGACATCTGAGCAGAGACCTGAATGAAGAGAGAGAACAAACCTTATATAGCCCTGAGGGAAGTGCTTCCTATTCACAAGGCAAAACTAAT
Organism: Catagonus wagneri; assembly: GCA_004024745.2. Classification (NCBI taxonomy): domain Eukaryota; kingdom Metazoa; phylum Chordata; class Mammalia; order Artiodactyla; family Tayassuidae; genus Catagonus; species Catagonus wagneri. Next base: position 4,378,132 of record PVHT020000080.1, read on the forward strand.
CAAAGGCTCTTGGACAGTAATAAATTGATTTTGTTTGAGAGGCTGCCAGCCAGCCAGTGTGATCAGAGTGAAGATAATGGTGGGAGAGGTGCAAGATGATAATTTTCCCAATATGTATCTTTCAGAATTTTCTATGTGAACATCCGTTTGTATTTTCTCTCAGCATTTTAAAGATATTATGATACTGATTTTTGGTTTCCATGAATGCAATTAAGATATCTACCATCAGTCTAATTGCTGTTTATTTGCAGATGATCTTTCCTGTCTAGCTGCTTGTAAAATCTTTTTGTCCTAGGTTTTTACAGTTTTACTATATTATAGATAGATATGGATTACTTTATATTTCTTTTGCTTGGTATATGTAATAGTCCCTTTATCTGTGTGTTAAAGTCTTTCATTCCTTCTGGAAAACTTTCAGCCATTATCTCTTCAAACATCACTCTCCTTTATTCTCTCTATTCTCTCTTTCTCTCCTCCCCTGCCCCCAGACACAAACACACACACACACACACACACACACACACAAACACATGTATATGATGCACTTTAGACATTCTTACTTTTTTCTCAACATCTTTTAACCTTTTGGATTTTAAAATCTTATTTATTTATGCTATATTCCATGGAATTTCTTCATATTTATTTTCCAGTTTACTAATCTAACCTTTAGCTGTGTCTGAGTGCTATTTAATAATTCAACTGAGTTTTAAATGTAAACCATATCATTTTGATATCTAATGATTCTATTGAATTAGGTATTTTCAAATATGCTTGGTTATTTTTGCTAGTCTCTTGTTAATTGTTCATTTTTGTAACCTTACATTTTATTTCTTTAAAAACTGTGTCTCTAGCTATTATTTTATAGCCTGTTTTTGACAGTTCCAATAAAGTTCTTAGAAGTCTAACTCTGTATTTGTTTCTGCTGACCCTTAGCACGTGGTGGTTTATTTCTTGGTGTCTCATTATCTTCGATTATGAAGTCATACATATTTGATTATTATCTGTGGAAACAGTGCAGGCTTAAATTGAGAAAACTCTCCTTTAGAAAGAATTGTATTTGCTTCTGCCTAATACTGGGTTTTCCTTAGCCTTGATCATTATAACTAATTTCAAAGATTCCTGCCTTAGTGTGGAAGTGAGTTTAGATGCTGCTGGCCCCATGACTGGTCACCTATTACGGCAGTAATGTTATTATTCATCCTTAGGGAAGCCTTACCTTTCCTGTTTGCTTATAGCTCACTTCTCCTTGCTTAATAGCTCACTTCTTATTGATGGGGGAGTGTTTAGCCTTTTTTCCATAAGCCCAGCAAGCATGCAAATGTGTGTTTTATCCATGTGTTCTTTTCAGTACTTGGTTCATCCTGCTGCTTGGTTCATCCGCGTCTACTTTTTAAGTGATCCATTGAGCTTTTAGTTCCAACTACTTTTTTTCCCCAAGTATTTTTCTCAGATTTGCCTTGTGATATCTGGAGTCTTTTGCTTCTGATCATATTTTTAATTCCCTGTTATTTCTTTAGAACAATGATTCTCAACCAGCATGGTCCAATCACACAGAAGGCATCTGGAAATTTTGGGTGGAGATTTTGGTTCTTTTCTGTACACTTGATACTCAGTGATGGGAAAGGGTATTTTGGTCATCTCCATTTTGGTCAGTATTGGGAAAAGGTAGTTACTGTCATGCAGGAATGCTAGACAACTTCTGTGTTTGAGAAAGTCTCACACAACACACACATTGTCCTACCTACATTATTACTTTTAGATTTTCATGCCAGCATTTATATGGCTGAAAAACCTGCTTGTAAATATCTGTGCACCAAATTTTATTCTATTTTACATTTCAGTACAAATGTACTGAATGGGACTCTTTGGTCTATTCTAATATATACCAAACACTATAGAAGTGAAACTGTACTATAAATCAAAGTTATGCTTCGTTTTGTTTTAAATTATTTATTTTTCAGAAAATGATGTCACCAACAGCTGTGCCACTGATAGTATTTGAGTTGCCCACACAGCCCATCAGTATAAGCATGCATTCGTAGTTGTCATACATAAATATGTTGAAGAGAAAATTTGAGCTTTCTTTTAACAGATTTGAATTCAATTATCAAGTTAGCATACACACCTGAATAAGGGTTATATAGAATATTTTCATCGTCCCATGAAATACCTCATGCCTGTTTCCATCCAATATTTGCTCTCTGCATGTAATCACTCTTGATTTCTGTCCTTATAGATTAATTTTGCTCGAACCTAAGATATGGAGTGAATCATGCAGTATACAGTATTGTGTCTAGTTTGTTTTACTCAATGTAATGATTATCAGACTGATTAATCTTGTTGTCTGAATCACTAGGTCATTTTAATTTCAGTTGCGATGTAGTTTTTGTATGAATATCCCATAATTTGCATATACATTTACCTGTTGCTAAATATTTGGCTCATTAACAGTGTGCTGCTTTTATAAATAAAGCTGCCATAAACTTTTGTAAAAGACTTTTTGTGGAGATGTATTTTTTATTTTTCTTGAGTAATTCCATGAAAGTGGGATTATTCAGTCATAGAGTAGTTTTCCAAACTTTGTAGGAAGCTGTTAGTTTTCTGAATCATCAGTGTTTGGTTTCAGGTTGTTCCATATCCTTCTCAATACTTAAAATTCGTGTTTTTTTTTTTTTTTTTCCTTTTTAGAGCCACACCTGTGGCATATGGAAGTTCCTGGCCTGGTCACCTCAGAACTGCAGCTGCTGGCCTGTAGCACAGCCACAGCAACACCAGACCCAAGCTGAAGCTGTGACTTAGGCCACAGCTTGCAACAACACTGTATCCTTAACCCACTGAGTGAGGCCAGGGGTTGAACCTGCATCCTCACAGAAACTAGTTGGGTTCTTAACCCACTGCGCCACAATAGGAACAATAAAATTCCAATGTTTTTAATTTTAGTTCTTTTGCTGCTTATGTTGTGATCCCTCATTTTGGTTTTAATTTTCATTCCCATAACGATGAGGAGCATCTTTTCTGGTACTCTAACCCACTTGTATTTCTTCCTTTGCTTGTTTTTTTTTTTTTTTTTTTGCCTTTTGTCATTTTATGGCCGCGGGTTTATGGCCGCACCCGCGGCATGTGGAGGTTCCCAGGCTAGGGGTCTAATCAGAGCTGTGGCCACTGGCCTGCACCGCAGCCACAGCAACGCAGGATCCGAGCCGCGTCTGCAACCTACACCACAGCTCACGGCAACGCCGGATCGTTAACCCACTGAGCAAGGGCAGGGATCGAACCCGCAACCTCATGGTTCCTAGTCGGATTCGTCAACCACTGCACCACGACGGGAACTCCTTGTTTGTTTTTTAAATTGGGTATCTTTTTTGTTCCTGAGTTATGAAAATTCTTTATATATTCTGGATACAATTTCATTGACAGATAATGTACTGAGAATCTCTTAAGTCTTTTTCATTTTTATATCAGAGTCTTTATTTTCTTGAGGAGGGGAATTGCTCCTGGCATCTAGTGGGTGGAGGCTATGGATACTGCTAAAAATCTTAGGATGCATAGCACAGCTTGCACAGCAAAAATTATCTGGCCTAATGTCATGGTGCTGAGATTGAAAACCCTACTGTATCTTTATAGTAACTCTTGAAATCAGGTAGTATCAGTCCATGTTTATCTTTTTCAAAATTGCCTTGGATATTTGAGGTCCTTTTCATTTTTATATAAATTACAAATGATCTTATAAACTGGAAATTTTTTTATGTTTTTATTTTTTGTCTTTTTAGGGCTGGACCCGCGGCGTATGGAGGTTCCCAGGCTAGGGGTCTACTCCGAGCTACAGCTGCCAGCCTACACCACAGCCACAGCCACTCCAGATCTGAGCCGTGTTTGCGACCTACACCACAGCTCACGGCAGTGCCAGATCCTTAACCCACTGAGCGAGGCCAAGGATCGAACCCGCAACCTCATGGTTCCTAGTCGGATTCATTTCTGCTGCGCCACAACGGGAACTCCTTAAACTGGAAATTTGATTGGGATTGTACTTAATCTACCGTATGCAGAATGTTGTCGGTCATAGTTGTAAGGAATCTGGGCTTTTATCTTTTTTTATAAAGTATTGAGTTATATTCTGGCAGGCAATTGAATTACTGTTAGAATTTTATTCTGCCAGCTTTGTTTTTAATTCTAACTTCGTAGAGATCTGTTTTGGTCTTGTGTTTAGTCCTAGGTTATAGCACTTCTTCTGGGATATGGTCCTTATTCCTGAAGTATGAATTCCTGGGATCTCAGTTGAAGGTGCCAGATGCAGGATTAAGAATCCAGTGCGTGTGTGTGTGTGTGGGGGGGGTTATAAAAAAGCAAGGAGTTCCCATTGTGGTGCAGCGGAAACGATTCTGACTAGGAGCCATGAGGTTGCAGGTTCCATCCCTGGCCTTGCTCAGTGGGTTAAAGATCAGGCGTGGCCGTGAGCTGTGGTGTAGGTCGAAGATGAGACTCGGATGTAGTGTTGCTGTGGCTGTGGTGTAGGACAGTGGCCACAGCTCCATATGCCACAGGTGTGGCCCTAAAAAGACACATACAAAACGAATCCAGTGTGGTCTTACCACTCTGGCTGGGTAGAACTCCTGCATCTCCCAGCACTGTGTGACCTTGGGTATCTGCTTTTCTCTCCACCAAACAGCAGCAGCCTCTTTCTGTTGTGCTCAGCAGTCACTCTCTATAATTCAGGGTAAGGGCTGCTCTTTTGTACAGATTTCTCCTATCCAGTAGTCTCTCCCACGATTTCCACTGCTTCATAAACCTTTAGCTCAGATGTTTAATTCTTGTGTTGGCTGACACCACTGTGCTGTGCTTGAGTTCTGTCTCTTTGACCCTTAGTCCCAGAAGTCTACTTAGAAAGCCAGGTCACACTGGGTGCTTAGTTTGATATTTCCGTTCTATAAATCATCACCGTTTCCACTGCCTGTTGTCCCATCCAGTGCCTATAAACAGCTACTTGATATATCTTTTCCAGTTTTTTATTTGTTTACTAAAGTAGGACAGGTCTGGTAATAGTGAGTATGGCATGGTTAGACACCTACTGAACCTGTAGGCTTTTCATTCTTTGTAATATAGAGATTAAAAATTACATGTAGAAATTATTTATTTGGGGGTTGCAAGTTGTTTTTCAGCCCCACTATAACATTGTCTTATTGTTTTGCTTTCTAACCCATCAGCTATTCCGTGTCACCTATTAAAGGGTATGGTTTCCAAAGTCTTTTTATGTACTTGTCACTGAATTCATGTCTCAGAATATGGTAGAGCTCAAAGATAGATGGTATGTTTTCTGCCCTACTTTATCACTATTGTTTACCATGTTATATTTAACATGGGGAGTAGGGTACTGCACTTATAAATAAGGTCTATCTTATTTGAAGAGTGTTGTGTTTTCTCATACTTGTTGATTGTTTTTTAGTATGTCTTGACACGGTATGCTTCTTCAGTTAAGGTCATTTTCTTTCTTGTAATGTATGGCACTGTACTACTATTTATTCTAGTGTTGCCCTAGACCTCTTCTTTTTCATTTTCCGGTACTTGTATGGAATGGCTTCTCTTAAGTCCAAATTTATTTATCATAGGCACGTATAAGCACTGACAATTTTATTATGTCTTGTACTGTGGTTTTGTTACTGCATTTTTTTATTGAAATATGTATTGTTTTACTCTAAATTACTTTTTTTCCTATATTTTGTACTTAAGATGTATATAAATATGTGAATACATATGTAGATTATATTATTTTCAGTTTCTTCCATAATAAGACTAGGAGCATGATAAGAATATTTTTTATAAAAAGTAGACATGGGAAGTTACTGTCATGGCTCAGTGGTAACGTACCTGACTAATATCCATGAGGATTGGGTTCAATCCCTGGCCTTGCTCAGTGGGTTAAGGATCTGGTGTTGCCGTGAGCTGTGGTGTAGGTCACAGATGCAGCTTAGATCCTGCATTGCTGTGGCTATGGCATAGGCTGGCAGCTGCAGCTCTGATTCAACCCCTAGAATGGAAACTTCCATATGCCACAGATGCAGCCCTAAAAGGACAAAAATAAAAAAGTTGACGTGGGCCTGATAAAGTTAGGAACCATTGCTTTCAGCATATCAGAATGTATTTATTTCATAATCTGAATCTAATTAACCCAATATCTGAAGTCTTTGTGTCTCATTCTACTGGCTATGGTTAATGGTGCCCTATTTTTATTTATTTATTTATTTATTTATTTATTTATTTATTTATTTATTTTTGCCTTGTCTGAAGCATGTGGACGTTCCCAGGGTAGGGGTGGAACCTGAGCCATAGCAATAACAATGCCAAATCCTTAACCCACTAAGCCACTACGGAAATCTTTGTATGATTTCTTTAACTAGTCATATTTCTTAGACTTATATCTATGGGAATTCTTTGACTCTTGGCTTGTAATACATTTTTCCAGAGATTTTGTGTGTGTGTGTGTGTGTGTGTGTGTGTGTTTGCTTTATCACGTGCCTGGAGACACTTGTACCAGCTGAGAACCGTTTCATAGGAAACCCTCAGCTGGTGTATGCCACTTCCCCACGTGAACTGCAGTCTACGTTGTGGTTATCATTTCTCAGGGGAGACTTGTCTTATCTTCCTCCCAGCACCGTGTTGGGGGTAGGAAGGTTTCCATGGCATCCCTGTCTTCGGGGCAAGTTTATTTTTCATTTATCTTTGTATGTGGGTGCGGTTTTTAGAGGCGGGGTTCCAGCTCTGTTGGAGAGGATCTCTGAGGACACCCCCAACTTCCGGACAGATTCCAGACTTTGTTTCCTGCCCCTTCTGCCCCATCATCCCCTTTACAAGGTCAAAGCTTAAGGTTGACAGTGTTCTGTGGATGCCTCCAGGGTGAGAGTTGGTTTCAATGCTCCACTTACGGCCCTGGTTTCCTGCTCTCACTTCCTTTTTGACTTCTAAGCATTCCTTACTTTCTTGCCTGAGCAGTTATGCATTTCAAAAGATGTTTTTAAAATATTTTGTCCAGTATTTTTAGTCATTCTCAATGGTATGGTCAGAGTATTTTTATATGCTACTTTAATGGGAATATAATTTATTGCTTTTTTTTTTTTTTAGTATAGTTGATTCCGAATCTTTTTATTTTTACTAGTGTGGATATTTAAAAAGTATGTGTCATTTTATTCCTCTTTTTTTGAATTTCCTGTTCATGTCTTTTTTAATGTTTTTTTTTTTATTTGACAGCTTTGGAAAGGGCTTATTAATACTCCACCCTCTATAACTTATCTTATTTCCTAAGTTATCTTATTTCCTAAGATAAGTGTATTTGACTTTGAGGAAGTTAAGCTGATACTGGCACTACAGTTCACTTTTGGTTTCTTCATTCTTGTGTATTCATTATATGTTCTATCTGAGGCTCCTTATCACCTCCCTCTTGCTGAATCCATCAACCTATTTTAATGCCTTGTCTTACTTGGTCACTGTTAGCCACTTTCTCTGCTACAAAACTGTACTTTCTTTTTTTAACTAGGGAAACACCTCTTTTTTGCCCTCCTGCTAATCCTCTGACTCTTCCTTCTTAGGCACCTCTTTGGTTCTCCACCTGAAAATTATCGAATGGAAGTATTTCTGAAAACTTTATCCACAGGTCTCTTCTCGCTCTTCACATTTTGCTGGTGGACCTCTGTCCCATGGCTTTAACTACAGCCTGTCCATTCGGTGCTAGCTCCCAAATCTGTGACTTCACCCTCAGGGCCTCCTCAGATTTCAGGCAGCAGTAACTCCAAAGATGCATATCAACATACAGTTAACTTTTCTTTCTCCCATTTCTGCTTTCTTTCAAAACTCCTTATGTAGTGATCACTGGAGCTTAGTCAAAAGTTTAAAAGACTTGTCAAAATATGACTACAGATCAAGGGAAACTGAGCTGAGTTTGGTAGTCTTTGTCCAGGAGATGAGGCTCCTGCCATAGGATTATATGATTACTTAGTGGGAGAGTGTTACTCTGCAATATTGACAGTAACATTGATACAAAAAGTATGGTAGGTGGGAATTCATGCTTTGATTTCTCTTTGACATTAATCACTCTGTCCTCACCGGCTTTAATGATGCTGCCCTTTTGGTACTAAATTCTCTCTTTTCCACCTTGAGGTTCCAGCAGCTCATATTAGTTCCTTTTCATTGATTTTGTTCTATTATTAGACTGTTAAAAATAATACAGTGACTAATTTAATAAATTTTGTTAGTTTCATTTACACGATCTAAGGTAATAGTAATATGATCATACTTGAGTGGCCCAGGTCGGTTGATAGATGTACCTGGATTATCAGTTGGCATGACCAATCTTTGGCTTGGCATGAAGACAGGAGACCAGGAATCTGTCCCCAGATGGACAAAAAAGTGAGAAGACTGTTTATAGGTTTAGGAAAGTTGACCCACAAGTAAGCTTTATGTTTCCACTTTTGCTTTTAAATGACAAAAAGATAGCAAAGATTTTAACTCTATCTCTTCCCTTTGAGCCACCCAAGTAGTATAACAATAAACACTATGAATGGGATGATGAATGATGGAACTTAGAGGAAAATTAATCAATCTTGGAAGACACCTGGAAACAAGGGGTCAAAATGGCCTTGAATAGATGAGTTGAGTTTGAGTTTACATGAAGACATCAAAGTGGGGACAATATGTGTGTGATGATCACAAAGCAAATAGTTCATTTACAGGAAATGGATCAGTTTTTCAAAGGAGAGATGCTAGAAGAGCTTTTATTTAGATCTTGATGAATCCAGGAAGACACTGAGAGTAAGACAGGAAAATAATGTCAGAAGGTGGAAAGAAAAGCAATGTCACAGAGTATCCTAAAAGCCTGATGAAAGAATAGTTTCTAGAACATAGCCATAGTGACCAAATTTCCCATACACAAAACTCTATTTTCACAGATTAATGTCTTTATAATTTTCTTTATCTACAAAGTTTTCTGATAGAATTTATTAAAATAAAGTTACTCTAGATTTGATTTTTAGGAACTCCAAGATATAAATCAGAGAAATACTAAGCATTTCAACTACCTACATACAAGGAAAAATGCTTGGCACCTGCAACAAAGCACATTAATTTACTGGTATCTCATCAAAATGCAGAGCAGGATATGGTAAAGGAAATCCTAGTGGACAATGAATGGTAAACACAGATTAATTATAGGGCATCCATAAGATATTCAGAGTAGCATTATTAGGCTATTCAGTTGGGTCTTTACTATCTTTGAAAAGGGAAATCTATTTTAAGCTTTTCCTGTCATTTATTTTTGCCTTTTCCCACCCTAATTCCTAAGAGATTCAATTCTTCTACCGTTAATTATCTTACTACTAGTGGGGTGGAAATGTTTCAGGAATATAATATATCTAAGATTAGGGAAAGACATGGTATCTACCGTTTATATAGAGCTTTGTGGTTTGCAAAGCATTTTAAAATATTATCTCATTTGAGATCAACAGCAACCATGTGAAGTAAGCGGGAATCATTATCATCTTTAAATAATGATTCCTGAATGATGAACCTTATTTATGGTTGAGGAAACCCAGAGAGATTAAATGATTTAGCATGCATCGCTGGAACTATAGGGTGAAACCCTGGGCTGTCTATTATTAGGTTTGTGGTCATGAGCAATGTGTGTCAACTTTGAAACTCAATCTTTTCAAGTCTAAGATGAAAGATTAAAAAAATATATTTAATTATGAAATACATTTAATGTGCTCAGTAATCCTGGTTTCCATTTTCTTTTCCAAGCTAGCCAATTGCCCTCCTAAACACATCCTCCCGTTTTCTAGTTCTGTCATCTTATTCATGCCATATTCTCACTTGACATGTTTTCTCTTCCCATCTATATAAATCTTACTCATTTTAAATAACTTTTAACTACCTTGTGGTATCCAGGCAACTCCCTTACAAAGCCATTTGTATTGCTCCCAATAATTATGATGATTTCTTCTCTGGAAAAGATGTAATACTTTCTATCTCTTGCATGATTTATCAAATTCTACATTTTATTAGCCACCAGTATACTCGGAAGAATAGTCATCACCAGCTATCATCTGAGTCTAATGGACTCTTGTATAACATACTTCAAAATTTTCCAAATCATAAAAATCATTTAAAATTTTTTACAAATAATTTACAGATATAGACATAAAGGGATGTTGTGAAAAACAGCTAACTGGACTGGAAAGTAATAAAATTTAAATATAACAAACTGAAATTTTATTCCTTACTTTTCTGGAGTGAACATACACATATCCACAATGGGCAGTATCCTTTGAATGAAAGTAATTGCTCATGGATGAGCCTGGGACATCAGCGTCTGATAGATAATGATCAGATTTCAAATGTATTTCTAAGCGATTCCAGATTTTTATTATCTCAGGCTCTTCTTGTACTTGTTTTGTCAAAATGCAAAGCTTCGAAACCTTTTATGGTTTATAATTTTGTGGAAGGAAGGGTGGTTATTTCCATCTGTCAGTAGTAACAAAATATTTTTGTTTTTTGATATTGATTAGAATGGTCAGTTCAATGAACGTTTTCATTTCTGTACTCTTTATCTCCTTTCAGTGCCTTTGTCTGCCTGTGAACCATATCAAGTAAATTCCCTAGCACAAACTTGATAAAAGGTGAAAGTGTACTGTTAAATGTCCTTTAGCAAACATTTCTTGTTTAGAAAATATTGCATTATGACATCCTCCCTGTAGAGTGGCTAATTGGAAAACAAATTTCCATTTTGTCCATAAAAGTATTGTGTCCACTCATTGATTCTTGAGTTTGAGAAAATATATTTCTAGGGTATATTATGTGACGGCTTATAATCTGAGATTTAGCTGATTAATTTCATCATTATTTGAGTCTGGAGTATAGCTGACTGTCTTTTTGTATTTGTGGTTTTTTTTTTTTTTTTTTGTCTTTTTGCCTTTATCTAGAGCTGCACCCGCGGCATATGGAGGTTCCCATGCTAGGGGTCTAGCAGGAGCTGTAGCTGCCGGCCTTCGCCACAGCCACAGCAACGCGGGATCCGAGCCGCGTCTGCAACCTTCACCACAGCTCACAGCAACGCTGGATCCTTAACCCACTGAGCAAGGCCAGGGATCGAACCCGCAACCTCATGGTTCCTAGTCGGATTCGTTAACCACTGAGCCTCGAAGGGAACTCCTGTATTTGTGTTCTTATTCATCTAACAATTGCAAATATCTTCTGTCAGTTTTCTTCTCTTTGCCATTATGGAAAGTGAAAATTTCCAAATTCTCAGCTGTGTTTGATGAAGGGTTAAAAAGAAAAAGACAGCAAAAATCCTGTCTACTGATATCTTTATACCTTCTGGAAAAATCAGACAATAGTTTGGGTAATGCATTAAGAAGGATGATGAGTTCCTGCTGTTGGCGCAGTGGGTTGAGGTCTGGCATTGTCTTTGCAGCAGCTCGGATCACTGCTGAGGTGAGGGTTCCATGGCTGGCCCCAAGCAGTGGGTTAAGGATCTGGTGGTACTGTTGTGCCATAGATCACAGTTGCAGCTAGGATTCAATCCCTGGCCGGGAACTTTCACATGCTGTGGGTATGACAAAAAAAATAAAAAGAAAAGAAAAAAGATGATGAAATAGCAATGATTTATTTCAGTATTTTATTATCTTTCTAGATGATTATATCATTTTTAAATTTTCTTTTTTTTTTTCTTCTGTGAAAGCCTTAAATTTAATATGGCTATTTGCCAGTTATCAGAAAAGTATGTCATTGTATAATTAATAGATCACTGTGGAGGCAAATCAGAATAATGTTAAACAGACTAAAGTCTCTGCCAACAGTTTTGAACTCCAGCTTGCATGGGGCAGTTGAATAATAATTTATATAATCTCGATTCCAAATGCACACATGGGATCATTGATATTTATTTACAGTTATGCAGTTAGAGAAGATTGAGACTGTTGGGTCTAGGTGTTTAAAAATCCATCTCTTCCCCTTGTTTTTTCATCTTCTAAGTTGTTCTGGTCTCATGTCCCTCCTCTCCCAGTTTGGGCCCGCTCATTTCAATAATGCTTTCACCAGCAAACTGGTCTCCCTCACCCCACTGTACCTTCCCACCACCCCCCTTCCCAGCTACAACTCTGGGTACATTTCGTCTTTTCTGCCTCCCTCTGTCCACTGCCAGGCTGGCACATATTTCTTGGAGAAAGTCATAAAATCAGGCTGAGTTGTACTTTATGAGGGTAGAGAGACACCGAGATCATAGACAGTTTAAATTGGGAGAGAATCAAGAGAGTTTGCGTCCCAGCACCATATTGCGAGCGAGTGGAGAGCTAGTGCGTGAGAGAGCTCTCAGCAGGAGCCCAGGTTTCCTGACCGTTGTTTCAGCGAGTTTCCAGCATAGCGAATTGGGAAGTAGGAAAGTTGTATAAAACATGAGAGAAGAGGAAGTGCCAGCAGGTTGAGGATCTGGCGTTGCTGCAGCTGTGGCACAGGCTGCAACTGCCGCACAGGTCCAGTCCCTGGCCCAGGAACTTTAGCATGCTATGGGTGCAGCCAGAAGAAAAGAAAATAGGAGCAAAGAGTCATTAAAGTGGCTTGAGGTACTTAAAGGGGAATATTCTAAGCCTCCTCCCCGCCACCAGCTTTATTGAGGTAATAATCAACAGGTAAAATTGTAAGGTATTGAAAGTACACATAATGATGATTTTATATACATTTACATTGTGAAAGAATTACTCCCATCTAGTTAATTAACACGTCCATCACTTCACATATTTATCTTTTTTTTTGTAAGAACGTTTAAATACTACTTAATTGACTAATTTCAATTACACGATACAATATTACCATCTTTAATTACCACGTTATACATTAGACCTTCACCTTATTCATCTTAGAGCTGAGAGTTTGTATCTTTTTACCAACCTCTCCCTATTTCTCCCACCTCCAACCCCTGGCAGCCACTTATCTATTTATTATCTGTTTCTATGAGTTTGACTTTTTTTTTTTTTTTAAAGATTCCACATGTGTTTGTTGTTCAGTGTCTGATTTATTACACTTAGCATAATGCCTTCTCGGTCCTTCTATGTTGTAAACGGCAGTGTTCCTTTTTTCTTTTGGCTGAATAATATTGGATTATGTGTATAAAAACACCATATTTTCTTTATCCGTTCATCCATCAGTGGATACTTAGGTTGTTTCTGGGTCTTAGCTGTTGTAACTGCAGTGAACATGGGGGTGCAGATATCTTCTCAAGGAAAGGATTGCCTTTCCCTTAAATCTATACCCAGAAGTGGCATCGCCAGATCCTATTTAATTTTGGAAGAAACTCTGTACTGTTTTCCATAGCAGCTACACCACTTTACATTCTCACCAGCAGTGTGCAAGGGTTTCCTGTTCTCCACACCCTCACCAACTTGTTATCCTTTGTCTTTTTGGTGACAGCCATTCTAGCCAGTGTGAGGTGATATTTCATTGTGCTTTTGATACGCATTTCCCTGATGATTATGATGTTAAGCACCTTTTCACGTGCCTGTTGGCCATTTGTATGTCTTCTTTGGAAAAATATAAATTTTCTTATTAAGTTCCATATCATAGTTGGAAATAATTCCCAGGATTATGAAAGAGCAAAGTGTTTCAAGGTATAGGAAAAATAAGATTACTTAGAAGAAACACAAAAACTTAAATTGGGTCCCATAAATAACCTCAAGGGTTAAAGTTAGTTGTGCATTTATCTGATCTCTTTTTTGGGTCCTGTGTGTTTAATAATCTTAGCATTACATGCAGAGGCTTTTATGGTATATATTTACTGTATGAGAATTATAGGATAGTTTTCAAAATAGGTAACATCATGACTCATACAGATAACATGAGCAAGTGTTAAAGGTTTTATTTAGCTCAAATGAGGGAAACAAACAAATGTTAGAGTCTTTTCAGAGGAGAATCCACTGAACAGACACATTTGTAGAGCAGTAATATTGAAATTAACATGCAAATGGAAACACTAGCCCTTCCCCCTTAGGAAAGGGAAGTCAATTCATCCTGACAGGGCAGAATTTGCTGCTCTTTGGTCAAGAATAACTTTGCAGTTATTGGCGATTTAAAGAGCTGTAAAATAACTCCCACAGAATCAGAATCAGATAATCCATAATTGTGAGTGCTGGGTCTAAACAATGTACAGCTTTCCACTGAAACACAGTTTTTTCCTTCCACATATGTTGTATTCAAGTAAATTATAAAAATAAAACATATAAAGAGAACCTTACACTCTGTGTAATAAATAGCACTTTGCCATTTGCAGCAATCATATTTTAAAATGTTTATTTTTTTTTCTGAAATACGTACATTTTGGAGTTCCTGTTGTGGCTCAGTGGCTTAAGAACCAGACATGGTGTCTGTAAGGATGCGGGTTTAATCCCCAGCTTCACTCATTGGGTTGCCACAAGCTGTGGCATAGGTCCCAGATGTGGCTCAGATCTGGTGTGGATGTGGCTATGGCATAGGCTGGCAGCTGCAGCTCCGATTTGACCCCTAGCCCGGAAACCTCCATATGCTACAAGTGCAGCCATAAAAAGAAATACATACATTGTTAGATTAAAAAGATCAAGTATCACCCAAAAAAGGTTACCTCCATTCACCATGCCTTCCAGAATATGTTTCAAGACTTTTGTTAGAAAAACACGGAAAAATTAGTCATTGGATTTTTTTCTTTCATTCCATTAAGAGAATAAACTGAATTCTTCATGTAAACTTTACCAGCCAAATTCAGAGGATGACCCAATGAGATGAAAACTCCATTGTTCAAATGCTAGAGGAATTATCTCAAAGACAAGCCATCATTTGGCTTATAAAATATGCACAAAAAATTTGTTAATGTATACAATCTAGTTATAATGGTTGGTACTTACTAAGAGTGTTGGACATGTGTTAAACAACCCTGCCTTGGCTCGATCCAAGGATCTGTCTGCTTTACTCATACCTACCTTTACTCACGCTTTAGTTTTTACATCCATACCTACCTTTTTACTCATATTTACCTTTAATTTTTATGTCCATCCTTGGCCTGACAGCTGTCTCTTTCTATACCAGTGTCCATGTATTCGCAAAGTCACAGCCTTAAAATGTTCATAGGGAATGAAAATTACTTAAGGGATCAGTGATTAGAAAAAAGATCTGCAAGGATGCTTTAGCAGCTTGGCTTGACCATCGATCTGGAGTCACTTGAAAAGCTGGTTGGTGTGAAGGGCAGCCGCAACAATAAGGAGGAAAAAAAGGAAATAGCCATGAGGCCTAGAATGCCTTACATGACTTTACCTTAAACTTTAATTTTCAAGATCAGATCTACACAGAGAGGAGATGATATCCCAGTTTATGGAGGTTATCTGAACAGAGTAGCAATTTTCCTTGTTCAATTTTCACCTACCCAACCACCTACGTACCTACCTACGTGGTAAACAATTTGAGAACTACTGAATGTAGGCAAAGGGCAGTACATAGCCAGTCAGAAGAAGACCAGTGGGCTGACGCGGGGAGTAAACAGAGGTCATTAACATCTCACCTATACTTCATCATTTCCCTCAGCAGTAGCTGGTGCTGGAACAGGAGATCAAACTTATTGATCATTAGAAGCCTTTCCTTGGTGATTTCAGCAGAATAGTTTTAACTCCTTCTGATTCCTGAGTAGCTAGAGCGACGGAGCTGGCTTAGCACAGTCTGCTTTTGTATCTTGCACAGAAATTAATCTTGAGGGTGCATTTTGGATAGCTCACACCAAGCAACATGCTCTAGGAGAACAGGTCCTTTATATTTTTTAATGCTGCTCATGTAAAGATGACCAAAGTGGAAAGTTTACAGTAGTTCTTACTAGTTCAGCAATATAGCAATATATCTTGGTGTTAGTATTAAATTATTAATTCAGCCATACAATAGGGAGTTATCTTAACATTATGGAAACTCAAATAATATTAACATTATTACTTACGTTGAAGGTAATTAAACTGGGGTAACTTCTAAGCTTTGAATAAGCATTTTGGCCAAAGAATGCTAATAACAACTCATTTGGCTAAAACTGGGATCGAATCTTTTAATCTAGCCCTCTTTTTGCTTCCATCTTGCAAATAACTAGCATAAATCTGGAACTGTTTTCTAACCTTCTAGACAGTTCATCAGTCATGCCACTGAAATTAATTCTTGATCTCTCTACATCTTCCATTCCTTTGAAATTTCTCATGCTCTCTCTTCCTTCTGTGTTTTAACAGAGGAGGTGTCTGTGACAAAATATGAACAAGTTACTTTTTTTTCTTTTTTAGTCTTTTACAGGCTACATCTGCGGCATATGGAGGTTCCCAGGCTAGGGGCAGACTCGGAACTGTAGCTGCTGGCCTGTACCACAGCCACCACAATGCCAGATCCTTAACCCACTGAGCAAGGCCAGGCATCGAACCTATATCCTCATGGATACTAGTCAGATTCGTTCCCACTGAGCCACGATGGGGACTCCTGAACTAGTCACTTTTTAATTTTGCAGTCCTTATTTGAATATCTAAGGTTTTAAAATATCATGTTTCTTTTATGTTTTTAAATTCTTTCATATATTATTTTGAGGTTTACATTTGCTTCTCTACATAACAAAATTATTATTTCACCTATCAATTAATCATAATGAAATTCCTCTTTTAAAATTTATTGTGCCTCTTGCCAGATGGTTAATAATAAGAAGAAATTGAATGTACACATAAGGAGAAAGATACCACTTTAGAATGACTTGTGAAATAATGTCAGCCATAAAAATCAGGCTGGTTTTCCAAGCCAGAGCCTAAAAGAAATCACGTGATGAGCAAGAAGAAAACATTTATAAAAGTTGACACGAATGCAGTGGTGGAATTGTCTTTCTTCAGGCCAAACTGGTGCTTATTTACAGGAGGTGTCACACCTCTGACACTGGCGAGTGTGAAATGGTCTGGTGGAGAAGAGAGCAAGCAGCCTTGGGGGTTGTAAGTTTTCTGCAAGGCTGCTATCATAGATATATGAACCACCCCTTTGCCATTGCTGTAATCAGATTATTATAGTCTGATTCTTCCATCTAAATAAATCCCTAATTTTAACCATCTCAGGAGAAGTTAAATGCTGATTTTTCTTCATATTTAATACCTGCACTTACCTTCTAAAAATACTCTGTACCGGAAGGTCATAATGACCAAGTAGGGATAAACTAACCTTGGTTCCTGCCGTTTGGGTAGTTGCAACACTGCCACTGCAGAAATGCACGTGGCTTTTGTGTGTGTGTGTGTGTGTGTGTGTGTGTGTCTGTCTGTCTGTCTGTCTGTCTCTGTGTATGTTGTCCTGACCTAGACACACCTCCTTAGTTGTATTGGGTTCATAAAAGCCATGCTGGCAGAGTGCCCACTGCATGTGAGATTGGGGTCCTATTTTATAACAAACTGCTTTTACTCCCAAGAAATTGGAAAGCATTAAGTTATCTGTGTTTGAGTACATCTTTCTCCTTGTTTTTTTCAACATTTCCATTAGGCAGAAAAGATTACCTGTGTGGGATATTGTTTGTCACCTAAAAGAGAGATAACATTTCTATTTCAAATACAGATTTGACTGATGACCTAGAATTCATTATTATGCTCCTCCTCAAGTTCTGGTACAAAGTAGCCAATTCTCAACAAACAATTATTTTTCCATGGAGTTGCCACATTACTTACAAGTAGTTTTAAACAGGATGGAATGAAATACAAAAATGCCTGGCTCATAATTAATTACACATGATGGAAGGCCCCTTCCATAAAAAAGCCTCCTTCTGCCCCAATTTCTCCAGTGATTTCTTGCCCCTTTCATGTCCTCTTGTCTCTAAAAACTGCTGTATGTTCCATTTCTGCTTCTCTTGACCCTGTACCGACATTCATTACATATCCGTCCCCCACATTCTCCATCTTATCTTCTTGTTTTTATAAGATGATAAAAGGTTTGCGAATAGAGCCATTACTGTATTTTAGCTGGTTGTCAAGATACTCTGGTGCTGTTTTAGCTGGTGTTATGATACAGGAGACAGACCATGGCATTAATCAGAGAGAGTGTCCAAAAACTAATAAACATTAGACAATCCAAAAAGCAGTCAGGAGAAGATATCAAACATGATTTTACATACATGCGTGTGCGCGTGCACACACACACACACACACACACACACACACTACCATCCAGCTAACAATTTACATACATTTCCTGAGTAGCAAAGTCATATTCATTGTAGATATTCATAAGTCTTTTTTTTTCTATTTTTCGTTTGAATTTATGAAAATGTTTTCATGGCTATTATAAGCAGATGAATGTACTCACTGACAGGCAAGGTATCTGGATAATTGCACATCATAGAAGCAGATGATAAAAGAGGTTAGAACAGTAGTTGCTAAGTAAAAAAATTCCCTTTAAACTCTAGATTAGTTTAGTAAATGGGCAGCACACTGAGGTTTGGAGGAGACAGAGTGTTCATTTCCACTGCCAGCAGTTTTAGTTCTATCCACAACAGACTGACCCTTGCTCACTATGACTAAAGCTAGCCACCACCACGCCATCTACACATCTACCGTTTATTCACCAGAAAGAACTAAATGGCAGTTATACGGACTAAATTTTGCTTTTTTAAAATAACATTGCAAACTGATCCTCGGGGTTGTCTAACTACTAAGCAGGGTTTTTTTTTCTTCTTTTTAAATGATTATTTTTTCCATTATAGTTGGTTTACAGTGTTCCATAAATTTTCTAATGTACAGCAAAGTGACCCAGTCACATATACATATATACTTTCCTTTTGTCACATTATCCTCCATCGTGCTTCATCATAAGTGACTAGATACAGTTCCCAGTGCTGTACAGCAGGATCTCATTGCTTATCTAATAAGCAAGTTTGAAACCATTTATTATGCACTTTATTTTTCTCTAAGTTTAGAAAACCGAGTGAGCAATAGTAACTTTATCAATGGCACGCTTAGGTGAAATGTAGGTTAAATATTAGAGGGTTTTTTTTTAATATTCCATGGCTAATAGATTTTATAAGAAGCAGAGATTTTTTATTATATTTTTTATTTTTTATGTAAGATCCAACAGAATTTGACCATTGACAATGTTTGCAGGGATCTCTCTGTGGTAAAAAAAAAAATTATATGGTTTAAGGAATTATTTTAGATGCAGGCAACAAAAGATGGAGAATTAAAACAGTTATTATGGGAAATCAATAAATGTTAATTGGTAATGATGGCGAAGTTTAGAGAAAGGAGCAATTGATTCAAGAGCTGTAAATTATCACCCGTTTTGATGACAGGGTGCCTTCCCCATTGAACCCATCCTTGATTGATGAGCCAAGAATTGAGTGATGGTGTTAGAAACAGAGGAACCACTTCTGGGGCTAAACTCAATAGATTTTTGCAATGTTTCTTTCCCTTCCAAAATCAGCAGGAATCAGTGATGGTAAAAGGTTGTAGGTTTATGTAGGCAGAAGTTTCAGGGAGGGAATCATTTTTAGTTCACAGTAAAGAAATAGGATCCATGTGCACCTTTTACTTCCTTCCTCCCCCCTCCCGCTACCTTCCTTCCTCCCTGCCTTCCTGCCTTCTTCCTTTCAAGGCATCATGAACTATTGAAAGAGTATTTCAGGAGTATTCCATATTCTGTTTTGGCCACGTTCCTTATGGTTGGGATTACTGAGTGATCTCTCTTTGGAAGGCTCTTGGTGCTAAACTCAGATTTGTACATAGCTGTGGTTCTCAAGCAGCTACTCAGGATCACTTGGGAGACTTTTTTCTTTTTTTTTTTTAAGTACCAGTGCCTGGGACTCCGCCCTCAGAGATTCTGATTTAATGGTCTGGAGTAAGGCCCAGGCATCAGTGTTTTTTTAAAAAAGCCTCCAAGGTAATTCTAGAGTTGAAAATGACACATTTACTGTCAGATGACTAATAATAATAATGAAGGTCAAATTACAAAATGGAAGTGCAGCTTTATAATTGCTTTTTCCTTTTTTAATTACATAAATTATATGTTATGATTATTTAAAAAAGAAACTATATGAGAATTTATGGGAAGTTCCCCTTGTGGTTCAGCAGTAACGAACCTGACTAGTATCCATGAGGTTGCAGCCACCATCGATAGGTTAATAAGGATCTGGCATGGTGTAAGTCGCAGATGCAGTTTGGATCCCCGCATTGCTATGGCTGTGGTGTAGGCTGGCAGCTACAGCTCCGGTCTGACCCCCTGCCTGGAAACTTCCATATGCCTCAAGTGGGCCCTAAAAAGAAAGGGAAAAAAAAAATTATGGAGTTAAAATGAAAGTTCCCCTTTACCTCTGTTCTCCTCTCTAGATGTAACCTCTGTTAATATACTGTTTATCCTTCCAGTGGTTTTCCATGCATTTTAAAATGCATATAATTACCATGTATAGTGCTTTTGAAACACAAGTGAAATTATACTATATGTAGTATCCTGCGATTTGCTTTTTTCACTTAATTTGTCTCGGAGCTCTTTCTCTAAGATACATGTAGGTCTATCTCATTTAAAAATATTCTGAGGGGAGTTCCCGTCGTGGCTCAGTGGTTAACAAATCAGACTAGGAACCATGAGGTTGCGGGTTCAATCCCTGGCCTTGCTCAGTGGGTTAAGGATCCGGCGTTGCCGTGAGCTGTGGTGTAGGTTACAGACACAGCTCGGATCCCGCGTTGCTGTGGCTGTGGTGTAGGCCGGTGGCTACAGCTCCTGTTAGATTCCTAGCCTGGGAACAATCATATGCCGCAGGTGCAGCCCTAGATAAGGCAAAAAGACAAAAAAAAAAAATTCTGAGGTAGATACATGTAGATCTCATTTAAAAAATATTCCTTTACATCATTCCTTTTAATACCTATATTGTATATTTCAGTATACGGTGGCTTTAATTTCTTTTTCATTTTCACATATTTGCAGCTCGGTGGTACAGAGTAAAGACTCTGTAGCTAGACCCAGTTTTGATTATAAATATTATTTTTTGTATTACTTAATTTTTCTATTTTTTTTTTTACCAATATGGACAACACTCTATTATTTTAGAACCCAAATCATTGTGCCTATCTGTGAATATTCCTGTACAGAAAATTCCTAGAGTTAGAGTTGCTGGGTCAGAGAGTATGCATATTAATATTTTGAAATAATGCTGTCAAATTTCCCTCCAATATCAATTTATATTTGCTCCACCCAGTAGACTCTCATTGCAATATTTATTTCAAAGCCTAAATAAATTATTCACATCATAGTGTGACTTCATGGGCTAACTGAAGTGGTAGAATTTATTTTATTTTAGCTAGAATGTTATTGAGTCAGTTGGACAGTGCTGACAGCATGTCAACTTGAAGTTCCCATTTACAGTCTTACACATATGATAAAGGAGAATGGAAAAATTATTTACTGATTGTTTTAAACAAAAAATTTTAACATACAAAGTACATGAGGGGTAGAAATAACACTGGGCGTTGGCAGTGAAAGTTTGGACTGGACTGGTTGCAATCTTTGATTTTATAGATGGCGGAGTTCAAAGACAGAAGCTCACTCTTCACAGCATAGTGTCAGAACAGTAACCAAAATCTCAAGAAAAATCTGCTTCAGTAGTTCCCTGGTGCTGCAGCCGGTTAAAGGTCCAGTGTTGTCACTGCAGCATCTCTGGTTGCTTCTGTGGCTCAGGTTCAATCCCTGGCCCAGGAACTTCCTCATGCCCCAGGCACGGCCCCCCCAAAACAAAAAATACAGAACTACACTCTGGATCCTTTGCTGTCTCCTGCTCTTCCAGGTTCTGTGATGGTCTGTCTGCCCATCCACCTCCCTGCTGCCCCCAGCCTGAGATCTAGCAATCCCAGGTCTTAAGGTTGATTGACACACAATAGAATTAGTGTCCATACACAGTGAAATAAAAAGCTGTAGACTTGGAGTTCCTGTCATGGCTCAGGGATTAATGGACCCAACTAGTAGCCATGAAGACATGGGTTCAAGCCCTGGCTTTGCTTAGTGGGTTAAGGATCCAGCATTGCCATGAGCTGTGGTGTAGGTTGCAGATGTGGCTGTGGCCAGCAGTTACAGTTCTGATTCGACTCCCAGCCGAGGAACCTCCATATGCTACAGATGCAGCCCTAAAAAGACCAAAAAAAAAAAATCCTGTGGCTTTTTTCTTTTTTTTTTTGCTTTTTAGGGCCACAGCTGCAGCATGTGGAGGTTTCCAGGCTAGGGGTTGAATCAGAGCTGCAGCTGCTGGCCACAGCCACAGCAACACCAGATCCACACCACATCTGTGACCTACACCACAACTGACAGCAATGCTGGATCTTTAACCCCTGAGCAAGACCAGGGATTGAACTCACGTCCTCATGCATACTAGTCCTCATGCATACTAGTCCTCATGCATACTAGTCGGTTCATTACTGGTGAGCCACAACAGGAACTTCCTGTGGCTTTTCTTTACCCCTCTGGCCTCCCATTTGGAAACTTCATTGATGCTTTCATCTTTTTCTCAGGCTGTTCTGTGTAGTCCTTTTCTATATTCATTTCTCCTCCCTGCCCAACTGCTTGCTGTCTGTAATGTCACCCTTTAAAAATTTATTTTTTAAAGTATAGTTGATTTACAATGTTGTGCCAATTTCTGCTGTATAGCAAACTGACTCAGTTACACACACACACACACACACACACATCATTTTTTTATCGCTCTTCCCATTTTAAAAAATCGCTTTGGGGACCTTTTTAATGCTTGTATTACAACCTAAAATTCATTCAAATTAACAAAAGCAGGCTGATTTGGAAGGGGAGGAGAGTGAACAAAGGAGACTAGTACCACACGGAGCTTTGTATGGAGTATGTGATGTGGTATCATTCATGAGCTGAAAGGTAGCTGAATATTTTCATTTTGGTGTCAGCCCCTTGGGAAGGAAGGGATCTCATAATGGGGTGTGATCTGCACTCAGAGTGATTGGCACTGAATGATTAAATAGAAGAGCATACATACCACTCCTCCCCTTTTAAGGCTAAGCACATATAACCTGAATGCAAATCTTTTCACTGTGGAAGGCAGTCTGGCCTAATGAGAACTGGAAGCTGAAAAGCTGGGGAGGGGGGGAGTGAACTAACTATGCAGATCAAAATGCAAGGAAACCAAAATTATATAGTATTCTTAAAAATAACTATGAAAGCCCAAATGTAATGGTAAATGCAAATATGGAATATGATGGAAGACCCCATGTGTAAAAATGGAATCCTGACATCAGGCCCTTGGTAAATGAGTGGGCAAATGGTCCCCTGAATTGGATAACACGGTGCACACCACAGCGATGGATGAAATTAATGTGTCCGTGGGAGAGCCGGCTCTATTACTCAAGCCTTTAACCTATTGTCTCTCTTCAAAAATGAGCTCCTAAGTGGTTGTGATCCTTAAGGAAGCGAATTTAATTCAAAAGGAGATATTTTATAGATGGGCAAATTTAAGAATCCACTTGCGCATTATGAAAGAGAAGTATGTGGGAAAATATTATCATAAGTAATATGGTTACTTATACTCCTCAAAGATGCCATTTTTGAGTGTATTTTGGGCACCTGAATTTCAAGCATTAGTCTGTAATTCTTGTTGCTTTTTAATTTTGCATGATCTTTAAGAATAATTGGCTGAAACAATATTGAATCTGCATTGTAATATTGTTTCATTAATTTACTATATTAAGGTATGTAATTATAGCATAAGTAATGTAATCATAGCAATGATTTCTTGGTTTTTCCCTTTAATTTCTGAAAACATGATGCTTTCTTTTGTCCTGACATAAATACTTGTTAATTACTGCAAAGAATAAAAGCCCATCTTGCAAATTCATTATTCTAAAATCTGCAAAGTAATATTGATAACTGGAGAAGCAGGCTGTACTTATCCTAGCTTTTTCCAAGTAAAAAACATCACTCCATAACATCTCAGAAGATAAAATACTAAGGATACTACATATATTTGCCAGGTCAAAAATAGCTTGTCTTCGAAATATATGGTAATATATTATTAGGTGTGCTAGTCTCATACACACACAAATCTAACTAATTATAATTAGCTATTTTGTCATTATAATCTTAGGCTAATTCTCACAGTTGCCACCTATTTTGCTATTGCTTTTTAAAAATGTGACGTATTGTGTATATTTGATAATGAGAATTATAGAGTCATAAATGTATTTGGAAAATAAACTTAAAAGAGAAAGTCCTTAAAATGCTTCATTTAGAGACAAATAAGTAAATTTCATACTCAACGATTAAAAACCTTTTTTTAAATACAAAATTCTGTTTTTCCCCACTTGGATGTTTTATTGTTTTAATATAAAATTTTAAATGAAAATCTGATTGAAATTGTGCAAATATATTTTCCAAATAATTTCTCAGCTTTTAGAAGCTGTCAAAATTTTAAACATATAGTACAAGCTGTGTCCCCAGTGTGCATTCAAATATCAATTAGTTGGATTATGGAGTTCCCGTCGTGGCTCAGTGGTTAACGAACCCGACTAGGAACCATGAGGTTGCGGGTTCGATCCCTGGCTTTGCTCAGTGGGTTAAGGATCCGGCGTTGCCGTGAGCTGTGGTGTAGGTTGCAGAGGTGGCTCGGATCCCGCGTTGCTGTGGCATAGGCCGGTGGCTACAGCTCCGATTAGACCACTAGCCTGGGAGCCTCCATCTGCCACGAGTGTGGCCCTAGAAAAGGTAAAAAGACCAAAAAAAATTAATTAGTTGGATTAATATTTATTTCAACTTAGAAGAATTTACCCTAAAGAAAACTTCTTAGAGAAAGAAAAGAAAGCACGTTTTTCCCATCACTGAACCAGCACCAGCCTTTATTAATCTGATCTAAGTATCTAGAAGCTTTCTTTTATAGCATTCTTCTGATTGAGATACTTTCCGTCTTGCTCTATCTGGATAATTTCCCAGATAGCATTCGTCTGACTTTCTTATTTATCAAATTTTCACTGCACTAATTTGTGCAGAGGGAAAAAATTCTTCCAGTTCAACTGGCTTCCACAGCCAAAATAATTAACATCCAAAGAAATGTTAAACTCATAAAATTTAATTTGGTGTCTAATTTTCCCAATTGCTGATTCAATTGGCATTGCCTATGAAGTCAGCAGCTGTGTTTTTAACTGTCTGTTTAAAGCTGTGAGTTGTTTCTGTTGAACGCGGCCTCCCTCTAGTGGACTAGACGCTCCTTACCGTAACCTAACTGCCCGCTCTACAGGAGTCATTTCTCTGCGGGAGTGAGTAAATAGTCTCCATGCTCTGGTACTCTTGTTTTTCATTGACTTTTGTGTCTAGTACAAGTTTTACACCTTTGCTGGGGCATTTTGGTAGCGATCATCTGTGAGGCAATATACTTTAAATAGCATTACATACTTATTAAGAAGGCATATTAAGGAGTTCCTGCTGTGGTGCGGTGGGTTAAGAACCTGACTGCAGTGGCTCTGGTCACTGTGGAGATGTGGGTTCTATCCCCTGACTGGCTCAGTGATTAAAGGATCCGGTGTGGCAGCAAAGGTCACAGCAGTGGCTCGGATTCAGTCCCTGGCCTGGGAACTTCCATGTGCCGCAGGTATGGCCATAAATTAAAATATTCAAAAAGAAGGCGTATTAATATAGGCTCATCTCGTTGACAGTCGGTGTATTTCAGTGTATTTTTTGGCATGATCCATGCTCCTCCTTAAGACGCTTTCCTTATTCCTGTTGCAGATGCTACAACTGTGGTGGCCTTGATCATCACGCTAAGGAATGCAGTCTACCTCCTCAGCCAAAGAAGTGCCATTGCTGTCAGAGCATCACGCACATGGTGGCGAACTGCCCTCACAAAACTGTGGTGCAGCCGCCCGCCAGTTCTCAGGGAAGACAGGAAGCGGAGCCCCAGCCGTGCACGTCAGCGACCTTCCCTCGAGAGGCGGGGGGAGGGCACGGCCGTGCGCCGCCGCCGTCACCACCGTTTCCTCAGGAGGCGCGGGCCGAGATCTCAGAGTGGCCTGGCAGGTCGCCTCAAGAAGCTTCCTCCGGGAAGTCCTCCGCGGCGCCGCCGGAAGAACAAAGCAAAAAGGGGCCTTCCGTTCAAAAAAGGAAAAAGACATAACCCTTCTTCTTAGCGTGTCGTTTTCTCTCCCCGGTTGGGACGTCTACCTCATGCGAGTACAGGGGAACAGTATTTCACAAGCAGCAGTTGACCTGGGATTTTTTAACTACTGTTGAGGAACTGTGAATTTTTTTTTTTTTTTAACAGACAAATCACTCTAAGCAAATTAACCTTTGAGCAGGTTGTCGCGTTGTATGTGACTCGGAGGACAAGATGCTATGTGTATCGGATCGTGCGTGTGTGAGAGGGAGAGAGCCTGCGTCTGTGTGTGTGTGTGGAGGAGTTTATAGAAAATGTAGACATGTATATAAAGAGAGCCTGTCTTTATATATGTGTGTCTAGAGCTGTAAGCACACACCCTCCCTCCCAGAATCGGACATCCCCGAGAATCGAAGACCCATGTAAAGCAGTTTAGATGGTTTGGAAAATAACTCCTGGAGTTTTTCTTGAAATACCAAGTCCCTTGATATTGCATTAAGGAAAAAACAAAATATGTGACTTACCTGTTGTGTGAACCAAAGGAGTCTTCAGAACTCACAGCTGCCAATCATATGGTACTAAAGGTTTTTAACACATCATTTCTCCCAAGTTCAGGATTGCCTTTTTCTTGCTATCTATAGAGTGTGTCCCTCACCCGCATCCCTCTTGAAGGCAGTCCCTTAACTCCACATGCCTCCGACTGCCATGAGCATTTTTGAATCTGGGATACATAACTCCAGAAAAGACAATGAATGTGTAATTTCTGTGCCGATATTTCAAGGTTTTTAATACCTGTGTTTTAATTGTCAGTTAGATGCCTATTGAGAAGAGAAGTGAAGGGGAGGGCAGTGTCTACATGTAGTTACTTGATTGTTGTCAGTGGTATTTTGATACCAGCTCATTATAATCTCTTACCTGTTGTGACGTTTTTAAGGGTCTGTGGCAACAGCAGCTCCCCTTGACTGAGTCCATCCTTCTGAGCATCACTTCGAGCAGGGGCCTCCTTGTTCACTACTGAAGAGCTTGGAGGAAAACTCCAGTCATTTGGTGTATGTTTTTGGTGGCTGTTTTTTAATTGCCTCCTGGAGAGTGACCCGACTTGTTTCTAAAACAAAACATCACAGATATGAGTAAAATGCCAGGGTTGAGAAGGCAAATTAAGTGGATGTTCACAGTTGCGCACTATGTCTGACCTGGAATGACGTTAGCAAGCGCCAAGCTTGGTGGGCAGGCAGCGCCGAGGGTGACGAGCCCGGAGCTAGAGGTCGGTCCCCAGGCCTCTCCTAGCCAGAGCCGGGAGTGTTTTCTACAGTGCAGTTGATCTTAGGGAAGCTCCCTTGTGACTCATACTAAAGGACCTGGATGGTGGATTCAGGGTGAACACTCAGTGACAGGGACCCTTCTCATCAGGTTGCTCCTCAGTTATGTTAAGAAACTGGCTGGGGGCCAATCATGGTATCGGTCCCTTCGGGTTTCCGTCATGAAACCTGACAAAAGGACAAAGAAGTCATGTTGGTGTCATCTTGGTTCCAGGTGTTACGGATAAATTTCAGAAACCTCTAGAAGATTCCAATTAGTGATAATGCCGAACATTGGCAGTAAATACAGTTTTGTATGAGCCTATTGGTGGAAGCTCAGATAATCAAAAAAAAAAAAAAAAAAGGCAAGATTCAAATGAGACACAGCTTACTGAACAGTTTCTGCTCCCTCCCCCGCTGGTCCTGCCAAGGGAGACCTAGGGCTGTTGCCCGGCGCCAGGACAGTGAGCTCAGGCTGGGCCGCCAGCCCTTCCCAACTCAGTTTGAGTTGACAGTGTTTGTGAGAATCTCTGTGGGATATACTGAAATATCAGTGTGCTGCGATGCAAAGCTTACCTTTGACGATATTGAATGTGATACATAGCTAGAGAGAAGTACTTCCTTGCCTTACGTGAGGATCGTAAGCTTATTTAAATTATGTAGACAAATCACAGTGGCATTGCTTAATTTCTAGCCGGTGTAATAAGCAGGTTAACAGTAAAAAAAAAAAAAAAAAAAAGGAAAAAAATGCAAACCCTAAGAAGTCACTTTGAGAATTCAAACCAAAGTTCCTTGACCTAAACAGAAATAGGAAATTATGGACTTGAGAATTGGACATTCCCTGTTTACATATAAAAAGTTCAGAACTTGAGAGATCATGGTTAAAAACAGAGACAGAGCAAGAAAGCTTTTATGACCGTGGACCTTATGGGTGCAATTTGAAATCATTTTCAGCATCTTACTAGACTGAACTGAGAGCACAGACCGAACCTATCTTATGATTAAAAGCTGGGGTTTATTTTTTATATAAGAATATTATCACGATTACATAACATACTCAGGACAAAGAACTTTGCTCAGGGAACATACCATGTAATATTGTTGTTTCTTTACAGAATAGTCTACAGTCCTGCTTACTCAAAACAAACCAAATGACTTAGACCTTTATATAAGTATTATTATGTACTGACGCTGGTAATAACTACCTCTGAGTTTGACATAGATCAAAGTTTCTGAATATCAGATTTCAGTTCTATTTGTGTTTCATGTGAAAAGTACTCTAAAGGAGACTTCTCGAGCTCCTTGCGTATGTGAATATCACTGACGTAAGCACAGTGTCCATTTACATGGGTGAAATATTATTCTGTTTACAGCAAAAGGCTACCTCATCGTTGATGCACAGCACACCTTTATGCTGCTCCAGCCTTACAGTGGCTGATAATTCTCTGGTACAGAACCTTTTTTATCTCTAGGATAGATAGCAATTCACAACTGCATATTCCTGACAAACACGTGTCAATAAGGAAGCATCTCATTTAGTCAGCAAAGTCTCCAAGCATTTCCTTAAAGTTCCATGTATTTAGTTTGAAGACTTACGGGGGCCTCTTCCGCTGCAGCAAAGCAAGAACCGGCAAGCTGTTTTAGAAACGGACGCTTTGCTTAGAGGTCAGTAGCGGGAAAAGGTGGGGAAGAGAGGTTGGGTGTACGAGTGTTTTTGGGCTGGGCAGAAGTATCAGAGATGCCAATCTCCTTCCTTTGTGTCTGTGCTACCCCGAGGCCAAGCGTAGCGCAGCGTTATTGTCCTAGAAGTAACTAAGGAGTGTGGCTGCCAAGGAGTGAACATGGAGTGAACGTGCAATGCCATTTCTAGCTACTGAGGTGTAGGGTCTGTGAGAAGCATCAGTTTACAGGAGTTGCTATTGGGCTGGGCATGAGGTCTCTGAATTAGCTGCCCCTCGACCTCATCCTCCCCCCGCCCCCGTGTCAACACAAGTGTAATTCCTAAGAAAGATGCACTGCCGGCCTCTTAGCCCTGTGAGCTATTCATTGCTACGTGGCGGATTATAGTAGAAACATTTTTATACTTGCATTTCTAGTATGTACTGGAAGACTTTGGATGTATTTTTACAGTTGAAAGATTTAGAAAGATTTTTACCTGCTTATAACTTGGAAGTCTGGCGTGCAATGTAGGGGAAAAGATCAAGAAACATCGTGTTATTAGCATTGGTCCACCTACAAATATAGGGTGTTTTTATTGCTGATACTTTCTTTTTTCATGTTCTGGCCCGGTTTTATTTTGCACCACTGTGGCCCCACGTTACTGCTAGTTGTATTTAGTGTGTGAATAGAAGCCCATACGTGTTAATAGACTTTGTAACATTCACTGTAAGATGAATTATACAGGACATGGGAAATCTCATTAAGTCTTAAAGTTAATTTAAATTAATTTATCTGTTTTCTCTAAGAAATGTTTATCATAAGATATATATGTGTGTTTCCCCTTTGGTTATAAAATTTGGGAAAGTATGTACAAGTGCAGCTGCACGGACTTTAATTTTCTAGGTGTCTTAATGAGATTTGTTTGTTTTCGGGAAGAACAGCTTTTGATCAAAGCATCGAATTCTGTCTTACATCGCTGTCAACAGCCTCTTTCAGTTGTGGTGGTTGTGTGATCTGTGTCATAGTTGTTCAGTTAGAGTGACGTTGACCTCTGAGTTGTTTTTAAATTGTCCTTTTGGAACAAAGCTACCAAGTTATGGTAAAAGTACTGTACTGGGAGAGACTATTACAACATTTCATACATCCGTGGCTTCGCACGTGTGAGAGTTACCAGCTTGAAAATGATGGTGTTGACTACCTCTTGAATTACTTACATCCACCAACCACTGGCACCCACCACCAGCTGGCTATTATTAGTATGTGTTGCTTTTTGGTATTAACACCTTTAACCATAATAGAGACCAAAGTGAACACTGATTGCTATATGTCTTTAATATGGTGTTTTATCTAGTGTTTTTAAAATTATCCTGTGTAGTATTTAGATGACCTCATTGTCCATTTTGGCTCCTGTTGTTTACAAGTGAAGAAAAAAAAAAAAAAACACTTGAACTATATGTAGGTGTTTGGAATGGCATTCACTCGTGTAGTCATCTTGATGGACTAAAAGTACTGTTTGCCTTTCTGCAGACCATGGATTTTATATGCTCATTTCATGCCTAGTGTCTTATTCTGTCAATTATGGATATTTTGAGGTTTAAAGAAATTACTTGATTAAAAATAAAACATATAACGTTGGCATTTGTGGTGAGTTTTGGAGGTTTTTCGTTATTTGTATGATTGCTTAAATGGAGAAAAGGCTGCTTAGGCAGTATTTATACCAATCTGATCACAAATGAAATAATTTTAACATATCCTCAGCAGTGATTATAAATGTAAAACTTACTTATGGGAGTTCTCTTGTGGTCTCGTGGTTAGGAGTTGGCACTCTCACCGCTGCGGCCTGGGTTTGGACCCCTGGTGGGGAAACTGAGATCCCACATCAAACTGCTGCACGCTGTGGCAAAAACAAAAACAAAAAAACACCTTACTTATGAAAATACAAAAGGCCAGTAAATTCTGAATGAATGAAGCAGGAAAGGTGGGTCCTGTCATTCTTAAGAATCGTTCCTACAAAATGAAAATAAACTCTCAGAAAACAAACCACGGTTACCAAACGGGAAAGGAGGGGGGGGATAAATTAGGAGTTTGGGGTTAACATATACACAGGACTATATATAAAATAGATAATAAGAACTTGCTCTATACCACAAAGAACTATACTCACCATCTTGTAATAACTGATGAGGGAAAAGAATCTGGAAAAGTATGGATATATGTACAACTGAATCACTGTGCTATACAACTGAAACTAACACAACATTGTGAATCAACTATAATTCAATTGGAAAAAAAAAAGAAGCATCATCCCACATCAGCCAGCACGGACTCGGAAAGTTAGTGAATCAAGACACATACTTCATGGAGTCAGGAAAAGTAACCTGAAATGCCAAGTGTCAAACATTTTTGGATAAACCATTCTAGGATTTTCCTACAATATTTTCCCTAAGAATTTTCAACTCTTTGAAAAGAACACCAAGGCCAGGTTACACCAGTACCAAATATCTAAAATGTGAATGTGGAGTTATCAAGCTTTGCATAGAGCCTTGCTATACTCTACAAGCAATTTGATGAAAGTGCTCAGTTCTAGAAATTGTCCAGCCCCACAATTACACTGATTGTCATTTCTGCTCTATACATGGATGATTTACTTTCTTCCCTTTGTGGTCTACTTTTACTTTTTTTTCCTTTTAATTATGGTAAAAACAGTAATGTCATTTATCACCTTAACAACCCTTAAGTGCATATAATTCAGTAGGATGAAGTACGGTCACTTTCTTGTGCGACAGTGAGGTGAAGGATCTTAAATGCTCCAGACAAGCACATTACATAAACATTTCAACTATGTTTACTTTCATTGATAACTATTATTGGAAAGAGTAGCTTTTTGTTACAGGTGTACTGTACAGGATACGGAGAACCTTGAAAGAAAATTAAAAATGGTACATAATCCCATCACCTGCATTTTATTAATTGTAAATTTACATTTAAATTTATTTAAGTTTAAATTTTGAATCTAAATGCATTAATTAAATTTAACTTTATTGATTAAAATTAAATTTTATTTATTTCAAATATGGACAACCTTTTAAAAATACATAATACCATCACCTATAAGTAGCCATTGACATTCTTTATGAATTTTCAATGTCTGTAGGTGGAGTTGAAAATAAAATTAGATTAGAAATGGTTTCCAGCTTTGCATTTTTCCCTTAACATCATATGTTTGTTTGTTTTCTTTTTTAGGGCCACACCCGAGGCATATGGAGGTTCCCAGGCTAAGGGTCAAATCAGAGCTGCAGTTGCTCCCCTACACCACAGCCACAGCAACGCCAGATCCGAGCAGCATCTATGACCTACACCACAGCTCAGGGCGATGCTGGATCCTTAACCAACTGAGCGAGGCCAGGGATGGAACCCCCAACCTCATGGTTCCCAGTCGGATTAATTTCTGCTGCGCCACGACAGGAACTCCCATCAGAATGTTTTGTCACACCAGGTACATTGTTCAGAAACACCATCTTTGATCAGTGCACATCTGGTCTGAGGAAGAAGATGAGGCGGTAGGGCAGGGAGAACGGGCTTGGTTTGAGAGGGAAACGGAGGTGCATCCAGGACAGAAGAAACAGCATAATAAGCACAAGGTCTGAGGTGAAACCAAGCAGGGCACGTGTAATCCATCAATAAAGACATGAATTTGGTGGCACAAAGTACTAAAAGCAACTTTTTGAATGGAGGGGGAGGGCCACCAATGCAGCCGGGAACTTGAGGGGTTTACCATTTTGAAAAGGGAAAAGCTCAAGGCAAGCACTTTCGCCCCACCTTTTTCCCTCTGGTCACCTTCCAGTTCACGGGTGGTAGAATCACACAGGAGGCAAGCAGTCTTCCTGAGCTGAGGAAACAGATGCAGGGCTGCCAGTGCAACAGAAAATTGAGGGACAAACCCCAGAGGGTAGGGGTCACAGAGAAGGGAAGGCCCCCCCAAAGCTCCGTACAGATTCCTCTCAAGTCACTGACTGAATCTTAAGACTCAGCAGAAAACAGCGATTGAGTGCAGGGCCACAACCAGGGTGAGGAGAGGGAGGGCCCTGGGGTGTGAAATTGAAGGAAGTGCCCACCTAGGGTGGTACCTTGCCCTAGGTAGCATCCTTGCCCCATCCTAGTCCAGCCTCTGGCTGGGAGGCTAAGGGAGTTACCACATATTTCCTCAGCCATCTTGGCTGGAGAGAGGGAACTGCAAGGCACAGAGAGTTAGATGGGCCTTAGTAAACACCTGAGCTTTTTTTCTGGCTCCCAGAGGGTCAAACATAGGAATAAGAGTCATCCCCCTTCAAGTATAGGACATACACTAGAAACAGGGCAAAACAAATAGACCAGCCCTAACAAAGCCTAAAATAAACACTGGATGGGATCAAGGTGACCAGCTGGTCCACTGCCTACCTACGAGAGGATAACTCAACCCTCTTTGGAAGAAATTAACATCATCCATTTATTATATTTTCATCTGCACTGTCCAGCATCTAGTCCAAAAGGATGAAGTATGCTGCTAAATAGGACCAACTACTGCAAACAAAGGAAAACAAATATACAAACATACAGGTGACTCTGATATTGCAGTCATCATACAAGGACTTGAAAAATAACTATGGAAATTAAATAGAGACAATACAAAGTCAAAAAGAAATTTTAGAACCAAAAATTAAAAATGAAAATAAAAATGCAACAGATGATTTTTTTTTGCCTTTTGTCATTTTTTTTTTTTTTTTTTAGGGCAGCACCCGCGGTCTAATCGGAGCTGTAGCCGCCAGCCTACACTGCAGCCACAACAACACAGGATCCGAGCCACATCTGCGACCTACACCACAACTCACGGCAATGCCAGAGCGTTAACCCACTGAGCAAGGCCAGGGATCGAACCTGCAACCTCATGGTTCCTAGTCGTATTCGTTAACCACTGAGCCACAACAGATGATTTTTAATAGCAGGTTAGAAGCAACAGAACAGAAGATTTGTCAATGGGAAGACAGGTCAAAAGTAAGTATCTAGATTGATGGACAGAAAAATTTTGATGGAACAATATGGGTGAAACCAAATCACTGAGGTAAAAGAAAAAACAACAGAATCTACACCACTTGTTTGAAATGGGAGTGAGAGAGCACAAATGGAAAGCAGCAACTATAAAAGGTAAGAGTTAATCTTTTAAGATGAAAAAAATATTGACTACTTTTTGAAAAGTTACTGTTTTATTTCATTATTGGAAAAATATATAAAATAGCAAAACAGTGAATGTGGAGAAGCTACAGGTGTTAAAGAAGTGATCGCAATGACTACAAAATTGCTTCTTTAAAGTTATTTCAGTGTTATCATCTGGCCTCCCAACTTTTGTGCTACAATGGTCGCTGGGAGCCCTGTTGAAATTCTGCTCTTTGCTTTTATTCCTGAAGGTGTCTATCTTTCCCAATACCTCATTGAGGGTGTGAAACCAGAGACTCCAACGATAAAACAGGCAGACAAGACAGAGAGGTGGACAAGAGAGACAAGCAAAAGAGACAAGGCAGACCCATCCTAATACCAGGGAAAAGCAGCCCTTTGCTTCTAGCAGCTTCTCATGACCTTGTCAATTTCCCTCTAGAGATACTGAGCACATGTCTGAAGGCCGAGGAAATTGAACCAGTGAAGAGAGATGTGCGTGCAGTTCAAGAAGAGGGCCTAAGTATGGAACTACTTTAGGGAAAGAAAAACAGTTTCTCTTCTCACCACTCCTTTGGTTGCTCTATAGGTGGTCCTTTTGGGGGGAGGGTGGAGACACAGGATAATTCATTCTGGTATTTTAACGGAACTCCTCAGATCATCATTGAAAAGCTGGAGCTCAGGTTGTCTAAATTTTTCTAAACATTTGGAAATGTACAAGCACGTTCCCCTGGAGCAACCTCATGTGGACCTGGAGACTTAGTTCCCCGCGGTTCTCCTCTCCAGAGAGCTACGCTGGGGGAGGAAGTTAGTGTTTAAATGATGGGAGAATTTGGCACCTAAAATATGGGCAGTCCAATAGGCTTGTGTAATTAATGTTTCTTTTCTTTCTCCTAATAGAGAGCACATGTCAGACTCATTCCAGGTAAGAGGAAGCTACAGAATCCTCGGCTTTCCTTATGCGTCCACAGAGCACGGCATTGGAACCATTTTCCCGTGTCTGCTCCTCTTGGGTAAGCTTTTTGTAAAAGCTTTTATATGAAGCTAGGTCCTGCTCCTGTTTTCTTGTTATTTTCATGAAACTGATTTTTCTTCAGAAATGCTATGTATTCTCTGCTTTGCTGTTTAGAAACAATTAAAATTTAAAAGAAAAGCCTGTATTGTTATTCAAATATAATTTGTCATCTTCAGTTTAGAAGTCACTGTATGTTATTCTTTCTAATCCTCTCTCCCTCTCCCTCCCTCCTTCTCTCTCTCTCTCTCTCACACACACACACACACACACACACACACACACACACACACATAACTTTCTGAAGTGGTCTTAGGTATCCTGGAAGATGCTAAGTGTTTCTGAGGCTGCATATCAGGCGTGTTTCTTAGCATAATAATTCCACTTAAAGAGTGTCCTGACTTTAGGACACGTGTATGTGTACTTTGTTTTTGAAATTAAAGTTTTTTGGAGATGTGAATTGTTTCACTCAAGGTCAAGGGCCTTGATTTCTAGTTAAATTCTGAGCTGCCTAGCATCTGGAGCTATCTGCCTGCTCCGGTTGGTAAAAATTCTTTAAAATACCAGCTCTAGCCTTGGGGTTTTTCCCTATGCCCAAATGACAGGGTACAGTCTGCTCTTGTGTCAGGAAAACTGGACTCACACCTAAGTATTACAGCAGCAGCAATACTGCAAAATCAGAGTATAGGGAAAGACAATTTCATGCAAGACTCAAACCATATTTACATTTGTTTTGCTTTTTCTTTTAGCTACGCCTACAGCATGCAAAATTTCCCTGGCCAGGGACTGAACTCGCACAACAGCAGCAGTGGCCCCAGCCACTGCAGTGACAAGGCCAGATGCTTAACCCACTGAGCCACCAGGGATCTCCAAACCATATATTTGACTTAGTTCAAATACATGTGTTACTGATATGTGGTCCTTTCTTCCACATTTTCTTTTAGGAATGTGGCCTCATTCCTTGCATGTCAGACATTTCAAGCCCTACTTTTTACTTCTTTCATTTAGATTGTCATGTCACATATTCAAGCCACTACAGTTATCTCTGTATTGGCTCTTCAAATTCTCTCATGTCTTTTTTTTTTTCTTTTAGGGCTGTACCTGCATGCAGCATATGGAAGTTCCAGGCTAGGGGTCTACACCACAGCAACAGCCACAGCAACACCAGAGCTGAGCTGCATCTGCAACCTATCCCATGGCTCTCGGCAACACTGGATTTGTAACCCACCGAACGAGGCCAGGGATTGAACCTGCATCCTCATGGGTACTATGTCAGGTTCTTAACCCACTGAGCCTCTCTTGTCTTTGTGAAATTAACTCGGTACAGATAGTTGTCATTAACTAGTCCAGATATTAGTTTACCATTCTTGTGTTAACTTTGCTTCTTCCATTCACCCAAAGCAATCCATTTAAAACTATAATAGTAAAATCTAATTATGATCAAAATAAACTTTCTCATGGTAGAAAAACTGAAAAATACAAAGAAGAGGCAGAAGTAGGAGCAACTGTTGGAGAAGCATTCTGGAGATGAGCCAGTACTCTGTTTCTCTAGGCACGATTTTCCTTTTATTTGTGAATAGTGCACAGCATTAAAGGGGAGATGTATCAGATTTCCAGGCAGAATTTCACATAGAACATTAATGATCAAAGGGGGGCCCTGGAATGTCATTTGGCCGAATATTCTGTCTTTTATAGGATCACACTGGATCATCGCAGAAGGTTATTCCAAAAACCTTCCCGAGAAGATTTGATAAGCCCATCAGAACCCCAGCACAAGGTCTAAATGTTCCAACACAACACCCAACTGCACTCAAAACCAAAACAAATAAGCAACTAAAAACTCTGGGCCAAGATCACATTATTTAAGAGATTCCATTTGGAAGTGCGATATTAACAACTTACAGTGCTGCTTTTTAGTTTTATTTTTTGCTTTTTAGGGTCGCACATGTAGCATATGGAATTTCCCAGGCTAGGGGTAGAATCGGAGCTACAGGTTTACAGCACAGCCACAGCAATGCCAGATCCTTAACCCACCGAGCAAGGCCAGGGATCGATTCTAAGTCCTCTTAGTTACCAGTCTGGCTCTTAACCCACTGAGCCATGACAGTAACTCCTACTGTGCTGCTTTTTAATTAGAAATTTCTGGAGTTATTGGGTGGGGGGGATGCACTGAGGGTTTGGGATGGAAATGCCATCAAATTGAGTTGTGATGATTTTTGTACACCTATAATTTTAATAAAATTCATTAAGTAATGAAAAAAACAATTTCTGGAGTTCCTACCTTGGTGCAGTGGGTTAAGAAATCAACTGCAGCAGCTTGGATCCCACTACATAGGTGTGAGTTTGATCCCCTGGCCCTGCACATTAGGTTAAAGTTTCCAACCTTGCTGCAGCTGCAGTGTAGGTTTCAGCTGCAGCTCAGATTCAGTCCTTGGCCAGGAACTTCATATGCCATGAAGTTATATTATATATATATATATATATTTATATATATATATTTTTATATATTTTATATTATATATTTTAATATATATTATATATGTATTTTATATTATATATTTATATATTATTTTATATTATATATTTTTATATATTTTAATATTATATATATATTTTATGCAGCCATAAAATATATATATACATCTTAATTGTACAACTAGAATTTTCTTTAGGCCTCTGTAAAAGATAACCTAAATAACATAAAATAATTAAAACGTGCTCTAACGTAGTCCATTGTACAATGGGACTTTCGAAGTGTAAATATTCTTTACGGTTAAATGAAGATATTAATTGGCACAACACTGTAAATCAGCAATACTTTAATTTTAAAAAGACAGAAGTTTGACTTTTAAGAAACTAGAAATGTAGTTTAATAATTCTGTGGTTAAACACAGTACAATACAGTTCAGTTATGCATGCTACCACTAGAGGGCACCCTTCACTCACTCTCAAACAATTTTTAGCACCTCAGAGCTACCACATATTCTAATGTTTGTGTTTCACAGGAAAAATTTATCCAGGAAAATCTGTAGTTATGCAATGACTTAATAGGCTCTTTTGTTAATATGGTGTCCATGATGCTGAAGGGATAATGATAGTAATAACTTGTCTAGGACAAAATATTTTATCAGAGTTTTTTTTGGTCTTATAATTTAAAAAAAAAACCTTCACAACTGTAAACACCCGTATGATATTAAGTACTCACAGTGCATTACTACCCCATAAATTCTCATCTACCGTTCAATCTATAAGAAATATGGGACTTCTAAATTTTTTTTTCTTTTTTTTTTTTGACAGTGCCCTAGGCATGTGGAAATCCCCTGGCCGGGGCCTGAAGCTGTGCCATGGCAGCAATCCAAGCTGCTGCAGTGACAACACTGGATCCTCAACGTGCTGCACCACAAGGGAACTTCAAGACTTCTAAAATTTTTGTTTGGGATTTTAGTACTTAAAAATGTGAAGCTGTCTCTCTCACTTAGACACCTTTCTAAGTCTGTCCATGCTGCCATTATCTGAGAGGAAACTGTATCTTGTGAAAATGCTCACACCATCACCCCCAGGTGTTCTGGATTTAAGGCTTGTGTCTGCACACCAAGAGACAAGGACAAATCAGATACAAGTTCCCAGAGAATTCCAAGAGATAATTTAGTGAGGATATTCCTTTTACCTCAAGCTTCCATTTATGTGTCACTGGTTAACGTAATGACGGCTTTCACTTTTATACTGCTTTACAGTTTACGTGGGCTTTGAAATTTGGTTCTGACAAAACCCTTCCAAGGAAAAGATGGCAGAAATTACTATCCCTATATTACAAAGGAATATACAGTTGGGCTTATGGATGCAGTATATTCACTTGTACTGAATATACAGTAGATGTGGCC
The DNA here is from genome assembly GCA_004024745.2 of Catagonus wagneri. Taxonomy (NCBI): domain Eukaryota; kingdom Metazoa; phylum Chordata; class Mammalia; order Artiodactyla; family Tayassuidae; genus Catagonus; species Catagonus wagneri. The sequence continues at coordinate 4,417,285 of PVHT020000080.1, forward strand.
ATTTACTGCTCAGGCCACATAGCCAAGCTTGGAGCTAGAAAAGACACCTCAGAATTCTCATTCTAATTATTCTTCTCTCCCAAACACCAAAACCAGATAGTTAGCAACTTTCTCACTCTGTTATTTAGGAAGCTACAGGAAGCTAAAGAAAATAAGGGAGATGAAAGGATCAAAATCATACACCAACAGTACTCAAAAGGCACAAACTTTTTCAGTGGTATAATTATTTTTGTTTGTTTGTTTTTTGCCTTTTTTGTAATTTTAGGGACACACCCGCGGCATGTGGCGGTTCCCAGGCTAGGGGTCTAATTGGAGCTACAGCTACCGGCCTACGTCACAGCCACAGAAACGTGGGATCTGAGCTGTATCTGCAGCCTACACCACAGCTCACGGCAATGCCGGATCCTTAACCCGCTAAGTGAGGCCAGGGATCGAACCCACAACCTCATGGATCCTAGTCGGATTTGTTTCCGCTGAGCCACGACGGGAACTCCTCAATGGTATAATTAGGAAGTCATGGAGATGTGATGTATAGCATGGTAACTATAGCTAATAATGCTGTCTTCATATTTGAAAGCTGTTAAAGAGTAGAGCTTAAAAGTTCTCATCACAAGGAAAAAAATTTGTAACTGTGTGGTGACGGATGTTAACTAGACATATTTTGGTGCTTGTTTTGCAATGCATACAAATATCATACCATTATGTTGTACACCTGAACTTAAGTTATAGGTCAATTACATCTCAATAAAAAAGAAGAAATGTTCCAAAAATAAATGCTGGTATATACAGGAAAGAAAAATCACACACCAAGACTGCCTTCCCTTGCTTTGGTCTAAACATTTCCACCTATGCTGCCTGCTTCTGCTTGTCATGCTTCAGACCTCACACCAACACTTCTGTGGCTTTATGTCTCCTAAAGCAGGAGCAAGACCAGGAAAGATTTCACCTACAAAGTCCAGCCCAGCCCACAGCTACGGCTGAATTACCTGGGATGCCTGTACTGGTGAAGGTTGCTGACCTTCCTCCAGACCAGAGCTTCTCAAATGTACTATGCATTTGGGTCATCTGGGGAGCTTTTAAGACTCCTGAAGCCCAGATAAATGACACAAGAATCTCTGACTCCAATGTGCGGCCAGGGTTGCCATTTCCTGTTCTAGGTGTACTGAGTTACTGGGCCAGATTTTTAACTGTTCTCCCAAGTGACTCTTTTATCAAAACTTTGGGGGGACTTCCCGTCGTGGCTCAGTGGTTAACGAATCCGACTAGGAACCATGAGGTTGCGGGTTCGATCCCTGGCCTTGCTCAGTGGGTTAAGGATCCGGTGTCGCCATTAGCTGTCGTGTAGGTTGCAGACACGGCTCGGATCCCGCGTTGCTGTGGCTGTGGCGGCGGCCGGCAGCTACAGCTCCTGTGAGACCCCTAGCCTGGGAACCTCCATGTGCCGCGGGTGCGGCCCTAGATAAGACAAAAAAAAAAAAAAATTGGGGGGGGAACTATTGACTTAAGGCAAAAAAAAAAATGCTTATAACTGAAAGTCATTGGACTATGAATGAGGATCCTGAGTTCTGGTTTTTCTTGGGTTCAGTCTTCTCAGCCATACCCTCATCTACGAAGGGGTTGGTGCTAATTCCAGGGACCTCAAAGTGTGGTCCCCTTCATGGCACCACCATTATCTGGGAATGGACTAGAAGCCAGTGCGGCGTCGGGCCCCGCCCCAGGTGGGCTGAATCAGATTCTGGGTGGAGCCCAGCGAGCTGGGCTTTAAGGAGCCTCCAGGTGATTCTGGTCCTCGCTCTAGTTTGAGAACTTCTGGACTAGTTGAAGTTTACCTGTCTATTCCAAAATCCCACAGTGTTGTCCCCTGCAAAGGAATGGTCAACCCACACCATTCCAGAAGGGCTGAAGAGGGCTTTTCAGCAAGCTGACTGCTCTGAGAACAACTTTTGAAAAATCCTCTAAGTGATACACAAACAGTGAACGCTTGGTGATGGAGGACCTGGGTCTGGATAGCCATGGTACACTCACAAACTTCGAAGTGACGCGGCATTTGTGAAAGGACACGCGGCGGACTGGGGCCTCCTGGCTAGGAAGACGGCAGGTGTGCCTCTGCCGAGCGCCCAAATTATCCTCAGCCCCACCCAACAAAACAAAACAAGTCGCCGCTCACTCGGATCACAAGGAACATGAGGGGAAAAGAGACGCCACGTCAGCCCTTACGCAGCCCCCACACCGGGATTTCGGGCACCAGACCTGGAGGACCCCTTGCCTGTCTGACCTCATTTTACAGGTAACACCGAGGCCCCCAGGAGCGGACGCGAGCCACCCTTTAGCCACCAACGCGCGTCAGGAACACGCGTCTCCCGCGTGTTTGAGAGCTTCACCCCCCACCTCGCCCTCCGGGGTCCAGTCGACCTCCTGGCGTCAGAACGTACGTACCCCGCACGGGCTCCACGCGCGCCGGCCCTCCGCTCTGAGCTCCCGGGTGGTCGCCGTGGGCATTCCTTCAAAACAGCCACCGCTGAAGGCGTTCTTCCTTCTCGCCGCCGCCGGGAGTGGCTCACTTAACCCAGGGCTGGGTTTTCCACCCCAGCCGCCTCAGAGAGGCGCCGACAGCTTCCTCTCCCTGCGGTCCGGCTCTCCGGGGCCACCTGTCAGGGTCGCGAGGCCCGAGAGACTGAGCCTGTGAGCCGGCCGGGCCCGAGGCCACTGCTGCTGTGAGCGGGAGGGGCCTTGGGAACGGTCCCCCGCTCTTCCTGTCCCTCGGGTCCTGCTGGCATCCACCCTGCGGCTCGTCCCGAGGACTGTGGTCGGCAAGGTTCCAGAAACCGTAAGGAGTCGACGTGGCAGCCAAAGCGAAGAGGGAAAAGAGGATGAGAAGGAACGTGCACTTCCTGTCACGTCTGGAAAGGTTCTGGAACGCACGCGAGGGCACAGCGGCTTTGAAAGGGGAAACAACTTGCTGAAGAGGTCAAGGTGGACGACAGAGAGGAGAAACCTGTTTGGGGCAACAGGTAAGCAGGACCCCACATTTTCACACGAGAGGATAGATTTTTTTTTTTTTTTTTTTTTTTGCATTTTAGGGCCACACCTGTGGCAGTGGATAGATTGTTTTAAAGGTCAATATCAAACGTTAGCTCTTCTTTTTTTCTAAAATAGTCTCTCCCTTAAAAAAATAGATTTTTTTTGTACAAAAACTAAAAAGCATCATATTTTTAAATTTCATCATGGAAGCTCCTTGATAACCTAAGGCAGGAAGTTGAGAATTAAGACCGGAGCCGCAGGCTTCCTGAAGGAAGGGGGTTGGAAAGAGTTGCAAAGTGAGTGGGTCTGCAGGCAAGAGATCTGGGACGGGATCCCGACCTTCCCCTCGCTGGGCTTTCGTGGTCAAGTCAACCGACCTGAACTTCAGTACTATTGCCTTAGCCACCTGCCAGGATTTTTGTGAAAATACTAAGTTGTATATTTTAAATGTCTGTAACAGTCTCTGGTAAATAGCTGGCATTCAATAGACAGCTATTGTTACTACATCACATTCTATTATAATTATTCTTATAGCAAAATGTGTAAATACTAATAGGGAGAAGAATTGAAAGGGATCAAATGACTGTCGTCAGATGAATGGATAAAGAGGGTGTGGCACATATATATATAATGGAATACTACTTGGCCGTAAAAAAGAACAAAATAAGGCCATTTGCAGCAACGTGGGTGCAACCAGAGATTCTCATACTAAGTGAAGTAAGTCAGAAAGAGAAAGACAAATACCATATCATATCACTTAGATGTGGAATCTAAAATACAGCACAAATGAACTTATATAAAGTACAGAAACTGACTCATGGACATAGAGGACAGACTTGTGGTTGCCGAGGAGGAAGGGAGTGGGATGGCCTGGGAGTCTGGGGTTAGTAGATGCAAATTATACATTTAGAATGGATAAGCAATGAGGTACTACTGTATAGGACCACAGGGAACTATATCCAGTCTCTTGGGATAGGCCATGATGGATGATAATGAGAAAAGGAATATATATACATACGTATGACTGGGTCACAATGCTGTACAGCAGAAATTTTTGGTTTAAAAGTATGCAGAATGAAACAACAACTATAACAACAACAAAAGAAAGAAGTCAGGTGAGAACAACATAGTGGGAAGCACACTGAAGATTACCAAGGTCTGCTGAGTTCCTGTCGTGGCGCAGTGGTTAACGAATCCGACTAAGATCCATGAGGTTGCGGGTTCGATCCCTGGCCTTGCTCAGTGGGTTAAGGATCTGGCATTGCCGTGAGCTGTGGTGTAGGTTGCAGACGCGGCTCAGATCCAGCCAGTTGTGGTATAGGTCGGTAGCTGTAGCTCCGATTAGACCCCTAGCCTGGGTGTGGCCCTAAAAAACAAAACAAAACAAAAAAGCAAAGATTAGGGAGGTCTCCAAGATAGCACAAACCCTTCTCCGAGAGATGGATTCAGAGTAGCTGCCCCGCTGGCGGTCCTGTTCCCTGGGGCAGCACAGCTGCCATTTTTCTGAGCTTCTTCCTGGGGACTCTGTGTCCCACCTCTGTCGTCTCTGCACAAATGGCCTAATTCCACATAACCACCCATGAATCGGAGCAGCTCGGGAAGTTTTCATAATTTGCAAAAAAATACCAAGAGATAAACGTCTCTGATCGTGTTCCCCTGAAGGCTCCTTTAAGAGCTGGGTTATCCTCGTGGGGCTTCATTTGCTCAGCTGGCAGGTAGTTTAGTGATGTCCAAACCGCGTTTGCTTCTGCTGGCCTGTCCTGCAAGGAGTCAGAGGGCGAAATCCCGAGCCAGCCGGGGATGCGGAGTCCCGGCTGCACCGAGCAGCTGGGCTAGGCACACAGGGGAAGAAAAGCAGAGATCTTAGCTGCAGGCCGGCAGGACGTGAGTTCTCTCATGACGGGGTGAGGGGGGAAGCTGGGAGGGGCTGAAAGTCGGTGGGGATATGTCTCCCTCTACTCAATAGCAGGAACATGGTTTTATTTTGTGCAGTAGAACATGGTTTATTTTATGCACAATAGATTGTATCTGCTAATCTCAAACTCCTAATTTATCCTCCCACGCCCCCTTTCCCCTTTGGTAACCATAAGTTTCCTATGTCTGTAAGTATTTCTGTTTCGTAAATAAGTCAATTTGTGCCACATTTTAGATTTCACATGTAAGTGATATCATATCGTATTGATCTTTCTCTGACTTCACTTGGTATGAGAATCTCTAGGTCCATCCACGTTGCTGCAGTAAGGAAATATTGCATTTATTCATCACACCGCAGCCGCACACACACACAAACACAAAACCTTCTCGGAAAACGTTTTACCTACTGGGGAGCTGTCCGGCTCACGGTGCCATCTTCAGCTCTAAAATCTGTGTCTTTGGCCTTGGCCCCTTGACTGAGTTCCAGATTTACTTACCCAGCTGCCTACTTGACAGCTCTCTGCTACCTCAACTGCCCCTCAAACTCGGCTTGAAGGAAACACGCTCAGTCTCTGCACTCAAGCCCGGTCCTCGCTCGGAAGTGGCCAGCAGTAGCTCTGGCCAGAGAATCTCTGATAGGCTCCTCCTTTCACCATCACCTCTGTTCCCACAAATCCGTAGCCAAGTCCTGTTGCTTTTTCCACCTGGTAGGTTGTACCCACATCTGTCCACAGAAGACCACCCCCCCCGCCCCGGACATAAATGGAAACTCATAGGTAAGAGGGATCGGCCCCAAAGCTGGCTCAGCGAGAAGTGCAGGGCTCAGAACCAGACCTTAGGGCTAGTGACATGGCTTACTGAGCAAGAGGATTAATTCCTTTACTGGTAGCGTAGGAGGACCCTTCAGTTGGGTCCAGCTTGGGGGCTGATGAGGGCAAATTTATTAGGTGTCAAGGACCTATTACCAAGTGCCAAGAGCTGGGCTGTGCAGTTCCCATTTCCACCCTGAACACAGGTGATGGAGGAAAATACGGGTTTTTCCCTGAGTAGAAAGACTGCCCACCACAGCACAGATGCAGGGGAAGTTTTCTGCTTCCTTCATGTGACTCCATGCATTGCTGAACCTTATGAAACCAGAAGAGAAAGTTCCAATACAGTGGGTTAAAAACTTGAAATCTGTCTACCCTCACAGAGGAACTCTGGAGACTTCTCTATTTCTGCGCGGTGGCCCCGTCTCTTCACCGCCAAAGGCAGCAAGATTTCAGACCTCCCAAACAAAGTGGAACTAGCCCAAGACAGGCTCTGCACGTCTGCCCAGAGATGACCTAACACAGAGCAATTCCCATCACCTCTGAAGGTCCTTGAACCTCTGGGCACGGCGTTAGAACCAACCAACTCCACGGCAGAGAAATGAAATGGAACACATGCACATTTTCCAAGGAAGAAATTTATTTGATCAAATGACCATAGGAAGACATTTTAAACTACGAGGCTGTATTCCAACGAAATGCAAACATAGTGTAACGTAAAGCGGTATCAACGTAAATGGCACCTAAAAGCGGAAAGAATGCATCTCCTATAGTCCGCCTGTCTGTGTAAAGCAGTCACCAGATCCTCGTGTACTGTATGATTCTGACGCTTTACCTGCTGTGCTAGCGAGGCACCTCCTTATGCACTTTAACACTAGGTTGCTGGTATATCAGAAAATTCACCTGTAAAGAGTGCTTAAAGTGGGTTTCTTACATTTCCCTTACAAGATGTCATTCCGTGCAGGTGTCTGGGGGCCTGTGACGACCCAGCCAGGCTGCCATCAGTAGGTGACCCAGGACGACTGCCGGGCTACCTCGAGTTCGCTGCAGTGTCCATCCTTCACATCCTTGGGAATCTGAACCCCATGGGTGGGAATTTCTAACTGCTCTAGTTAGGGATAGTTAGGAAAAGAGGCTGGGAGACAGCGGTGGAGAGGGAAGGGAGGGTTTCTGAAGAGCAGCTTTAGAAATGACCAAGGAAATGGATTTAAAAAAATAATCACGGTGGATCCTGGGAGCTGCACCGAGGGGTCTGCGTGGAGGAGGGCCCCAGTCCCCGGGGGCTGGGACTGACCAGCCCACCCAAGTGCTCAGCCGGCTGCCACTACGCACTAGCACGAGACCTTCATGGGAGGCAAGGTCATCACGTGAGCAGACTGGGGACAGGGCAGAGTGTACAGGCTGCATCCACTATCGTAACTTTTTTTCCATCGTCCAGGTGACTCTGACTTTGGGGCCACGATAGGACCTAGGAGGCAGGAATCGGCAGCTCCAAGTTATACCATCAGAGAAGCCTCACGCATGTGGAGGGAGAACCGGACAGGAACGTGGTGACATCTCCCAGTGGACGCAGCACGCTGTCGGCAGCAGAGCACAAAGGTACCCGATGATTAAAGTGCAACTGCATCATAGGGAGAAGAAGAATCATAGAGCACCCATTATGACCAGTCAGAGATCTATAAACATTACAGGGGCTCTACATAGGGGTCTGTGCTATTGTTTTATAAATATAAATATTTATGAGGGCTTTCAAAATATTATAAATGACACATACACTCTGGTATACATGTTACACTCCAGATTCATACAGCAGACTTGGTGTTACATTTAAACATAGATTTGGGGTAATATATAGAATAATTTTTGCAGACCATTTTCCGAACCTTGGTGACACAGCTAAGTGAATGACAAAAAACACAGGCAGCATTATTGGTGGCTTTGGCAGCAAACATGTTTTTTCTCTGTGCGTTCGTTAGACAAAGATACACTTGTTAAGTCACTCATAGGAGATCTTTTGGGCTGTTATGCTTCTTTGCTGTCAAGTCCAGTGGGAGGGCTACTCAATGGCTTCAGCTCCTTTTCTCTGAGTCTCATTGTCAGAGAAAACGTCCCCTCAGAGGGACGTATTTAAAAATAGTTTTGTGTTTCCTATTCAGGCTAAGTGGCTCTTTGAAGATTCCTAATCTTCAGATGACAATCTTCATCATCAATGGCACCGAAACACACACATAACATTTTAATAAAAACGGTAAACGAGTTCACGTCACCCAAATTTTAGCAGTGCACTTTTAAACATGCTTATTCTCAGCACTAGAGAAAATAATCTCCAAACACATCCGTGTTGCTCATTAGAGACGACCCTCTCTGCTATCCGAGGTCGATAAAGTGAGAACAGACCCAAAGATGGGTCAGGGTGAGAAAATGTCAAGGTTCTGTGGATTCACCGAGTATTAAAAACCTGGCTTTAGTAGAATCTAAAATTACTGTCTTCTCAGAGAAGGAGGTACCATCTAATTACTCTATAGACTGGTTTTGAAAATTAGTCATACGCATGTGCAAACTCAGTGGGCCACGTGACCTCATCCCCATCGTTAAAGGAAAGCAGCGTGAACATCATTTCACTACGCGCGTGATTGAGGCACAGAACCTTCAGGTTCAACCTCCCAGCTCTTTACAATCTGAAAGTCAAGGTAGAGTCATTCTTGCATTTCACCTCCCCAAAAGAAAGTGATAATTTAGCAAAGAGAAGAGACCATGATAGCAGTAAAGTGAAGTCAGCCGTTCTACTGTGAGGTTAATAAGCCCACATTTGATAAATATGTTCAGAGCTGGATACCCAGTCTGTGGAGGTTTTCCTCAGTGAGTGACCAAGCAGGTAAATTTAACTCAAGTGAAATGACTAAAATAACTGACTTTAAAAAATGAGTTTAGGAAAATGAGGTGATTCAAGTAGCCTTTTTTTTTAAATATCTTCTCTAACAAAAACCACCTTGTGGCAAAAGATGCTTTAGGCTCGGTTCACCTGAAAATAATTTCATTTGGAAATTTTCTTGGCTATTTAACATCACAGGGGACTGCCTCAAAGTTGGTTCCAGTGGAGGAGACAAAGTCAGTGGGGATTCGTGGGCCACAGCCCATCTGGGGCTTCCCCCCACCATGGGTGGCCTGGCCAATGCCACGGTCACACTGACTGGCCTGATGATTCAAGCAAGCTGCTTATTTCCCGAACACCACCGCTCCCTGAATCACGAGCCTAGCAGAGAGATCTGGAGTCAGGGCCCTAACGGCACTATCTAGGCTGGTGCCCACGCAGGGCCTGTGGTGGACTGTCTGCCCACTGCTGTGTCCACACTTCCCGCCTTGGTACCCCCGGACACGTCAGAATGAAAAGCCGTGGCCCTGGAGGAACAATCTGAAACGTCAGAAGAGCAACCGCAGAGCGCAGTGGCTCTGTCGGCCCCGTCATCCTGGGCCACCTGCTTGGCCCCTTGACTCCTCAATCCTCCCGCCCCAAGTAACATGCTTCCTGCAGCAGAGTGTGGGGCCAGACGGCTCCACGTGGCAGGTTAGCTGGTTTAGCCCAAGGCCGGCACTGAGCTCAGAACAGCTTCCATCTGTTATCCTTCTCCTTTAGGTTTCAGCCCCGCTTACGAACATCGCCCTCCAACGGTGCTGTGAGCCAAGTCTGACAAGTTCTGTCCATCATCAAGCCACCCACACAAGGCCCACCTAAGAGGGGCGATTCAGGGACGTGTCTGGTCTGAGAGAAAAATCTACACGAGTGACATCACATCTTTCTTTAAATTCTTCCATCCAAAGAAGAGTCAACAAAGCCTGAGATTCCCTGCTTTTAAATCAGCCTTGATTTCAAACTGACATTGTTAAAACTATCCCACAGACAACCCCACTGCCGTGGTGGAACAAAAAGCGGCTCTGAAGAAAACCCACAATAACCTGGAAAGAGAAAGTGAAGGCATGTGCGATGACAAAGCGCCAAGATTTTAAGTGATAATATATCTAGAAAATACTGTGAAAATCTCTCTCTCAAAAATAGCACTAGGTTTTGTCAGAAGGCTCAGTAAAACAAAAAGCTGACCAGTGACGACAGCAAAGATAACCTTTGCTTTTTTTTTTTTTTTTTAATTTTGCCATGCCCATGGCATGGGGAAGTTCCCAGGCCAGGGATCAAACCCTTGCCAGTTATGACAATGCCAGGTCCTTAACCGCTAGGCCACCAGGGAACTCCCAACCTTCCCAGTTTTGAATCTCCATCACGTTCCTGCCCTCAGACTCTACCAGGCTGGGTGTATTAAAGCAGAAAAATCTAAAAGCTGTGAGAAAGTGCTGGTATTTTTCAGGATCTCTTCAAGAGAGCTTCCCTCTTAGTAACTTGAATCCTCTCTCAGGATCAAGGCAAGTGGCGAGCTTTGAATGCATTTGGAGTCTCCGGTTCAAAGACCTCATCGTCGTCCTCCACCCCTTCTTCTATTGGCTTCATCTTGGCAGAGGCTCGCTGGTGTGGGGATGGCACATCTGGCAGAGACATAGAAAGGAAAAACCACTCAGTGGACACCTGCCCTCGTGCTGGTGTGATACATCAGAGATAAACTCCACCTGAAAAAGAGAACCCTCTGGGAATTGTAGCAGGCACCAGCAATGCCATTTCCCTAAATATTGCATTTCAATCCAGCATTTCAAGAAGACAACAAAGGGTTTGCAGACATTTGGTCCACACCAAAAGGTCTTTAAAATGTGGTCCTATCCCAGGTATTCATGAGTAAATTTGGTCCATGCCAAAAAGTCCTCGATACACGGTCCCTTGCAAAACGTCCATGCCAGATCATTTTGGACAAGGCCAAATACCAAGGGCCTCTTAGCATAAACCAGTGTCTTTTGGATGTTTTGGACAGGACTACGTGGTCCTGCAAATATCGAGGACCTTGGCGCAGACCAGATGTCCTGCCAGGCAGCAAAGTTAAGGGGCCGCAGTCAGTGGTGAGGACAGATGTAGAGGGGATTTCACTGCAGGCGTCTGGCTGGTGTGAGCGTCTCAAACAAATGCAGTTCCCAGTGGGTTGCCCCAGTTTTCAGAGCTCAGAACATACATTAATAACATACAGGGTGATGCAAGTCCCTCAAGGCTGATTTAACTCCTAATTTCCCTGAAAAATGGCTCCAAAACCACAGAACCTAACACCACCTGGAGCACCAGTGAAGAGAACATTTCTTGCCACTCCCTGGACTGACGTGGGAGAGGGAGTGGAGGAGGAGGTGGGGAAGGGGGGAGAATCCAGGCTCTCGGGAGGAAAGAGCCAAGCTAGGAAGTACTACCCCAAACAGCAGCAGATCCGCAGGCCCTTGTAGCATATGCACTTAGATCTAAGGAACCAAACATAATTCATTCATTCCGTCCTTCATTCATCCATGTGTTCACCAAATGCTTATGTAGGACACCATGTCTGATGTAGAAAAAAGACTTTCTAAAAATAGGAGTAGAAGTTATTATAAATAGGTGCAAAGTCTTCTCAAAGTGCCTAATGTCACTACACACGCCAACTCCCCTCCACACAGTTCTGCATTCCATGCCAGGCTCTGGCTCCACTTTGTCCAGGTCTCCCTCGGCCCCACCCACACCCGCGCCGCATTCTTGCTCTCTGCTCCAGCAGGGCGGGGTCCCTTAGCGATGCGATCCATCAGCAAAGGAGTAAGGTTGATGATGGAGGAACAGTGGGTGAAACCTGACTCTTCTTGCTGTAGAGCAAAGGACAGGAAGCAGAACGGTTTATAACAAATTATCAAGATCAGCTATTAATCCCTGGCAAGAGTCAGCAGCAGATGCAGGGCTGGGCCGCCCGGAGAGCAGCAGACAGGAGGGGCAGGGCCACGTATATACGGGCACCCAGGTGGCCAAGGCCAGAGGCTCAGCAGACACTTCCAGGGTTCACATCCCTGCCGTGCGGCGTGCCTTTCCTCCACTGCTAAACCTCTGCAGGCCTGTGTCCGTATCTGTGGAAAGGAGACATTCACAGGGCCTGCCTCATGGGGTTGGTGAGAGGACTAAACGAAATAATCATGGCATGTGCTTGGCTGGGTGCTGGGTACATAGAAAATGTCGCTGTCACTTACTATTTTTTCAAGGTATATACATATGTATATATATCACTTATATGTGAAAGGAATATATAGATATCACTTATATATATATATATACATATTTTATTTCATCTTTATTCATTGGGTAAAAAAGCACATTACATTGCTTCCTTAGATAGAATTTTGAGATCAGGATAAAGATACCTGGGAAACTGACTTTGGGAGGCCTTATATATACACACTTAGGGGCTCTGTGTGTTCCTTCCATTGACAGTTTCAGAATCAAAGTCACCATCGTTGGGAGAGAATGTTAATATCATATTTAACAAGACACGATTTGTTTACATTTTATTATTTTAAATAAGTCTCTTGGGAATATATAACATCACTGTTTTCCAGTTAAACATCATTACATTAATGTTAAAAATTTTTTTGTTAATTCTATTGAGGAATAGTTGATGTACAGTGTTATATAAATTAAGGTGTACAATATAGTGATTCACAATTTTTAAAGGTTATACTCCATTTATTGTTTTCATTTTTTTAAAAGTTTTATTGAAGTATAGTTGACTTAAAATGTGCTAATTTCTGCTGTACAACAAAATGATTCAGTTATACATACACAAATCATTCTTTTTCAAATTCTTTTCCCATACAGATCATCACAAGACATTGGGTAGAATTTTTTATGCTACACAGTAGGTCCCTGCTGGCCAGTCATCCCATAGACCCCCATGTGCATACGCCAATCCCAAACCCCCAGTCCATCCCTCCTCTCCCCACCCTTTGGTAACAATAGAGTTTGTTTTGAAGTCTGTGAATCTAAATCTGTTCTGCAAGTAAGTTCATTTGTGTCCTTTGTTAAGAGTCCACATATAAGCGATATCTTATGATGTTTGTCTTCACTGTCTAACTTCCTTTGGTATGATAGTTTCTAAATCCATCCATGTTGCTGCAAATGGCATTATTTCGTTCTTTTTTAAGGCTGGGTAATATTTCATTGCATATACCTAACACATCCTTTAATCTACTCCTCTGTTGATGGACATTTAGGTTGCTTCCATGTCTTGGCTATCGTAAACAGTGCTGCAATGAGCACTGAAGTGCATGTATCTTCAAATTATGGTTTTCTCTTGATAGACACCTGGGAGTGGGATTACTGGATTATATGCTAGTTTTTTTTTTTTTTTTTGTCATTTTAGGGCTGTACCCATGGCATATGGAAGTTGCCAGGTTAGGGATTGAATCGGAGCTACAGCTACTGGCCTACACCACAGCCACAGCAAGGTGGGATCCGAGCTGTGTCTGAGACCTACACCACAGCTTATGGCCGTGCCAGACCCTTAACCCACTGAGCAAGGCCAGGGATGGAACCCATATCCTCATGGATACTAGTCAAGGTTCATTAACCGCTGAGCCATGATGGGAATTCCCTATTTTTTGAGGAACCTCTACACTGTTTAACATGGTGGTTGTACCAATCTACATTCCCACAAACAGTGTAGGTGTTTCCCTTTTCCTTGCACCCTCCCCAGCATTCATTGTTTGTAGATTTTTTTGATGATGGCCATTCTGGCTGGTGTAAGGTGGCACCTCATAGTAGTTTTGATTTTCATTTCTCTAATAATGAGTGATGTTGAACATTTTTTCATGTCTTTTTTTTTTTTTTTTTGGCCATCTGTATGTCTTCTTTGGAGAATTTTCTGTTCAGATCTTCTGCCCATTTTTTGATTTTTTTTTTTTTAAATTGAACTGCAGGAGGTGTTCGTATGTTTTAGAGATTAATTCCTTGTCAGTCACTTCATTTGCAAATATTTTATCCCATTCTGTGGGTTGTCTAATCATTTTGTTTATGGTTTCCTTTGCTGTGCCAAAACTTTTAAGTTTAATTAGATCCCACTTGTTTATTGTTTTCATTGTCATTACTCTAAGAAAGTAAATGATCTGACAAGATATCGCTGCAGTTTATGTCAGAGAGTGTTCTACCTATATTTTCCTCTAAGAGTTTTATAATCTCTGATCTTACATTTAGGTCTTTAATCCATTTTTTTTTTGGTCTTTAATCCATTTTGAGTTAATTTTCGTGTATGGTGTTAGAGAATGTTCTAATTTCATTCTTTTACATGTAGCTTCCCAGTTTACCCAGCCCCTCTTATTGAAGAGACTGTCTCTTCTTCATTGTATATTCTTGCCTCCTTTGTTGTAGATTAGTTCACCATAGGTGTGAGGGTTTATTTCTGGGCTTTCTGTCCTGTTCCATTGATCTATATTGTCTGTTTTTCTGCCAAGACCATACTGTTTTTGATGACTGTAGCTTTGTGGTATAGTCTGAGGTCAGGGAGCCAGATTCCTCCAGCTCTGTTTTTCTTTCTCAGTATTGCTTTGGTTACTCAAGGTCTTTTGTGTTCCATATACATTTAAAATTTTTTGTTCTAGTTTTGTGAAAAATGCCATTGGTAATTTGAAAGGGACTGCACTGAATATGAAGGTTGCCTTGGGTAGTATAGTTATTTTGACAATATTGATTCTTCTAATCCAAGATCATGGTATATTGTTCCATCTGTTTGTGTCAACTTTGATTTCTTTTATCAGAGTCTTAAAAGTTTTTAGAGTACAGGTCTTTTGTCTCTTTAGTTAGGTTTATTCCTAGGTATTTTATTCTTTTTGATGCAATGGTAAATGGGATGGTTTCCTTAGTTTCTCTTTTTCATCTTTCATTGTTAGTATATAGAAATGCGTCTGTAGGATTTTCTATGTATAGTATGATGTTATCTGCAAATTTTGATGGTTTCACTTCTTCTTTTCCAATTTGGATTCCTTTTATTTCTTTTTCTTCTCTGATTACCATGGCTAGGACTTCCAAAACATGTTGAATAAAAGTGGTAAGAGTGACTGTCCTTGTCTTGTTCCTGATTTTAGAGGAAATGCTTTCAGCTTTATGCTGTTGAGAATGATATTAGCTGAGGGTTCGTCATGTATGGACTTTATTATGTCTCAACATTGGTTCCTTCTATGCCTACTTTCTGGAGGTTTTTGTTTTTAACCATAAATAGATGTTGGATTTTGTCAAAATCTATTGAGATAATATAGTTTTTATCCTTCAGTTTGTTAATGTGGTGTATCACACTGTTTGACTTATGGATATTGAAAAATCTTTGCATCCCTCAGATAAATCCCATTTAATCATGGTGTAATGATCCTTTTAATGTATTGTTGGATTCAGTTTGCTGATATTTTGTTGGGGATTTTTGCATCTATGTTTATCAATGATATTAGCCTGCAGTTTTCTTTTTTTTTTTGTGGTATCTTTGTCTGGTTTTGGTATCAGGGTGGTGGTGGCCACATACAATGAATTTGTGAGTGCTCCTTCCTCTGCAATTTTTTAGAATAGTTTCAGGGGATAGGTGTTAACTCTTCTCTGAATATTTGATAGAATTCACCTGTGAAGTCATCTGGTCCTGGACTTTTGTGTGTTGGAAGTTTTTAAATCTCAGTTTCAGTTTCAGTACTTGAGTACTGACTGTTCTGTTCATCTTTTCCATTTCTTCCTGGTTCAGTCTTGGAATATTGTACCATTCTGAGAATTTGTCCATTTCTTCTAGGTTGTCCATTTTATTGACATATAGTTGCGTGCAGTAGTTTCTTATGAGCCTTTGCATTTCTGTGATGTCCATTGTAATTTCTCCATTTTCATTTCTAATTTTATTGATTTGAGCCCCTCTCCCTTTTTTTCCTTGATGAGTCTGGCTAAAGGTTTGTCAATTTTGTTGCTCTTTTCAAAGAACCAGCTTTTAGTTTCATTGATCTATTCTATTATTTTCTTCATTTCTATTTCATTTATTTCTGCTCTGATATTTATGTTTTCTTTCCTTCTGCTAACTTTGGATTTTGTTTCTTCTTATTTCTCTAGTTGCTTTAGGTGTAAGGTTAGATTGTTTGAGATTTTTCTTGTTTCCTGAGGTAGGCTTGTATTGCTATGAACTTCCCTCTTAGAACTGCTTTTGCTGCATCCCATAGGTTTTGGTTTGTTGTATTTTCATTTGTCTCTAGATATTGTTTGATATCCTCTTTGATTTCTTCAGTGACCCATTGGTTATTTAGTAGCATAATGTTTAGTCTCTACGTGTTTGAATTTTTTCCAGTTTTTTTTCTTGTTGTTGATTTGTAGTATACCGTTGTAGTCAGAAGAGATGCTTGATATTATTTCAATTTTCTTAAATTTACTGAGGCTTGATTTGTGGCCCAGAATGTGATCTATCTTAGAAAATGTTTCATATGAACTCAAGAAGAGTGTGTATTCTACTGCTTTTGTATGGAATATTCTAAAAATATCTATTAAGCCCATCTGGCCTAATGTGTCATTTAAGGCCTGTGTTTCTTTGTTGATCTTTTGTTGGGATGATTTGTCCATTACTGTAAGTGGGGTGTTAAAGTCCCCCAATATTATTGTGTCATTGTCTATTTTACCTTTTATAGTTGTTAGCAGTTACCTTATATATTGAGGTGCTCCTATGCTGGGGGCATGTATATATTTACGATTTTTATATCTTCTTGGATTGATCCTTTGATCATTATGTAATGTCCTTCTTTGTCTCTTATAACCATCTTTAAAGTCTGTTCTGTCTGGTATAAGTATTGTTACTCTTTCTTTTGATTTCTGTTTGCATGGAATATCATTTTCCATCCTCATTTTCGGTCTGTATGTGTCCCTAGAACTGAATTGGGTCTCAACTGAATTTTGGTCATTTTGATTAATGTGTGTCTTGGGGTGTTTCTCCTTGCGTTTATTCCATATGGTATTCGTTATGCTTCCTGGATTTGAGTGAATGATTCCTTTCCCATGTTAGGGAAATTTCAGTTATATCTCTTCAAATATTTTCTCTGGCCCTTTTTCTGTCTTCCTCTGGTACTCCTATAATGTGAATGTTGGTGCGTTTAAGGTCCCAGAATTCTCTTAGACTGTCTTTTAATTCTTTTTTCTTTATTCTGTTCCTTATCAGTGATTTCCATCAGTCTGTCTTCCACCTCACTTATTCATTCTTCTGCCTTCTGTATTCTGCTGTTGGTTCCTTCCAGTGAATTTTTCATTTTGATTATTGTGTGTTCATCTCTGCTTGTTTATTTTTTAAATCTTCTATTTAATTTTCAAACATTTCTTTTAACTCATTGATCTTTGCCTCCAGTCCCCCCCCCCCCGGCCAAGATCTTGAGTCATCTTTACTATCATTACGCTAAAGTCTTATTCATGGAAGTTGCTAATCTCCAGATCACCTAGTTATTTTTTTTTCTTGTACTTTCATCTGGTTCATATTTCTCTGCCTTTTCATTTTGTATAGATTTTTGTATGGTGTCTTTTTTGCAGGCTACAGGGTTATAGTCTCTCTTGCTTCTGGTGTCTGCCCTCTTGTAGATGAAACTGACACAGGGGCTTGTGGCAGGCTTCCTTATGGGAGGGACTGGTGCCTGGCTGCTGGTAGGTGAAGCTAAGTCTTGTCCCTATGGTGGATGAGGCTTTGTCTTCGGGTGTAATTAGAGGCACCTGTGTGCCTGGGAGGACTTTAGACAGCCTGTTTGTTGATAGCTGGGGCTGTGTTTGCACCTTGTTTGCTGTTTGGCCAGGGGCTTCTCAGACCTGATGGGTAGGGCCAGAGTTTTCCAAAATAGCCACCATCAGGGGAGCTCATGCTGATGATTAGTCCCTGGGACCTCTACCTCTAATGTCCTGCCCCCATAGGAAGCCATAGACAACCCCTGCTTTCCTAGGCGACTGTGCAGGTAGGTCTGACCCTGATTCTTATGGAGTCCCTGCTTTACCCTGGAACCCAGTACATATGAAATCTATATGAGCCCTCCAAGAGCAGAGCCTCTGTTTTCCCCAGTCCTGTGGAGCTCCTGCACTCAAGTGCCATTGGCCTTCAATGCCAAATGTTCCAGGACTCCTCCTCCCAATGCCAGATCCCCAGGCTGTGGAACCCGATATGATGCTCAGAACTCTCACTCCTGTAGGTCAACCTCTGTGAAAGAGTTATTTTCCAATCTGTGGGTCACCCACCTGGTGGGTATGGGATTGCTTATATTGCAAAAGCACCCCTGCTATCATCTCGATGTGGCTTTTTCTTTGTCTTTGGGTGTATGGTATCTTTTTTGGTAGCTCCCGGTCTATTTTGTTGATGGCTGTTCAGCAGTTAGTTGTAATTTTGATGTTTTCATGAGAGGAGGTGAGCTTGAGTCCTTCTACTCTGCCATCTTTTCTTTCCAATCTGCATTTATTGTTATTGTAAAATGTTAGCTGTATTGCTGTGCTATACAATATATCCTTGTTATTTATCTTATACATAATAGTTTGCACCTTGTAGTCTTCTATCCCTATTTTCCCCCTCCTCCTTTGCCCCTCCCCACTGGTAACCACTAGTTTGTTCTCCACATCTATGAATCTGTTTTTTTTGTTGTTGTTATGCTCATTAGTTGTATTTTTTAGAGTCCACATATAAATGATATCATACAGTATCTGTCTTTCTGTATTTATTTCACTGAGCATAACATCTTCCAAATCCATCCATATTTTTGCAAATTCTTTTCTATGGCTGGGCTTTTTTGGTGTGTGTGGGTGAACAATAAGTTACATGTAATAACTGTCACTTATTATTAACTATATAGTTATTAACATATATCTGGGGAGATGCCATGACCCACAGCCACATCTTCCAACATTAAAAGATCATAATTACGCAGGGCTGGACTTTGGCAGAGCTAATGTGTTTGTTGTAAATACACAAAAGTTGTTCACTTGCAAACATTTATAATCAATTAAAATACTGTTTCTAGAGAGACAATTACTGACATAAAGACTGTAAAATCAGCCTCTACTAAAATAGTCCAAGAAGACAATTCTGCCTCTTAGCACAGCATGGAGAATCTCTCAGGTACATTCTTTGCATCCTTTTTCACACAGGTGACAGCAAACATACCAAACACAACCTCAAATTAGCATATCTACCCAAATGGAAATGTAGCCTATCTGTGTGACCTTGGGTAGGTTACTTCGCTTCTCTGTGCCTCGATTTCTCAGTCTATAAAACAGGAAACATAATAATACCATCTATTTCATATGGTTATTAAGAGGATTACATGACTAACACTTGTAAAGTTCTTACATCTGTGCCTAGAATGTCATAATCCTGTTGTAAAAAGTCAGTAAAATGAGTTAATTAATATGATCTTGGGAAGACAATGACATAAATCATTAGAAAACTTATTAAAATTCATCATTGCTCATAGCAATGGCAAATTAAGGAAATAGGACTTGTGCTCAAAGAGGGATTTGTGGTTCTCAATCTAAATTGTCTTGAGTGCAGGAAAATTTTTTTTTAAGAAAAAAACAATAGCCATGTAGTTCCCTGGTGGCCTAGAAGTTAAGGATTCAGTGTTGTCACTTTTATGTCATGGGTTTGACCTCTGGCCTGGAAACTTCTGCATGCTGCAGACATGGCAAAAAAAGGGAAAAGAAAGAAAGAAAGAGAAAAAATAATAGCCATGGCTTCCATCATCTTTCTAACCTCAAGTTATGATTGAATCTCATGAAATATTAACTTCGACTGAGTATTTGCAATCAGATAAAATGCTCAGAACAAAAACAAGATGTGATGTCTAAGAGCATTACGCCAAATCAATAATGTAGAGCATTCAAAAATAATTGTACAACACACATAAACACAAACATGTCCACGGCATTATGACTGGGGAAGTGGGGAGAATTAGTCTCTGGTTTTAACCTGAAGCTGCCTCCTTCATCAGGTCAAGTGCTGTCTGACTCTCTCGACTGCCTCACTAATCACTGCCTTTTTTCCATTGAGCGGGAAAGAAGAAAGGACCCAATACAACCGGAAATGACCTAGAGAAACTTTCTGAGAACTTTCAACTTCTCTGTAAAAGCATGTATTCTGTTCTCATTCTATTTGCCTGGGAAAGGAAGAGCTGTAGAGCTTATGCTGTAACCTTAAGAAGACAAAAAAGCAAGAGCCATCCACAGTCCTGGAGTGACACCCAGCGGTCTCCAAGTTGGGCCTCTTTCCATTCTGGTACAAGCTCTGGCAAACTCATCGCTCCCCAAATCCAGCCCATCCTCTTCTTCTTCTCCTCTTGCTCTTCCCTTCCCCTGGAATGGTTTCTCCACTCTCATCTCTACCCATCAAATTCCTATCCACTCCTCAAGATGGGTTTCAAGGCCCTCCTCCACTGCTAGTCTTCCCTGGTTCCTTCTGTGGGGAGACACCATCCTCCTCTGCATGTGTACATCCCTTACGTGTGGTGGGCACAAGTACCTGTATCTCCTTTACTGGAAAACAAGCATCTCGAGGGTCGTCATCCCATCCTCTCTGAAGTAGCCTACACATACCCAGGTCCTTGACAATTACTTAGTACATGAGAAAAACCCTGCCTCTAGAACTCCACATGGCGCCTTCCGAAAGCTGATCCCGAGGACGTGGGAAGATCACATGAGCATACCCTTGATCTCTGAAGGGTCAGACCGCACCCAGCAGTGAGGCACCAGCAGGGTCCCTCACACGTAGTGTGGCTATGGTCACGCCTCACTATGAAAAGTGACTGTTATCACCCTATTGATGACTTGAAAGTGCTTACAGCCCAGGCTGGAGTACCAAGCCCTCAAGTCAGCGTCAGTGAGGCTTGTCACTACTGTCACCGCTACAAAGTTTTCATCCAATCAGCACAAAGAAGTCCCAAGTGACTACAAGATGCTGGAGGCTGGGTTAAAGGTTGGGGAAATCGAAACGAACCAAGCACAGTCTCTGCCTCTAGCTGATTTTATTTCTCGGGAATTGCACTGTACTTTCAGGAGAAATCCATCCTCATTACATCCATATTATTATTTCTACTTTATACTCAGAGGCTGAAACAAAGACAGCCTGGATGCCTGTGAAAGAAACAGAGCAAGGGAGACGCAGTGGGCAAATGCCTTTCCCACTGGGGAGGGAACCACTCAGAAACGGACTTGGACCTAAATAAACCAGGTGCCCTAACGGCCATGCGAGGCCGAACATGTGTGCTGATGTTCTTGTCACACAGAGAAGCCTAGATCCCCTTCCTGGAGCCATGGCTGCATCACAGCCCGAAAGTCCCCTGCATCCCAGTTCCCAGCACGATGCCGTGGCTCTTTCTGCATCAGGCCAGATGCACCAGAAGACGACAGGACTACCACTGGACTTGTAGCTGCCAGAGTCAGCTCGCTGCCTGATCCCTCAATGGGAGTCAGAGTCACAGAGAGAACCCACTCTGTCTCAGCCTCAGGTAGCCTGGGCTGCTCTACCACAAAGGGTCAAGTATGATGTTCACTTGGCCCTACCTGGGAATCGGCCGCAGTCATGGCCAGGAGAGAGGCGGGCTTCCCAAAGAAGGGATTCACTGGCCTTGAACCCAGGACTCTCCACCCTCTCCAGAGAACTGCTGGTTCACTGCAAAGACTCAGAGCCCTTCACTATGCTGCTACAAATCATTTCTTTATCCACTAATAAATCCAAATTCAACTTGGAGTATGAACAAAAAGAAAGAATATTCTGCTTCAAGGGGACTATCATACATTTCACAAGTTGAATGTTAATAAATTCTTTCTATAAGTTGGTCTGGTTTGTCATTAATCTCATGAGCTGATGCAGCATCAGAAGTTCGCCCAGAAGGCCCAATACCTTCCCTAAGTGTGAGAGCACGAGGAGAGAAAGAGGAGGACACTGAGCTTTTCTCTGGCTAAGTGCTTTTTAATATTACTTTTGCCCCTCAAGGATGCTATTATAAGGTTTGAGGCTTCTGTATAATGCTTTACTTTTCATTTATTCCGAATTCTATAGGGGCAAATAATTCCATATCCATAAATTTTGCAGAAAATGGATTTTTATCCTTCTTCTATTAAAATCAT
This sequence comes from Catagonus wagneri, assembly GCA_004024745.2. Lineage (NCBI taxonomy): Eukaryota > Metazoa > Chordata > Mammalia > Artiodactyla > Tayassuidae > Catagonus > Catagonus wagneri. The sequence goes on from PVHT020000080.1 coordinate 4,439,050, forward strand.
GTTTACAATTGGGCAACAGAAGTGGCTAGCTATATTCTTTCATATTTATTATAATCAGGAAGGGATAGTTAGCATTATTTTTGGCCATTACCTACCTCCCAATTGTCTCTGGCTGCCAATTTACACAGTTTATTCTAAAAGTATGTTAAACAAAGGTCTTGGACTGAACTTTAATTCAGATTTATCAAGTGTAAAATTGGTTTTTTGTTTGTTTTGTTTTTGTTTTTTTTGCTTCTAGGGCCATACTCATGGCATATGGAAGTTCCCAGGCTTTAGGGGTCGAATCAGAACCACAGCTGCTGGCCTGTGCCACAGCCACAGCAACGCAGGATCTAAGCCGCATCTGCAGCCTACACCACAGCTCATTGGCAATACCGGATCCTCGACTCACTGAGCGAGGCCAGGGATTGAACACACATCTTCATGGATACCAGTCAGATTCATTTCTGCTGTGTCACAATGGGAACTCCCAGGTGTGAAACTGTTAAACAGTTACTTCAGATTACTTTTGCCTGGGGGATGTTTCATATTATACCAGGTGGCAAAAAACACCAATCTGCCAAGAAGACTTAGACATCCCTTCATAGATATCAAGGGCTGGAGCACACACAGGCAGCAGAATAGAATTTACTCTGAGCTGTGCACCACATTGAGCATGTTCAGATGGGAAAGAGAACACGAGCATAAGGTAGCAATCCTGAGGGTTAGAGAGAAGAAAACCTCAAAAACACGGGCTCTGAGCAAATGTTGAAGACAGACTTCGATGTAAGATGCCTGAACTAAACAGTGGACACCTCCACTCATGCCAGACCACAGGGAGGTGACAACGCCAGGGACACCTAGAGAGGGATTTAGATCCGAGAAGCAGTCTCTCCTCAGTAGACCTGTTCACATAGTGGCTTGTGGTGGAGCCGAGTTATGAAGAAAAGGAGCTAGTGATTAAGACCCACTGTGTGTCCTGGAGGGTCACTGCCTACTGGGGCAAACCAACCACAGGCTCAGACTTTTCCTGTCTGCCTAAGTTGTGGAGTCAGAGAACCACAGGAAGCCCTTTTTTATACGCAGACCAAGGAGATCCTACATAACAATCAGTGCCAACTCTGCTATCCAAGTGGTAAAGAATTAGGTGAGAAAAATTCCCTTTGACAGAACGCTGTCCTTATCGAGCTTATTTCTATTTCCAAGTGCTTCTGGTTACATGAGGGCCTGGGGGTCTCCCCTCCCAGGAAAAAGCAGACAGACCTATTTGTTGTTCTTAGCTCCAGAGCAAAGGTCACACCTGTCCCACGGAATGAACATGCGACCTCAGGTTGGATCCTCAAGTACAAACAGGACTGTGATGTGAGTTTTGTCAAGCGGCTGGTCTCTCTGCTTCAGAAATACAGTTTTTAACAAGGAGTGACACTTCTGTAAACTCTCCAATATAATGCTGTAAGGGTTTTTCCCCCCCTTTCCTCTGTTAACTGCGCTGACATTTTCATTCCTTTCAAAGTGTTCTTATTTTTATTATGTTCGACCATCTGGCCAACTTGCCTTAGCAAGTAATTCAAAATCTTACAGGGATTTAGAAGTTTAATTAGATTATACATTTACTGATGAATGGGGATGGGGAAGCATTTAATGGTTTCTTTGCTAGAAAGGATTACCATCCCCTTCCCTGCCTTTGCCTATTTACATGGTGACCTTTTTAAATTTAAAAAAAAAAAAGGTTTTTTTCTTAATTGAGGTTATGAGCTTTGTTTAAATTGGAGAAACTGACTTTGGATGGAAGCTTTCTGAACAATAATGCTGAAGGGTGGGTCTGGCCTTTGTATCTAATTCCCCATGGAGGGGCTCAGCGCCAGCACTGAGGGCTGCAAGCAAAGAATACAAGTTACGGCAAAGGGGGAGAATGAGGAGGTTAGTGGACCCCATGAGGAGGTTCGTAGATCAGTTCCTGACTACTCAGATGGCTGGTCAGGCCCTGGGCTGCCTGGCAGCAGGCGTGTATAGCCATGGAAGAGTGGGAGTCCTGTGGCCCCCCGCTCCCTTCCTGTCCCCAAAGAGAAAGGTTTAGGGCTGCGGAGATGGGGGCGGTAAACTAGGGGGAACAGGGCAGGCGGTTTCAGGAGGCAGCTCTGCGACAGACCCAGAGAATTGCCGGGCCGGGGTGAGGCAGGAGCATGGGAGGCTCTGTGAGGAAGGGGACACTGAGAAAAAGGGGTCACGGAGTTCATGGCCTGAGAGAGTGGTGACGTATGACAAAAGCAAAGATGAGGGAAAAGAAAGGCAACTGGAGATGCCCATAAAAACGGGAGCGGAACGGAAAGGCATGGCTCAAAGATGCAACCGCCACTCAGACTTTAAGAAGAAATGAATGAAATGAGCTGCCTGGAAGAATGAGCAGCAGGAAGACACTGGGGACGTGGTGAATAAATGCCCATCAGCAGGGCCGTGAAGCACATGAGGGGGAAGGGAAAGGGGGAGGGTCAAGGCATGACGTGCACAGCGGCAGCGAGAAGAAAGCTCAAGTCCAAGTGATGGCATTCAGTCGCTCTGCCTTGTCCCGGACATCCATCCGACCTCACGATCACACTTCCAAACGTGGAACTCAAGTAAATGAAGCAAGAGGAAAGCAAAGAAGTTAAATTGCTTGGATGATGTGCTACTGAATAAACAGGAAGCAGTTTTTCTCAGACTATGTCATTATTTCACTTTCTTGCCTTCAAATGAATGATCATTTGAAGTGGAATCCAGACTCTTGGTAAAGAGTAGAGATCTCGCTCTGGGTTTAGCATCATGTGTGAACACAGAGCACAAGATAAGAAATGGGGTCAGCGGCAATTTTGGCGAAATAGTTCACTTAAAGTTTCCCTTCTTTTTCTGACTGCGTTTCTTTTTTTAAATTATAGTTGATTTACAATGTCATGCCAATTTCTGCTGTACAGTCAAGTGACCTAATCTAACAAATATTTTTTGATGAAATGAATGAAAAGATTGAAAGAAACATTCTCTTTCTTATATTATCTTCCATCATGGTCTATCCCAAGAGCCTGGAAATAGTTTCCTGTGCTGTACAGCAGGACCTCATTGCTATTCTAAATGTAATAGTTTGCATCTACTAACCCCAAATTCCCAGTCCATTCCATTCTCTCCCCTCTCCTCCTTAGCAACCACAAGTCTGTTCTCTATGTCTGTGAGTCTGTTTCTGTTTTGCAGATAGGTTCATTTTTGCCATATTTTAGACTCCACATATAAGTGATGTCATACGGTATTTGTTTTTCTCTTTCTGACTTACTTCACTTATGATGAGTCTCTAGTTCCATCCATGTTGCTACAAATGGCATTATTTTGTCCTTTTTATGGTTGAGCAGTATTCCATTGTGTGTATGTACCACGTCTTCTTAACCCATTCATCTGTCGATGGACATTTGGGTTGTTTCCCTGTCTTGGCTATTGTGAATAGTGCTGCTTTGAACATATGAGTGCCGGTATCTTTTTGAATTATAGTTTTATCCGGATATATGCCCAGGAGTGGGATTGCTTCGTCATATAGCAGTTCTATATCAGACTGCACTTCTGTTTAACTAAATGTTTGCTGTTTGATGTTATGAAATACATCTGTGGCATTATATCCCACACTGTTCAAGATCCTTAAAAGTAGAGCCTTCACCAGAACCTGTGCGAGCCTCAAGAAACTTCATCACCTACTACGGAAACGCCATCAGCCAAATTCAAGAACACAGGCAATTCTACAGCCTCACTACCCCAAGTGTAGTTCAAGGACCAGCCACATGGGCCTCACCTTGGTGCCTGTTAAGCGCGTGGACTCCCAGGCCCCATCCCAGTCTGTGGCACGGAAACCTTCCGTAAGATCGCCAAGTGATGCGTGTGTGCACAGGTGTGTTTAAGAAGCTCAGCTCTACAGGACAAACAGAACAACACAGGGTGAAAGAAAAAAGCAGAAACACATGGAGGGAGACAGAGATGGAAGGGGAGCCTAGAGATTTAGACAGAGACTTTTCAACCAAATGCAATGGGCGCATTCTGACCCTGATTTAAAAAATAATTATGAGAAATGTTGCAATGGATCTTAAGGTTTAAATCTCCTTCCACGAATTAATGACTAGAATGGATAATGTCAAAGTTGTTGGATTAGGAAAATAAATGTAAGAAATTTAATTTGTACAGGGCAGCATGCTCATCTTTCTCTAAGTCATGTATGAAGTAACGTGAAAGCTAAGTAAAGCTAACTGACCAGAGAGTATTACTGGATAATTTTAAATGTCCCTAGGTAGAAGCCCCATACAAAGAATAAGGCCAAATTTTTCTTTGAAATGGAAATTAAGAAAACCTACTTGGGGAGTTCCCATTGTGGCTCAGTGAGTTAAGAACCTGACACAGTGTCCATGAGGATGCAGGTTCTATTCCTGGCCTTGCTCAGTGGGTTAAGGATCCAGCATTGCCGGAAGGTGTGGTGTAGGTCATAGATGCAGCTCGGATCCTGCGTTGCTGTGGCTGTGGCGTAGGCTGACAGCTGCAGCTCTGATTCAACCTCCCCAGCCTGGGAACCTCCACATGCTGTAGGCTGGCCCTAAGAAACCTATTTGCAGCACTGCTAGGTCCTAATGAAAGAACTGGAGAGTGGTAAGTTTCTCAGAGGAGGTGGGGTAGAGGGGGAAGAAATTACTTCGGGCAAATACTCCCTTCTCACTGAGCGTTATGGACCCTGCAAAGAAGTGAGTGACAGCAGCAGCTGTGCCCAGCAGGCAGAGCCATCAGGTTCAAGTGAAAGAATGTGTTTGAAAGTGACTTGTACATTTTAAAGCACTGGTCAAATGTTTCATGCGTCTTTTTCCTTTTCTTTTTAAACCACAGGGCAATACGGTCTAAAGCCTGATCTGAGGGATGAGACAGGGTATGTAGGTCTGTCTGCCAGCATGTCCCCCTGAAGAACTGGCACAGTGAATAAGCATCTCATCGTCCCAGTTTCCTCACTGTAAAGTGATATGGTCCTTGCCACGGTAGATGGTGTTATTGTTAACACCCCTGCCCTCCCTGGGCCCCCTCCGTGGAGCCCCCGCAAGAGGATTAAAGGTCCACCCACTAGGGGTGGTTCTGGCCAAGTGACCTCTCTGGTCCAGTGAACATGAGTGCGAGAAGCAAGTGCCACCTTGAGACAGGAGATTTAGGAGCCATGGGGTGATTCTGCCACCACCGCCTGCCCTCTTCCATGCATGGCAGTGTCCATGCATGGCAGTGACCCAAACACCGGGCAGTCCAATGTCCCAGAGTGAGGAGAACGCATCTGGAGCAGCACCCAGTGAGGGAGAAAGAAGGCAGTGTCTTCCTTATAGCCAGAGGTCCGGGGACTCTGTTAGCACAGCATCATCTAGTGAAAGCTAAGATATGTCTGTGCAGGGTTGCAGTGAAGATTAAATGTGATTATATACAGCCAGTAATAAATAATCCTGGTGCTGCTATTGTCAAACGTTCCCTTCTGTCCACCAGCATTCATGAAGCTGGCGTACTGGCGCTGAGAGCAGCTGCCCACATGTGCACATCAAAATCTAGAAGAATAAGAACTTAGGTTTTAGGGACCTAATATGGACTAAGGCCTACCACGTGCTGAGTGTGTGCTACGTTTTGTTATCTCAGCCTAACATTCCTGAGAGATTGGTTCCATATTCTCTGTTTCACAAGGAATGTCATTTGTGATATGGAAAAGTCACTGGCATAATGATGGGTTTGGTCACAGAAAAACAAAAAATAGTCTTCAGTAGTTCTGGATAAAATCTAGGTGAGAGAGATAAGAACTAACCGGTTTTGAATGCCTCATGTGCCAAGGTGAACTAAATAATTCAGAATGAATGTCAGTGTTGTGCACAAGTACTCATGTCTTTCATTAAACTGCAGGAGTGAAGCCAGGAAACGGAATGAGGACTGGTCACAAGGAAGCAGGTATGAACACAGATCTGCTGTTCAGTTCACACACACACACACACACACACACACACACCCCTACATTCAAAAGTATGCACACAGATGAGGCTCTATGCATTTGCAGCAACATGTAAGATCTTGTATAATAAACCTAAGGCTAAGATAATTAAATAAACAATGTAAGCAGGTTGAACATACTTTTTAGTACAGCAAAGTTCAACTGGATCGGGGAACTGAGAATAAACACTGCGACCCTGCCCCCCAGGATGGCACACCTCTCCACAGACACGGAAGCCTCAGTTATCCACACAGGGAATGGCCTTTCGGATTAAACTTGAGGTTCACTGTAAAAAGAGGGAAGGGGGCGTTCCTGTTGTGGTGTAGTATCCACGGGGTTGCAGGTTTGATCCCTGGCCCCACTCAGTGGGTTAAGGACCCAGTGTTGCCGTGAGCTGTGGTGCAGGTCACAGATGCAGGTCCAATTCAAGCCCTAGGCTGAGAACTTCCATGTGCTGCAGGTGCAGCCCTTAAAATTTTTTTTTAAAAAAAGGAAGAGAAGTAGAAGGAAGGACAGGGGAGGAGTTGGAGAGGAAAAAGAAGAAGAAAGGAAGGAAGGAAACAGACCAGGGATTGTGACTAGATCCAGGCCTGTGCTGAGACATGACAGCTCATGTCAGATTAGAAGAGTCGTGTGACTTCCTCCAAGGCGCAGTTAATGCTTATTGGAGCAAGAACCTTGGTCTGTATGCACAACATGTCATCTACCCACAAAACACCAGGAAGTGCAGGTTCTGGAGGCAAGTACAGTACCAATGTTAATCTGGAAAACACGTTTTAATTCCATTTAAGTGACGTATTCTAGAGACGCATTTTGTCCCCTTAAATGTTATTGTACCCCCCCAAAGATTTAGATTATATAGTAAAATAGTATAGTTAAATGATTTAAGAAAATGGTACCATATAGCTTGGAATAGACCATGATGGAAGATAACATAAGAAAGTGAATGTGTATATATATGTATGTATGCCTGGGGCACTTTGCTGTATAGCAGAAACTGGCATAATACTATAAATCAACTATACTTAAAAAAAGAAAGAAAAGAAAAGGAATGGTCATACTGCATACTGTTTGTTCTCAGTGCTTCCTAAGCAAGACTGAGGATGAAAAAAATAAGTACAAAAATATGCTATTCTATAGGAAAAATAATTCACATACCATCTTTAACTATAATTCTCTTTCTGCTGGCTTTCTTAGTCATCACTAAACACGTCAGTAAGATGGATCCATTTGAAAATTCCTTTTTTTTTGCTTTTCAGGGCCGCACCTGCAGCATACGGAGGTTCCCAGGCTAGGGGTCGAATCGGAGCTATGGCTGCTGGCCTACACCACAGCCACAGCAACGCCAGATCCGAGCCGCGTCTGCAACCTACACCACAGCTCACGGCAACGCAAGATCGTTAACCCACTGAGCAAGGCCAGGGATCGAACCCACAACCTCATGGGTCCTAGTCGGCTTTATTAACCGCTGCGCCACGACAGACACTCCCCATTTGAAAATTCTTACTGACCACTAACCATTTTCAACAAGGCTGATAATACATTAGATTCGCTAGTAGATTCAGAGTTTGGTCAACCTCAGTTGCACTTTCAGAAAGTTACTCTGGAAAGAAATACAGCCCTTTCCAATTGCGTTGCTCCCGAAACCTCCCTTAGGTCCACAGTGCATTTCTAGGCTTCGGCTTTGCTTTGGAAGCTTATGGCAACTGCATGGCCCTGTAATTCCAGCCTCTCCTGTCTATGTAATACTTAAAATCTTAATCCAACGTATCTAAAGCACCCAAAGTTACAAGATTACCTAAACATTTAGGGTTGTTGAACGTATATCTGGATTTTCTTAAAAGTTACATACAGTTGTAAAGATGAATCATTTTTAGTTCAGGCAGTGGGAGAACCTGTCTGCCTTTTTGCTATTTTCCATGAATCCATTCAACATTATACGATCATTCTCGGAATCATTCCTAACATAATTTTAAGCATTTCTTAAAACAATTTCATTTCTTTCATTTCACTTATTAAACTTCCACATCTGTCATTAGTGTTATTGAAAACGTTTTAAAACAATCTAGGCTCTAGAAGAATCCTGGAAAACTTGCCTCTTGGAGGGGGGATGAAGGAGGTGACTCACAGGGGTGCTGAGCGGCCTCTTTCATCTTCAGGAAAATTCTATTACCTGATTACCTGTTAACTCCTGGTGCTCACACTGAGATGACCAGCTGGCAGCAAAACCTCCAGCGGTCGTTTCCTGCCATTTTAAACACAATGCTGGGCCTGAGGCTTTCACTAAAATCATGACAACACAGCCAGATACCCAGAAAAACATCTGGATTCTTTCACACTGTTCTGCTGAACTAGTGTTTGAGAAAAGTATATGGCAAAACAAGTGAACAATTTCTGAAATAGAAATAAGACTTCTAGAGTTGGGTTTTAACTCGTGTGAAATGAGAAAAGAAGCTAGGAAAAGTGTGATTATTTTTATTGTTACCTTTAGGTTGCCAAATAGTTACTACCTGAAAAAGCTACTTTTTTCTTTTTTTTTTTTTGCTTTTTAGGGCCACACCCGTGGCATATGGAAGTTTCCGGGCTAGGGGACAAATTGGAGCTGCAGCTGCCAGCCTACACCACAGACACAGCAATGCCAGATCCAACCTGCATCTATGACCTACACCACAGCTCACGGCAATGATGGATCCTCAACCCACTGAGCGAGGCCAGGGATCAAACCCCCTCATGGATACTAGTTGGGTTCGTTACTGCTGAGCCACAACAGGAACTCCTGAAAAGTTACTTTTTCTGATCAGAGTTGTCATTTGTCCCTTCCCAGCAACATCCATCAGAATCCCAGAGTATCAGCAGGTGGGAATAACTTACGAAGAGAAGACATGCTGGAGGTGCTCCGAAGAAACTGGTGTAAGCCGTCCTCGCTGTCACTGGTGCTGACTATGCTGTTCCTCATTTCCAGCATGGAGAGCTGCGTGCAAAGACTGAGCTGGTGGTCCAACTTTTTGCCCGTCTACAAAACGAAATTTTAAGATTTCTGAGCTCTCTAGGACTTAGATCCTATATTCCCTGTAAATGGCATATGCTTTTCCTTGAAATAGGAAGCTGTTGGTACATAGTAAGTGCCCACTAAATATTAGCTTTAATTTGTATTATAAGCTGTTAGTGCAAATACATTATAAAAATTTAATATACCCGATAGATATTTATTAGTCAAACAATAATTAGCACCAACCTAATTTTTTTTCTTTTTAGGGCCACACCCATGGCTAAGGAAGTTCCCAGGCTAGGGGTGGAATTGGAACTGCAGCTGCCAGCCTTCACCATAGCCACAGCAAAGCAGGATCTGAGCCGCATCTGAGACCTACATCACAGCTCACAGCAACGCCAGACCCTTAACCTGCTGAGTGAGGCCAGGGATCGATACTAGTTGGGTTCGTTACCGCTGAGCCATGACGGGAACTCCCAGCACCAGCCTAATTTGATAACAGCCCAGACCAGAAGACTCAAAGAGCGCACACACCCCTACTCATAGTCCCTGGAGAACGTTACCTATCACAGAACAATGTATTGCAGGTTCTCTTCTGGAGTCATTTTAATTTCCTTCTAGGCAAATGTGGCAAAATGCAGCTCAAGTTGCAAACCATCGAAGATTGGTATGGCTCTGAAATTCCTAACTGAATGGCCACGGGCTTCCATTCCATACCTCTCTTGCCACTTACGGACTTTCTGGGAGGGGACCTGACCAGGCGGATGTGCTGTGCAAGACTGGGAGACACAGGGTCAACGTGTCAACCTCCTGCTCACTGGAGTCTGTGGGCCTTTATCAGTCTGCAACCTCCCGGCTGCCTGGCCTTCCCCGGCCAAGGCCACCCCCGGCCCTCTTTCAAGCCGTCTAAGGAAGATGGTGAGTGAGTCGGGGGTTAGGGTTGGGGGATCGCTTGAAAGACTCTTTATGAAGAGGACAGCAACCTCCTCACCACAAATGGAGGCCCCTGACATTCACAAGACACCTCACTAGGTCATGGCAACAGCATGATGTTTCTTCACTCTGGAGCCATGGTTCCCTGAGGGTCTCTAATTTATAAGCATTCCCATTTCACTTAACACGTGACTACTTAGTGGAGATCCAGGAAAATAGACATTGCATAAAGGAAGGTATACCTCACCAGGCGTATTTGTTTAACAAAATAAACACACTCCAAAAAACACTTACTTTATCATTTAAGGTGGGATCATTCAATGAGTAGAGCTTAGTTGTAATATCTTTTCCTATAAGATACCTAAATACTTCATACAGGAAAGGCTCTGATTCCAGGAAGTAGGTTAATCTTTCTCTTGACCAGCATAAAAATCTGCAGTTATCGTCTGCAATAATGGTGACCTGACGAAGAAACGGAGAGAGAAAGATGCCTATGAGTTGTGACGTTAGTAACTTGGGGAGAGGGAGGAATCATTTAGTGGGTATTATTACAGCAATGGTTTGTCCTATTAGTTAAAATAAGATCCATACACACAAGCTTCTCCAACTGTGTATAGCATTATGTTTAAAACCAAGCAGTCTGCAGACTACATGAAGGCAAACTCTCCAAGTTTTGCTGTTCTGTTTTGTGAGGCCTGGTGATGGAAGACCAGCCGCCATGTCAGTAGTGCTGCTATTGAATGTACTAGACTGGACGGATAACATATGCCTAAATATTCCTTTTCACCCTGATAATTATCCTAGAGAATGAGAAAATGGACTCATGTGAATTGTTTTTATGGCCCAGACTGTTACCAAGGAATACAGCCAGCAAGTGTCCTGTTGTCACAGACCGGCCGGCCTGCCTTCCTGTCTTTTCAGGGCCACACCTGCAGTATACGGAAGTTCCCAGGCTGGAGGTAGAATTGGAGCTGCAGCTGCCAGCCACAGCCACAACCACAGCAACGCGGGATCTGAGCCACGTCTGAGACCTACACCGTAGCTCACCGTTGGATCCTTAACCCACTGAGTGAGGCCAGGGATTGAACCTGTGTCCTCATGGATACTAATCGGGTTTGTTGCCACTGAGCCATGACGGGAACTCCCTGTCATAGGTATTTCTTAAGTGGGACCTGCCAAGACTAGCTCCAGGGTTCCCACGGTGACATACACGGAGATAGATCCCCCAGTTAGTTCATAAGTAGGAAACCCCACCCTTTCCTTAAGAACTGGTACATAGGAAAGTGGGAAAGCACTGTAACTGCACTAGGCAGAGCCCAAGTCTTCCTTAAAAGGGCCTCTCTCCAGGGTGACGGGCCATGCTCTCACTCCAGGCTCAGTGTCAGGAAGCCCTTTCTCCCAGGCAGGTCCTCCCATCACCTGCTTGTGGTACTCCTGTCACTGAGCCCAAGCTCAGCTGTGGGGCCCTGTCTCTCCCAAGCGCCCCGAGCGAAGGGGCTGAGTATCTTCCTATCCGAACACCCGGCTCTGACACAAAGTGGAGCTCAGTGCAGATTTATTGTATGAAAGAATTAACAAGTGAACATAAATACTGTTGAAGGCACAGACCATTTTTATATCCTCAACATGAAACCCGACGCCTGTCCAAGTGGGAGATTAATAAAGGTTTTTCAGATTGACATAAAATCACATCTGGGCTCAGAAAAAATATTTCCAAAGGAGCTCTTTCCCCTTTGTTAGTCAAAAAATTGAACATATTTCAGGTGACAAGGGGGTATTTATGTCTACGAAGAGAGAAAACGGAAACCCCAGCCTCCTTCCTTATATCAGTGGATGAAATCTGATCTTTTATAAATTGGAGTGTTTGGCTACAGAAGGTGGCTCAATGTTCCAAGGAAAATTATACTTATTTATTATATTAAAAGTAGGAATCCCCCGAACCAAGCGCACTGGGATTTAAGAAATACCTCAGCAGCTCTGTGACTCCATATAAAACACTAAATTTCATTTGCTCTTTCAGCTTAACATTGTTGGGTTCATACTTCATGCCAGACACTGTTCAAGGCACCGAGGTTACTGGGGTGAACAAGAAAGACAAGCTCCTTGCCCTGTGACGCTTACATTCTAGTGGAAGAAGCTGATGATAAGTAAAGAAATGAGACAACCTCAGACGGCAATAAGTGCTTTGACAAATACAGAACAGGGGAAAAGGGTAGAAAAGTTCCAAGAAATGACAGACACACATAATGCCACTCATTTTACCTATGTATTGCATTTTCAACTTTAAGGTGCTTGTATATCTGTCATGTAAGCAGATTCTTAAAATTGCCTCTGAGATAAGACATAACATTCTTCCTTGTTTTCCAGATACCAAGTAAAAAGCAGGAAGAAACTTATTCAAGAACGTGCAAAAGAACGGTGGAGCAAACACTTCTGACTTCCAGCCCAGACGTATTTTCCCACCAGGCCGACGCCTACCCAAAGTGTCCTGTATTCATCGAGACAGTCACCCAGAAAGCACTTTGGCAAGCTTGGCTCACCATCGAGAATCCTGCATGCAAAGTGCACAGTGTCATGAAGCCTACATTCTAGTGGAGGAAGCTGATAACAAGGAAAGACATGACAAAAAAAAAAGGAAAAGAAAAAGAAAATTATAGGAAGAGAAGCAGAAAGTCAACTAGAAGGTCAAGAGACATATAAGCCAATCCTGAGGTGCTCCCAGAAACAGCAGGGGATGGTATGTAAATACAAAGCCACTGAATGATATTCTAGAGGAGCAACTACAGAAGTGAGCACTGTGTACTTGGAGCGGCCCCTCCAGGCACCCAAGTGGTGGAGAAAGGGTTAGGGGAGTTGAAGTCTCTTCATTTTGCAAAGACTTTGCCCACGCCTTTGGAAGATATAATCCATGCACAGTGGGGGAAGAAGTGGAAAGAGGAGTTGGAAATCATTTGGGAAAAGAAGAAATGTACTTAGGTGATGTAACTGCATTTAACTTTCTTTCGCCATTTTAATAACCTCAAGTTTCCACTGAGGCCATGATACTTTTTAATATGCTACTATAATTTGCTTCGTAACTGTTTCCTTTTTAAAAAAAAATTTATTTATTTAGTCTTTTTAGGGCCATATGCACGGCATATGGAGGTTCCCAGGCTAGGGGTCGAATGGGAGCTGTGGCTGCCGGCCTACGCCACAGCCACAGCAACGCAGGATCCAAGCTGCATCTTCGACCTACACCACAGCTCAGAGCAATGCCGGATCCTTAACCCACTGAGCGAGGCCAGGGATCAAACCTGCATCCTCATGGACACTAGTCAGATTCGTTTCTGCTGAGCCACAGCGGGGAATGCCAAAAAAAAAAAAAATTCATTTTTTAAATTGAAGTATAGTAGATTTACAGTGTTTCAGGTGTACAGCAAAGTGATTCAGTTATACGTATGTATACATATCTTTTTTCAGATTCTTTTCCATTATTAGTTATTACAAGATATTGAATAGCGTTCCATGTACTACGTAGTAGGTCCTTGTTGTTTATCTATTTTATACATAGTAGGCAACCATTTCTTTTTTGAAATGTAAGTATAGTTGATTTACAATGTTGGGTTAATTTCTGCTGTACAGCAAAGTGATCCAGTTATACATATGTATACATTCTTTTTAATAGCCTTTTCCATTACAGTTTATCACAGTAAACTGTATATAGTTTACTATGCCATACAGTAGTTGAATATCGTTCTTTTGAATGTAGTTCTCTATGCTATACAGCAGGACCTTGTTGTTTATCTATTGTCTGTATAAGTTTGCCTCTGCTAATTCCAAATTCCCAATACTTCCTTCCCCTACCCTCCCTTCAGACATGGCAACAACACGTCTGTTCTCTATGTCTGTGAGTCTGTTTCTGTTTTGTAGATGAGTTCATTTGTGTCGTATTTTAGATTTCATATATAAGTGATGACATGTGGTATCTGTCTTTCTCTGCCTGACTCTGTCACTTAGTATGAGAGTCTCTAGGCCCATCTGTGTTGCTGCAAATGGCATTAGGCAACTACTTCTTATTGATGGCAGAAAACTAGTGTAAACTTGTTTAAATTATTATTAAATTTAAATGGAATAAAGGCTGATAATGAGCTATACCTACAGTATGTATGCATCTTACAAGCTCATAAGAGCAGGCCTCTAGCTGGAAGCAGGTAGTTATCATACTGACTGAGGTCATTTTACTTGGTAGCTATGGCTTCATTTCTGCCAAAGAGACAGTTTTACTTAATGATTTCCTGTGATAACAGTGAGGTGAAACGTATTTTTAATGAGGAGTTTTGATGAAACAATCGAGGAATTTTTAAAGCTTCCATAAAATGCATTTGCTCCTTAGGTTATTAGGGACCTCAGCAGTGCCACACTTGAGTACTTGGCAAGAATTTCATAGAGGAAATAAAAGCAAACATGTCAATGGAAAACACAAAAGAATTTCTTTCAGAATTAGGGCAGGCATTTGGAACCGAGTTTGCTGTGATCACCTCAAGGCGCTGGATGAGTCCCAAACCGAGCCTACACCTCACAGAAAGAAAAGACCTCACCCGAGAACAAGGGCGCTGGAGGGAACCACCGAACGTGCTAGAACGGCAAATGGCAGGCTGACACTACAATGGGCACACTGTCCTTGGGGGGCGAATTTATTATCTTTTTCTTGTGCTGCAGAACATTTCACACACCAGGAACGTGAAAATGTCCGGGAAGTGGTCTATTCAACTAATTCTTACTGCGTTCTCATCAGCACTAAAACACAGCAGGCTCAGGTCTGGCAGATTAAATTGCTTTGCAACCAAAAGATCTACCAAGCACCAAGATGAGGTTTTACTTAAATGCCAGTGCAGACCTAGTCTTCCTTTATTTCACCAGAGCTTGGACATCTGCCTCCGAGACATTCCTTTTCCTTTAAAGTCAACAAAGTTTTGATTTTAAGGCTTCCCAGCACAGGACGAGCGACTGACTTTGGGAAGGCAACAAGGGGAGATGGATGCCGAAAGAAAATGGACATGGCAAAGCTCACCGGCTATAAAACAACTGCACAAAGAAATCGAACCCCAAAGACTACTTCTTCCCTTTGTAATAATGACACTCAAGATCCTCCCAGTAGTTCTGAGCAGCAGCTTGAGTCTGTAAGTGCTAAAACAGCCCTGGGGAGCAGCTGGAAGTTCAAAGTCGTTGACTCAGCTCTGTCACTCTGCTTGGCACTATAATTACCACACGTACCTGAACAGCATTCGCTGTGCAACCTCAACCGTCACTGAGTCCACTTGCTTTCTCTCCTCCCTCCACCCTGCTGTAGAATTCATTAGCACCCCTGCCAAAGAATCAATCTTTCCTTTTTTTTCAGGGCAGCAGGTACGGCATATGGAAGTTCCCAAGCTGGGGGTCGAATCAGAGCTGCAGCTGCCAGCCTACACCACAGCCACAGCAACGCAGGATCCGAGCCGCATCTGTGACCCACACCACAGCTCATAGCAAGGCCCGATCCTTAACCCACTGAGCGAGGCCAGGGATTGAACCCACGGATAGTAATTGGGTTCATTTCTGCTGAGCCACAAGGGGAACTCCTAAAGAATGAATTCAAAAAGATAAAAAGGCAAGAGAAGCAGCGCCTTGTGAGGACACTTCTGTAACTGGCCAGAGTTAGAGAAAAATGAGATCAGCAGGGAACAGAGCATGTGGGTGGAGAAATCTGGCCACTGACAATTCCACGTGTCCTCTGCCATAGGCCCAGATAGAGAAAAGTTGGTCCTTGGGAGCACGTGACATGTTTTCATTTGGGAACTTGCTCCAGGAAGAGGCAATAGACTCCCACACAGATGTGCGAGAGCTATTTTATTCTTGAGCGTCCGCCAGCAGGAACATTTCGTAAACAATCAAAACAGAATCTCTCCCAAGGGCTTGCTCTGATGGAGTCTGCTCCCGTTCTACACGGCACAGGTTCCACGATGCTGGAGTAGTTTTTTAATCCACCGACTAATCAGGAAATGCCCACTAGACTCTGTGCAGAGAAAAGCTGACTAATTTTCCTTCACTTTGTGACTCTGAGTTTGGTCATGTTTTTTAGAAACATGAGGAACGAATCAATCACAAGGAACATTTCTCAACTACCAAATCCTAACCCCGGACCCAAAAAAGAAAGAGAACTGTGTGACTAGTGGAAGAAATTCCCTTTTTCATTTATTTAATTATACACATAATTGGAAGCCTGGTGGAAAAGACAGTACAAGGTTATCTCCTAGGAGCTACACGCTTCTGTTCCCACCCTTTCCCCAAACGACAGCCTCTCGGGTTCGACAGTCTCTCGGGTTATGTGAAACTGAGTTATTGTGTAAAGCCACTCACTACTATAAAGACAGAAACAGATGTGTGCCTAGAAACAGACAGATGCTCGGCTTTGGAGGAAGAAATTGTAAGGCGCTCAGAGGCAAAGGAGAGGGGACAGAGGTGGCCCTGCACGTCTTTTCTCTTTCCTTTGCCTCCGACCTCCTTACAATTTCTTCTTCCAAAGAAGAAGACGGCGGTGATTAACGACACAGAATCCATCTCAGTGCACAGCTGACCCTCGAAAACTCAAGGGAGCGTATAAACGAGAGGAGCCAGGATTACAGCATCTGTTTTCTCTTCCTGTATTGTCAGCTCAGCTAGCTTGGGCACAGCACTGCTGCCAGGTAGTAAACTTATATGAGACCTTCTGGAAAATGCACATAACTTTAACGAGTTGCGTGGCTACTCCGACAGGGTGGAAGCACGGCAGGCCTGAAACCTCCGTAAATAAACTTAACAAATGTCTAAACGCCCCTTTCATCTCCACGTGGCCTCCTGACTTGTACGGCATCTCAAAATGAGACTCAAGGATTTTGTCATTAGGAAGCACTGATTTTTTTTTTTCCCCTCCCTCAGGTGACAGCATCCCCTTCTATTCCATTTCCTACCTGAAGACAGCCTCCCTCCTGCTCCTAAGAAACCCTGTTCTCAAGCTACTTCCTCACTGCTCTTTATCTCGAAGCTGAGACTAAAGGAAACTCTCACCCGTTTCTCGGTTATTTTCCTCACAATCATGAGGGAATGAAATAGGGGTGCTGGACACCTAATAGGAAGAGTCAGCACAAAGTGTCACATAATGGAATATACATGTTTTTTAAGATACAAGAAGAATCATGCCGAGTAGCCATGTTCCAATTATCTTGAACTATGAAGAACTTTGTTCTTTGTTCTGAAAGATATTCATTAACTATAAGAGGACAGTGGCTAGATTCCCCGCCCCCCCCCAGAAGGATTAACAAAGTAAGTTCTCGAGGGCAAAGCTAGTTTGCCGGTTTTCTCCAATGAAAGTAACCAATTAAATGTTTCAAGAACACTAATTAGCCATAACTGACATTTTCCCTTTTTTTCTCGTAACGAATGCATTAGCCGTTCTCTATGGAGAAATTATAAAAATTCAAATAAGCAAAAAGGAAAACAAAAGAGCAATCGGGTGCACAACCCAGAAGTGACAGTGTTCACAAGAGGGCTAAATCAGGCCTCTCTAGCCCTCTTCTTGTACACGGATGCACACTGCTTTAAGTTCTATAAAAATGGGGTCATACTACATATACCATACGGTCATTTCTTTTTTAATAAGTTATGGCCACTTTCCCACCCATATCCTTTGGATTCTGCATGAGACATTAACTAGTTTCAATCTCCTGAAAACGCATGCCAAAACATACCTGGAATTTTTCACCTTTGTGCATCTGGGTTGATCTAAATTCAGGAGAATCTATGAAGGCACAGGGATAAATGTTATGCAGAAAATGTCCTCGATAGGAGACCTTCATTCTGAGGACAGAGATTAGTGTTAACAAAGACATAATACTTCACACAGAACACGGAAAGCCATTTTAAAACCTCCATCATCTAATGGGTTTGTATCTTGTCATGTTTTAAAGACCCCACAGGCGACATAATTAAAAAGCACTTCCTGAAGCACGAGTATGTATTTCAAAATAAATTTCACCACCAACAAGGAAAAGAAAAGAGTCCATATGGAAGCGGACATGTGCCTTCCAATGGTTATCCTCACTGTAATAGCTGGAATGAGCATCCAATTTGTTATTCAAACTGGGGCACTTTTCAGAAGGAAAGGGGTGGTGTTCACATCTATGCCAGGACAACAGACACTGGCTTTCTCCCCAGGAGACTGATATTCCTAGAAGTTGTTTTGTGATATTCAAAAAAAATAAGCAAGTCACCTCTGAAACACGTATAAGCTTCTTAAATTTTTTTTGGCCACACCCATGGCATGTGTTTGTTCCTGGGTCAGGGGTCAAACCCATGCCACAGCAGCGTCCTGAGCCACTGCAACGACAACGCCAGGTCCTTCACCTGCTGAGCCACATGGGAAGTCTGAAGCTTCTTAAATTTTAATGCCTAATTTAAACCTTCTTCAATTCTGCCTCATTAAGTTTAAATAAAACCTCCCCCCAAAAGGTGAAAACTATTCACAAATGAAAATCCTGACATCAGTAAGATTCAGAGCAGTAAATTCTTTCTAACTGCAAGCCATCCAGTGGAAGTTCACCAACCACCAACTCTGTGACCACCTTCTTCACTGGTTGGCAAGATCCCCTTCCATTCATCTCCTACCTAGAGGCCACGGGCAGGTTCAAGGTGACAGAGGCATTTCAGTTTCCACAGAGCACTTACTTTCCTTTCAGGAGAATACTCAGACGTTCATCAACTGAGGTTTTATCCTCTGCAGCATAGGCCTGGCCCTTTTTCAACGTCTGGATCATGCAAAACTGTCCTGTTAATCTTTTGAACAGATCTGGAGGCACGCGGAGCGGTTCAAACAATCGCTGGTAGATGCCTTTGAGTTCCTTTTCGATCTTCACCTGAAACGTAGCAACGACCAGATGCTGTACTAAGGTGGCAAGACCGCAACCTTGGCTTCTGCGGTCTAAATAGGGTTTTGAGAGCAAACAAATCTGCAGCACATCCCATCACCCTTGGGCGTTTTGCTCAGCTGAACGTTACACTGAGAGGAAGCGGTAACATGAGTTTAGATGTTAAAAGAGCACTTTTGCAGTTAACCTGTACTCTGAGAACATATGGCAAAGATCTGCACTGCTGATTGCATCTCTCCCTGCAAAGCAGCTGTGCAGGTTCTGAATGCGGTTCGCAACACTCACCTTGCCAATCTCCGCATTTTCTATAAATAACACAAAGCCCTTTCATTTTTAGAACACTTTGTTTCACAGAAAGAGACTGCACGAACTTTGAAACATTACAGCAAGAAAATAAGCACATAAAATAGAATCATCTTGGATACAAATTTATGAAGATACATAAACATTTTATCTACATGACTGTTCTCTAACACCTTAATATAGGAAAACAAACATCCAGAGCTGCAATCTTGCTTCTCATTTACTTATTCTGAAGTAAAGTGAAGTGTGTAAAAGGGTTTCGATGCAGAAGTTTCACCCTGGGCTACTCTAAACTTGGTAGAACAGAGAACCCAAAGGCTACCAGCAGAAGAGAAAGCAAAAGGGCTCAGTCACCTGATGCTGTCAGACTATCCAAGGCCCAGGTCACACCCTACCTCTGGGCCCAGACAATGTGGGAAAGCTGAACTGCGTGTAAATGAACTTTGGGGTTCAAATGATCATCTATCTCAGTGGAATTGACAGCATCCAAGACCTGAAGCTTAGAGACCCAGATGAATGAGGGCTGCTCAGATGTTTCTGCAGCCTTTCCAATGCTCCTATGTGTCCTGCTGTTTCATTTTAACGAAGACCTAGCATTTCTAGTTTCCAAAAAGGTAGGTTTATAGTTGACGAAGAAACAAAAGCACAGATACGAGGTAATGCATTTCCTTGGTGCTACCATCACATCAGCAACTTCTGAATCTTATGTTTAGAACTCGGGGTCCTAGTAAGTGCTGATATTCAAAAGCTAAAATCCTGATTATTACTGTCATCTACCTTATCCACTTCAGAGCTCTCGTAATGAGTGTTTAAAATAATTTATTCACAAATATGTCTCGCTTCTGGCATGCACACTACCCAATGTGGCATAGCAACGGACATATGAACTGACAAATTTGATTAGTATTCATAATCTGCTCATCCTGCAAGTTTTTACTCAAGTTCTAATTCCTTCTTGAAGCTCTCTTAATTCTTCTCTTTGAAAGCAGCCACTTATCAAATGTTTTTCTGAGCACCTATTAAGTGCCAATCTTGGTTGGCAGGAACAGAGAATACAGCAGTCAGTGTGGTGGATGATAATATTGTTTCCAGCTATTTGCTGCTCCCACCTCCTGTATGAGGATCATATATCCTCTTATGCCATCGCACTCCCACATTATCTGGCTTGGCCATGTCATTTCTTTGGCCAATGAAATGGGAACAGGATTGACATATACCTCTTCTGAGCAGAAGTTTTAAAAGACATTGTGTTTCTCTTTTGTTCTATTTTTCTTTCTGCCCTGAGAATACATGTCCAAATAGAACCTGCTGCTTCAGCAGAGACCGTGAAATAAAGAAGACACCTGGAATACAATTATGGTTGACACACGGCTGCCAGTCAGGTGAGTGAGGAAAAAAACCTGTTACTATTATAGGCACTGGGCTTTTCAGATCGCTTATTACACAGCATAACAGTGAAAACTGACTGATACAGTAAACAAAAGAGCCTGGGTTAAAATGTTTGAGGAGGTGACAATCTAGTGGAATGTCTATTTTTATATAATCTGTATCACTGAAATTGTAACTTCCTATGAATTGTCTGGTTTTCTAGTGATTTAGGTTTCTACATGTCTGTCCAGCTTTGAACATAAGGTTAGAGCAAGCATTATATCTTTTACTTTACTGAATACTTCTGTGGTCTCTGGACAGTCAACAAAGGGCTATGGCATGATTTCTAGGAGCCTATTTTTTTTTTTCCCATTTACATCTGTTTGCTCTTGGTATGACCAAGGAAACACAAGATAAATTAGAGTGAAAAAGAAAAAATTAAATACTAGTGTTTTCAATAATAATTCACCAAAATGGTGATTTCCTTGAATGAGTATTTGGGGCATAAGAAAAAAAAATTAATCATTACATTTTAAAAATAACATGAAAAATAGCATGAGCTATTTGTCAGTTGTTAGCATGTTCGTGAACATTGTCTATGAGTACTTAATTTTATAACTAGGCAAAGCCAGTCCCAAGTGACATTGGAACATGAATAGGCAAAAGAAATAAGTTCTAAAAAGAATACGGTCATATTCTCTCATGTCTAAATTGCCCTAATGATTAAGAATGTTTTAAGTCATTTGTAGAACAAATATCATGGTATTCAAGTGTGTCACTTTCAGGGACATGTACACAGAAAGTTGAATCTTCAGAAAAATGATATTAAAGGGTCTCGAGATGTTAGGCACTCATTTTCAAGTCTGAACAAAATACTTTAAAAGCTTTTCAGTTAAAGTCTCTTCCTTGATAAATAATTGTTAGTAATTACCGGTCTCTTCTTGTACAAAAGATAGGAAAGATGCAAAACGTTGATCCCCAGGAACACAGAGTTCCAGATCGTGATATCCAAGGCACAGCGGTAGAGAGTGGCCCAGACGATATAAAGGCTACATCCTGTTGAACAATGAAGCAGGCATGTTAGACGTTGAGAGTAGCTTCAGCAAGTAGTTTAAGACATTTGCTGTCCTCTGTACATAAAATACACTAAACGGTTTTTTTTTTCCTTTTTTTTTTTTAGGGCCGCACTCGCGGCATATGGAGGTTCCCAGGCTAGGGGCCCAATCGGAGCTACAGCCGCTGGCCTATGCCACAGCCACAGCAACACAGCATCCTTAACCCACTGAGTGAGGCCAGGGATTGAACCCGCAACCTCATGGTTCCTAGTCAGATTCGTTTCCACTGTGCCATGACAGGAACTCTTCAAATACACCAAATACTTCTTAGAAACACCTAAGCCAAACGTCATTTTAAGTTACACTTTGGTTTTTGTCTGATTATCAAAAAC
Organism: Catagonus wagneri; assembly: GCA_004024745.2. Classification (NCBI taxonomy): domain Eukaryota; kingdom Metazoa; phylum Chordata; class Mammalia; order Artiodactyla; family Tayassuidae; genus Catagonus; species Catagonus wagneri. Next base: position 4,460,988 of record PVHT020000080.1, read on the forward strand.
AAACAAAACAAAACCATGCTTTTTTTGCAGAAAACTTGCAAAGTATAAAAAATGTTTTTTTAAAGGCGAAAAAAAACCGTCATAATTCTGCTACTTAAAGAAAACCACTACTGATAAGTAATACTTTCTCACAGTCTCTATGCATTTTTATCTCAGGCAAACCTAGGGAAGGCACAACTTAAAACCTACTCTCTTGGAGTTCCCTTCGTGGCTCAGTGGTTAATGAATCCAACTAAGAACCATGAGGTAGTGGGTTCAATCCCTGGCCTCACTCAGTGGGTTAAGGATCCGGCGTTGCCGTGAGCTGTGGTGTAGGTCGCAGACGCGGCTCGGATCCCGCGTTGCTGTGGCTGTGGCGAAGGCCGGCGGCTACAGCCCCTGTTAGACCCCTAGCCTGGAAACCTCCATATGCTGCGGGTGTGGCTCTACATAAAGGCAAAAAGACAAAAAAAAAAAAAAAAACAAGCCTACTCTCTTGCTGCAGTGATGTTCCAATTTCATTAAAACTCTTCATATACATGGCTTTTAAGGACTGACAATGGCAGATCTTTAACTAGCTGCCCCACAGTGGAAATGCCTCCAGAATCTTCTTTGACCATTCCTTGTCATCTGTCATATATTTTAGGCACCATGAGCTACTCTGCATTCTCCCTCAATATGTGGAATCTACCTTTCCTCTGTGCCTTTTACCTGGATACCACACACTCGCACTCAGAAATTCTCCTCATCTTCCAAAAGCCAGCTCCAGTGCCATCTCCTCAGTAGGACCCTCACCCATTTCTCCCAGACTCTGGGGCACACCTGCAGCATAGCATCTGATGTATCATATGTGACCACCCGCCCATCTGTTTCTCTCTGGCCCCCCCAAAGAGTGTCCTTCTCAAGGACGGAGACTGCATTCTTCAGTCTCTGTCTGACATATTACGAGTGCTCAAAAATGCACCTGAGTAAATGAATCATCAGGGACATAATCTCATAGTCAGTAATTTGTCAAGAATCACTGGCTGAAATAGTAAATTGGATTGTTTTAGTATTTTGATGTGAATTAATTTAATCTGCTTCATCAGGGTTAATGGAATGCCCCCACTTCTCCCAATTTTACTTGAACTATTGTGTCTGGGTAATTGTTTTTGTTCCCAGTGTTGCTTTACTGGCCAGAGTAAGTAAATGCCTATTCAAATAATGAGAGTTAAAACTACAGAGTATTTACTATGTGCCAGGCACTATTATAAGTCAAATGTTTCTCTCACACACCCCTAATTCTCACTACTTCAGGAGGTGATATTATTCTTACCCTTATTTAACACCTGGGGAAACCCAGGTACAGAAAGGTCATTGCCCCAGATTCAAAGTTTGAATGGCCCAATCTGACTTCAGGGTTCACATTCTTACACATGGATGGATTTTCTGATATCTGGAAAATCTAAACAACACATGAACACATAGCTTAGCTTTATCTAAAGTACATAAGGGTGAGCCTATGTTCTCAGTTACCTGATCTACTGCTAATTTGCTAATGAAGACTTTTTTTTTTTTTGGTATGCTATAGACCTGACAGAGGGATACTTGGAAGCCCTCAATACAAAGTCCGTCTAATGCCAGTTGTAGAAAGGTTCCATAAATCTCAGGAATCTTACCTATAGTTAACATTCCCCTAAGAAGTATCATATGAAGGTGAAGAGTAGTTGGAAGAACCAACCCAATGGCAAAAAAAATATTTGCTACATGAAACACTAGATGATGTATCTCTCGCCAGTTTTCACAGGTGGTCTCATTGGAAGGCACAGGTGTGATACTTCCTAAGTCAGGTGTGAAGCCTATCGCCGTTGGTTCTGCCAATGGGCTGGACTCAGTATAATTCATCTTGAAAATTCCTATAAAGACAAGAAAAAGGAAGATCAAAAAATGACAGCTGTATCTTATCACCCCTATAGGTGTTACGCCAAAATTATTTCTGTGAACTAAATGTTAATAAATAGAATTCTCTGGTGTTTATGAATAAGACCCAGGTTCATATCCTGGCTCTGTCACATTTTAAACGTATCCATGTCCTTATCTGTTAAATAATGATAATACTTCACTGACTTTATGATGAAATGAAATATATAAAATACTTAGCATAGAGTACTATTCCCTGACATAGATATATGTCTACAGATGGATATAGATCTCCATATGTTTATATATTTGTATCTAAACATAACTTGGTGGAGCAGAAAGGAATGAGGGAATTAACTAGTCTAAAAGACAATCACCCATGTTCATAAACCATAGCAATTACAAAGTTATTTAGTATAGCTTTCCATCATAATCCCACTGGTGACACTGACTCCAACCAAACACAGGAAAAATAACTAGAAAAATAAAAGATTTTTAAAATTCTTTCAAAAAATAACAGATTTTTTAAATTCTTTCAAAAAAATTAACACCCTATTATTTACTATTTGAAGGCTTAGGATATTTGGAAGGCTTTAATTTTATGCTGTTCTTAAATCACTCTATAATACACATATACAATCTATGTTATCACATATGCATATAATAAATACATTATTATACAGAGAGACTTTACATTTACTCCTTCTTTATCTGTCCAATTTAAAGATCTAAAAATAATAAATAAAAACCTACTTTCTTTCCCATGAAAATTCTAGCTGGTAGCATAGCACAAATTGAAAAGTAGTAAGTTTCCAGGTTCCTTATATGGAGGAGGGATCATGAGTATACATTTGACTATTTAGTACTGGAATCTGTAGCAAATACATTTCAAATAATATACATTTTACACATGCCTGCATAAGCCTTAATGTGAAGTGGCATTATTTCGTGACTGTATAATCTGTCTTTGTTCCCTGGTACTTAAAGAACTCTTTCTATTATCAATTATACAAATTGGCCCCTGACAAAAATTATGTAGTTTTATAGAATGTGCCAACTGTTCTGTTTCAGAGAAAGAATTCCAAAAGGGGACCCAAAATACCTTCAGATTTAATTTAGAAATATGAATTTCTTTCCAAATAAAAGTGTGCCATAAGCGTTACTTTTCCATTTTTTTTTTCATTACACTAAAGTTAAGGTTTTAGGTGGTAGAATAAATTGGATCAATTTGGGCATTTTGAAAGGATGTTAACAGATAAATGTGAAAGAATTCCATATCTCTTAAGATAACAGAAAAACATATACACCCAAATTTACGAGCTGTGAGTGAAATGATCAAGTCAGTTAAAGAGCTCTTCCTATAATTCTAAAACATAAATATGAGAAGTTCATAAATATGAGAAGTGGTTGAATTAGATATTGATTTGGTACAAAAAGGAAAGAAATCATAAAAATTCAACAATTTTCCAAGTGTTTTTTTTAGGTATAGTTGATGTACAGTCTTACATAAGTTACAGGTGCACAGTATTGTGATTTACAATTTTTAAAGGTTAGCCTCCATTTATGGTTATAATAAAATACTGGCTATAGTACCTTCTTAATCCCTTTCTTTCCAAATGTTTGAGTCAATAAAAATACAAGCCTGTTAGGATGGGTGGGGAATCATTATTTCAGTAACTCAATTTATAAAAAGTTTGTTTTTTAAGAACCAAACCAGAATCAATCTCATCATTTCTTCAGGAGGGAGAATGATATTAAATGTCCCCCATCACTCATGATGTCAGCATCAGCTTATGCATTAGCATTATGTAAGCTAACAATAACTACCATTTCTAGGCAGTTGAGAATGCACTTTCACTCCCATTGTCCCATTTGTTCCTCTAACTACCCTATGTTCTCTATGAGACAGGGACAGTGTCGCCTTCTAGGTATATCCAAGGCTCAGCCTCTGCAGAGAGTGCCAGAGGCAGACTCATGTCCTACGGAAGAAGTTACACAAGAATGACACTTTTGGAAATGACTTTTCAGTCTCCCCAAACCCCAATGGTAAAGACAAGAGAGTGCCATGCCTTCCTGAGGTTAAGAGGGTGAGGTTCTATACCGCAAGCCACATAAGCCAGGGAAAGTCGCTTTTGCACCTTGGGTCACCTTCTTCTTTGAAATTGAGACAACTGGATATGTGATCTTTGAAAGCCCTCCCAGTGTTACTGGCCTGTGGCTCTTCCTCATATTTATATAGTCAGTTAATGAATACATATTCCCCTTCACATCCACCAGTCACACCTGTACTGCCAACTAACCCACTGTAATTAAATTTCAGGCTTTTAAAAGTTCTCCAAGTGGTACTAAAAGAATCAATTTCTGGCCAAGAGAAATGACAGGAAAACTATGGTCTACTAACCCAAGAATCAAGGACACAGTAATACGAATTTTTAAAAGGTGAGATAATCCTACAACACATTTTGATGCACCACAACTTATTAAAAATATATAGTCGATATATTAATTTTATTTTCTATATGTATTATATATTACATAGTAATTAACATGATATATTATGTGATTCATTTTTATTTGTATGTTTATAACATACAATGTCTATTGTTTATCTATGTATACTTATCTGTGTCTCTATGTTGAAACACCAGTAAGCTATTGTCAACAAATATTGATCGGATCTTGACGATTTCAGCTTCTTTTGACCATTACTTAATGGAATTATGTGGCTTAAGCTGAGCTATCTTTTATACAGAGAATGAATGGATCTAACAAGGAAAGTTAGACCCGTAAATTGATAAACGTTCAGATTAATTTTGACGAAATCAAGGCAAGTTTTCTTTCTCCTATTAGTACCGCGGCGTCTAATTCCTTAAAGTCCCTGTTCTAGTAAAGTCCTGTATATCTACTGGTTTTCAAATAGGTGTGTGCAGGGCTGAACAGATAAAGGTGAAACTAACATTAATCTTTCACCAACCTACAGAAATGAAAAAGGTAACAATGGTGCGCAAAAGTCATGCTAGTAGACTCGCTCAATTTATTCTGTAATTCTAACTGAACCTTCGCATATCTGCAGAATGGCAAAGGCACTGTGCTGCTAAGAGTCTTTCCACACTTACTCTTGCCTCAAAGCCAACAGTTTCTGGGACTCGTCAGGCCAGCAACCCGTCTCCTAAAGCCTTGGGGAAACGAGGGCGCGGGTGGATCACGAGTTCTCCAGTGATCTGCGCTCCCCAGGCGCCCTGTTGACCTTGCTCCTTAAAGACAGAGGGGCAGTTTCAGTTATTCTTGACCCGAAGCTCTCGGGCCCCGGGGTGTGGGTAGTGAGCGCCTTGACCCACTTCGCTTTCCCAGCGCCAGGCCAGGGCGGGCGGTACCGTGCGCCTCGCGGCCCTACAGGGGGCGAGGAGGAGCCGTAGTGGGTTCGCGGACCCGGAGTCCCGGGAGCCTCGCGGGGAGACGAGAGGCCGAGCTCACCCAGGGCTCGAGGGCAGCAGAGCGCGGGAACGGGCACCCGATGGGGCCGGAGGGCCCGAGGACGCTGGCGCTGCCAGACCCAAGTGGTGGCAGCTGACATCTGAGGGTCTGTGAGCGCGACGCCCAAAGCCGGGGTGAAGGGCGGCTTCCAAGGACAGGGAACCCCGGGAGGGCGCGGCCAGAGTGGAGAGGGCGGGGATCCCGGCGGCCGAGGCGCGGAAAACAGGCAGCCGCCGCCCGGGAGTGCAAAGTTGCTCCCAGCCGAGCAGGGATCCAACTTTCGGTTCCCGATTTAGCTCTGGGAGCTCGAGGCTGCAAATAGCTGGGCGCGCTGGGGGAGCCGGAGGCAGCTGCGCCTCCCGCTCCTTACCTGGCTCGTCCCTGGAGCAGAGCCTGGGCAGCGCTGGCCAAAGTTTGGGGAGGCAGCGGCGGGACACCGGGGACGCGGACGCGACGGCTCGACGGGCGCCCGACAAGAAAGCCTCGGCGGATCCGCTGGTCAGGAGGCTGCTCGGCCGGTGCCGGGTCCCCGCGCTGGCAGCGGCTTTGACTAAAATAGGCATCGCGGCGACCGCAGCCAAGGCTGGGGCCGCACCGCGCACGCGCCCGGCGCCCCGGCGCCCCCCGGCGGGCGGAGTCCCCGGCTTCGGCCAGGACTGCCCGCCCGGCTCTTCCAAGTCGCCGCCGCGTCTGCACAAGCCTGGTCCATTTGAAACACCCGCTTCTTTCTTTCGTGGTTTCCTCTCGGCTTCTCGGTTCTGCCCTTGTTTGGGCATGAGTAGGGGGCGGGCAGCGTTTGGGGGTTAGCGGCGTTGGTTGCTCATCTCCACGGAGACAACTCGAGCAATAGGGTCTTTGCAGAGAGAGAAATCAGGAATAAAAGAACTAGATCCTTCATTTCCCCACAAAATCGAACGACCCGTTCGCACAATTACTTTCTGGGAAAATCGCCCGCATCTCCGCACAAGCCGGAAGGACGGGGAGAGCGCGCCACTCGGCGTCCGAGCATGGCAGCGGAGGCTGGCCGGTTGGTTCACAGGGACCCGGGACAGCGCCTCCGGGGACCTGGCAAGGGGCCGGAGCAAGCCAGCCCTTCTGCTGCGGGGGCACTCGGAAGAGTCCATCGACCTTAGCCACGGTTTTGTTTCCGTAGAAGGAGCGTGCTTATCCGAAATTTGCATTCTCGTGGCGATGCCTGGCCCACAACTGTAGGCAAAGCTCCACCTGAATCTGGCACGTGTTTGGCATTTTGGGGATCTTACATTGAAAAGCAAGATATGAAAGTATGCTCCAATCCATCATTACTGTTTATAGAGGATCATTCTTTTGGGTAAGGAATGCCGGGTGAATTAATGAAGAGTTGGTTTAGGGGAGGAGTTGGAGGACAAAAGAGGAAGGTTAGCTAGGCATTCAGTTTCCAGCTGGAAGTGTCCCGTGGAGGGATAGAATTCGTGCTGATTATAAGAGGATGAGGTCGTTCATGCGTGCCAAACATGACCTAAAGACCACAGGTATGTTATGAAGTGAGTACCTGGGTGTGCATGCTCGCCAAGCCTGCCCAGTGGAGAAGCAGTGCAGCATCAGCTTCAAGAACCTGGGCGATAGTGCTGCAAAGCGCAGGTTCGAATCCTGCCTCTGCTACCAACTGGCTGTGTGACCCTGGGAAAATGACTGGCTTTTCTGTGTCTCAGTTTCCTCTTTTGTACCTTGGGAATGCTGATTTTGGTGATGGTGATGGTGATGGTGATGATGTTTGCACCTGTTCCTCATAGGATTGTGTTGAGGACTAAATGACTAGATATATGTAAAAGGCTTAGAATGGTGTGTGGTACACAGTAAATTCTATGTATGTGAATATATGTTCTACTTATAAAGCTCTGTCGCTCACATTTGAAATTTGCTCTGTCGAAGATTCATTTTCAAGGCTACTTCTTCAGAGCGTGTTTCTTTTTAGCTGCTTGGCCAGCCATTCTGATAGCTACCACCACATACTATTGAAGTAAGGTTTAGTAATAAATGTGCATAAATTTATCTTTGCATGGATATTTGAGGATGGCTTATAACGATGAACACTGGAAATAACCTAAATTCTAACTATAGGGGACTAAGTAAATTATAGGACATCCAGACAATCTTGTTCTAAGCGGCCATTAAAATTCACTTATAGACAGGTATTAGAGACATAACAATGTCTGCCAATCATATAGAACAGAGGCCAGCAAACGTTGGCTCAAAGGCCTAGTCCACTGCTGATTTTTGAACAGCTCATGAGCTAAAATGGCTTTTAGATTTTTTAATGGTCAAAATCACCAAAAGAAGAATCATATTTCATGACATGTAAAAGTGATAGGAAATTCAAACTCGGTATCCGTAGAGTTTAATTGGAACCCAGCCCCACGCTCATTCATTAATGGCTGCTTTTGTGACAAAAGGCAACACTGAGGCATTGTGACAGAAACTATATGACCTTGCAAGGCCTAAAGTATTTACTGTCTGGGTCTTTACTGAAAAAAAATGTACTGCCCCTTGATATAGGGTGTATTTTGTGCCAGGCAGTATTGTGCATGGCTGAGATATATTAAGCCATTGAATCCTCATGAGAAACTCTGTGAAGAAGTAGCTACTGTTATTAATCTCTGTTTTATAGCCAGGAAGCTACGATAACAGCAAGGTCATGTAGCCTGCTCAGGGTCATACAGCTAGTGAGAAGCTGGGCTGGGATGTTAACTGGGCAGTGTAGTTCTGGAACTTACACTCTCATCCACTACCTGTATAGTTCCTGCCATCTGCTATCACTGCCTGCACTGCCTCGCATACAAAGATGTTAAATAGCAAAAGGCAAGATACAAGAGTGAGGAGAACATTGCAAATCATCCATGATGTTAAAACATTAAAATGCTTATATTCCTAGCCCCAGAGTGGTGAGAATATAAGTGATTTTTCTTTTTTCCCCTCCTTGCTTCCCTTCCACCTTCTCCCCTTCCCTCTTATCTCACTCCTTTCTTTGCTCCCTTCCCTCCTCTCTCCCTCTTCATTTTCTAAATTCTGCTCTTCCTCCTGCTTCTTTTTTTAATTGAAGTAGAGTTGATTTACAACACTGTGTTAATTTCTGCTATACAGGAAAGTGATTCAGTTGTACATACATCTATATATACATTTGTAAAGTATACACACACATACACACACATATATATATATATGGGGGGAGGTCTTTTTAGGGCCACACCTGTGGCATATGGAAGTTCCCAGGCTAGGGGTTGAATCAGATCTGCAGCTGCCAGGCCTACACCACAGCCACAGCAGTTTGGGATCCAAGCCATGTCTGTGACCTATGCCACAGCTCATGGCAACACTGCATCAGGGATCAAACCCACATCCTCATGGATAGTAGTTGGGTTCGTTATCGCTGAGCCACAATGGGAACTCAATATTCTTTTCCATTATGGTTAAATCTCAGGATATGAATATAGTTCCCTGAGCTATACATTAGGACCTTGTTGTTTATCCATTCTGCATGTAATAATTTGCATCTGCTAATCCCAAACTCCCTGTCCATCCCTCCACCACCCCCTCCTCCTGCTTCTTCTTCTATTAAATTTTCTATGATGATTATGTGTTACTTTTGTAATAATTTAAACATATATTTACTAAAATAGTAGAGCCCAGTTCTGGCTTTTGCTGACTGGAATATCAGACTGCAGAGGTGTGGTTATGGAGTCAGCTCTTACAGGATGAACTCATTCCTTACTGGACAGGTTAAGATGTCTGTAAGGCATTTAGATCCTTTCAGGATTGCATACTTTTATGGAAAGTGTACTGGATTCAATATCATAAGACTTGAGTCTTGAAATTGGATAGAGTCTGTTTTCTTAGAGTCTGTGTTCTACAGAGAGAGGAGACTGAACTCAAGCTCCCCCAACCCCAACTATAACCCATTTAACAGTTAAAAGCATAGTTTTTATGTGTAAATTTCTTATCGTTGGTATATGGTACCAGCTCTATAAAATTAAAAATAAGAATTCTAGACACAAAAACTCAGCTTTGGGAGTGCCCTAGTCTCCCTGGTCTCCTCCTGCGGGTCATGGAAAGGTCAGATTGAAAGATTCTGAGCACTATTTGAAAATGAATGTGAGGGAAGAAGGTAACTTGCATCGAAGTGTAGAATGAAAAGGATACGAAGCATAAATAACAAAATACAGGGCGGCCTGTCTCCTCTGCAAGAGCTCCAGCTAGTACAGCTTCAATTGGCATAAACAGTTACTTCTACCTTTATTTCTCTGTAGACATCTTAGTTTGCTTTTATAACTTGGTCATAATCGTGATGAGATTTCAAAATTCAGATAGAACAAGTTTTGTGAAAATAAAACAAGACCTGGGGGAGTCACTGGTTTTAAAACTGTGTAGGATTACTTTCTTCATCTCTGTCTGCTCATGGTTTACATCAGTGTAGACTCTCTTACATATGTTACTCCCAGTTACACAGAGGCCATGGCTTCTTCTGGTATGGTCTCATAGCAGAAGAGTTCTGATCAACTGTTAAACAGTGATTTGATTAGATTTTTTTCTTTTTTTAATTTTTATTTTATTGCTATGTAGTTGATTTACAATGTTGTGTTAATTTCTGCTGTAGAGCACAGTCATATATATATATGTGTGTATATGTATGTATTCTTTTCATACTCTTTTCCATTATGGCTTATCACAGGATATTGCATATAATTTCCTGTGGTATACAATAGGACCTTCTTGTTTATCTGTCCTCCATATAACAGTTTGCAGCTGCTAATCTCAAACTCCCAATCCATCCCTCCCCTACTCCCTCTTCTCCTTGGCAATCATGCATCTGTTCTCTATGTCTGTGAGTCTGTTTCTCTTTGGTAGGTAAGTTCATTTGTGTCATATTTTAGATTCTACGTATAAGTGACATCATATGGTATTTGTCTTTCTTTTTTCTGACTTCACTTAGTGTGATCATCTCTAGGTCATCCATGTTGCTGCAAATGGCATTATTTCATTCTTTTTTATGGCTGAGTAATATTCCATTGTATATATATATCACATCTTCTTCATCCTTTCATCTGTAGATGGACATTTAGGTTGCTTCTGTCTTGGCTATTGTAATTAGTACTGCAGTGAACACAAGGGTACATGTATCTTTTCGAATTTTTTTGGGGAGAGGGCATATGCCCAAGAGTAGGATCGTTGGATCACATGGCAATTCTATCTTTAGTATTTTGAGGAACCTCCATACTGTTCTCCATAGTGGCTGCACAAATCTACATTCTTACCAACAATGTAGAAGAGTTTCCTTTTGATTAGATTCTTTCTGTACCTTAGCTCATCATGTTATTAAATGTTACATTAACTTTTTCATTGACCTGTTTGACAATCAACCTTATTAACTCTATTAAAATTTATTTTCCTTTTTAAAAAAAATTAATAGACTTGGTTTTGTCAGAACAGTTTTAGGTTCATAGACGACTGAGCAGAGAGTAGAGAAAGCTCCTATATACCCCCTTTCTCTTCAGTTCACAGTTCCCCTGATTATTAACATCCTGCATTAGCATGGTATGTTTGTCATGATTAAAAAACCCATATTGTGGAGTTCTCGTCATGGAGCATCAGAAACGAATCTGACTAGGAACCGTGAGGTTGTGGGTTCGATCCCTGGCCTTGATCAGTGGGTTAAGGATCTGGCGTTGCCGTGAGCTGTGGTGTAGGCCAGCAACTGTAGCTCTGATTTGACCCCTAGCCTGGGAACCTCTGTATGCCGGGGGTGCAGCCCTAAAAAGAAAATAAAAACATATTGTTACATTATTATTAATGAAAGTTTACATTAGGGTTCATCTTTGTGTTGTACAGTCCTTTGGGTTTTGCCAAATGTATTTGTCATGTATCCACCTGTGACATAAATAAGGAATATGTATTTGGTTTCTTCTTCCAGTTTCTGAAGCAGCGTTCCTTAAACCCTGTAATTTCCTGACTGACTGGGTTCTAGGAGAATCTTTTGTTCTAATATTTAGTCTTTCATCCCCAATTCCTGACGCAGGGCTCCTAAAACCTTCATAATTTCCTGAGTAATGGAGTGATAGGAGAACCTTACACAGAGCGTCCTTAATGCCTTGGAAATTCCTGGGTGACAGGGGTGTGTTTTGTTCTGAGATGACTCTGGGTGGGCTCCTGAATAACTTCAGGATGGGGCCTCATCACCAGAAAAACCAAGCCACCACCAGAAGCTTGGAACTTTCATCCCGACCCTCCATCCTCTGGGGGAGGGAGATGGCCTGGAGATTGAGTTAATAATCAATCATGCCGACGTGACGAAGCTTCCAAAAAAGAAAAAATCTGCAACCTAAGGTGTTTGGAGAGCTTGGGTTGGTGAGTACATCCATGTGCCGGGAGGGTGACACACCCCAGCTCCACGGGACAGAGGTTCCTGCACTGGGGAGCATTCTGCACCTTGCTCTATGTACTTCTTCATCTGGCTCTTCATATATATCCTTTACAATACACTGGTCCACGTGTTTCCCTGAGTTCTTTGAGTTTTGACTGCAAGTTATCAAACCGGAGGACAAAGTTGTGGGAGTTATAGCCGAGTCAGAGTGGGACTTGGGGGCCCACTCTGTAAAATGGTGCATGGAGAAACAAAGTGGGAGTTCCCATCATGGCTCAGTGGTTAACGAATCCAACTAGGAACCATGAGGTTGCGGGTTCGATCCCTGGTCTTGCTCAGTGGGTTAAGGATCCAGCGTTGCCGTGAGTTGTGGTGTAGGTTGCAGACGCGGCTTGGATCCCGCGTTGCTGTGGCTGTGGCGAAGGCCCACACTGAGTGGGGGCCCACTCAGAAGTGGGAGCTTGGGGGGCCCATTACTTCTGATGGGCATCTGAAGTGGGGGGCAGTCTTGTGTCACCGAGACCTTGTGTGGTGTCTGCACTAACTCTGGGGCGTTAGTATCAGAAATGAATTGTAGGACACCCGTTTGGTGTCTGGAAGTTGGAGAATTGGTTGGTGTGGGAAAACCCCACACACATTCGTTGTCTGAAGTGTTGTGAGTACAGGAAGCAGAGTTTTTCTTTTTTTGCTTTCTTTCTTAAGTAATGCCAGGTAGCCACCATTCCAGTGTCATACCGAATAGTTTCACTGCCCTAAAAATCCTGTCCAACCCTTTTCTTCTTCACGTCCCTATCCTCTGGCAAGCACTGATTTTTTTTTTTTTTTTTTTTGCTGTCTATGTAGTGTTGCCTTTTCCACAATGTCATATAGTTGGCCTCATATAGAATATTGACCTTTCAGACTGGCTTCTTTCACTAAGAAATTTTCATTTCGGCTTCTTCCATGTCTTTTTGTGTTTTGATAGCTCATTTTTTAAATCACTGAATAATAGTCCATTGTGTGAATGTACCACAGTTTGTTTCTCTCACTCTCTCTCTTTTTTTGTCTTTTTGCCTTATCTAGGGCCACACTTGCGGCATATGGAGGTTCCCAGGCTAGGGGTCTAACAGGAGTTGTAGCCGCCGGCCTTCGCCACAGGCACAGCAACGCGGGATCCAAGCCGCGTCTGCAACCTACACCACAACTCACGGCAACGCTGGATCCTTAACCCACTGAGCAAGACCAGGGATCGAACCCGCAACCTCATGGTTCCTAGTTGGATTCGTTAACCACTGAGCCATGATGGGAACTCCCACTTTGTTTCTCCATGCACCATTTTACAAATATCTTGGTTTATCCAGTTTTGGCAATTATGACTACAATTACTGTAAACATATGCGGTAGGTTTTTGCGTGCCCGTGTTTTCAACTCATTTGAGTAAATGCCAGGGAGTGCAAATGCTGGATTGTATGATTAGACCCTGTTAGCTTTGTAAGAAACTGCCACATGGTCTTCCAAAGTCTGTACAGTATTGTCCAGTCCCGGTAGCAATGTATGAGAATTCCTGTTGCTCCACATTCTTGCTAGCATTTGATATAGTCAGTTTGTGGATTTTAGCCATTCTAATAGGTATTGCTTTTTGCTTTTTAGTTCAAAATAACCGAAGAGGTTATACACTGAACAGGTTTATATCTTGGCTAAATAAAAAGCAGGAAATAACAAAGTGAAGGGGTATAATCTGTCATATTATTGCCTCTGAAAGGCCCACAGTCTTAAAAAATGGGTTTAAAACACTGTCTAATATTTCTAATATTAAATTTAAGGAGAAGCTACCTTAAAATTTGGGTTGTATTTGATTCATTGAACAATGACTTTTTATCCAAATGGTTCAGCCCTTAAAAGAAACAAAACCTAGCTAAAACTCAAAAAAGTGACCCAGTCCTGGGAGTTGCCATTGTGACTCAGTAGTAACAAACCCAGCTAGGATCCATGAGGATGCGGCTTTGATCCCTGGCCTTGCTCGGATCTTGCCTTGCTGTGAGCTGTCATGTAGGCCAGCAGCTGTAGCTCTGGTTGGATCACTAGCCTGGGAATTCCATATGCCATGGGTGCAGCCCTAAAAAAAAAAGGGACCTAGTACTTTAAGAAGACAGTGAATTATTAAGGTTGTTGAAAGAGTGGGGGATTTGGAATTAGCACCTGGGTTTGAACCATGGTTTTGTGTTTAATAAACTGGGTAAATTCAAATCACTTATTAAACTTTTCTGAGCATCAATTTCTTATCTGTGAAAATAATTCTTAGGGAGTTCCCATTGTGGCTCAGGGGAAATGAATCTAACTAGTATCCATGAGGATGCAGTTTTGACCCCTGGCTTTGCTCAGTGGGTTAAAGATCTGGTGTTGCTATGAGCTGTGGTGTAGGTTGCAGACGCAGCTTGGATATGGTGTTGCTATGGCTGTGGTATAGGCTGGTAGCTACAGCTCTGATTTGACCCCTAGCCTGGGGACCTCCATATGTCGAGGGTGTATCTCTAAAAAGACAAAAAAAAAAAAAAAAGAAAATAATTCTTAGTTGACAGGATTATCTTGACATTTAGAAACTATGTTTTTTTAAATAATGAATTTTATTACATTTATAGATGTACAACAATCATTACTACCAAATTTTATAGCATTTCCATCCCAAACCCTCAGTGCAACCCCTCACCCCCCAGCCTGTCTCATTTGGAAACCATAAGTTTTTCAAAGTCTGTGAGTCAGATCTGTTCTGTAAAGAAGTACATTGTGTCATTTTTTTAGATTCCACATGTAAGTGATAGCATTTGTTGTTAGTGTCTCATCGTCTGACTGACTTCACTTGGCATGATAATTTCTAGGTCCATCCATGTTGCTGCAAATGCTGTCATTTCTTTCCTTTTAATGGCTGAGTAATATTCCATTGTGTATATGTACCACATCTTCTTTATTCACTCCTCTGTTGATGGACATTTAGGTTGTTTCTATGTCTTTACTATTGTAAAGAGTGCTGCAGTGGACATTGGAGTACATGTGTCTTTTAGAATCATGGTTTTCTCTGGATAGATGCCCAGGAGTGGGATTGCTGGATCAAATGGTAATTCTATTTTAGTTTTCTGAGGAATCTCCATACTGTTTTCCACAGTGGTTTCACCAGTTTACATTCCCACCAACAGTGTAATGGGGTTCCTTTTTCTCCACACCCTCCTCAGCACTTACTGTTTGTAGACATAGAAAATAATCCTTATTTGACAGGATTATCTTGACCTTTAGAAACTATGTTTTAAAAAATGTCTGGCATCCAGCTTTGGTAGCTTAACTGTAATTCTTTTTTACCTCACTTAGGAGTGTTCTGTACATGATACACAACCAATAAAAATTATTAGGATTTCCATCATCAAAACTCCCTGGTCTGATGAAATAGTTGAAATATTCTAACACATGAAATAAAAATGTATTTTCTCCTATGTATTTGCCTGCCTTAAATAGCTGAACATAGCATACATAAGACTAAGATTTCAAACAAAATTTGTAGATTGCAAGACTTTGGCTCATGCAAAAATATCCAGTAGTTTGGGATTTCCCTGGAGTAGCCAGAAATGAGATAGTGGCTTCAAAAGCAAATTCATAAAATATGCAATAGTATAGATTCTAGAAAGTGGGCACTTGACAGAGCTAAGTTACAGTAATTCACTGTTTTGGAATTTGACAGAAATGTGTGCACAGTGACTACAGTCAGAAACTAGAACCCTGATATTTCCTCTATTCTTCCTCACGTAACTTTCCTTCTAAAACAGAAGAGTCACACTTGTGAATTGTTTAAAATATTAAATTAACAAAGGCCACAGATGAGGAATTTAACAGGATTTTCTAACCATTCAGATGGTAATTTCTAAAAGAAAGAATTTAAATAACTAAGCAGAACAGAATCTTTTTTTTTTTTCTAAAGTGGGAAAAGAGGATCAGGGAAGTGGCTCTGATTTCAGTCATTCCCAGAGAAGCCTCAAAGCCGGGCCCACGTTGGATTCTCAAAACAAAAATGAATCCCAGGCCCAGGCAGACCCCCACTCCCCCAACCCCCAGAAGAGCAGGTGCAAGCGGGGTGCAGGAAGCGGGGACCTCCTTCCAGGGCCTGAGCGTGGGCTCTTGTCTAACACTGGGAAGTGAACTGTCAGAGGAGACACATGTGCTGACGAAGCAAAAACTTTATTGGGAAGAGGCGCCTGGCCGGAGAGCCGGAAAGTCAGGAAACCCAGGGGAATTCTCTGCCACGGGGCTTGCAGCCTCAGATCGTGCCGGAACAGGGTTAGTTTCAGGTGGTCTCTGGCCAGCTATCCTGCTCATGCCCGTATTTGGTCTGACTCAGGGCCCTTCCTGGCGGCGCACCTCTCAGCCAAGAGGGATTCCAGGGAGGCTGGGAGGGCTTTGGGGAGGTTGGCGGGACATACTATGGACTGGGGTCTCCTTCGGCCCCTCCCAGATTTTCTGAGTTAGTTTTCAGCAGCAGCAGCAGCACCATATTCCTTATCAACACCTCCTTTTGTGAGACAGTTCAGGCAAGTGGTTATTAGCGCACCTGGCCAAGACACGTGGTTCCCATTAATGGTTCCCTAACAGCCCCACCTACTGTAAAAACCTCTCCTGTGTTTTGTTCTTTCCCTTTTGGGAAATTGTAGAAATTCACAGACCTTTGAAGCCTGTCTCTGTATCCCAGGTTAAGCACCTCTACTTTTACTAGGGAAGCAGCAAGCAAAAGCGCCCACCTTGGGCAGGCATGATAATAACTGCTTGCATGAGTTGTCTCATAACACGAGGCCCCAGTAAAGAACACGGCGCTGCCCTGAAAACTCCCCGGGGAGGATTTGGGAGGGGCCCGTAGGAGGGAGGAGACCACCAACCTCCCAGAATCCTTGGTGCTGGAATCCATGTTGGCTGAGAGATGCCAATGCTGCCCGGAAAAGCTCTGAGTCGGACCAATATAGGCCAAGCGAGGGGACTGGCCAGAGACAACCTGAAACTAACCTCATTATCTGAGGCTGCAAGCAACGTGGTTCCCTGACCCTACTGCCCTCGCCCAGGCGCCCCTTCCCAGGAGTCTTTGCTTTGTCAGCAGGTATGTTTCCCTCCGACAATTCATTTCCGAGTGTTAGGCAAGAGCCCACACTCCGGCCTTGAAAGCTCCGCCTGCCTCCTGCAACATGTTTAGAGAAGAGAAATGCTACAACACTGAAGATGATGCTTTTAAAGGTTCTGCTTTTTTTTAGTGTATCAATAACTCCTTTACATGATTAATTTGGTGATTAGAAAGGAAAAGTTGTTAATGATAGAAAAATAACTCTTGACTTTTTTAATAACATGTAATTTGAATGTATAGATAAGATTTTGATTGAAAGTGAAGCCAGGGCATCGCTTTTAATTTATATCTGGTGAAAGCAGAGCTTGCAATCATGGAGTTTCTACTGAGCAAGATCAATCTGTTATGTAATTAATCCTTAAAAAAAAGGGGGGGGGCTGGTTTTGGAGGACTGATAATAGCCAGCCCAGTAATTGACATTGGCTAGAAACAAAACCCCAAAGCAATGCATTATAAAGATGGAATAATAAAAAAAAGTTGGGAATAATGACGCTGCCATCCAGCATTAATTGATGTGCAAAAGTACTCAGAGTTCCCAGGAGAAAGGAATTATTTAAATGCAAATTTTTATTACTACGACTACTTAAATTGTTGTAATAAATTCATGAAAATAAGACACCTCGCTGGCTTAATGCATATATTAAAACTAATAAGATATTTATGAGCTACATACCAGCAACTTTATCACTTGGCATATAAATGGTAAACAAAATGAGTCATTTCTTTAGTCCAGAATCAAACATATTTAGTAAAATTAGGCCCACATAAAGTGATGACAATGATGTTTGGTTTGAAGACTATCCGGAGATCCCCACATAGGAGAAAAAAAATGTCATGATTTGAAAAGATGCAGATTTGACAGCCACTGAGTCTCTTTAGAACATGGGACAAATAGAAGTACTGTGGCTGGCAGATTTTCCAACAGAACGCCATTTTGGTTTATATGCCATATGCAAAAATATTCTTATGCAGTTTTACTGCACACCACAACTTAGGAATTCCTTAATATTTATTACATCAACTACATCACTTTAAATTATTCGGAGAGAAGTATAATGAATATAAGCTCAGAAAATGGCCTCTAAAAGCAACAGAGCATTCCAACGTGAGTCAGGAAATCTTGCAGATGATGTCATTTGTTTAATGAGTGCATAAAACTGGGAAAATAGATGCTGAGCAGGAAAAAAAATCTAGTAGAAAATATTACTATTAATGACCATTATAATATGGCAGATGATGAAATCATTAAAAATACCTTGGCTTTAATACTAACTTCACTAATAACTTAACATGTTGGCATGTAATTCCCACATGTTTTCAAATGATATTACAGAGATGGATTCTCCAGAATCTATGTCTCTGTTATGGCTTTTATTACTTGCTGCCTTTAACATATTTACGTACAAGTCTTACTTCTCCTTCGAGGCTGTAAGATTCTGGAGGGTAGAAAGTGTGCTTGATTTACCTTTCATGTCTTCATGGTACCTCACACGTGATTCATATATATTTGGGACTCAGTAAATATTAGGTAATAGAATAGTGGTGTACATTTGCTTTCAAGTATTATTCTCCAATAGAAGAAATAACTAATGTTTTAACTGTGTTTTCAACTTAAATTTTTATAAATGGGGGATAGAACAGAAGAAATGTATTCCAACATGTTGCTAGAAATTGGGTTAGAAGAGTGCAATTAATGTCTTTCTTTTTTCTCTTTCAACTTGATTATGATACGGTCATATTGTCTTTCTAATAGAAGGAATAACAACAAAATGAAATTTAATATTCTCCCAGATTAAAAATCCCTGGAGTTCCCTGATGGCCATGTGTTTAAGGATCTGGCATTGCCATTGCTGTGGCTCGGCTCACTTCTGTGGCGCAGGTTCCATCCCTGGCCTGGGAACTTCCGTGTGCCCTGGGTGTGGCCAAAAAATTACTTTATTAGAATTACAGTGACCTCTCCATTATAATAGTGATGATAGTGGCACTCCTCTCCCCTACCCATGCTCACACTCACCAACACCTTCCTCCACCCCCACTTACCACCTAGGTGATTGACGATGGAACAGAGCAAGATGGAAAAGATAGGTTTGGAAAGAGAGAAGGGGTGATGTTTAACCATGAGATGAGCATTTATTCATTTAGAAACACTGAGTAGTCTGATGGGCAGCAAATGCCTGGGGTCAGGATGCAGAAGTGGGGGAGGGTCCCAGAGACCTCAAGTCCGAGGCAACTGCAGGATACTAGAAGCCCCCATCCTGGATGCCCAGAGACTATGTGACCAAGCAACAGAGCAGTCAGTCCATAAAGGACTTTCGCAGGACAGAGAGAGGCCGAAACACCTCTCCTTTTCTGCCATGAGGTCTTACACACTTGCCCCTGCACCTCCCGGAATAAGGAGAGAAATAGAAAGACTTAATGGGTTCATTTTAAATGACTGTTTAAAATGGGAAGAAAGTACTTTTACGTGGTAGGATCAAGTGTTTTCTGTTGTCACTGGGAAGAGGGTGTGAGAATGAGGATGAGGTCAAAGAAAGATGTTTTTTGCATATGTCTGATCAGTGTCTCCTCAGTTTATACCTGCTATACATTTTATTTGTTTTTTTTTCATTAATGAGCACTTGCTATATACTAAGCATTGGACCAGAGATGATAAAAGTATAATTATAATAGAAGTATGGAGACTGGCTTTAGGTGAGGTCAGAGGAGCTCCCAAACTATAAATTTTTGAGAAAAATGAACTAAAAAGGCCAGTTATATTATTTAATTTATCATTTAAAATGAAATTACTTAAAGGGAACGCTGTAATCTGTTGCGTTACTTACACAAAAGCCCCTGAGCTAAATCAGCTTGCAGGTTTTCAACGCAAAGAATGATCTTGAAGCCTGAAAACTAATAGCTACATTCTGAACAAGTGCTGTTAAATTCACTTGAATAATATCAGGAAGAAAAATGTGGCTTTGAAAGTCATTTAAAGAAATAATATCTCTGTATCATGCAGAAAAAATGATGTGCAGGAAAAAAATGACATTTTACCTCTTACATTTTATTTCATGATAAAACTTCTGAGGGCATTGCATCATTGAAGTCAGATTAGGAGGGAGATTCATTGTTAAAATTCAGATACAGATTCAAGAACAGATGCGATTTTTTTCCTTCTACTCAACAAATATTTATAAAACAGCTGCCATATGCCAGGCACTGGTTGCCAAATGGTAAACAAGATGCAGACTGGTAGGGAAGTTTAAAAAGAAAATTCCTTTTCTCAGAAAAATAGATACTGCACTTGTGCATTGGCTGAACTTTTATCTCAGATGAACCAAGCTACATCCCACTTCAGATATAGTCCTTGTTCTTCAGAAACCTCCACTTACCTCACATCAAAAAATGTCTTCTCTCTCTTGGAGACCTTACTGGCTACTATTGGAAACAGCGTCAGTTTACAATGTTTCATCGTACATCAAGTTTTATTCCATCTTAGAAAAGAGAGAGAGAAACAGCACTGTAGGAGAACTGCATTCATTTACCTATAAGTCAGGGAGGTGCCACAAAAAGCGTGATAGCCTTCTTGGGAAAATTTCTGGAGACATCTCAGATGAGCCATGGAAAGATAGGAAGTGAAATTGAACAGATCCAAAATTTAAAGAACTTATTTTAGCTGCCTCGAAGAAGCTTGGCTATGCTTTCTTATCGTAAGCTTATAGCCATTTAAATAGAGTTACGTTTTTTTTTTTAATAAATAGAGTTACGTTTAATTGCACATTTCACTTATAAATCACATTTGAGCTTAAGGTAGTTGATGATGACTCAGAAGAAAGGTTCATGATTGAATAATATTCCTCATGCTCTCACTAACAAATTCAGCAGATGTGTAACTAGCATTTGAGCTTTGAGTTTTTCCTCAGTTCAGGTTAAGGGCATTTTAGTTCTCTTCGAGACACTTCGAAGTCCCATGGTCATTGTAGTGTGAAAAGTTTATGATCCCCGATTTGGAAGAACTGGCTTGAGTTCAGTGTCACCATTATCTGTTATTCAACTTCTCTAATCTTCTTTAGCCTATTTGAAAAATTATTTTCCATTATGATTTATTAGAGGATATTGAGTGTAATTCTCTGTGCTATTCAGTAAGACTTTGTTTATTTATATACAGTAGTTTGTAGCTGTTAATTCCAAACTTCTAATTTATCCCTCCATACCCTTTCCTTTTGGTAACTATAAGTTTGTTTTCCAAAGTCTATAAGTTTATTTCTGTTTTGTAGATAGGTTCATTTGTGCCATATATTAGATTCCAGATATAAGTTATATCATATGGTATTTGTCTTTCTGACTTACTTAGTATGAGAATCTCGAGTTGCGTCCGTGGTGCTGCAAATGCCACTCTTTCGTTCTTTTTTATGGTGGGATAGTATTCCAGTGTGTGTGTGTGTGTGTGTGTGTGTGTGTACGTGTGTGTACACACACACAAATATATACCACATCTTCTTAATCCATTCATCTGTTGATGGACATGTAGGTTTTTTCCATGTCTTGGCTATTGTGAATAGTACTGCAATGAACATAGGAGTGCATGTATTTTTTTAAATTATAGTTATGTCTGGTTATACACCCAGGAGTGGGATTGCTGGATCATACAGCAACTCTATTTTTAGTTTTTTGAGGAACCTCCATACTGTTCTCCATAGTGGCTATGCTAATTTATATTCCTACCAACAGCGTAGGAAGGTTCCCTTTTCTTTACACCCTTTCCAGTATTTATTATTTGTAGACTTTTTGATGGTGGCCATTTTGACGGATGTGAGGTAATACCTCGTTGTAGTTTCGATTTGCATGTCTCTAATAATGAGTGATGTTGAGCATCTTTTCATGTGTTTATAGGCCGTTTGTATGTCTTCTTTGGAGAAATGTCTGTTTAGGTCTTCTGCCCAATTTTTGATTAAGTTGTTTGGTTTTTTTATTACTGAATTACAAGAGCTGTTTGAATATTTTGAAAATTAGGCCTTTGTCAGTTGTATCTTTTTTTTTTTTTTGTCTTTTTGCCTTTATGTAGAGCTGCACCCGCGGCATATGGAGGTTCCCAGGCTAGGGGTCTAACAGCAGCTGTAGCCTCCGTCCTATGCCACAGCCACAGCAACGTGGGATCCGAGCCGTGTCTGCAACCTACACCACAGCTCACGGCAACGCCGGATCCTTAACCCACTGAGCAAGGCCAGGGATCGAACCCGCAACCTCATGGTTCTTAGTTGGATTCGTTAACCACTGAGCCACGAAGGGAACTCCTGTCAGTTGTATCATTTACAAATATTTTCTCCCATTCTGTAGGTTGTCTTTTTGTTTTGTTTATGGTTTCTTTGTTGTGCAAGAGCTTAAAAGTTTGATTATAACCTCTCCAATCTTTATCCATAAAATGGAATTTTTCCAAGGAACAAGCAAATGAAATCATGTGTAGATGCTTTGTAAACAGTTAAGTATTAAATAAAATATATCATTTTGTAAGTATATATTTTGGAAGATAAGTTTATATGGAATAAGTTGTAATCTCAAGTTAGATAACTAAAAACATCTGGTGTTATATGACGTGGAGGCAAAAATCCTACTATTAAATTATATAGGAACAAATACTTTGGGAATCCAATAAATAAAATAAGTTTATTAAGCTTGCCAAAGTTTAAATCAAAAGAGAGTAAAGAGAAAAATTATAGTTCAAGACTAATTATCAGTTCCAAGGGGGGAAAAAGTTACCTGTCAATCTTTAATAGCTAGCAGGTTTTAAAACTAGTCAAATTTAGCATAATAATAAAACTTCATTATGTTGAAACCATGCTGATATTATATGCAAATGTACAATCCAGCATTAAAATGATGGTAATTTTCATGAGATGACTCAGAGCTAAAGTAACTAATATTTCATTCTTGCCACATCTTTTCATTATTGTAAGATTTTTTTGACCTTGAAATAATATAGTTCTATCAAATTAAACTTATATTTTATTATAATAGGGCATTATGATATTGATATTTGTTTGATATGTTAAATTTTGGTAGAATGAGGAAAAATAATGGGATTAGGCCCCTTGATTTCTCAAATTTGTATAAAAACTGTTTTTTAGTCTTTCATTAAAAATATTAATTTGAAAACACCATTTCTGAAGATTAATTTCTTCTATAACCATATGCAACGTTAACAGAACATGGAACCCAGTTAGAATGTGCAATCCAATACCACATTTATTTTTTTAATAATGATTTTTATTTTTTCCATTATAGCTGATTTACAGTGTTCTGTCAATTTTCTACTGCACAGCAATGTTACCCAGTCACACATACATATATACATTCTTTTTTCTCATATTATCATACTCCATCAAAAGTGACCAGACATAGTTCCCAGTGCTATACAGCAGGATCCCATTGCTTATCCATTCCAAAGGCAATAGTTTGCATCTATTAACTTCAAATTCCCAGTCCCTCCAAATCTCTCCCCATCCCTCTTGGCAACCACAGGTCTGTTCTCCATGTCCATGATTTTCTTTTCTGTGGAAAGGTTCATTTGTGCCACATATTAGATTCCAGATATAAGTGATATGGTATTTGTCTTTCTCTTTCTGACTTATTTCACTTAGTATGACAGTCTCTGGTTCCATCCATGTTGCTGCAAATGGCCTTATTTTGTTCTTTTTTATGGCTGAGTAGTATTCCATCGTGTATATATACCACATCTTCCTAATCCAATCATCTGTCAATGGACATTTGGGTTGTTTCCATGTCTTGGCTATTGTGAATAGGGCTGTGATGAATATGCATGTGCAAGTGTCTTTTTCAAGGAAAGTTTTGTCTGGATATATGCCCAAGAGTGGAATTGCTGGGTCGTATGGTAGTTCAATGCATAGTTTTCCAAGGTACCTCCATACTGTTTTCTATAGTGGTTGTACCAGTTTACCTTCTCACCAACAGTTCAGGAGGGCTCCCTTTTCTCCACACCCTCTCCAGCATTTGTTGTTTGTGGACTTATTAGTGATGGCCATTCTGACTGGTGTGAGGTGATGACCTCATGGTAGTTTTGATTTGCATTTCTCTAATAATCAGTGATGTTGAGAATTTTTTCATATGATTGTTGGCCATCTGTATATCTTCTTTGAAGAAATGTCTATTCAGGTCTTCTGCCCTTTTTTCAATTGGGTTGTTGGCTTTTTTGCTGTTGAGTTGTATAAGTTGTTTGTATATTTTAGAGATTAAGCCCTTGTCAGTTGCATCATTTGAAACTATTTTCTCCCATTCTGTAAGTTGTCTTTTTTTTTTTTTAATGGTTTGATTTGCTGTGCAAAAGCTTGTCAGTTTGATTAGCTCCCATTGGCTTATTTTTGCTTTTATTTCTGTTGCTTTGGGAGACAGACCTGAGAAAACATTTGTGAGGCTGATGTCAGAGAATGTTTTGCGGATGTTCTCTTCTAGGAGTTTGATGGTGTCTTGTCTTACATTTAAGTTTTTAAGCCATTTTGAGTTTATTGTTGTGCATGGCGTGAGGGTGTGTTCCAGTTTCATTGATTTACATATGGCAGTCCAGTTTTCCCAGCACCACTTGCTGAAAAGTGTCTTTTTCCCATTTTATATTGCCTCCTTTGTTGAAGATTAATTGACCTTAGGTGTCTGGGTTTATTTCTGGGTTCTCTATTCTGTTCATTGGTCTGTGTGTCTATTTTGGTACCAGTACCACACTGTCTTGATTACTGTGGCTCTGTAATATTGCCAGAAGTCTGGGAGAATTGTGCCTCCTGCTTGGTTTTTGTTCCTCAGGATTGCTTTAGAAATTCTGGGTCTTTTGTGGTTCCATATAAATTTCTGGATTGTTTGTTCTGGTTCTGTGAAAAGTGCCATGGGTAATTTGATGGGGATTGCATTGAATCTGTAAATTGCTTTGGGTAGTACAGCCATTTTTACCATATCAATTTTTCCAACAAAGGAGCATGGAATATCTTTCCATTTCTTTGAATCCTCTTTAATTTCCTTGATTAATGTTTTATAGTTCTCAGCATATAAGTCTTTCACCTCCTTGGTCAGGTTTATTCCCAGGTATTTTATTTTTTGGGGTACAATTTTAATAGGCAATACCACATTTATATTTATGCCCTTGTCAAACCAGAGGACTCAAGTACATACTGTTGTATAATATGTTTCTCTTATAATAATGTATACTGTCTGCCTAGTACAATATGTTTTTCTTGTGGCTCCTGCCAGCTTAGTTGAGGGATTTCACTTCATAATGGCTCCGTCAAATCAATTCTGTCCTTCTGGTTCTGTGCAGTGTGACAGTATGACATCCAGAGCTTATTCAGATGAGCAGAGAGCAAATGAATTTCCTTCTGCTCCTCTGCTGAAGAGGAGAGAACATTCTTCAACCCGTAAATGCTGAGAGAGCATCATACTGTTTTTCATGGCAGGTGAATTTCAGCACCCTCAGTTCCTAAGGGTGCGGAGTCCAGGGCAAATCATACCGGTCCCTTCTTATATTTGCATAGAGGTCAAATCAAGTTCAAGGGACTAGTCACCCCCTACTCCTGACATCCTGCCCCAAGGAAATGGGAAGCCTCCGAATAGCCAGGTAAAATAAAGACTGTCTAAGAAGGGCCTGCAGCCTCTGGGAGCTTGTCTCGGTGGCTGTGGTTAACTTGAGGAGGGGCCAGGGTTGGGTGGGTTATGGGTTCGGTTTAAGACAAAGCCACTCCCTTCCCCCTGAGGCTACTTCTCAGAGTCCTTCCTCACCACAGAATTTAGGACCAAAAAAAAAAAAAGAAAAAACCCAGGAAGCAGTCAACTCAAGTCCTTCAAGTCATAGGGACCGCTCTTGGCCAGGGCGAGCTTTGTGAGCTCTACGGTCACAAAGAGCCCCAGGCTTGGGAGAGCCCCACACCGGGGCTAATGCTCTAATGCCTCCATCTTCAACAAGGTGCTCCACTTCTTTGGGCATGTACACACTGTGTATCCAAAGCCGCAAAGCATTTTTAACACAAGAAAATATCGGTTGCTTAACTTGTAGCTTCCTTAACAACGATAAAGGAATCAAAGGAATTTAGGGCTGGAAATAATTAAGCTGAGGATAAAATGATCCCAGTTTTTAGTAGAGATTAAATTTAAGTGCACCGTGACACTGCACTTCCGGGATACTCTTCCAGGAAGTCAGTGCTTTCTCCTTTCCATATGGGGTGATTAGAGTATTTGGAGATAGTAAAATGTGGCTTGCTAGACATTTCAAATAGAAGTCACTATAGGGTTTTTATTTTATATATTATTTATTTACTTATTTATTTATTTTTTGCTTTTTAGGGCCGCACCTGCACCATATGGAGGTTCCCAGGCTAGGGGCTGAATCAGAGCTACAGCTGCCGGCCTGCACCACGGCCATAGCAATGCAATATCTGAGCTGCGTCTGCAACCTGCACCACAGCTCATGGCAACACTGGATCCTTAACCCACTGAGCGAGGCCAGGGATCAAACCCACAACCTCACTGTTCCTAGTTGGACTCGTTTCTGCGGCGCCGTGATGGAAACTCCTATTTTATTTTTTTTGAAGTGAGAGAAACTGGGTGCAAGCCAAGGTGTTGGATAATAGCTGATCTGTTAATACTGAGGGATGGTACCCGGCCTACACAAAGGTGTGAGGATGGAGAGGTTTCACAGCATCTCTTAGCATCTCCTTATCCTGTGATGTTTGTCCTCCTTCCCTCTCATCCTAAAAATGGTTAGATTCCTGGAAGACTTATATGTAAATCCTTCCCCTCCCTCTGCCACATGATACGAGCCAGGCGTCTATATCCTATTGCTGTGTGGCTTTGTTTTTAGTTGACTTTCACTGTCAGAAAGCTATCTGATAATCAACCCCTGTTACACTATTAGCTGGGAATAACTTAAGGTATGACTGCTACTGGGGGGCGCTCTGTATTTTAGTATTTAATACCACAAAAGTCTTACAGACACAAAGGAATGAATTTCTCCCAGACCACTGTGAAGCCCACTGACAAGCCAGTGGGTGCTTCCTGGAGGCCTCTGATAGCACCGGAGAGCTGCCATTGTGTCTGCTCATAAGAGCTGCCTGTGACAGCCAGGTGTGGCTAGGAGACAAAAGGACCTTCTGACTATCCATTTAGTTCATGCCCCGCTTGAATAACTTAGTAGCTCACTATTCAGAGGCTGTGACATTGTCCCACTTAGGGCAGATGCTAACCTGCAGACAAAGTAAGGTACTTTACGTAACCCCAATTCTTCCTCCCCATCATCCTTGCTGACTTTGCTTCTTAGGCCAATGAGAAAATAAAAGTAATTACGAGAGAGCTTTCACAAGCCCCCGTCACATTGCTCATTTGCCAGAAAACTGCACTCCCATTTACTCTGTCTTCTGTCCCTACTGATGATTGATTGTCCAAGTTCCTGTTTAAAGTCACTGGATCCCATTATCACTCATCTTCCCACAGTCATCACTCCAGCAATTCACACCTTTCTTCTGGATCATTCTCATCAGCAAACAAATATGCCCTGACCAGAAGCCAGCTTCTTGCCTCTCATTTCCCCTCAACTGAACTTCAGTCAAGTTTTTATCCCCAGTCCAGAAAAAGTGCTCCTGTCAAGCTCACCAGTGGCTTCCACGCTTCTCAACCCAGTGGTTTATTCTCAGGCTTCGTAGCACCTGACAGCCACTTTTGAAGCAGTTTATCACTTCCTTCTCCTGGAAATACTTTCTTCCCTTGGCTTCCAGGACCCCACACTCCTGATTTTCTTCCTCCCTCACCACCTGCTCCTTCTCACATCCTTTGCTGACCTCTCCCCACCTCCTTGTCCTCTTAACTAGGTTTTGCCCCCAAGGAAAGGTCCTTGGACTGTTTTTTTCTTCTGAATCTACATTCACTCCCTTGACCATCTCATCTAGTCTCATGGCTTTAAATATCAACTACACGTGAAGTACTCCCAAATCTTTATCTCTAGCCCAGACCTTTCTCTGGAACTCTAGACTCCTCCAACTCTTTTTAACTTCAGAGCATCTCACACTTAACCCTGGTTCCCCCTTCCAAGTCCACTCCCGTCCCAGTTTCCCCTGGCCTGTTCACAGCAGACTAGCCAGCGTGGGGCAGATGACATCACACTTCTGTTTAAAACTCTCCGATGGCTTCTGGTCATTCTCAGAATCAAAGTCACAGTCCTTGCCATGACGACTGGGCCCCAGAACCACCTCTTTGGCCTCTCTCCCTAGTGCTCGCTCTGCCTAAGCCCTGCTGGCCTTCTAGCTGCTCCTTCTCCTGCCTAAAGACCTCATTTGCTCTCCTTCAGCCCAGATTGCTCTTTCCCCAGATATCTGCATGGACTGTTCCTTTGCCTCTTTCAGGTCTTTGTTAAATGTTACCTTTCTCACTCGGGCCTTCCTTGGCCGCTATTAGAACGGCAGTGCCCCTTCCTATCCATCGTCCCTGATTTAGCTTTCTCCGTGGTACTATTTCTTTCCACGTGGTACTATTTCTAGGTGTTTCTGAGTTACTTTTTTATGTCTCCCTCACCTCCAGAAGGTAAGCTCCACGAGGGATAGAATCTCTGTCACCTGCAGTATTCAGGGCCCAGGTCAGCACCTGGAGCCACAGTAGGTACTCAATACACACTTGTTAAGGGTAGGATACTCTTTCTGCCAAAAAAAACTTGGCCTGCATGTGAGCTTCAGAAAACCAGACTTCAGTTTTCCAGAGAGGGATCAGATCTGTGACTGAGGCTCTGTCTTTCTCTCTCTCAAGCTCTTTACAAATCCCAGGAAGGGCCGAAAGGCAGGCTCTCATGCTTGTGTGGTGGGTGGGGCTTTCAGTAGGAGTCCCTCACTGTCCAGTCAGACCACCTCCTCTTGCACTTTCAGCCCAACACGTGAAATTTAGATGCTGTGCTACATTTTTACTATTTGTTCACAGCCATCTTTTTACTCAGTAGTGTACAGCTTTGTTTCCCATGAAATGCCTCTTTTAAAGTATTTTATAGTAATGATTAAGCTGATCAATTACTTGTAGCAATAAAATAGTCTTAAAGATAGGAATACTATCATCTCTTGCATTTATTCCACTTTCTAGCCATATTACATAACTTCACATTGAAAATAAATAGTTGCTAGAGTTCCTGTTGTGGCTCAGTGGTTAACGAATCCGACTAGGAACCATGAGGTTGTGGGTTCGATCCCTGGCCTCGCTCAGTGGGTTAAGGATCTGGCGTTCCTGTGAGCTGTGGTGTAAGTCACAGACAAGGCTCGGATCCCGCGTCGCTGTGGCTGTGGTGTAGGCCAGTGGCTACAGCTCCGATTAGACCCCTAGCCTGGGAGCCTCCATATGCTGTGAGTGTGGCCCTAGAAAAGACAAAAAAAAAAAAAAAGTAAATAGTTGCTGCCCACCACAATAATACATCTTGATTTCATCAGAGGTTGTAGCAAAAACGTGAAATCTGGGAACACTGATGTGGACATTCTCTTGCTGAGAGAACTTACTGTTTTGGTTTTTTTTCCCCATCTCTTTAGGGCTGCATCTGCAGCATATGGAAGTTCCCAGGCTAGAGCTGAATTGGCCTGCCTATGCCACAGCCACAGCCACTCGGGATCTGAGCCATGTCTGTGACCTACACCACAGCTCACGGCAACTCTGGATCCTTAACCCACTGAGCAAGGCCAGGGATTGAACCCACATCCTCATGGATACTAGTCAGGTTCGTTACTAATGAAGCACAGTGGGAACTGTCTGCTTCTTGAGAAGCAACACCTAACTTGATAGGGCAAGGCAGCAGATCTGAATAAATCTGGAGGCATATTTGAGAATGCAGTATTTCATTCTGCCAGTTCTGACACAGAAAAGGGCCAACTACCCATGGTTATTCACCCCTTCCCATATATTCCAATGAGAAATACAGAAAAAAATTGTAAAATTTATTGACAACACACAA
Source organism: Catagonus wagneri (assembly GCA_004024745.2). Taxonomy (NCBI): domain Eukaryota; kingdom Metazoa; phylum Chordata; class Mammalia; order Artiodactyla; family Tayassuidae; genus Catagonus; species Catagonus wagneri. The sequence continues at coordinate 4,490,805 of PVHT020000080.1, forward strand.
GTTGAGATGAATAAAACAGCTGGCAATGGCATCTTGCCTCTGACTTGATTTACAAAAATATTAGTGAACTCAATTTTCTGTATTTTGCTATTTCATTTGGGGAATGATAACGAGAGTCTTTTTTATAATTATAAAACTTCAGACTTTGGTGGGGTCATTTATCACAATATCGTCTGGAATTCCGAAAATGTTCTGTCAGGGGTGATCTGGACATTTCTGGACTTGACATTTGATAGAAGTTGGGTAACCGAATATCGTAATGATATCTTTTTCCTATATATACCCTGTCATTCAAGGCATAGAGTTTATCTGCAATGTCACTGCCAATTAAGACTGAAAACAGGCGGGAGATGTAACGATGTTGAGCCAAGAGCAAGTATAATTTCTTTCTCCTCCAAGACACATATCGACAATCAGTTTCTGCTGTGAGAGTTACCTAAAAAAAAAAACAAACCATAAGACCAAACACATAAACAGAGGTTAGGAAACAAGAAATGTTCTGCCACAAGGTTTTTTGGCTCCAAGTTTTGTTTTGTTTTTTTAACGGCTCCACGTGCGGTCCATGGAAGTTCCCGGGCCAGGGGTTGAACTGGAGCTGCAGGTGCCTGCCTACACCACAGCCACAGCAAAGCAGGATCCCAGCTGCATCTTGGACCCATGCCACAGCTTGCAGCAATGTTTCAGCCTCAAGTTGTAAAGGAATTTCACTTGCTGATTTTTACATTAAAAAAGCCCACTGATCCTCCATACATTGTAAAAATAGAAACTACAACACTTGTTACTATGTATGTAATTTATAACATAAATACACACCATCTTGTGCCCATCACCAGTCTGTTAGTTCTCTAAAATCAGATATCAATTCTGCATTTTACTGAAGTGAGAGCTACTTAATATTAAACAATAGTAAAGTGAGCTAATGTGAGAGAAATAGTTCTAAGTTCATCCCGAGGACTATGGACATTTACCCCAATCCAATTTCTGTCATACGGAAGAGAATTTATTTACCTGTTCTGCTTATGTACATGAATTATGTACATGAATTTGTATTTGTGTACACACAGATATGTCACATGTATTAACCAGAGGAAAACAGTACACCATAATAGACAGTTCCTACTGAAAGAATTATTTTTCAAAATGACCAGATAGGGCAGCAAAGAAGTAACAGTAAGTTTAGCGTTTTGTTGCCAGAAAACAACTGAAATTCATCAGCATTTTGAATCACTTATTTTGAAATTAGGACAGATTTTTTTTTTTGTTCTTGGTGTTTTTCTAAACGGTGACAGGTGGCAGTGTTTAGAGTCAAATATCAATTAATTATATTTCAATTCCCATATATGCAGCTAAGTGGAGGAAAATAAGAATGTTTATCATAGACTCCTTTCTGTCTTCTTCTTGTTGACCAACCTGTAAAGTGATATTCATTAGCCAGACTCAAGCAAAACTGAGGAGTCATGCCTGCTACACAGTATATTCCAGAGTTAAATCTAAGTAATTCCTGGGTCATCTGCTGTTCTGTTTGTTTACTAGCCTGTATTTAAACAAAGTGTTCATCTGCTGGGAAGAGGCAGGGTTCACGGCATGGTCTAGTTATCCCTTACCTGAAAAATGCCTTCCTCCGTGGGTCTCAGTGAGTCCCATTCAGGAGAATCCAGGAACTGGAAGGGGAAAATGTAATGCAGAAATTCGCCATCAACTGTCACTCTGATCCTACCCAAACACAAAGGACATCAGTTATGAGGGAAGGAGAAAGAGAACACTAAATTGGGCGTGAGGGGAGGCAGCAGTATTTCAGATCTCTGATGATTCTTTTTTGGCTTTTAAAATCACGAAGGGCAAAATATTAAATTCATACATTACAATAAGTGACAGAAATCTCTTGTGTAAGATTTATGTACTGCTGTTCCTCACATAGTTAGGATTCTGGAATAGTGGGTGAAATTCATCAGAAAATTCATCAAACTCTACACTTATGATATGTGCCCATTTATGTGTGTATAATATATTTCAACAAAAAGTTTCAACGCACTCAGTCAGATTTTAAATTAAGTAGGAGAGCATTGAAGAACATAAAGAAGCAGCACTGGAAATGCTTCTGTAAACTAAATATTGAAACTTTTTAAAAACATGAATAATCACATTATTGTTTCCTCCCCCAAACTTTGTTTTCAAATTTTATATATAGTTCAAACCTCCCCCCCACCGCTGCTTCTAGCAAGTGGGCACTTGCTAGAATTTACTGAAAACACTGATCATTATAAAATGTGAATATTCTCTATTACTTAACGCCCAATCAGAATCCACTTAAAACCCTTTGCATGGTGACATAAGTATTCTATAAATTCAAGCTGGCATCATCCGCTTCTTGACTCTTAGTGAATAGCTTGGAAGCAAATAACATATCCAGACAAACCAGTTCATCCATTTGATTTCTAAGAAGAACTACGAAGACTCTAAATTATGTCCTACTTCAAGCAAATAATGTCATGTACTCTAAATGACTCTGCCCTTGACTCCTGTGTCAAGGGCTTTCTCATGCCTCAGGGTGCAGAACGCTGCCCAGGACTGTGCTATGCTGAGATGGGAAAACGCAGGAGAAAGAAACACAAGGTACTAAGTAATAAAGAGGAAAGGCACGCAAGCACCAAGAGTACAAACCTTCCTGAAACAAGTAGGGAGAGTTTGTCAATGGAGGTTTTCCCCTGCATGGCATAACAGTGCTCCTTTTCCAAAGTAACCACTTCTGAGCTCAGAGCAATAGTTCTGAAGTCAGGCAGAGAGGTCCCCAGAGGCTGGAAGAGGGAGCTGTACAACAGCTGAAATTCTCGGGCAAAGGTTATACTGCGAACTTGATAGGCAATGTGAACAAACCGCATGAAGCAGATGACAAACAGTATAAAATTCCAGGAAAATATGTCGGCTGCACAGACATCCACCCAGGCCCAGATAGCGGAGCACAGAAAGCCCAGCCCTAGCAAGCTGAAGACGTAAAGGAGCCCGAAGAAGCCGCTGCCGCCCATGAAACCTACTACAAATAAAATACTGGCGAGATGACAGATGGCTCCCTCAGCTTCCTGCTTCCAGCTGGTGCAGACCGGGTGCTCATCTATTAAGTTCTTCCATAAACTTGAATTTCTTTCCATGGCTGTGATACGGTCTGCTTCACTTTTCAGTGGACGTAAGACGGTATCAAAGCAAGTAATTAAGTCCTTGACTTTTCCATCATTGGAGTTTGGATGTCTTCACAAAATGGAAAACCTGGATACTGGACTGGGGCTTGATGTGTATGGATCTTAAAAAAACTAAGAATCCCAGGTTAGCGTCCTTAAGCTCATCTGGGCTTCTGACTTAGATGTAGTCCTCAGATGTTTTGTGGTTTCCTGTGGAAGAAAAACAAAAAAAGGATCCTAATTAAACAAGAAGAATTGAGAACTAGATGTAGTGAATCACCAGCATTACTTATTCAAGTCGACATCCTATTTTCTATGAAGTTAAAATATTTTCAGCACAAATTCTGTCAAGTGCTAGATTTCTAGGATATAAAATGCATATTTGAGTTATGCTTATGAATAATAATAAATTATTTACAGAAGTTTTAGTGTATGTTAGAGTTAGCTATTGCATTAGAATTAAATACGTTAGCGTTCCATGTTTTTCAAGACAGCCAAGTGCTAGAATCAGCTGCTCTCTATAACAGCAATTCAGCATACCCCAGAATCTCCTGGGACAGTGACTAAAAATGCAGATTCATAGACTGTTTCCAGATATCCTGAGTCAGAATCTCTGAGGGTGGGGCCTGAGCGTTGGGATTTTCAACAGGCTCCCCACATGATTCTGATGCATCAATCCATGGCCTTCCATGGTCCACCCTTTGAGAGATACTGTTTGCCAGTATGTTATTCGCTCTTTACTGATGAAGAATCTGAGGCTCAGAGAAGCCAGGCAATTTATCCCAGGCCACACAGTGCTTGCTGGCAGAGCAGAACTTCTGCACTTGAGCCTATATGCCAGATCCAATCAGGTTTCCCAGGAAAGATAGTTTAATTTTTTTTTTTTTTTTGCTTTTTAGGGCCCCACCTGCGGCATATGGAGGTTCCAGGCTAGGGGTCTAATTGGATCTACAGCTGCCAGCCTATGCCACAGCCACAGCAGTGCTGGATCCAAGCCGCATCTGCGATTTACACCACTGCTCAGGGCAATGCCGCGTCCTTAACCCATTAAGTGAGGCCAGGGATAGAACCCACAACCTCATGGTTCCTAGTCGGATTCATTTCCGCTGCACCACGATGGGAACTCCTCCATGAAAGATATTTTAAATTAGGCACTGTAAGGAGCCCGAAGAAATCAATAAACATAAGAAAGACACAATTAGGAGTCAGATTATAAGAGCACATAATAGACTGTGAAAATGTTTAATTAAAAATTGAGAAATATAAGTTCAGTTTTACTTGACTGTATCAGAGGCTACTTCAGGTTAAAGGCTGCATGCATATAACTAAATAAATAATATTAAAATTCCTGCTACTTACACATTGATTTACCAGATGGTCAAAAATGTTACTGACTTGTTCCTCCACACATATATTCCCTACCCTTTCAGCCATATGGTAAAAATGCTAATATGTGATCTGACTCACCAGAGATTTAACCATGATGACAGAAGCCGTAGGGTATGTATCATTTAGTACCAGGGTTCTTAACAATAAATGGTTTCTTTCTCTTTTTTTGTCATTTTAGGACCACACCTGCCTATGCCACAGCCATGCCAGATCCGAGCTGCATCTGCGACCTATGCCGCAGCTTGTGGCAACGCCAGATCCTTAATTCATTGAGCGAGGCCAGGAATCAAACCTGCATCCTCATGAATACTAGATGGGTTCTTAACCGACTGAGCCACAACTGGAACTCCAATAAATGGTTTCAATGTGAAGCATTCATTAGACTGATTTTTTTTGAAACAAAAAGAGCATTCAAGAACCTTGAATTTGTCAGCCATATTTAGTGTTTTAATTTTTGAGATAATTTTTTTTTCTGGAACACCCGTTAAGAAAATATCACCTGTTAAGAAAATATCTAGTTCTTGCCTCAGAAAAAAAAATACATATAAAGGTGAAAATGACCTAGCTGAAGTCAAAAAAGGAACAGCGTTACTCCCGACAATGAAAGAAATTAAAATAAAGAAGCTGCTGCTGCTGAAGTGCCTGGTTTTTCTTCCCGGATAATGATTCTTTTCCCAGCAAGTAATGACTTTAAGAACACCACCAAGTGAAATCATTAAAATAAAAGAAAAAAATAAACAACACAGACCTATAACTTACAGCCCTATGGTTATTTCTACTTACGCCGCTCTCGAGTTTAAACATTCTGCATCCTTCTATCACTCCAGCCATCCCTCTGAGAGAGATGAGATTCAAGGCAGACTGGCACCCTGAACATGTTTCATTTCTCCTCTTTAAACAAAACGCAAGACTACATACTACTGGATTTTCACAACAAAGAAACTTTTTTTTAAAAAAAAATACGAGTAGCATGAAATGCAGACTGCAAATGTCAGTCTCCCTGCTGCTTTACTTTTAAAACTCAGTATTTTAAATTAATCACTTCCTCAGGATGCCAAGCACTGCCACGAAAAGCCAATATGAAAAAGCACTGCCGTTAGAGCCCTGAACTTGGGTTTGAACTACCTGAAAAATTTATAATCCTCCACAAATTGTTAAAATGATGCTAATTGAAAAAGACCATGTAAAACGTTTGTGGCTGTTCAGAAGGGCGCTTATGGCAGTCCTGTCCCCTTAAACTCTTGACATGGGGGGATGTGCTGGGCCACCTCCATTCCTGGAATGTGACCCTTTATAAGAGGAACGGTACTTCCGGCCCTGTCCAGTCGGCTTCTGTTTCAATGAGCTGCTACGAAACCATCTTCCTCTGCTTGCTACTGTATCGCTCAACAGGGAGTGCTGACTTGCCCTGATTAAATTACTCCACACCCAGCCTTTCTCCACGTGGTGTGTTTTTATTCAGTCACCAAAACAGATGTGCTTTATTAGGAGAGGAAGTACTGACAGGGGCAGGTGATGAGCCTGAGTGTTCCCCTGAAATGTGCCAGCAGCAGCACTGTCGGAATGTTGAACATGATTCATCTGCCAGCTGCCTGCTTTAAAGGCCTGTAGGCCTTAAGTCATGTTTTGGGGTAAATAAACGCTGAAATGCCCAAGTAGCACAATGAATTTCTTTAGTAACAAAGGCGATCTTCCCTGTGAAAGAAGTTAATACATGGAGATACAAAGGATGGAAACAAAATTAAGCGCAAATAAACAGTATTTCTGAGTCTTCATTTGCTCTCTTTAAATCCTAAGACAGGGAGTTAAAGGAATAAGGGCATATAAAGGAACGCACAAGGGCGCTCAATGAAATGGGATATAAACTTGGTGGCAAACGGATGACTAGTTCAGAAATGGCATTTATACATTTCTTATCTCCGTGCATCACAGGGCCAGGAGGGAGGCAGCCTCTGAATTATCTTGCTCAGCTCACAGGTGAGGAAGGCTGCGCACAGGGTAAGGTTACATCTTGCTTCAGGTAAAAGAGGCCTTTAGTCCCAGCAGGGGGATGGAAGTTCAAGTCCCCCTCCGCTCAGCTTCCTGCCCTCCCCAACAGGCAGTGCTCCTTACAAGGTTTCAAATCCAATTTAATATGTTGCGAGACCAATGGGATATTCTGCCAGGATGGTTTGCCAGGAAAATAATAATCCTAACAGTGGCTATCTGAGATGGGCTCTATCTGCCTGTATTACTTAGTCTGTAATGCTTAGAATACTGCTAGGGACAGAGACTCATGAAATAATCCGATGTATCATTATTGCGCAGCATTGACTCACTCCCCTTTTCTAGATTCCAAAATTCTAAGGGGACAAGACAAAATGTTTTTGTATTTCTGACCCCTGGCACTCAATGAATGTCGATTAAACACACTGGTATAGAGGTGCAAGCTCGCTCTCTGCCTTCTCCATCTCATTTCAATTCAATAGATGTTCTAACATCTTCTGTCACCTTGGGAAAAGAAATGGGGGAGGTCCTGACATTCAAGGGAGCTTAGTACAAAGATGCTGAAGGGTTGGGACATCACTTATTTAAGATGTCTGGCACAACTCCAAATTCATAGGAGAATCTTTGTCTTCTTACAACATTCAGTTCGTTAAGAGCAGCTGAATTCCTGATCTGATTAAAACAACTCTAGGAGCTTGTGGTATTGTGTTAGTTTTGGTTGCTAAGCAACCCAGAAGATCAGAATTCCATCAATATTCTACTCATTAATTGGAATCATATCCCAACTTTGGTATGTGTTCCATATGGGAAATAGTCATTAACTTAGAGCTAGTTTTCTCTACTTATCTTTCAGGAGGTGTACTTACTCAGCAACTATGTGCTAGACATATTTAAAAATTATCTCATTTAATCTCCACAACAGCCCCATGAGGAAGGTACTGTCATCTCCATCTCACAAATGAGAACATGGAAACCCAGAGAAGTCAAGTAAATTGTTCAAGGTCGCTATGCTGCTCATATTGGAACTAAAATTCCTTCCAGGTCTGCCTGACTCTGAAACTCACAGTCTAAATCAGATCATTCTGCTTCCACAGTACCAGAATTTAGAAAATGTAGGCATCAGTTTCCTCCCTGCAGCTTAGATGAACTCAGACATGTTTATCCAGCAGTAAAGCAGAGGTAACTCACATGTTCTGTCCACTTTAAAGGGTGCTTGAAGATTCAAATGAGAAAACCTCCATCACTTCTTAGCAATTTTTAAAAAATAACATACTTTAACGGCATTACTGTACTTGGTGCTTTCATGTTACAGAGCTGAGCCATTTGGAGAATAGTTTTTAAAAGATTGCCTTCCCTCAGAGGATTACAACTGAAGGCGAACTATCCTTGTATCGTAAATTCTAAATTTACTCATTCCTGCAGGAGTGGTCTCGGTTATTCTCTATCTTGTTTCCTAACTACCTACTCCTGGTAGGTATACACTCAGAACTAACCCATCCTGAACTCTTCACTTTCTGATAGCCAAGAAGCCAGTCTCTGGAAGCCAACAACAATCTCGTATCTTAGGCTGGTGCCTAATGATTCCTAGCAGGTGTCTTCCAATCGCTCCATCAGAATCACTCACGTGGTTGGTTAAACCGCCCCTTCCCTGGCTCTGCCTTAGAACTGCTGAGCCGGGGGGGGGGGGGGGACCCAGGAAGATGCATTTCTGATAGCATCCCAGTTCATTCTTATGCCCTCCAAAGTTCAAAAGCCATTATTTTATGCTGTAGCTGAAGCATCTCTGAATCATCCTTGCTTGCAGGGCCTCACCTTTGTCCACTTCTGGCTGATCACTGTCTTTCTGTGCTGATTACTGCATGCTGTGTTCTCTGATCCTAGTTATGTGTTTGCGGCAGTGGTGCTGGTGTCAGCGCCCCTGTCTGCTATCTATTCGGTCCAGTTGGCATTACTGCGTAAGAGAAGGGTCCTGGTCTTAGCTGTGCCCCTAAACTGCGTGTGGCTTTAATCTTCCCAGACCCGTTTCTTCACTTATAAAGAATTATATAAATAATTTGAGGTTCCTTTTAGCTCTAAAATAACATGGCTCTCCATGATATGGAATAGAAGATTATTTCTAGCACAGGTCAAAATATAGAGCTGAGGGGCAGACCTGAATTATGACTACAGGTCCTAACACCACTTTGTGACTGCACCAACCCTGGAGGCTGTTGAATTACTTCAGGCTTGCGGAGGAGCCCGGGCACTGGCATTTTTTCACAAACTGCCCAGGGATTGTGTCGTACAAGCAGTTAAGAACTATTAGCAGAGGGGGGTTGAGAGACACCAGAGCTTTCTGTAGAGCAAAGGATCTGGATTTTATTCCTAATTTCTAAAGGGCTGGAAAGGCACATTTTTTCCTGTGTGTTCTCATTTCCATGCTTTGCTCAGGTGAGGAGGCATTTTTCTTCCTCACACTCGTCATTCCAGGGGGGCTCAAGGTTTGTGGATGTTTTGCCACAGCCTTTCCTTAACATGGTGGCCTGAAGTGTACCTTCTAAGCCCTGAGTTTTTATGGCTTTTGTTATCTGTCTACATGACTTCCACTATATATTAAATTCACCATTAAGTACATTTTCCTCTTTAAAGCATCATGACTTCTTCTCTCAGATGGGATACATATTTAATTTTCTTTAAATGAATGTAGATAGTGTGTATTTTTAAAATATTGGAGTTATTAATTGGCTATTCTCTAATGACTGAATATGTATATATACATAATATGCTATGCATTTAGTATACATATATATATATATATATATATATATATATATCAGTGATAACAATGCTCAGGTGGGAAAGCAGTGTTTAGAACATGGTCTTGGAACAAGTAGGTTAATAAGCCACGAGGCTCAAGTGAGATATAACCAATACCGAATCAATGTTTTAGGTGTTGGACTAAAAGGAATAAATGAAAGGAAGATGTCTCTACTGAGATATCGAACAGAAAAGGGGCAAAGACACTTTGGAATTATGAGATCTCGAAGCCTGGAAAGAAATCCAAAGAAAGGGGGACTCAGTTTAAGTCATGTTTAACCTGATGCTCCTGGTCTAGCAACAGAGTTCAAAGCCGAAGATAAGGGGCAGGATGGAGAGATATTTAACACTGATCCTGTAATACCATAGGATAACACTGAACAAGGACTGCAACTGGCAAGGTTATTTAGAAAGTGAGCACAAAGCAAAATGAGAGTCAAAGTTCAACGCCCACGACCAGAGAGACCTTAGAATCCTAGAGCTGTGCTGTCCACAGCAGTAGCCACCAGCCACGCATGGCCGTGGGGCACCTGAAGTGTGGCTGGTCTGAGTAAGATGCACTGCATACAAGGGATTTTGAAGACTTAGTGCAAATATGTCATTAATAATTTTTATAGTGATGACATGTTGCAATGATAGTGTTTTGAAAATACTGGCTTAAATTAAACAGATCACTAAAGTTAATTTCACCCATTTCTTCTTTTTTCATGTTACTAGAACTTTTTAAATTACATGTGTGGCTCACATTATATTGCTCTTGGACTGTGCTGGTCTAGAGCCTCTCAAGCAACAGAGAGGAAATGAAAAGACTTGGCATGATGCTGTGTCAACAGTGCATATGTATAGCGTTTAAATGTATAAATATGGAAGAATTATCTAAGATTAAGAGCATGGAGTTGATATAAATGTAAATGTTATTTGGCTACAATATTCACATGCTGCAGTCAGATGTTTCCAAGGCATAGATGTGTCGCCATCTGGTCTCTGCCTATACAGACGGCCAACCCCACTCAGCTCTTGGCCTCTTTATCCTACAAAGGAAGTCACTACTTTTTCCTTTAACCTGAAGAGAACTCTACTCTCCTGAGCAATTATAAGGAATGGTTTTCTCATTTCATCTTCTGATGATACTTCATGGAAGTATCAGACAGACCATCTCAGACTGGAAATCTCAAGACAGATCATTTCATCCATATTGGCCTTTATTTTTACATAATGCTTGAGTCTCGTATTGGCTTCTAGCCTGCAGTAATGGCTTTGACCTTTCATACCAATGAAAGCTTGGCTTCTCTTGAGATTTGAAATTAGAGAACATGCCCACAGACTATGCTGGTCTTCTCTGATTCTTGTGTCTCAGCTAAAGCCACATTTGATTAATTGTAGCCATGTTTGATTTCTCACTTTATCACATATGGTGGCAGGAAGGACCCTAAGCTGACCCCCAAGATTCCTGCCCTGCTTGAGTACACATCCTATAATCCTCTTCCCTTGAGTCTGGGCAGGACCTATGAATGAGATGGGTCAGTGGCTCCTTGATTAGGGAAACTTACATGGCTATTGGGCACCCCTGTGAGTATGTTAAATTATATAAGACTCCACTGTAGGATTGTAGAGGACTTGGAAAGTAAAGAGACATATTCTTACTGGCCTGGAAAAAAGCAAACCCTGTGCTATGAACCGCCTGTGGGGACCACAAGGCAAGGAAGTGTAGGCAATCTCTATGAGTTGAAAGAAGTACCCAACCAACAGTTATCAGGATAACAGGAACCTCAGTCCTCCAACCACAAGGAGCTGAATTCTGCCAACCACCTGAGAAGCTGGGAAGAGGACCCTGGACTCCAAACAAGGAGTGCAGTGTGGCTGGCACATGGACTGTAAGCTTCTGAGGCTGATCAGAGGATCCAGTTTAGCTGCGCTTGGAGTTCTGACTCACAAAAATAGAGGTAATACATGTGTATTGTTTTAAGCCACTGCATTTGCAGTAATTTGTTATAAAGCAATAGAAAATGAATACACACAGTTAAGAACACTCACTATATATTAAGCTTTTCATTAACCTAATAATCTACATTTTATGAGGGACTTGGAATGTCTGTTTATTTACTGCAGATTCTCAGGTTCTTTCCTGGCAAATACACCTAATCAGTTCCTGTGTGCTAGCTAATTGGCCATCAGCTTTCTTTGGTCATTTTGGGGGCTCAGTGAGCAGGTAGCCACATACTTAGGGTCAGTGACATTTGAAACCACCAAAGCAGCCACAACAGGTGCTAATAGGAACGCTCCTGCAGGGCACGACGATTCCTTTTCAAGTGTCCCTCTAGAGATAGGAGCTTTCTCTTTGACCACAAGAAAGATTGTTCAGGTCCTCCATCCACATGCTCAACAGTCTTTCCATTTCTTCCATTTCTTTCAGCTTCATTGTTATTGACTTTGCAGTAGTTGAGGTTCCAGCCACAAATGTTTCTTTTATTTCTGTCCACTGCCTGTCATGATCCTCATTGTGTGTACTTCCCTTATTCCTGCTGCTCAGGATATAACACATATTTTCTTGGTTCTTTCAAAATGTTTGATTATCTCAAGCTTCTCTTCAATACTGAAGCTCTCCTTCTGCACGCACTGGCATTTTTGAATCAATATGCTTAGACATTCTTGGGGTGTTATACGAGTGTGTTTTATGTGAAAAATTCATAAGTGCAAAAGAACAGCAAAACACAGTCTTGCAGAATACCATGCCGTGAAGCAAGGTAGCTGGTAGATACCTGAGGTCCGTGTGTGTTTGCAGTTTGTGTATTCCTACAGGATTCAGCTAGCTGGTTGCAGGTTAATGTGTTCATCTGGCGTTTTTGGCTCAGTAAATCATGTATAAGCAAGTGCAAAATCCACGTCATGCTCAGATTGTTCCTTAACATTTCAACTGCATTTGGAATGTTGCTGGTTTTCAAAACAAGCATTATAGTATAGTTGACTGTATAATAAACTTGCAAATGGCCAGGAAAATATTACTAATGAACATGCAGTAATGCAATATATCTCTCGTAGAGCTTGCATTTTAGTAAAATTCAGATGTTGACACTGTTGAAGCCCAGTTTCAAATGATGAGATCTGTTTTATTGTATTAATTTTTTTTTTTTTTTGCTTTTTAGGGCTGTACATGCAGCATATAGAAATTCCCAGGCTAGGGGTTAAATCAGAGCTGCAGCCACAGCCATAGCAACACAGGATCCAAGCTGCATCTGCGACCTATACCACAGTTCAGCCGGATCCTTAACCCACTGAGTGAGGCCAGGTATCGAACCAGGTATCCTCCTCACAGATACCAGTCATGTTTGCTACTGCTAAGCCACTATGGGAACTCCTATGAGGTCTATCTTAAATAGATAAAAATACATCTTAGATGCAAATAAACTTAAGCTACTTAAAACTCATTTAACATCAGTTGTTGCATACTGAATTTTTAAATAAATGCTAAAGTTTAAAAAGCAGTCTAAAGTCCTAAAAATCAAAAATACAAACAAGCTTGTTTTTTCAGAACTTCTATCAAAGACTAAAAACAAACCCTAAAACATTATAAAGAACATTACGTATTAATGTGTCTGTATCCTTCTATTTGCATAAATGCAAAGAAGATATATGCAATGATCTTCACTCACTGTTAGGGATGGTTATTCTCGGATGGTGGGACATTATTTTTCGTTTGCGTATTTCTGTATTGTTCTCTTCCTTTATAATCATTTTATAAAAGGTGATTTCAGAGAAGAAAAATCCATGAGCCCAACATCCAGAATTAACAAATACCAACACTGTCACATTTTTGGATCTTTTTAAAATAAAAAAAAGACTCCACAAAAAAATTGAAGGTCACCATGGACTGCCTTCTAGTACCATTCCCCACATCCACTTCTTCTATATAATTGTGTTTATCTTTCCTTTCCATATAGAATAATTCTTAAAACACCAATTAAAAATAAAATGCTAGATTAGAAATATATCTTATGTGGGTTTTTTTTTATCAGATTCACTATTACATTTTTTTCTGACAAATAATCTTAAACATATTCTAAAACAGAGGAATAATATATAATAAACCCTCAGGTACCCATTACTCAGATTCAACAATTATCGAGATTTTGTCACATGGGGTTTTTGAAATCAAAAGCAAAAAACTGTAACCTACTGTTCATCCTACAGTTTGTTCAGTCAATAAACAAACATCTATCAAGGAAGAAAGGGAAAAGTAAGATAAGCTGTGCTCCTACTGTGTGTTAGGCACTGGATCTTGCATATGCTGACATACTGAGGAGTCACAACAATTCTGCAACCTAAACAGTATTGTCAACACCGTTCAGAGTGGAAAATGAGCCTTGGTGAGGTTAAAGCTCTTTCATAGGCTCAGCCACTTTCTCCTTTTTCTAGAATGTAAATCCCTTCTCTCTCGCCAGTTTCAGAGTGTGCCTGAGAATCATTAGAGGTTATTCTGTTGAAAAACACAAAATGAGGAGTTCCCGTCGTGGTGCAGTGGAAACGAATCCGACTAGGAACCATGAGGTTGGGGTTCGATCTCTGGCCTCGCTCAGTGGGTTAAGGATCCGGCGTTGCCGTGAGCTGTGGTGTAGGCTGCAGACACGGCTTGGATCCCACGTTGCTGTGGCTGTGGGGTAGGTCAGCGGCTTTAACTCTGATTAGACCCCTAGCTTAGGAACCCCCATGTGCTGCAGGTGAGGCCCTAAAAAAAATGACAAAAAGACACAAAAAAAAGAAAAACACAAAATGAGAAGGTCTCACTTTGCATCCGTGTAAATTGATCCTTGAACTCTCTGGGCTGGAAGAGGAGCCAGCATTGTTATAGGAACTTTAAGTTTTATTTTTTAGCCTTTTATATTATTTTATTTTATTATTTTTAGGGCCACGCCCACAGCATATGGAGGTTCCCAGGCTGGGGGTCAAATTGGAGCTGTAGCCGCTGGCCTACACCACAGCCACAGCAGCATGGGATCCAAGCTACACCTGTAACCTACACCACAGCTCAGGGCAATGCCGGATCCTTAACCCACTGAGCAAGGCCAGGGACTGAACCTGCGTCCTCAAGGATACTAGTGAGATTCTCTTCCACTGAGCCACGATGGGAACTCCTAATGTTTTTATTTTTCGGCCACAGCATGCAGTGGCTTGATGTGGGATCTCAGCTCACAGACCAGGTTCTGAAACTAGGCCACAGCGGTGAAAGCACAGAGTCCTAACCACTAGACCACCAGGATTATTTATTTCATTTACAAAGTGACCTGTTGTAACTTTCATTTTAAGACATTTTTCTCTAACTACTTAGATAAAAGAGAGAAATATTTTTCCTTTTCCCTTTAAAAAAAATTAATGACTCAATAGACTTGTAAATTCTTCCCTATTCTCTATAGCTCATAATCCCAGCTGACCAACAACCATAATTACCAAAAAACGATTTTAAGTGCAATTTGCAGGGTTGCAAATCAATCGTGGATATTTTCCAAAGCACTTTTGAAACTTGCTTGTCATGTTGCTTATGTGTTGCTATGCTCATGTACAACAGCAAATGCTTCATTACCATTCTTGATCTTTCGTGGGGACTGTTTCAAAATAAGCAGAGGTGAATGCTGCAGTGTGTCAACCCTATTAGTCAGTCTTGCGATAAGACGCATGGGATTTTGGTTTCCCATGACACGTACACATTTTTACTTAATAGCATAGATTGTCACCATTTCGAAACACGGTGCACAATGATTCAGCTTTTTTGAGAGACTGATGAGAATAAAGAAACTCTTATCAAAGGTCTCCCAGTTTATATGCATAAAATTTTAGGACAGATAATGTTTTCCTCTAGATTTCATTTGATATTTGTTTCCCAAACTCTTCAAAAGACAAACCCAATCCCCCAGGGGAGGGAAGAGCCTTACAGATCATCTGGGATCCACTGAACCACTTCATTCTGCAAATGTAGAAAGAGATCTAACTTTTGTTTATATTTATGTTTCACCTAGTTCTTGTTTGATTCTCCATTGCCACAAAGGACAATGCCAAGTTCCTGTACGGTCATACCAGGGATATGTTCATGTAATGTAACAGTCCCTGGTACTAAAAGTGACAGAAAATGGCCACCAAACCTTAGTATAAACAGACAGCAATAATTTTTTTTAAAGCTGCTATAAAACTCGCTTGCAAACTGAAAATGCCGAACCACGAGAGAGTAAAAAGTCAGGAGGGAAGATTCTGGAAGTTTAGTAAATCAAGTTAGGTTATGTTGAAAAGTGGGCTTCTAATTTTCACTTTTCCATTTATTATTTACATATAGAACTTTTTCACTTTTTGCAAAATGTCCCTTAAAACTTTTTTTTTTTTCTCTTTTTGCCATAGCTCTATTACTGCATTGGATTCTGTGCCTTTAATCCCTTCCTAAAATACAGACCCTTAAAATGTATCTATCATTCCCTCTTCACCGATCTTGGTGAGGAAGTAATTTAGTGGTTTTCAAATATCTTTTCTCTTTCTTTTTTTTCTCGCCACCCCCGCTGCAAGGGGATTCCCCAGAGTATGCAGGTCAGCTTGACCTTGGACGAAGCCGCTTTCTGCGTCCCCAACTCAGGGGTAAAACCCTGTCCGTAGTCAGACCCTTTGCAGAGGGAAACTCCCCGCCGCTGTCCTACTGCCCCAAGGCGAACCTAAGGCTGTCTCGGTTCCCTGGACCAGCTCTTCTGCCTAGGAAATTCACCCCCCAAAGGGGGGAACTTCAAGGTGCTCGTTGCAAGAGTGGGAGCGACAGCAGATCTGGGAGGAAGCTTCGCCTCTAAGGGGCGGACCCCCGAGCGCCCACCCGCAGCAGCAACCCCCAGACCGCCGAGCTCGAGCGGCCCCGCGCCTACCAGGGGGCTCCCAGATGGCCCGAGTGGGGCCGGGAGTCGGGTGGCGCGGCCAGCGGGGGTGCACTGGCTGCAAAGGGGCGCTCGGGGGCCCGAGGCTCGCGGCCCCCACATGGGGGCAGGGCAGTGGCGGAGGCCGTGCGGGTCGAGCCGCCCCAGCGCCGCGAAGAGTGAGGGTGCGGACGGCGGCGGCTCCCCGGCCCCTGCTTACCTGTCTTATCCGACCCCTCGCGGAGCTCCAGCCTCGCGCCCGCAGAAGTTTCCCAGCCGAAAGCGCCGGGCCCAGCCGGCTGGTGCCAAGCCGCTAGCGCCCGGCTCGCGCGCTCCTGCCCGCCGCCCGCCCAGCGCCGGGGCGCTCAGTGACCGCAGCCCGGCTCCCGAGCGGCTCGGCGGCGCGGGTGGGGGCCGGGCCGGACCAGGCGCGCGCCCCGGGGGCGGCGGGGAGGGCGGGGGCGGCCGTGCACGGCCGGGCGGCCACAGCCTCGGGGGAGTGGGTGGACCGATGACTAGCCTGGTGGCGGCGGCGGACCAAAGTTTGCAAAGACGGGTTTCCCGAGGTGAACACGGCTCACAGTTATAAAATGAACCTAGTCTTCGATGTTATCCTAGGCGGAGAGCCATGGGGTGGCCTCCTGGGATGGGAATCGACGGTACGTCTGCCCTCTGCATCCCGCCCTAAGCAAAATGAGATACAGGACCCGAGCGGGGATGGGAATATTTGGGTGTACAGGACCGAGAGCGGTTGATATCTTAATTCAAATCGATGAACGGCTCAGAAAAGCAAAGAGGTAAAGAGCATGGACAGTCATAGAAGGGAAAAAATTTAAATACTAATGATGAAAAAAAGGTTTAAATTAGTAATAAGCCGATGCATACAACTTAAGGCAAATGTTCAATGAACGTTGGTGGTTTTGTTTGGTTTTGGTGATCAAACCCTACGGTGGTTGATGTGGGAACAGTGAAATGCAACAACCTACTCACTTTCATGTCATAAAGCCGGGTTGGTGACAGTGATTCCAGAAACATTTACTGAGTAATCATTGTCTCTTTTGCGGAATAACTGCAGAAGTAGTACAAATTAAACCTCCTTTAATTGCCTCCTTTTGGCACCGAGGGCCAAAATATACTCATGTTCCTACATACCATATGTGGCCAGAAACCACTTGTCTTCCAAGCCTTTGCTGTTATTCTTCAATCTGGGGATTTACTCAGAAGTGCAGGGAATGTAGTTCAAACTGGATCCAGTCCATGGTATATACATGTAACTTTGAAACAGTGCTAGGGAAGTGAGAAGGTCATGAGGTTTGACATCAGCTGTATTCTAGGTTTAGATTATACTTGTTAGTGCAGTACATTACAATTATTTTTTAAGAGTATACTCATGGTCATTCTTATAAAATTATTTACTTAATTAATTTTTATGGCTGTACCCAAGCATATGGGAATTCCTGGGCTAGGGGTCAAGTCAGAGCTGCAGCTGCCAGTCTACACTACGGGCACAGCAGTGCGGGAGCCATGTGGCATGTGTGACATATGCCACAGCTTACGGCAATGTGGGATCCTTAACCCTGAGCCAGGCCAGGGATGGAACCCTCATACTCACGGACACTATATGGGGTTTTTAACCCACTGAGTCACAACAGGAACTCCTCATGGTCCTTTCTAATTTAAAAACTCAGAAGCAATTTGCTTATGTGACAAATTGTAACGTGGCTTCATGATTCCACTACCTCCTGGTGTTCATGCCTTTGTGGGGTCCCTCCCCTCCAGTGCAGCTGCGACCTGACCTGCGTGTAAACAATAAATACTGCGCAAGTGATGGATGTCACTCCTGTGACTACACTACATTACAGAGGACTCAGTCTTACTGGCACATTCTTTCTAGAGATTGTGCTTTCTGGCTTGATGAAGAAAGTGGCTATGATGGGGAATTCCATGAGGCGAGGAGCTGCAGGTGTCCTCTAGGGTCTGAAAGCAGCCTCCAGCTGATAGCCAGCAAGAAGCCAGGACCCTCAGGGTTCTACAAGGATAAGGAAATGAAACCTGTCCACCATCTAAGTGACCTTGGACATGTTCTTCCCCAGACAAGCCTCCACATGAGAATGCAGACCAGGGGACACCTTAATTTCAGTTTTGTGAAACCCCAAACAGAGGACCCAGTTAAGCCAAGCCTGGACTCCTGACCCACCCAAATTGTGTGTTATTTTAAGCAATTAAGTTTGCAGTAACTAAGACAGCTTGTAAATGTTCAGATGTTCAGCATATTAGTACACACAGCATAGTCCCTTCTTTGATAAATTTTGTGTTAAATGTTGCCGTCCTGTTGCATTCTGATTTTTCTCTTACTCCTTCACATACATGTCCTTGCCTTGATCCTCACTGCAGAATCTCCATGAGACAAAAACTGATGAAATGGTATCCCATAGATCACTCATAGGTCTAGGGCTCTCTGAGACTCCCAGCCGCATTTCTACTTCAAAGAATGTGTGTCTGAGATCCACAGCCTTTGGTATGGTCTCTTGATGAAACCTCTGTGGCTGGAGAGAAACAGTCAATTCAGCTTGCACAGCTCAAGTGGCAACTGCAATGCGAGGAGTATTTGTGGGAAAGAAGTAATAGCAAACAAGTACTAAACGAGGTCTCATTTAACCTAGTGTGCTTGCTTTCTTGCTAATTGCCCCTACTTCCAGCCTCGCTTGCCCACCGCCCCCCTTTTTCTTCCTTCCTCACTCCCTTTCTTCTTTCTTCCTTCCTTCCTCTTTCTCCCTTTCTCCCTTCCTTCCTTCCTCTCTTTCTGTCTCTCTCTCTCTTTCTTTTTATCTTTCCTCCCTGGTGTTCATGCCTTTGTGGGATTCCTCCCCTCCAGTGCAGTTTGGACCTGACCTGCTTGTGAACAATAAATATAATTTTCCATAACTCTTTCTCTGTATCCATCGTTTCTTTTTATTAACAAAGTTTTTGTTATACAAGTAATACATAGATATAATGTCATATACTAATGTACATTGTGTGGCATCAAACTACAGTTGTTAGCTATCTTTTT
Organism: Catagonus wagneri; assembly: GCA_004024745.2. Classification (NCBI taxonomy): domain Eukaryota; kingdom Metazoa; phylum Chordata; class Mammalia; order Artiodactyla; family Tayassuidae; genus Catagonus; species Catagonus wagneri. The sequence continues at coordinate 4,510,076 of PVHT020000080.1, forward strand.
TTAGAATAAAAAAGAACTTGGAGCTCATTTCTTTTTCCATATATGTATAAAATACATATGACTGTATAAAATATACAAGAATACATATGATTATATATGTGAAATACATATGTACATGTTTATATATATATACACATAATCATTCTTTCAAACTACTATGTAATGTTAACATGTTATTAGTGTATCAGAATATATCCATTCCCTTAACTATTTAGGTTATTTCTGAGACATAGGTATTATTAGCAAATGTCATGTGTGTGATTCCTTGGGCATATATGTAATGATCTCCCTAAGGTAGGTTAGATACCAGAAGTGGAACTCTTGAGTATGTCCATTTTATTTTTATTTTTAATTTTTTTATGAGATATAATTGACATACCACATTATGTTAGTTTCAGGTGTACAACATAATGGTTTGATATTGGTGTGTATTGTGAAATAATCACCATAATAAGTCTAGTTAACATCTGTCACCATCCGTAGTTACAGATTTTTTCTTGTGATGAGAACTTTTTAAAAAAATTGTTTATTTACTTATTTATTCTTTTAGGGCTGCACCTGTGGCATAAGGAAGTTCTCAGGCAAGGGGTCCAATTGGAGCTACAGCTGCCAGCCTACACTACAGCCACAGCAACGCAGGATCCGAGCTGTGTATGCAATCTACACTACAGCTCACGGCAACGCTGGATCCTTAAGCCACCAGCAGGGCCAGGGATTGAACCTGTGTCCTCCCATGTCCTCCCACTAGTCGGTTTCGTTATTGCTAAGCCACAATGGGAGCTCCAATGTGATGAGAACTTTTTAGCTCTACTCTCCTAGCAACTTTCAAATCTGCAGCACAGTATTATTAGCTAGAGTTGCCGTGCTGAACATTACTACGTTATGTCCATTTTGATTTTACTAACTCCTGACTGGGTCTCCAAAGTGTCTGTGCCACTCATGCTCCTACCAACTGTGCAGGAGACAGCTCCTCTCCGCACAGGCCCCCCAACACTGGATATCTCTAACTTTAAAATTCCTGCCCTAGCTCTCTTTTCTTTTCTCCTTTTTCTCATCCTCTTCTTCCTTCTCCTTTTCTCTCCCTCTCCCATTTCACCTGGATCTTGTACTCTCCGTTTCCTTTGCAATTTTGTTTCCTTATCTTCTTTTTTTTTAATTCATAATTTTTTAATTTTGAAGATTTTTTTTCTTTTTTGGCCTCCCTGTGACATATGGTATCCCCAGGCCAGGGATCAGATCTGAGTCGTAGCAGCGACCTATGCTGCAGCTGCCACCACACAGGATCCTTTAACCCACTGCACTGGGCTGGGGATTGAACCTGTGTCATAATCTGATTTATTATTTAATGAAGATCATGAAAATATCTGTCAGCAAATGTACGTTTATAAAATCATTATCAAAGGCTACATCACTCTCCCACCATACTTTTATGAAAATTAAGGTAAAATATCCATAACAAAACTAAACATTACGAGGTCTATGTTTCAGTGGCATTTAGTACATTGACAATGTCATACAATTACCATCTCTATCAAATTCCAAAATATTCTCATAACCCCAAAAGAAATGGGTATGGATACCCTGCACTCACAGAGCAGTCACTACCCAGTTCTCCCTTCTCCCAGCCCCTGACAATCACTAATCTGATTTCTTCTCTATGGATTTACCTGTTCTGGGTATTTCATATAAATGGATTTATACAATATGTGTATCTAGTTCCTTTCAGTTTGCATAATTTTTTTGAAGTTAATTCATGGTGTAACATGTGTTTGTACTTCATTCCTTGTTAGGGCTGAAAAATGTTCCATTGAATGGGTATGCCACAATTAATTTATTCATTCATCAGTTGATGGGCATTTAGGTAACTTCCACCTCTTGACTATTTTGAATAGTGCTTTGATGAACATTTGTGTATAGGTTTTTGTTTGAATATCTGTTTTCAATTCTTCTGGGTCTACACGTAGAGTAGAATTTCTGGGTCATACGTTAATCTTATGTTTAACTTTTTGAGGAAGTGCCAAACTGTTTCCTAAAGCAGCTGTACCATTTTACATTTCTACTAGCAAAGTACAAGGGTTTCTGTTTCTCTACATTCTTAACAACCCTGGTTTTTTATTTTTTAAAAAAAACTATAGCTATCGTAATGGATATGGAATGGTATCTTGTTATTTTGATTTGCATTTCCCAATGACTATTGATATTGAATATCTTTTCAGATGTTTGTTGGCCATTGGTATATCTTCTTTGGAGAAATGTCTGTAAGTCCTTTACTTATTTTTAAATTGGTTATCTGTCTTCTTGTTGAGTTATAAGGGTTCTTTATATATTCTGGGTATTGGACAACACCTATCAGATATATTTTTTTCAGAATTTTGTGGGTTGTCTTTTCACTTTCTTGGTAGTGTCTTTTGATGCACAACAGTTTTTAATTTTGATCGTCTGATTTATCTAATTTTTCTTTTTTTTGCTTATGCTTTGGGGGCCATATCTAAGAATGCATTGCCAGATCCAATGTTACAAAGATTTACCTCTATGTTTTCTTCCGAGAGCATTTTGGTTTTAGCTATATTTGTATTATTGATACATTTTGAGTAAATTTTTGCATGTATGAGATAGGGGTCCAGTTTTATCCTTTTGCGTATATATCTAGTTGTTTCAGCATTATTTGTTGAAGAGTTTATTTTTTTCCCCATTGAGTGGGCTTGGCACCTTTGTCAAAATCGGTTGACCATAGGAATTCTTGCTGTGGCACTTCGGGATCCGTGGCATCTTAGGAAGCACGGGGATGCAGATTTGATCCCCGTATCAGTGGGTTAAAGATCTGGCATTGTTGCAGCTGTGGCTTAAGTCGCAGCTGTGGCTTGGACTTGATTCCTGGTCTGGGAACTCCATATGCCATGGGGTAGCCAAAAATGAAAAAAAAAAAATCCAGTTGACCATAGATGTATGCGTTTATTTTTGGATTCTCAATTCCATTCCATTGATCTTTATGTCCACTGAGAAAGCACTTAGTCTGTGTTGAACAGCAGGAATATCTGCTTGAAGTAGATTTGGGGATCTCTGAGGCATTTAGAATTCTTAGGAGTTTTAGTGAACACTGATAATCAAGAAGAGCCTCTGGTTTGTGTAAAGTTTCACTGCTTCTGAACATTCATTTCCTGAAAGATGAAACATGAACTTACACGTGTCCCAGTGAGGCCCAGGAACTTTTCAAAGATTCAGTCCTCCTCTTGAATTTATTCTTATGTAGTGCAGGAGGCAAAAGATTCAGGTACGGATAGAGTATTGAATGTTTTGGAAACAATAATACCTAAATTTTTATATCATCAAAAGTATGGCATCATTGTTTTTACATACATTTTGTTCTGAACAAAACCTACATTCAGGAAATTCAGTATATAGCTAAAGGGTTACTTTTCGAATGGTAAACAAAACCGATTGATATAAAAGTTACACTTAGATCTAGACAATATCATTGTGGAGCTGATTAAGGAAAGATAAACATTGAGGGAGTTCCCTTCGCGTTTCAGTGGTTAACGAATCTGACTAAGAACCATGAGGTTGCGGGTTCGATCCCTGGCCTTGCTCAGTGGGTTAAGGATCCGGCGTTGCCGTGAGCTGTGGTGTAGGTTGCAGACGTGGCTCGGATCCCGCGTTGCTGTGGCTGTGGCGAAGGCTGGCACTACAGCTCCTGTTAGACCCCTAGCTTGGGAACCTCCATATGCCGCGGGTGCGGCTCTACATAAAGGCAAAAAAGACAGAAAAAAAAAAGAAAGATAAACATTGATATATGAACAAATGAACAAGAACTAAGAAATATTCTAATTCCACCTGAACAAATAAATTAATTGCAGTCAATTATATTTCAATACAAATTAATTGTAAAGTAAATAAAAATGGGAAAAATGACAATAATCAATATATAAAGTACAAGTGAAGAATAACCAATAATAAAGATATTTATTTGAAGAGTTCCCGTTGTGGCACAGTGGGCTACCAACCTGCCTGGTATCCATGGGGATATGGGTTCGATCCCTGGTCTTTCTCAGTGGGTTAAGAATCCAGTGTTGCCATAGGCTATGGTGTAGGTCACAGACATGGCTTGGATCCTTCATTACTGTGGCTGTGACGTAGGCTGGCAGCTGCCACTCCAATTTGACCCCTTGCCTGGGAACTTCCATATGCCACAGGTGCGGCTGTAAAAAGAAAAATTATATAAATGTTCACTCACCAAAGATGTAATTCAAATACATATAAGTGTACAATTAAACTTTTTCTATTATAACCATTCAAAGAGAATATTCTGTGTATTCTATAAAGAGGGTGTCGCCACATGAGTAGCTATAACTGGAACACAAATCGTAATAAGCAGTTGTTCTCTCTCAGGAATTTGCATGGAGACCTAAATATTATCTAACAGCCACTTCTCTACTTTGTGTCAAAGAGGTTCTTAGAAAAATTATGAAGGTCAGCATTTGAGGTCCAAGTTAGTATTTGTAAAGAGACCTCATTCTCCTCTGTAGCAAAAACTAAACAACAACCAACCTTTGAGGCCAGGAACCAAATGATTTCGGCTAACTGCTGTTTGTGCAACCTGGGAAGGGCTGAGGTTTTCTTGGCTTGGTTCCTGGTAGGAGGCAGAGACCAGAGTTGCCCATTTCTCTCTGTGCTCCTCAGATCACTGCATCAGTTATAAATTCATTCATTCAGCAAATATTTATGAAGTACTACCATGTGCCAGACACAGTTCTAGGCACACATATGCCCACAGCCTTCATTACGGCTCTCTGGTACATTGCCACAGTACGGCAGTGGTTTGAAGCTGGCAGCTCATCTCAAAACCCAAATTCCAAGGAAAATATACTCAGGAAAAAAAGCATATTAGCCTTTAAATGTATGCTGCCCACCTCTCATATTTTTAAACCTGATTTGAGTGGCTTGATAGAGTTGCTTTAATGTGTCGAGTTAGTGAATGGGACATATCTACTTTTCTGCCTAATCAGTGACAGTTGGAATTGAGGCACAATACAAAGAAAAATACATTATACTTTTTTTTTTTCTTTTTAGGGCCGCACCCGCAGCATGTGGAGGTTCCCAGGCTAGACGTTGAATCGGAGCTGCAATGCTGGCCTACACCACAGACACCGCAACGCCAGATTCAAGCCATGTCTGAGACCTACACCACAAATCATGGCAATGCTGGATCCTTAACCCACTGAGAGAGGCCAGGGAACAAGCCCACATCCTCATGGATTCTAGTCAGATCATAACCCACTGAGCCACAATGGGAACTCTCTAAATAAATTTCTTTATTATTGGTTATTCTTAATTTGCACTTTATATATTGATTATTGTCATTTTCCCATTTTTATTTACTTAACAATTAATTTGCCTTGAGATATAATTGGCTACAATTAATTTTTTGTTCATATATCAGTGTTCTTCTTTCTTTAATCATCACAAAAAATTTAGTTTCCATCCATCACCACGCAGTTGGCCCCTTTTATCCATTTCCCCATCTATGGCCTTCTGGTAACCACTACTCTGTTCCTTAATGGATTTTTAAATCAAAAATTATCTCTGAGTTCCAGAGGGGAGAATTAATGTTTAGACTTAGAAAAATGGAAAGTTTCTGAAAATTAGAAATACAACCCAAAAAAGAGAAAACAGGTTGGACATGTGGATTCCTTTGTAAGGACTGTACACTTTTTATTGACCATTTTTCAATATTATATTGCATTCCAAAGACAGTTCTATTAAATTGTATCTGAGAAGTTTATTGTTTAGATGTTCTGGTCTTTTTTTTTTTTTTTAATGGCCGCATCCATGGCATATGGAAATTGCAGGGCCAGGGACTGAATACGAGCTGCAGCTGCAACCTGTGCCACAGCTATGGCAAAACAGGATCCTTTCACCCACCGCTCTGGGCCAGGGATGGAACCCACACCTCCACTGTGGCCCAAGCCACTGAGCCACAATGGAAACTTCTGTGCTGGCCTTTTAAATTCTTTCGTAAAGCTTAGTAGAAAGTTTGTATTAGCATCATCTTTAGTAGTTATAAGACTGAAAATTATAGAACCAAAAAGAATAATAGACCTTTACAGAGGGTCATCAAAATAAAGTGTGGCTGAAGCACAAACTCTAAACACTTCTGAAATTAGACGGATAATTTTACTATTGGCCTGGTGATTAAGTGTGGTGGGCCATTGTTGAATTTTCAGATTAGCAGAGTCAGAGGGGCCTTACAAATCTAGAGGCTTATGATTCATAACAATTTTTGTAAACTCTTAGGCTTTAATGTTAACCATACTTCTGAGGCTATAAAAATGATAGGATGAACTAGCCGATTTTGATATTCTGGTATCATTAGTTTTTTTTTTTTTTTTTAAGAGAGGAAAAAGAAAATATGTAACTCTTTAAAAGTGCCATAATGGATTGGAGCTGGAGGAAGAGTCAAGTAATTCCTGTCCAGGATTTCTTTAATTAAGAGAGATGATGCAAGGTGGGCAACTCAGAAGATTAAGGATCTAGAGTTGTCACTGCTGTGGTGCAGGTTCAGTTCCTAGCTCGAGAACTTCTGGGCTTGGCCAAAAAAGAGAGGCTATGCAAATCAAGCCCTTAGCACAGCATCTGACACATGAACTATTTCATTATTGTTATTACTGTTATCCATATCATTAAACATGAGTTTAATAAGGAAAAAATATAGTATATAGTAAATATATGATCTTTTTTTAAAAATTGAAGTACGATTGATTTATAATTTTGTGTTAGTTTCTGGTATACAGCAAAGTGATTCAGTTATACATACATGTTCTCTTTCAGATCCTTTTCCATTATGGTTTATTACAGGACAGTGAATGTAATTCCCTGTGCTGATTTTCTTTATATTGTTTATATGATTTTGTACACTTTTCTGTTTTTTCCTTTTTTGTATTAATTATGTTGTATGCATAATCAGGAAAAAAAGCAAAGGAACAAAGAACCCTCTAGAAAGAGCAAGGGCACAAGAAAGGATCTGACTTTATTGTGGGCCCGTGATTTGAGCAATGGGTCTCTTTCACAGTCCTATTTATGCAGAGGAAGGGACTGGACTGGTGGCCACAGGCTTACGGCACCAGCCATCACAAACGTTCCTTTGATTACACCCAAATTACACCCCATGCCCTGGGGCCCTGTGCCCTTCTCAGCCAAGGGTAGGTGTGGACCCTCCCTGACGGAACCCCACATGGGAAACTGATATGTAAAGCCGGTGCCCTCGGGGTGCCCGTCCAGCAGTCCCTTTTCCTGTGGATTGAGTGTCTGGGCCTCACCTCCCCATCATTAAATGAGGAAACAGTAAGGTCTGGTCCCCCTTTAGAGAGGCGGTCCAGGAATCACCTGAGTAGTGTCTGTCACTAGCTATGCGCAAAGTCTGTCTAGCTTTGCTACATTCACTAGTGATGTCCAAGGTGGATTCCAAGAACCTCGAGATGGAAAGGACTCTTGGGAGGCCCCCATCCGAGCTCGACTTCAAGGAGAGCTGCAATCAAGTGACCCAAACCACTGGGCTCCTTCTTCCTCGGCTTCCCTGCGTAACTCATTTACGGCTCTAGAGCCCAGCAGAGCTAGTAAGGTGCTTTCTCTCCCTCTTCATATCTTTCCACCCTTAAATTGCATCCCTCTTGGACCTTCATTCAAACGTTTCCTTAGTCTTTTTGGACTTCCTCCAATTTCTGTGCATTCAATTAGAGAATTTCTAAACTCAATCTCGCCTCTAATAGATGCTAAGCAGTCTTGCTAGAGCAGAGTAAAGGATAATTTGTACCCTTCAGTGTCATACAGAAGTGATTCAAGGCCGAGGGAACATGTAGAAGGAAACGAGGGGCTTTGGTGAACTGAGATCAATATTCTGCTCCACAGCCCACCTGCCCTTGACCACAGACTACTCAGTTACTTGGCTTTGCCTCAGTCCTTCACAGATGAAAAAGGAATACCTGCAAAAATTTCATAAGGCCACTATCAGGAGTAAATGAGATACTTTGCATAAAGTGCTTGGTTAATCTGGTGCATGTTTTTTCTATACAGAACTGGCTTAAATGCAAGTCAGTTTCTTCATCTGGTGTTCAACAGAAACAAAGTGATCTGTTCGAAAGCTGGAGGAAAAAAGCGACTATAGTGGATTTACTGACAAGCAAAACTATCCTGTGCGCTAAGAGATAGAGTTCAAAAGTAGTATTTTTGCGGGTTTTTTTTTTTTTGGTCTTTTGGTCTTTTCTAGGGCTGCACCTGCAGCATATGGAGGTTCCCAGGCCAGAAGTCCAATTGGAGCTGCAGCCGCCGGCCTACACCCCAGCCACAGCAATGTGGGATCCAATCCATGTCTGTGACCTACACCACAGCTCATGGAAACACCAATCCTTAACCCACTGATCAAGGCCAGGGATGGAACCCACGTCTTCATGGATGCTAGTCGGGTTCACTAACAGCTGAGTCACGACAGGAACGCCTAAGCTTTTTTTTTTTTTTTTTTTTTGTCTTTTTGGAGTCCCATCCGTGGAACATGGAAGTTCCCAGGCTAGGGGCTGAAACAGAGCTGCAGCTGCTGGCCTGCACCACAGCAGTAGCAACATGGGATCCGAGCTGAGTCTGCAACCTATACCACAGCTCATGGCAATGCCAGATCCTGTAACCCACTGAGTGAGGCCAGGGATCAAACCTGCATCCTCATGGAGACATCGGGTTTGCTTTCGCTAAGCCAAATGGAACTCCCAAGAGTTAGCTTAATTATGTTTAAGTTTTCCTTAAATGCTGACTGTAAAGCTAGACTCCATGATAAAATCCAATTTCCTTGAATGAGAGTTTACTTGACAATTTTATAGCTCTCAGCAATTTACAATGCAGTTCTGATAACCCACTTTTTAAAGCTTAGTGGTTTTGGACCCATTGCCCCAAAGATAAATAACTTAACACTTCAAAGTCCTCGCAAAGGAATAGCTTGATTTAAAAGTATCTCCTTCACTTCCCAGAAATCCCTATGACATAGGATTAAAAAAAAAAAAGCACACATGAGCAGTGTTTGAAGTAGTCAGTGCTTGAGGGGGAAAAGGTACAGCCCCAGGTTTGTGGGACAGAGTAGGAACTGTGTTGCAATGAGGCAGCGTCTCACAGATTCAGTAACAAATAAATGAAGGAAAAAACCAAACTTAGCGCATTTCCCATATGTCCATCAAGGTAAGTAACATTTAACAACTGCTCATAACAGATAAGTCATTGCTCTAAGCAAATTGCATGCGTTAAGGAATTTATCCTTCTATTAATTTATGGGCAGGTATTGTTTCCATCCTCACTTTCTAGGTAATTTTCCCAAGGTTTTTTTTTGTTTGTTTGTTTGTTTGTTTCTGGCACATGTGGCAGAGCTGAGATTCAGTAATTTTCCCAAGGTTTTTTGTTTGTTTGTTTCTGGCACATGTGGCAGAGCTGGATTCAAACCCAGGCAGTGGGTACCCAGAAACCACACTTTTTGCCCCTGTACCACCTGCTTCTCTTGAGTGTCACTGGTTGGGAACCACTGGCATAGCCCAGTCTTTATCCCTAACTTGGGAAGTAGTTACAGCACAGTAGTCAAATGTGCATATTGGTGCCTAAAAGATTTTAATCCTGGCTCCACCACTTAGTGGAGAAGCAGAAAGGGAAATGATGCCTTCCCTGTGCCCTCCATCTCAAACCCTGGCTAGTAAAGAAACTGAAGTCTAAAGGATTTAGCTCTTTAAAATAGAATTGTGTTCTCTACCCAGACACTGAATCGTTTTGCCACGTCTAAGTCAGCTTGCTGTAGTCAAATCATCATGCATTCTGAAAGCTTTCTGGACATCAGCTGTCTCAGTTGCACTTTGCACTCAATGTTTTTTTTTTTTTTTTTTTAATAATCTTCGAGGAGTTCCCATTGTGGCTCAGTCGGTTAAGGACCTGACGTTGTCTCTGTGAGGATGTGGACTCGATCCCTGGCCTCACTCAGTGGGTTAAGGATCCTGTGTTGCTACAAGAGGTGGTGTAGTTCAAAGCTGCAGCTTGGATCTGGTGTTGCTGTGGCTGTGGCGTAGGCGCTAACTGCAGCTCTGATTTGACCCCTGGCCTGGGGACTTCCATATACTGCAGGTTTGGCTGTAAAAAAAAAGAAAAAAAAATCTACTGAGTATACATGGTTAAGGCAGTGTGGATTGTGGAGAAAATTAGTGTATTAACACTCTGAGTTAACAAATTCAAATAAGGTAAATTGTTACTGTTTCCTCTGATTTGGTACATAATCTTCACTATTACCTGAAGCAGACATTGATATAATAGTTAAAGCAGCAAGTAGGAATGCTTACCACTTGTTGAGTATTTTGTGCGAGGAGCTTTGCTTAAATTATGTCATTCAGTCTCTCAGCGAGGATGGTGGGTATCCTACCCCTCACTGTCAATGGGACGCTGAGGTATAGGGAGTTCTCCAGCAATTAGCTTCAGTTCCATCGTAACCTTAAGTGACAGAGGCAGTGTTGAAACTTTGAATCATTCTTGGGAGTTCCCTGGTGGCCTACTGGGTAGGACTCAGTGCTTTCACTGCTGTGGCCCAGGTTTGATCCCTGGTCTGGGAACTGAGATCTCACATCATCAAACCACTGCACACTGTGCCCAAAAAAACAAAGAAACAAACAAAAAAACTTTGAATCATTCTGATATTTATCACAATCTTCTACTGCTTCCCAAAGAACAAAGGCAAGGCTATATTTATAGCTTCTGACCTGCTCTAGCTTTAAATGTCAGTATCTCTGGAATATGCACCTAATAACTATTTTTTTTTTTACAAAATTTGCAAAGTTGTTGATCACCTTGAGTACCCTGCTTCCCCAAATTAATCTCTGATTTGACAGATTCCATTCTCTGATCCTCACTAAAAAAAATGTTCAAATTAAAAAACTAAAGGCTTTTTATGGCTCCCTCCCGTTATGCACAGAGGAAGGAAAATCGACTGACACCTTTCTTCAACTGTGGATAAAGATTAGCTCTGATTAACTCAACCTCTGACTCTGAGTTATTTCACAGTAACAAGGGCAAGGATTCTTGGCTGTGTTAATCACATTTGGATGAAACATCAAGTTTTATAGAAATTATCCTCACATCGTTGCTTTGTTTCTGGCGCATGAATACAACTACTTCATCAGCAGAATGAGCAAGCCATTCTTGTAGCAAAGCAGAGCTTCCCCTGATGATACAGAGACACCCCAAGCTGTTCCTCAGAATCTGGGCAAGGGTTGGATGAGTCTGGGTTATGCATGCTTTGCTTTTGAACTCAGCTACCAGCAAATATGTGATCATAACAGCTGTTTAAGGCAATAGGAAACCTAGTTCCAGGACTTCAGTTCCAGGTTCTTGCTGGTTTATTTGTCAAATATGCTTTTTCTAAATTACTTAATGCACATACACATTCACTTGCCATTTCAGACCATACGAATTTCTTCATTGTGTGACCTGGTCACTGACCAAAAATGAGTGATTGAGAGAAGTAAACGGAAATGAGCCAATCCACAGTCGAAATGGGAATCAAAGCAACTGATCTGGACTCCAGAGACTCCTCTTCCCCTCCATCTCAAAGGCAAGCACACAAATGGGTCAGATCTGGTTGCCGTGGATGTGGATGGTGAGTAACAATTCCCTGCTAGTACTGAGCTGACCAGGGAGACCCAGAGAACAGAGATGGTTGGTCAGGAGTGGTTAGTGTGGTGGTCCCTCCCTCCAGTTTTGCAAGAAAGACCAGTTCCTAGTGAGTAAAAGAAAACAGAAGTTGTCAACATGTGTAGAGCCCTAGACACATTCCCTATAAAATATCTCCCACAGCTAGGTACATTTTATAAAATATACATGGTGCATGACTTCCTTGATGAACTGGGCTTGTTGGCTTAGAGTAACTAGGTCTTTGGGACTAGGGTAGAGAGGCCCTTTCTGAAAGTTATAACGTTTCTGAGCTACGAGGATGCATTGTTGGTTCCTACGGACTAAGGCTGACTAAATTGTACTCTTGTGCTCTAGGAGGGCTGGGAACACTTGGCCAGAGTCACAGCAGGAGGACATGGGAAGTAGAGCCATCACAACTGCAGGAAAGGAAGAAGCGGACCTAGGGACTTATTTAAATGTAAAACTATCTTTCAGAGGATCCTAGGTGTGAAATGCTTGAATTAGCCTGACTTATACCATGTGGAAAAACAAACAACTACCAGAAAAAGGAAAAGTCATGAAAATTTATCTAAACAGCTAAAAAAACAGGATGGATTTTTTTGTAATCCACTCATGATGACTGGGTATTCAGCTCCTTTGGCACTCATTCCAAAAACCTCTTTTGTTTCTCCATCTACACAGAGAAATCAATTTACAATGACAAACTGACATGTTAAACACCAATCTCAAATTTAAGTGAAATTATGTCATGCTCCCGTGAAGCATGATAATCCTTTTTTGTTTTCTCTTAACTATGGAGAGGCCAAAAAAAAAAAAAAAAACCCAGAAACAAACAAACAAAAAAGAGCTCTCATACTCCTTTTGCTTTGTCAAGAGCTCAGGGAAGAGGGAGGCTGAGTGTCTCCTTTTAGTGTTTGAGCTACTTAAGAAGATAACTTAAACCGAGTGAGGCCACACAGCAGAATCCCATTATTTTTTGCCCTGTAGACATGATGTGGCTCCCTTCCAGGAGGTCACACCATGCCCCTTCTGAGTAAATTGAAGTGATGGAATTTGCACCAAAATGCGCCTGAGTAACATGTTGCCGTGGTGTGACTGGCAGCAAGCCAGGGTTTTGTCCTCCATTGGCTACTCCACGGTGGGGAGGTCTGATTAGTGAGTGAAGGGCTTCACTTGCTAATGGAAGTGTAGTGAGCAAGTGAAGGAACCTCCTTTTGCACTCAAAGAAGCTTCTTTCCAAAGATGAGAGCTGCCTGCTTTATCCCTGGATGGGAGGATCTGGTGCAATTAGACATTTAATTTGTAAGTTTGTTTCACCATAAACCAGTGAGAGGTGGGAGCTGACAAAATGAAATACCTGATCCTGCAATGTGTTGAGCCTAAACCATGGGCCAGGTCCTCTGCTGGGATCATGCACACAAAGTAAATATAAGGAGGTCCCTGTTCTGAAGGGAGGGACATGCCTTCTAGTGGGAAATTGAGACCAGAAATTGTCGATGAAATTGTTGTCAGTGTTGGTATCTTAGGAGGAGGCTGTATTGAACTTAAGGTTACAGTCTTGGCAAGAAGATGGAGGGGAAGGGGTGTTTGGGGTGTTTCATACCAGTAAGATGATGTGGTATATGTTTTAGTAATCAGGATACACAATTCTTTTTCTTCCTATTCCTTTCAATCTAAAAAGTATTTGAAGAGTTCCTCCAAGATGGCAGCATAGGAAGACTCTGAACCCACTGCTTGTGCATACACTGAATCTGAAACTACCCATAGAGCAGTTTCTCCTGAGGAAGGGCTGATTGAACAGCTTCTATACAACAAACAACAAAGGGACCACCTAGAGAAGGGGAGGAGAGATGAAGATACAGAATCAAACGGGGACCTGCAGTCAAGAGGGAGGTTACTGAGGGCCCTGTGTGCCTTGGGGAACAGAAAAAAACAAAAACAAAACAAAACAATAAAACCCAGCAATTTAACCAGCACCTAGACTATACATGAGGGAAATTTACTAACCCTAGAGCATTGGCCAAATAAGCAGGGAACTACTGGAACTCTCTCCAAAGTAGGAGGTGCCAGAGAATACCATTTTGAGTATTCTCCATCCATCTTGATAGTGTGGCAGGGAACATGGCCCAAGCATCTACAGAGCCTGCCAAGGCCACCCTGGTGCACCCAGGGCCCCCGGCCTGTACCTCTAGTGGATCCCTTAAGGTGGCCACAGCTTGGCATGACCTGGGCACCCCACCCACACCCTCAGGCCCAGCAATCCCATCAAAAAGGCCCTGTCAGGGCACAATCTGAGACTCCCCCACCCATGCCCACTCCAGTTCCAGCCAGCCTGTCATAGCTACTTGGAACATGTAGTCTACACAGAGGATGCTCTTACTCAAGGCCACCCCTTCAAGACTGGGAGAGAGAGCTGTTTCACATAATTAATAGAAATAAACATAAAAAGTCAAACAAAATGAGACAAAGGATTGCATTCCAAAGAAAAGAACAAGATAACACCCCCTGGGAGGGGACCTTAATGAAACGGAAATATGTAATTTATCTGGTGAAGAGTTCAAGGTAATGGTCAAAGGGATGCTTGCCGAATCTGCCAATAGAACGGAGGAACACAATGAGGACTTCAACAAGGAGTTAGAAACTGTGAGAAAGAACCAGTCATGGCTGAAGAGTACAGTAACTGAATTGGAAAATACATTAGAAAGTATCTACAGTAGATGATACAGAGGTATGGATCACAATCTGGAAAACAGAATAGTGAAAAACATCCAATCAGAAAAAAAAAAATAATGTTTAAGTGAGGATAGCTTAAGGAAACTCTGGAAAAAAATCAAGCATACTAGCACTTTCACTTGCATTATAGGGGAAGAAGAGAGAAATGTCCAGAAAAATTGAGGAAATAATGGTTGAAACCTTCCCTAACCTGGAGAAGGAAATAGACATCTAGTTCCAAGAAGCACAAAAATTCCCAAACAAGCTGGACTCAAGGAGATTCATACCAAGTTATATAAAATTGACATGGCAGAAGTTAAAGAGAGAATTTTAAAGACTGTAAGAGAAAAATAACTAGTCACATAGAAGGCAACCTCAAAAGGATATCAGCTGATTTTTCAGCAGAAACTTTGCAGACCAGTATGGAGTAGCACCATATATTCCAAGTGCTGAAAGGAAAAAAACTGACAGTCAAGAATACCTACCAAGCAAGGTTATCATTCAGAATTGAAAGAGAGAGAAAAAGTTTCCCAGAATAGCAAAAACTAAAAAAGTTCATCACCACTAAACTGGCCTTTAAAGAAATGTTACAGGGTTTTCTTTAAGTGAAAAAGAAAAGGCCTTAACCAGGAATATGAAAATATATAAAAGAAAAGAATCTCACTAGTAAAGGCAAATATATATATATGGTAAAGGCAACCACTTAAAAAGCTAATAGGAAAGTTAGACAAAAGTAATAAAATTAACTATGAAATGAGTAGTTCAGGGATACACACACACACACACACACACACAGATACAAAGCATGACACCAAAAACATAAAACATGGGTAGGGGGAATTAAAAATGCAGTGCTTTTAGAATACATTCTGACTTATGTAATTATCAGCTTGAAATAAACTACTATATAATAGGTCAATATATCTGAACCACATGGAAACCACAAACCAAAAACCAATGTGATACAAAAAAAGAAAGACAGAGAGGAACAACCCACATCTAACACTAAAGAAAATCACCAGACCACAAGAAAAGAGACCAAGAAGAAGAGAGAACTACAAGAACAACCCCAAAACATTTAACAAAATGGCAATAAGTACATACATATTAACTTTAAATGTAAATGGTAAAAATGCTTCAATCAAAGCACATAAGGTGTTTCTCTGATAGTTAGCAATACTGAGCATCTTTTCATATGCCTGTTGACCACCTCTTGAGAGGTGTCTGTTTAGATCTTCTGCCCATTTTTGATTGGGTTGTTGGGTTTTTTTCTTTAATATTAAGCTGTATGAGCTGTTTGTATATTTTGGAGATTAATCCATTGCCTGTAGCATCATCAGCAAATATTTTCTCCCATTCTCTGGGTTGTCTTTTCATTTTGTTTATGACGTCTTTTGCTGTTCAAAAACTTTTAAGTTTAATTAGGTCCAATTTGTTTATTTTTGTTTTTATTTCCATTATTCTAGGAGATAAATCCAAAAAACATATCACTGTAGTTTATGTCAGAGAGTGTTCTGCCTATGTTTTCCACCAGGATTATACAGTTTTCCATTTAGGTCTTCAATTTATTTTGAGTTTATTTTTGTATATGGTGTTAGAGTATGTTCTAATTTCATTCTTTTATATACAGTTGTCCAGTTTTCCCAGCATCACTTATTGAAGAGATTATCTTTTCTCCATATATCCTTACCTCCTTTGTAGCAGATTAATTGACCATAGGCACGTGAGTTTATTTCTGGACTTTCTATCCTTTTCCATTGATCTATGTGTCAGTGTTTATACAAGTACCATACTCTTTTGATGACTGTAACTTTGTAGTATAGTCTGAAGCCAGGGAACCTGACTCCTCCAGTTTTGTACTTTCTCAAGATTGCTTTGGCTATTCGGGGTCTTTTGTGTTTCCATACAGATTTAAAGTTATTTTGTTCTAGTTCTGTGACAAAATGCCATTGGAAATTTGATCAGGATTGCATCAAATCTGTGGATTTCCTCAGATTCTTCCAGTCCAAGAACACATTGTATCTTTCCATCTGTTTGTGTTGTCTTCAGTTTCTTTTATCAGTGTCATGGTTTTTGGAGAACATGTCTTTTGCTTACTTAGGTAAGTTTACTTCTAGTTATTTTATTCTTTTCAATGCCATGGTAAATAGGATTGTTTCCTTAATTTGTCTTTCTGATATTTCGTTGTTAGTGTATAGAAATGCAGTGTATTAATTTTTAATCCAGCAACTTTACTGAATTCATGAATGAGCTCTAGTAGTTTTCTGACAACATCTTTAGGATTTTCTATGTCTAACATCACGTCATCTGTAAGCAGTGATAGTTTTCCTTGTTTTCCAAGTTGGGTTTCTTTTATTTCTTTTTCTTCTCTGTTTGCTGTGGCTAGAACTTCTAAAACTATGTTGATATTATTTCAACAATATCAAAATCAAAGAGAAATGCAAACCAAAACTACAATGAGATATCACCTCATGCTGGTCAGAATGGCCGTCATCAAAAATCTACAAACACTGGAGAAGGTGTGGAGAAAAATAAACCCTCCTACACTGTTGACAGAAATGTAAATTGGTGCAGCCACTGTGGAGACACTATGAGGCGTTCCTTAAGAGGCTAAAAATAGAGTTATCATATGATCCTGCAGTTCCATTCCTGAGCATATATCTGGTGAAAACTGTAATTGAAAAAGATTCATACACCACAATGTTCATTGCAACACTATTTAGAATAACCATGACATGAAACAACCTAAGTGTCCATCAACAGATGAATGAATAAAAAATGGAATATTACTCAGCCATATAAAAGAATGAAATACTGCCATTTGCAGCAACATGGATGGACCTAGAGATTATCAATTATCTTACCTTACAATTGAGGTAAGACAGAAAAAGACAAACACTATATGATGATATCACTTACATGTAGAATCTAAAAAAATGATACAAAGAAATTATATACCAACCAGAAACAGACTCATAGACATAGAAAACAAATTTACGGCTACCAGAGTGAAAGAGAGGGTAGACAAATTAGGAGTTTGGTATTAATATCCTTACACACTACTATATATAAAATAGATAACCAACAAGGACCTACTGTATAGCACAGGGATCTATATTCAATGCTTTGTAATAACCTATAATGGAAAAGAATCTGAAAAAGAATGTATATGTAGATTTATACATATACATTCTATGTGTGTGTATATATGCATATATATATATATATATATATATATATATATATGAATCATTTTGTTGTACACCTGAGAGTAACACAACATTGTAAATTAGGTATACTTCAATTTTTTAAGAAATCTTAAAAAAACTTAAAAAACAACATACGTTTTTTAAGTGGATTTAAAAAAAGCCCAAATCTATGTACTACATACAAGAGACTCAATTCAGATTTAAAGACATATACAGGCTCAAAGTGAAAGGGTAGAAAAGGATATTGCAGGCAAATGAAAGTTAAAAGAAAGCTGGAGTAGCAGTACTCATACCAGATAAATAAACTTTAAAACAAAGACTAACAAAAGACAGAGGTCAATACATAGTGCTAAAGAGTTCAGTCCAAGAAGAGGATATAACGTTCATAAATATTTATGCTCTCAACATAGGAGCACCTAAATTATAAAGCAAACACTCACAGACATAAAGGGGAAAATTAAGAGTAATATAATAAAAACAGAAGATTTAATAATCACACTTACATTGATGGATAAATATTTCAGACAGTAAATCAAAAAGGAAGCACTGACCTTCAATGACACATTATACCAGGTAGATGTAATAGATATATTTAGAACATTTCATAGCAAAGCAGTAGAATACATGTTCTTTTCAAGGGCACATGGAACATTCTCCAGGATAGATCACATTTAGCACACACACACACACACACACCCTCAATTAATTTAAGAAAATTGAAATCATATCAAGCATCTTTTCCAATCACAATGCTATAAGACTAGAAATCAACTACAAAACATTGCAAAACCCACAAACATATGGAGGCTAAAAAACATGTAACCAAACAGCCGATGGTTAACTGAAGAAATCAGAGGAAAAAAAAAAAAAATACCTGGAGACAAATGAAAATGGAGACACAGGAGTTCCTGCTGTGCATAAGGGAATGGTGGCATCTCTATAGCACCAGGACATAGGTTTGATCCCTGACCTGGGAACTCCATATGCCATGGGGCGCCCCCCCCCCCCCCCCCCCCAAAAAAAAGGGAGATGCAGCAAAAGCAGTTGTGAGAGGGAAGTTTATAATCATACAAGCCTATCTCTGGAAACAAGAAAAATCTCAAATAAATAACCTAAGCTTACACCTAAAGGAACTAGAAAAAGAAGAGCAATCAAACCCCAAAATTAGTAGAAGGAAAGAAATCATAAAGATGAGGGCAGAAAGGAATGAAATAGAGACTAAAACTCAATAGAAAATACCAATGAAACTAGGAGATGGTTCTTTGGAAAGACAGGCAAAATTGATGGATTATTAGCCCGCCTCATAAAGAAAAAAACAGAGAGCCCAAATAAATAAAATCAGAAAAGAAAATGGAGACTTTACAACTAACACTACATAAATACAAAGGATCACAAGAGATTACTACAAACAATTATGGACCAATGCAAAAGAAAACCTAGAAAAACAATGGATATATTCCTAGCAATGTGCAATCTCTTAACAGTGAATTGGGAAGAAATAGAAAATATGAACAGACCAATTATTAGTAATGAAATTGAAATGGTAATCAAAAAGTGCCCAAAAAGCAAAACCTCAGGATCAGTCAGCTTCACAGGTTAATTCTACCAAATATTTAAAGAAGAGTTAGTAATTGTCCTTCTCAAGCTATTCCAAAAATTGTAGAGGAAGGAATGCTCATTCTACAAAGCTAGCATTATCCTATTATTAAAAACAAACACGGATACCACAAAAAAGAAAATTATAGGCCAACCCCACTGATGAACATAGATGTAAAGATCCTCAAATATTGGCAAACAAACAAACAGAGTTCCCTGATGTGATGAGTGCTATTACCCACTTAATGGCAGTATGGTATATATACATATCTTTTATATGCACTGGGAAACAAACAAAAAAAGTGTTGACTCTCTTTATTGTGATATTCACTTTATTGTAGTAGTTTGGAATTGAACCCACAGTATCTTTGAGGTATGCCTATAGGGGACAAACTCAAGGGTGATATCATACTCAATGCTGAAAAGCTGAAAGCATTTCCTCTAGGATCAGGAATGAGGCAAAGATGCCCCCTCTCTCCACCTTTATTCAATATGGTATTGGTATTTCTAGCCACAGCAATCAGATAAAAAGAAACAAAATACATCCAAATTGTAAGGAAAGAAGTAAAACTGTAACTGTTTGCAAATGACATGATACTATATAAACAAAACCCTAAAGAGGGAACCTTAAAACTATTAAAACTAATCAATGAATTTTGTGAAGTTACATATTCAAAATTAATATAGAGAAATTGGTTGCATTATAACAATAATGAACAATAAGAAAGGGAAGTTAATAATAAAATAATCCCACTTATTTTATCACATCAAAAATAATATAATAGGAATAAATTTAACTGAAGACATGAAAGACCTTTACTTTGTAAACTGTAAGACATTGATGGAAGAAATTGAAGACAACACAAAAAAGTGAAAAGATATATTCATGAACTGAAGAAATAATGTTGTCAGAATGTCTATACTACCCAAAGGAATCTACAAATTCTAAATACCCATGGCATTTCTCAGAGAACTAGAGTAAATAATTCTAAAATTTGTATGGAACCACAAAAGATAGTGAATAGCTAAAGCACTCTTGAGAAAGAAAAATGGACCTGGAGTATTAAGGCTCCCTGGCTTCAGACTATACTACAAAACTCTAATAATTGACATAGTATGGTACACAAACAGACACATAGATCAATGGAATAGAATAGAGAGCCAAGAGATAAACCTATGCTTATATGGCCAATTAATCTCTGACAGAGGAGGTAAGAATATTCAGTGACAGAAAGGACAGTCTCTTCCATAAGTGGTCCTAGGAAAACTGGGCTGCTGCATGCGAAAAAATGAAGTTAGACTAATTCTTACACCATATACAAAAATAAACTAAAAATGGATTTTAGACTTAAATGTAAGACCTGAAATCATAAAACCCCTGGAAGAAAACAGTAATCTCTTTGACATAACTCTTAGCAATATATTTAAAAAGCTATCTCCTTAAGCAAGAGCCACAAAAGCAAAAACAAACAAATAGGACTAGGTCAAACTGAAAAGATTTTTGCACAGCAAAAGAAACCATCAACAAAACACAAAGGCAACCTGCTGAATGGGAAAAGATATTTGCAAAAGATACGTCCAATAAGAGTTAATAGTCAAAATGTATAAAAACCCATACAACTCAATATAAAAAAAATCTAGTTAAAAAACGGACAGAAGACCTGACTAGACAGGTTTCCAAAGAAAACATACAGGTAGCCAACAGGCACATGAAAAGATGCTCAACATCACTAATCATTAGGAAAATGCAAATCAAAAACACAATGAGATATTACCTCTTACCTAATAGAATAGCTGTTATCAAAGAGATAAGAAATAGCAAGTGTTGACGAGGTTGAGGAGAAAAGTACACCCTTGTGCACTGAATATAAATTGGTGTGTCCACTATGGAAAACAGTATGAAAGTTCCTCTAAAAATTAAAAATAGAACTGCCAAATGATCCTACAATTCAAGTTATGGGTGTTTATCTAAAGAGAATGAAAACAGTACTTTGAAAAGTTATATGTACCCCAATCTCCACTGCGGCATTAGTAACAATAGCCAAGATATAGAAGAAGCCTAAATGTCTGTAGATTGTTGAATAGATAAGATGAGGTATATATACACAGTGAAATATTACTCAGCCATAAAAAAGAATGAAATTTCGCCACTGGCGACAATGTGGATGTACCTGGAGGGCATTATGCTAAGTAAAATAAGTTAGAAAAGGAAAGACACATAATATGATTTCACTGAGATGTGGAATAAAAACCAAAACAAATAAATAAACAAAACAGGAATAGACTCATAGATAACAAATTGGTGGTTTCCAAATGGAGGGGGATAAGGGAATGGGCAAAATAGATGAAGAGGATTAAGAGATACAAAATGCAGTAATGCAGTAAATAAGGCCTTGGGTTATAATGTACAACATAGGGAATACAATCAATAATACTGTAATAACACTGCATGGTGACAGATGGTAACTAGACTTACTGTGGTGATTATTTTGTAGTGTATACATATATCAAATCTCTATGTTGTACACTTGAAACCAACATAGAATTGTAAGTCAGTTATACTTCAATAAAAAAATTTTAAATAAATATTTTAAGCATCTTCAAAGATAAAACTAACATGTTTCCTCTAAAAGATAGATGTGAGAAATATCCAAATTATCTGAGAGGTTATATTAAATTTATGTTGGCAATGCTGACTTCACTTTTTAATTTTTAAATTGTGTCCAATACATCTGAAGAGTATTTATAAGATATGTATGTTGTGGTTCTCATTCCTAGGAACTTAAAAAATCCTGTTACAAGAAATTTCAAACATACACAAAAAGGAAGAGAATACGATGAGCCCTATACCTGTCACTCAGCTCCATCAATTATTGACACAGTTTTTCCTGTGATCCCTAACTATGCCATTATTTTAAAGGAAATTGCAGATTTCATATCGTTTCACCCATAAATACTTTAAAATGTACCTCTAAAAGATAAGCACTTGTTTTAAACCTAATACCAGGGTCATATCTAAAATTAATAATAATTCTTTAGCAGTAGTAAGTATTTTCCCAGAGCCCTTTACAGCAAATATAGATGCTATTGTGGTTATCTGTTGCTGTGCAGCAAACTACCCCCAAACCTGGAGACTTTAAAGAAGATCCCACTATTATTTCTCAAGTAGAAAGTTTTTCGGGTTTTTTTTTTTTTTTTTTTGGCCATACCCTCTTCACATGGAATTTTCCCAGGCCAGGGACTGAATCTGAGCCACAGCTGCAACCTACTCATAGCTGTGGCAATGCTGTATCCGTAACCCACCTCGCCACCCCAGGGATCAAACCTGTGCTGGCCACAGAGACAATGCTGGATCATTAACCCACTGCGTCACAGTGGGAACACCAAGGCTTTTAGTCATTAAGTCAGTTTCTTTAGGAAGCTTCAGATAGTCCATTTCTTTTGGAGTGACTTTTAATAATTTGAAAATTTCTAAGAATTTGTCTATTTTATCTAAATTTTAAAATTAGCATAAAATTGTTCAAAATATATTGTGAAGGCCTATTCTTTAAAAAAAAACCTCATTTAAATTTTTAAAATTGAAATATAGTTAACATAAAATGTCATGTTAGTTCAGGCATACAGCAAAGTGATTCAGTTTCTTTCCTGATATATTTATATATCCAGGTTCTTTTCCATTATAGGTTATTACAGGATGTTGAATATAATTCCCTGTGCTTTATAGTTTAATAGCGGTTATGTTTACTGATCACCCACAAAATTCCTGGAAATTTAAAAACCTATTTTTGTGAGCTAGTACAAAAAGGCTCCAGCACAGTACCCCTTTTCTACCTCTGGGCAGCTTTGTGTGACCTTGAAGAAATTACTTTACTTATGGAGCTTCAGTTTTCTCATCTGAAATACAGTGATACAATATTAGGTTATTGCAAGGGTAAAACATGAGGGTGCCTCACAGAGGGTTAGAGTTCTTCTTAATGGGACAACAGAGGTCGGAGCCATTTGTTAGTCTTATTCTTTGACAGTTGTCCTCATTCCACTCTTAAGCCTGCATCTTCATCTGTAGAAAGAGAAACATACCTTCCACTCTGTTCAGCACCTGGTAAGTGATCTTTTGATTATTAATAATATTATGAGAATATTAATGACCAACAAGTTTGGTTCTAGCTGTCTTTAATTTCTACAGTAACTCATCATCTGAGTGCAATTATTTCCCTGGGAGCCCTGAATGATTCCTTTGCATATCACAAAGAAACATCGAAGTGGTTTCCATTCCTGGCCCTCCCAGTAAAATCCTCTTTGCCACCAGTAAAGCATCATCATCTTACCAAGAAACACAGTGGGTCATTTCATTCTAGGTGTATGGTTTGTTTTGGGCTACAGAAAAATCTCAGGTTAGCATTCCAACTCAGTGGACTTGCCAAGACTTGTCAATAGATTTTTGGATTCTCTGTAAGAAGAATTTTGGTTCTTCATTTTAATTCATGCCCTAACGTTAAACATATATTATCCCCTATTCTGTTGTTTGTCAAGATTCCTACATTTTTCATTTTAACCTCATTTTCTTCATTGTAGGTTTCCTTTCTGAGATGGAGATAAATCATGCAGTCCCAGCCTGTTTGTAGTGTATTAATCATCCAGGTCTCTTCAATGGGCTTTTCATATGGTTGCCTGTTTTACATCTGTTCATTCTTTTCTCATACGAGAGGCAGAGTCTACTCCTCTTTCTATTTCTTTTAAAAATATGATGTAAAATAGTGGACTTTTCCCCATGACATTTCCGTTGGTGAAGATTTATCAGAAATTGTTTGACTTGGGATGCTATAATTTCTATTTGCATTACTTCTTTGCATTTCATGGTATTTCACCTCCCAACCCCCTACAAGGAAGTGGCACCGCCAATAAACTGATTCTCTCACATCTTCCTCCTTAGAGTTTAGGCAGCTCTCAGATTTCTTCAGGGCAGAGATTACCTGTTTCCTTTATCAGCTAATCCATAGGTAAATCTATTGATTCTTTTGCTACGGAAGGGTATAGGGAGGACTTTATTTGCAAGGCAAATAAAAGAAAAAAATGAACCTTTACACTCTTAGGATAGGTTGTTGGGAGAAACTTTTTCTTCAAAAATGTGTATCTTTTCTGAAGACTTAGTCATTCCTGAAGTGAACATCAATTGTAATTTTTACTTTAAAATTAGAGTTAAGATAGAAACTGTTATTAAAGCCTTGTATAGACATTCTGCTACTGCCAGCGACATCACTTTAGTCATATGATAGTAACCAGGATATCATGGTATAACCTAATATTCCTTTGCATTTGGGGTTACGTTTTGATAGTGACCTTTGTCTGTGTTTTTCAAAGGATAAATGAGCAACTGCTGCATTTTTTCCCCCAAGCAAGCATTTGAAGGCTCTTATTGGCATATTTCAAGACAAAGTTCTTTTCTTTTTGTCTTTTTAGGGCTGCACCAGCGGCATATGGAAGATCCCAGGCTAGGGGTCGAATCGGAGCTGTAGCTGCCGGCCTCCACCAGAGCCACAGCTACGTCGGGTCCTTAACCCACTGAGTGAGGCCAGGGATCGAATCTGCGTCCTCATGGATGCTAGTTAGATTCATTTCCTCTGAGACACGACGGGAACTCAAGACTAAGTTCTGTTATTGAAGTAGACAGTGAAATTGGAAAACACACTTGTGGAGTTCCCGTTGGGTACAGTGGAAATGAACCCAACTAGGAACCATGAGGTTGCGGGTTTGATTTCTGGCCTCACTCAGTGGGTTAAGGATCTGGTGTTGCCATGAGCTGTGGTGTAGGTCGCAGATGTGGCTTGGATCTGGCGTTGCTGTGGCTGTGGCATAGGCTGGCAGCTGTAGCTCTGATTCGACCCCTAGCCTGGGAACCTCCATATGCTGCAGGTGAGGCCCTAAAAAGCAAAAAAGAAAACACACCTGCAAATACTCCCATGTGTATCTGCGCTTTACACACTGGGATTCATTTTCTCTGCTCGTTCTCTTTCCCTGGTTCTCCAGCTTTCCTTTTAAATGTCAGCGATCCCAGGGTTCCATCCTTGGTGCTTTTTCTTCTCATGTTCCACGTGCTCTTGTGATTATCACCAGCACCCGCCCCCCGGCAGCCCACATTGCCATCTCCATCTCACTTCTAAGCCTCTCTTTCTCTGCGCCCAACTGCTGGCTGGCCCTGGAAGACGGTTCCCCTTGGACCTCAGTATGTGGGAATGGGCGCTTCTCTGAAGCACTGACTTGCTTTTAACTTGGGGTCTCAGTGAAACGTGTGCTTGATTGTGTTTCCCTGTGCTTTGTCACTAGGAAGCTCAGGACAGATTTGGTGGCCTTAGTTGTTGTCATTGAGGGTCTGCCTTTTGCTTTTGTGTTAACCTTAATCTGCCTTAATTCTTTCCACCTCAATTTTTTCACCTATTTATTTTTATCCTGCTATAATGTACATATTTATATAGCCTTGTTTTGGAATATTCAAAGTAGAACTGTAATATGAGATATTATATATATAAAACTCTCTTCTGAACATCTCCAACTTTGATGGTCCATGTGGGTATAATTTTTTTTTTCTTTTTACAGCCACACCTGCGGCTACGGGTTGAATCAGAGCTGCAGATGCAGGCTGATACCACAGCCACGGAAACACCGGGTCTGAGAGGCATCTGCAATCTACGCTGCAGCTTGCAGTGATGCAGGATTCTCAATCCACTGAGTGAGGCCAGGGATCAAACCCTTAACCCGCTGTGCCACAGTGGGAACCCCGATGTGTGTATAACTTAAATTCATTTAAAATGTTAGAAATATATCCTCCTCTTAACATTCTCTACCATGAACTAATCTCCCAAACTAGCAGTAATCCTAACTTAATCTTTGGATTAAGATTAGGATTTCATCGCATCCAGTCAGTCAGCAGGTTCTCCCAGTTTCTTGTGGGCCTTCTCCATCCTCACTGTCAGTGTCTGCCTGGACTGTTGCAACAGTTTCCTGCCACCCCAGTCTGTTCTGTGTTCTGCTTCCAAAACAACCTTCCTAAAATATGCAGCAGACCTTGTTAGTGTCAGATTTAAAACCCTCCACTGTCTCCTCATTGCCCACAAGATAAATCCCGGAGCACTTTGCATGATGAACAAGCTCTTCGTGATTTGAACAGTGAACTCTTTTCTCTCCGTAGTGGGAGCTTAATCTCCCTTCTAAAAGTCCGCCACCCGCCCAGTCACCATTTGCTCCAGGTTGGGTTCCCTTGGAAGCAGACCTGAGGCAGACAGAGTTGGGGTGTAGGAGTTTGATGGGGCTGTGGTCTTGGGGTTACCACAGCAAGAAGGGGACAAAACAGAAAGGGGCTGAGAGAGAAGCCGGGCTGTCCTGAGTGGAGTCTGCTTGCGTGGGAACTGGCCAAGGCTGTCAGTCAGGGCTTTCCCTCCTCTGGGCCGCCTGCTCCCCTCAAACAAGGCCTCGGCTGCCCCCACAGAGTGTTTGGTAGCTGGGAGGGCCCTTTGGGATTGTCCTAAATTTGACATGAAGGGGCTGGGCCTCTCTACCCCTCTGTTATCAGTCCCTGGGTGTGGACTTCTCCCTGGAAGGGGGCATCGCGGGGGGCAAATTGTCTTCAAAGAGGGCTGTCAGCTAAGGCCGTGCGGGGCGCCTGCCCGGCAGCTGGGGTGGGAGCGCTTCAAGAGCCGCTCACGATGAGTGCTAGAGGCCGCCTCGTTTTCAGCTCTCTGAGCACCCCTGGTTCGGCTGGGTTGGGAGCCAAGTGGCAGCGTGGGGCTCAAGTTTGAGAGTGCCTCTTGCAGCCCGGCCTCTGTACCAGGTAAAGGAGTCTTTTGGCAAAGTCAGAGCCTCTGGTTTTCTCTGCAACCTTTGAATTAAGGATTTAAGGATTATGGAGTGTCACCTTCTTTGAAGAAGCTCTCCACCCCCAAAGCCCTTTACTTTATCAGCTTCTTCATGCTCTTTTCTGGCAGTGGTTCTCAACTGGGGACACTCTTGCCATCCAAGATGATACCACAGAGTTGCTCTGGCGAGGACACTGCCCCTGGCACCCTGAACACTGACTTGTACACCCCGTGCCTTGGTGCCCCACCGCTGGCACTGGGCCCCTGCAGCCACTCAGCCCTGGGTGCCACCGCCGCCCCTGCTGCTGCTGCCGCTGCGGAAGCTCCACTTGCTGCTCCTGCTCCTCTGCATCCCCTGTTTCAAGGTCTAGAGTACACGGAGCCTGTGAGGCCCGAGGTGTTAGCTGCAAAGGATGCTGTGAGCGTGAGTATCTGGCCGTTTCAGCTTGGATTTTGGGAGGTGATCATTACCTGTGACCAAAACTTACAAGGAGGGCGAATTCCCAGACACAGAAAGCGATTTAGATGCTGGCGAGCAAAATAGCGACTTGTGAAAAAGGTGCTCATCCCTCTTGCTACTTGCATTTATTTCAGGCCATTTTGTTGTAAACATCTCCAACAGCAAAAGTTTGGATGTGTGTAGCACTCTGTTTTTCCAGTGCATTAGCTCAGGTTAATTCATAGGTTTCTGACCCTGTCATAACTGCTCTTTATTATACACACACACACATACACACACACGCTCTCGCTCTGTCTCTCTCTCTCTCTCTCTCTCTCTCTCTCTCTCACCTTAGTGTGATAGCCTGGTTACCGGATTTATTTCCTCTGTATAAAAATAGGTATATGCCTCCTGAAGATCTTACCTTTATTATTCAAATTCATTTCCGCCTGTATTGGCAGTGCCAAAGTAAACAATGGTGGAAACAGCTTCCTAATGAAACAAAGCTAGACAGTGTGACTTTTCATTTCTGTCTGATTAATTATGTGCTTGTCTCCTCTTTTATGAAAGAGAAATGCACACGTAAAGCTGTGTCAAGGCAGAAAAACAAAGAGACTCTTATTAAGAGTTCTTACTTCTAGTGTGACATTTTCTTTTTTTTTTTCTCATTGTCACTTGATGGATCTTTCCATTCACCTTTTCTGACATCATCCCAAGTTGAAAAGTTCGTGCTTCATAGACGAGCTGGTGATCCTCTGACAGAGCTCTGCAAAAGTTTCTGGTTAGCCAGTCTCATAAAATACCAATATTGTCTGGAAGACGGCAGAACCTGCCAGTGTCGTGGGGCAGATTTTCAAGTGAATTTAATGAGACATCCTGAAGGAAGGATCCAGAGACAGATCCGTTTTGACTTTCACATAAAGACTAGGGGCGGCCAGTTTGCCTGTCGCTATTGGAGATGCTTGGGTATGTTGGTAAGAACCCATTTCACAAGTTAACAAGCCCAGACTTAGGATTGCTTTTTCACGGCTACTCAAGATGTCTCTCCACACTGTCATCGGTCATCATTCCAGCTTTACAGATGGAGAAACTGACTTGTAGGAAAAGCAGCCCCCAGACTCAGAGTTCAAAGTCAAATCTGAAAACAAATCATCAAAGAAAAACCCAGGGCTCTTCCACTGCAGGAAGGAAGGAGGGGAGGCCTTCCCGGTCAGAGGCTGCCGATCCCCAGCCCTGGCTTCTTAACTCTTCAGAATGGCCGGCTTTGTCTTCTTTTAAAATAAACTTTTGATTTTAGAATAGTTTTAGATTTATAGAAAAGTTGTAAGGATAGAACAGAGAGTTCCCATATTCCCCTGTTGTTAGCATCTTATATTAATATGGTACATTTGTCACAGTTAATGAGCCAAGACTGATATATTATTAACTAAATCCACAGAGTTGATTCAGATTTCCTTATTTTTTTTATTTACTTTTTGTCTTTTTAGGGCCACACCCATGGCATATGGAGGTTCCCAGGCTAGGGGTCGATTGGAGCTGCAGCCGCCGGCCTGTGCCACAGCCACAGCTATGCCAGATCTGAGCTGCATATGTGATCTACACCAAAGCTCAGGCAATGCTGGATCCTTAACCCACTGAGAAAGGCCAGGGATCAAACCTCCAACCTCATGCAGGATTTGTTTTTGCTGAGCCATGATGGGAACTCCAGGATTTCCTTCTTTTTTAATAGCTGAATAATATTCCATTGTGTGTGTGTATTACATTTCTTTATCCATTCATCTCTCAGTGGACACTAAGGTGTTTCTGTGTCTTAGCTCTTGTATATAATACTGCAATGAAAATGGGGGCACATATGTCTTTTACAGTTATTATTTTAATTTTCTTCAAATATATAGACATGGAATTTCTGGATCATATTATAGTTCTGTTTTGAATTCTTTAGCTTAATATAGTCCAGTGGTTTATTTATTTTTTTTGCTTTTATTATCTTTGCTTTTGGTTTCAAACCCAAAAAATTGTTACCAAGACCGATGTCAAGGAGATTGTTACTGTTGTCTGGTTTCAGATCTTAGTTTTTGTGTTTAGTGTCAGATAGTGGTACAGTTTCATTCTTTTGCATGTGCCTGTCCAGTTTTCCAACACCATTGTGTATTCTTGGCTCCTTTATCATAAATTAATTGATAATGTATATATGGCTTTAATTCTGGGCTCTCTATTCTATTCCACTGATCTATGTGTCAGTTTTTATGACAATACCATACCGTTTTGATTACTGTAGCATTACAGTATAGTTTGAAATAAGGGAGTATGATGCCTCCAGCTTTGTTTTTCTTTCTTAGAATAGTTTTGACTATTCAGGGTTTTTTATGTTTCTGTACAAATTTTAGAACTGCTTGTTCTATTTTATGCCCTTGGAATTTTGACAGGAACTGTATCAAATCTGTAGATTGCCTTGGGTAGTATGAACATGTTACCAAGTTAATTCTTCCAATTACGCCTTTTTTGTTTAGGAAACTAATCATCAAATTCTAATTCATGCAGATTGTCTCACATGAAGAAATGTAAAGTAGGGTCAGGGGACAGAGGGTGACAGGGGCCATTCTAAATAGGGTCATTAAGAAAGGGCTCTCTGAGGAGAGACCTAAGAACATGAGAACTATATGAAGATCCAGAAGGGAAAATAACAGGTAGAGGGAAGATAGGGCAGAGTTAGTTTATTTCTGAATGTAACATGTGATTCTTAGCAACTATGGTCCAGTCATGTCTGCATTATGGATTCTTCAAATAATGGAACATAACATATAATCAGACTATAGACACACACACACACACACACATGCATGCGTGCGTGCTTGCGCGCAGGCACACTCCTCTGTCAACAAGCCAATGAGAAACATGACTTAGTTAAATAGTTCTCAAACTCTAATATGCATGATAGTGACCTGGGGTTCCAGGTAAAAATGAAAAGTGAACAATGCAGGATGGCAGGCAGGCTGCCAGGTGTTCAGTTAGCTCTCCTTTTTGTTGTAGTGCTCAGGCTTCAGCTTTCTCTGGATCCAGGAAGCAGAGGGTTTTCGTTGAAAAGAACAAAGGGTCACTTCAAGCTGGAAATAGCAGATGAGGTCATTTGGAGCAATTCTTCCACTGAAGACAACTGCAAAATCTGGATGAAATTTTTAAAAAATTTTAAGGCATTGTAGAGATAAACGATTGTATGGATTTTCTAAGCCAAATTTCTGGATAGGAAAGTGGAACCTCTTCTATTGTCAGTTTTCTATCTTTAGTCTGGAAGAATCTGCTAAAAAGTGGTCTAATGACAGCAGGGAGATGGTGGGAAGGAGTATCAGAAATCTGAGTCTAGTAAGTAGCAGCGTTAGAAGCTGCTGACCCTCTCCCACAGGCCCTGCCATGGAAGTGAGGCTACAGATGGTGGTCACGGACTACTTAGCACCTTCAGGGGCTGGTGGAAGATGCTTTCTAGTGGGAAAAAACATCGTTGTAGGTCCAAAGTAGTTCTATAACTTCCTTTTTTAAATACAATGCCCTGTGAAACAAAAACAAAAACACCAAAATCATGGTTAACCCAACCATCTGGATGTTTTCTGATGACACTTGAATGCATCTAGTCAAAATCCAGCAGCTAACTGCTAATAAAGTAGAAAATATGAAGTTCACTACCTTGCATTGCTAATCAAAGCAACTCTTGATCAAACAAATAAAGTATGCCCAATGGCAGGGAAAAGGAACTACTTTGGTGTGCAAAAATATGGATGTATCTCAGAAACATTAAGCTAAATAAAAGAAGGCTGCCAGGTACTGTACCTATGTATAGTAGCATTTATATGAAATTCTAGAAAAGGCAAAAATAATCTAGAGTGGCCGAAGTCAGATTAGTGGTTACCTGGAGCTGGGAAGAGAGGGACTAAATGCGAAAGGGCATGAGGAATCTTTTTGGGTGATGGAAATGTTTTAGATCTTGATTATGGTGATGGCCATAGGGAGGTATATAGGTTTGTCAAATTCATCAAATTTTACACTTAAGTGTATTTTATTGTATGTAAATTTTACCTTAACAAAGTTGATTTTAAAAAGATATCATAGCCCATCTTCCCCATGCTTTTATTCTGTGTACTTTTCTCATCCAAACAATTCCAAGACATTTAATATGAGGACTATCACATTACTTGTTAAAATGTGCTATTATGTGTTAATACTCTCAATGGTAATAATAATATTATTAGCCATATTTTATTAGACCTCTGTTCATGTTATTTAGTAAATATCTTCTTTAGGATCTGCCTGATATGAACATCCACAGCTAAACTGTGCTCCTGAAAGCAGTCCAACAAAACTTTCTCATTGGTTTATTCTTGTCTACAGAAAAACAATAGAGATGTAATAAGTTTCATAATTTTAATACATTATGAAATACACAAACGTATATTTAAATGTGCATTAAAGGAGTAGGACAAGTTGGTGAGTGTGATTTCCATCTTAGTCTTTTTGGCTGGTAATTATTACAAATAATAGGTTATTGAGCAAAAGTTCTTATTACAGCTAGGACTGGAATTACATTAACAAAATAGGACTAACAAAGGAAAAAAGATGGAAAAAGTTCAAATGAAAAGTACTTATATTAAGAATTTCATAGGAAGAAATAAAGAATGAAACAAACTTGGCATTTCTGAGAAGTATTGGAAATCATAATCCATACTAGCTGGTTCTTTTGTTTCTGTTAACAAGCCAGTCACTTCTTGGACTCAGATTGAGAAAGTCATTATTTTTCTTTGCTGGCTGTAATTTTGCTGATGCTGGTGCTCTTGTTATAGCAATCCTGTAACTCAGCTGGCTAGGATGCATTTGTAGACTCTGGGTCTTTATTGATAACCTTACTGACCTTGTGAGAACCACAGTTCCTCATTAGGGCAAAAGTCCAAAATCCTTCATGAAACAAAATGTTTTGGCACAAGTGATTCTGTGAACACTGGACTGAAGAGAGCTTGCTTTGCAATGAGAGTCCATGCTGCTTAAAACAACAATTTTCCTAGAAGAGCCCAGTGCCAGATACACACATGGATGTGTTTATTCTTCAGCAAGGCACATCTAGCTCCCTGCTCGTGCATCGTTTATGCTCCAAGAAAATTAAGGCATGCCTCAAATTCTGATAATGCCTGAGTCAACACAAAACCCACTAAATCTTATGCATGTCTGTGTTGACATAGATTGAGATCCTTTCCAGCTCTCATAGCAAAACTGAGTTCCTGCATCAGAGAATAAGATGTAATCTCTTAAACCTTTTACGAACGGTTTCTTAGCATTAAATCTGGAGAATTATGTTTTGGGAATGTGAATATGTTAGTGAAGAAAATAATGTTATGAAACTCAGAGAAGCAGCTTTTTATTGGTATCCATAAAAACTAAATCCTTTGTTGTTGGAAGTGCAAAGCAAATGATGACATTCCCTGCAATAACTTTGTCAGTTAGTTCATAAATTTCCTTGAGTGTCCACCCACAGAATATAGAAGCCTATTTTATCTGCTCTGGAGCAGTAGGAGAGGAAACACAGGAGGAGGTGATTTGCCCCAAGTTATGTAAATTTTAGTTACTATTAACTGAGAAATATAAAGAACACTGTGAGTGTTTGTGTGTGTGTGTGTGTACATATATACACATATCTCTATCTATCTATCTATCTATCTATCTATCTATCTATCTATCTAATCTCTGTCATCATCATCTATCTTCTGCAGCTAAATACGAGGTTTACTAGGGGTGGTGTCTGAGTTTAGGGCAAATGGGAAGTAAGTAGATGAGAAAGTACAATTAACGTCATTAAAAAGAAGATCTCTGCTAGCACTGCCATCATCCTCTACTTCCTCCTCTTAAGGAAAGGCCTTACTTTGACCATGTATTATTAGACATGCACTAGGCACGGGTGACTCCTGCAGCAAAAATACAGAAAGAACTTGCTACAGGTGAGTTCCAAAGGACTCACTTGGATCTTCAGTATTCCCCACCAACCTTTTCATTTTAGGAAGAACCATAGTCTGGTGTGGACATTGGCAAACATTTGTGAAATCTTTAGTGTTTGCTTTTTTTTTTTTTTTTAACCAATACCCCTTACCAGCCAGGGTCTGAGGACCAAGCTGATACTCCAAGGATACTCTGACACTTGGCATTTACCTTCTATGTTAATAGGCTTGTCTTACAGGAGACGTGTAGCCCTTCTTGCCTTCTAGCCTCCCTCAGGAACATCCCAGGCCATCTGTACATGGTTTCAAAAAAAATTTTTTTATAAGAGCCATGCCCACGCCATATGGAAGTTCCCAGGCTAGGGGTTGAATCAGAGCTGCAGCTGCCAGCCTACGCCACAGCCACAGCAACATGGAATCAGAGCCATGTCTGCAATCTATACCACAGCTCATGGCAACAGAGGATTCTTAACCCTCTGGGCGAGGCCAAGGATCAAACCTGCATCCTTGCAGATCCTAGTCAGGTTCATTACCACTAAGCCACAACGGGAACTCTGGTTCCATAATCTTGAACCTTGGAAAAATAGCACTGAGGTCTCAGTTTTTTCCCTCCAGAAGCCTTCTTGTCTCCGAAGAAAATAACCACCCCTTAAAAAACAAAAAAACAAAAACACAAAAAACAAATCAAGCCCCCATGTGATAACAGCAATAGAGATATTTATTATGTGAAGATACGTGCATGCTCACCAGACTCTCACCAAGCCAGGGATGTGTTAAACCTGCCCGTCTAGACCCCCTGTACCTCCCTCAAACAGGGAGTATAACTCAGGGAAGTTGAGAATCAAAATTTAAAGCTGCCTGTTGCATGTTTTACCTGAAAAAAATTAAGCAATTAAGCAAGATATGCACTGTAGTATACATACATTCTTATTTAAAAATAAAATACTCTTTTTATTGAGTTCCCGTTGTGGCTCAGCAGGTTGTGAACCCAGCACAGTGTCTGTGAGGATGTGGTTTCGATCCACCACCTTGCTCAGTGAGTTAAGGATCTGGTATTGCCGTGAGCTGCAGCATAGGTGCTGTGGCCTAGTCCTGCAGCTGTAGCTCAGATTCGACCCCTAGTCTGGGAACTTCCATGTGCTGCAGGTGAGGCTGTAAAAAGAAGAAAAAAAAATTTTTTTTTTAATTTCTTTGTTCCTCAAGCATTTACAGGAAATTGACAACTTAGAAAAAGTCCTGTGTTTACTCTGTGGTTTTGCCTAAATTCTAGTCCATTGTCAAGGTGGGTATAAATAGTTAAGTTAGAAAAGCATGCAAGTGATCATTGACTTGCAAAAAGTACAAAGCAAGTGCTTTAGAATCTCACAGGAGGGAAAAAATCATGTCTCTTTGGAGAACAGTCAGGGAAAACTTGATGGAGGAGTTATTTTCAATCGCGACATCAATGGCATAGACTTGGGCCAGCCTCCACGTGTCGCTTTGCTCTGTGCAGCGCTTCTCTCTTCCTAGTTCTGCTGCAGACATTTCAAGACAGCAGTTTGTATGGAATTTTCAAAGAAGGTCAAGGGATGGATAGGATGGCGGGTATGGTTTTGAAAACATGCAAGTTGTATTTGTAGAATCGATAGACTGTTTTGGCTGCATTATGCTAGGTTTATGATGGCAGGCTAAAGGAGGGGTTACTCTCAGACGTCAAGGGCGCAGTTGACAGAAACGCTCCTATTGTACGAGTCTCTGAGGAGGAAGACCCTTTCTCCAGGCCCAGAAATCAGAGCGCAGCCCTTCTCTCTGCCTGCTTCCGTTGGGGGAACACAATACCTACTTATCTCTCTTGTGATGTTATCAGCCACTGATAGGGAGAAAATGATGGATGCATTATTTCATAAGATATTGTGAAATGGTGATATTTTAGTTCTATAATTTCTACACTATGTATGAACTCATATAATGCCAATTTCTTTTGTGTCTTCATCCATTTGGTTACCCTGTGACCTAATGATGTTCCCTAGAAACCAAAGTTTGAGGCAAAGTTTGATGCTGAAGTTTTTTTGTTTTTTGGGGTTTTTTTTTTGTTTTTGTTTTTGTTTTTTTTTTTTTGGCCACGTCAGTGGCATGTGGGAGTTCCCAGGGCACGGATTTGCATGCTAGTTAAGGACAGCATGAGTGAAAGAGAAAGGAATGGGAGGCCGGAAGGAGGAAAAGTAAAGTGGCATGTTACTGAACTGGCATAGCCTCACAAAAATATACACAGGACGGCTGCCAGAGAGCAATGTGAACGCTACATCTTGGAGCAGTCCGTAAGGGAGGAAGGGACGCAAGTTCTAGCTGCTGCTGATTTCCCGTATCCTGGTTTTTCCTTGGGCAACTTAGAGCCCACACATTAACGTTTGATACAGTATCTGGGTTCAGAAGTAGCAGGAGGGTTCAGAAATTGGGGGAGGAGCCAGTAGTGGGAGGGTCCAGAAGTAGGAGGAGGAGCCATAAGTAGTGGGAGGAGCCATAAGTAGTGGGAGGAGCTTTATGCCTATCCTTTCAAGTTGGACCTGAGCCCCAGAGCTGCTGCCTCTACCTCCCCAGCAGCAGGGATGACAGGCGCCACTCTCAGAGCCCAGCCGTTTTCTCAGGGGAGGCTGAGGCAGTTAACCGTGTTAGGAGAGTGGACAGCTGTGGCAGCGGTGGGGATGTCCGCTGAGGAAGCGGCCACGTCTCAGGGGCAGGTGGGCTGTGCAAGTATGGGGAGGTGCAGGAATGCAGTTTTACAGGCTCTGAGGTCTGCTTCGTACAGAAACAGCAGGACAAATGCTTGAATTTTTCCTTTTCAAACCATTTTTCAGAGTGGTGACTTGGTCCCATAGATCCTCCAAGGATGATCAATGAGGGTTTTAGATTTTGTTTTGGTTTTTAGGAGGGTGGGCATATCACTACAAATCCATCGATTTTTAAAAAAACAAATTGATTTATTTCATTCCATTGAAATTTGTATTTCACCTAAAGGCATATTTTTTAAATGTCCAAATTGTCCCCTCTTTGGCCAGTAGAAGCCGTTTCAAGTTGCTTCCTAAGTTATACTGACATGACTTTGGAAGTCTTTGAGAGCTTCTTTGCTTTCTGGTGTGACAGGGTATCTTGTACATTTCCTGCTTCAGCCCTGGAATTGACCGTGTCTGTAGGGAGTCCTGGTTCTTTTTTTTTCTTTTTTTGGCCACCCTGCTGCATATGGAGTTCCCGAGATTAGATCCAAGCCATAGTTGCGACCCAAGCTGCAGCTGCACAACACCTGATCCTTAACCTGTTGTGACAGGCTGGGTTCAAACCTGTGTCCCAGGACTCCCAAGATGCTGCCAATCCCATTGTGCCACAGCGGGAACTCCACCTGCATTCAGTTTTGTGAGAACATATTCAGAGCCACACTGGGCACTAAGGGTAAAGTAGCAGAGTGTTGAAGGTAAATTCAAATGTTAGGAAAGCTTTATTAAATAAAAAGCTTCAGAAAACAGAAGAATGAGGGAGTTCCCATTGTGGCTCAGTGGGTTAAGAACCTGACATAGTGTCTGTGAGGATGCGGATTCAATCCCTGGCCTTGTTCAGTGAGTTAAGGATCTGGCAGTGCCACAAGCTGCAGTGTAGTTTGCAGATGTGGCTCAGATCTGGCATTGCTATGACTGTGGCATAGGCCTGCAGCTGTAGCTCAGATTTGACCCCTAGCTTGGGAACTTCCATATGCTGTAGTGTGGCCATAAAAAGAAAAAAAAAATAGAAAAATTAAATCTAAACTAAAAATTTGACAAATCCTTTTATATATATTTCAAACCTAAAGGAAAATTCAAATTTTTACTTTAGTGACATGGCAAATTCCTCTTTAAAGACTCCTTAAAGAAAGCTTTTCATACAGCTGGTCAGCCAAAATTATTTGGGTACTTTATGTTGCAAATTATTTGGCTCTCTGAGTGGTCATAGGTTTTTAAAAAGTGTACATGGGTCCTGAGGATGGAACCTTGCAGCCAGTCAGGGATCTGTGTACATATATTTTACAAAGGAAACTCTCTCTCTTTTTTTTGGGGGGGGGGGGCACACCTGCAGTATAGGGAAGTTCCCAGGCTAGGGGTTGAATTGGAGCTGCAGTTGCCAACCTACTACCATAGCCATAGCAATGCAGGATCCAAGCCATGTCTGTGACATGCACCACAGCTCACGACAATGCCAGATCCTTAATCCACTGAGACAGGTCAGGGATCGAACCCTCATCCTCATGGATACTATGTTGGGTTCTTAACCTCCTGAGCCACAATGAGAACTTCAAAGAAGCTCTGTTAAGTATAATAGTTATGCATAAGTGGACCCAGAGAGAAGGGGGTGACAGAGAGAATTTATTCAATTAGCAGCCATTTACTTTCTATGTGCTGAGTTCTGCCATGGAGAATTCAAAATGAATTTAAATATGAAGTTTATCCCTTTAAGTATTTCCAGATAATCTGAAATTAAGAGAAGAAAATTACTAGTGAAAATACCATGTCTTAACTAGTAACTGGGCTTTTGTAGACAGAAGAGGGAGAGAACTTCAGCCTAAGTGGAGTTGGGGGAAGGCTTCTAGGAGAGAGAAGCATTAAACTTGGGCTTGAATGATGACTTCTCCAGATAGAGAAGGGTTGTGGAAAAAAAGAACATGCAAGCCATAGAACAAAGCATGGGCAAAGCCAAAGAGATGGGAAATGGTCCCAGCGGAATGGCAAAATGGCCTGTGTGTTGGAAACAAAAGAGTATGTGGACCAGGTGTGTGATGGGGAGAGCAGAAGAAGTTGAGGCTGGAAATGCAAGTAGTCTGACTTAGAACAGGGTTATATGCCGCGCTAGGCTTTGAGCTCTTTAGATAATTAAACAAGACTGAGTTTGTATGAGACATATTGTTTAAGAATACAGTTTTGTCATTTTGTTCATAGGTAAGTGTTGACCTTAAAACAAGTTTTGAGCTTAGGTGGACAGGACAAAGACCACAGTGTTCTGAGTAGATAAGAGGGCATTCAGAGAACAGGGGTCAAACTAGGGGTGAGGGGAATGCAGGTGGGAGGTGGCTTCTCCGGACAGCCAGGAGGGTCCCAGAGCGCCCTTACTGTAGCCCTGATTTCACGATGGCAGTTCTGCTCTTGACTTCTAGCCTTGACCCCATAGTGACTTCACTAGGAACTGTATTTCTTTCTTAGTTCTTGACTTTGCTGATGATTTTCCCAGTGGCGGACTCCTCTAGGACAGGGATCTCTGGTTAGCCATGAGAACCATCTTTGGGCGCTGAAGTCTCGCCTGGTATATCTTTAAGCTGATAAGATTGTAGCTTCCTGACAGGGTTTATAAATTGATCTATTCGGGGACTGGAACTTCCATGGGAGTTTGAAATAAGGTCTGACAAATGAGACCCTGTTGATGGTGTCTCACTACTTGTATTGAGATAAATCTAAACTTTAGTAATAAAGACACTCCCAAATACTGTGACTTTGATAATGATAATAATAATAACTATTATTATTATTATTTCTTTCTCTCTCACACATAACAGTGTCAAAGTGAGTGTGGCAGGTCAGTGGGATCGCTCTGCTCAAGTGAGGACCCGTTTCCTTCTAAGTCATGACTCTGCCATTTCTTGGCCAATGAACTCAAACTTTCCTGTGCTTATGAATTCTCTAGGGCTCTTGTTAAAATGCAAGTCCAGGGTACAAGTCCAATATTTGAATTCTGCATTTCTGACAGCTCCCAGGTGATGCAATGCTGCTGTTCCCTGACTACACTGGAGTAGCGAGACCCTAGGGCGTTCTCATAGTCTGCATGGTCAATGTTGAGTCACTGCCCCGGTCGGGGACTAACCTGCTGGTAAAGGAGAGGCAGGGGGCAGAGGCTGATGGGTTGGGGGTGGCATACAGCACTTCTGCTCACATTACCTGGGTGAAATCTTAGTCACCTGGCTACACTGAATAGCAAGGATGTCTTAGAAATGTAACCTTGCTGGCCAGCCATGTGCACGGCCAAAGATCTTACTTCTGGAGAGCGGGGAGCAGATGTTGGCAGACAACCCGCAGTCCCGGCCACATTCCTCTATCTAGAGTCCCCTCCTGCACCTCTCAGAGGCTTGTGGTGGTCGCCCAATAATATGAGGTGTACCAGGGAAGTGTCTGTGATGTTTTCCAGACGGCACTTCACAGCATTCTTTATCCCACACGTTCTGGAAATATCCCGCTCCCAGAATTTCCTGGGTAGCCCCTTTCGCAGAGAATGCATGAGTAGAATTTCTCTTTCCACCTTTATGACTTTGAAAGTGAATGAGACGCGCGATGGCCTGATTACACCTCTCCAAGGTCTACTTGTTTGATGCTTCCGGTTTTTGTTAGGATAAATCAATGCTTCCAACCCAGTAATACATTATCCGGGCGAAGACAATCTGGCTGGGCTGAATCAACTCTGCTGCAGGTCTTCCCATCCGATGAGTGAGATAAGATAATAAACAAATCCAGGCCGCTGGCAAGATACACAGGCAGCCTCAGAGAGAATCATAACCACGGTACATTTATAATCAAGCCCCAGTTTATATGCTCCCTGACAGCAGCATTAGAGGGTCAAATAGCTCAAGGATATTGAATGAAAACCTTATGGTTCATGAGTGATAATATTTTTCCCTTCTATTTTTATTTACCTGACTGAAAAGTGCAGTTTATTCACTGAAAGAAATTTCATTTCCTGATCCTCTGTTCAAGATTCACGCGAGTGAAATAGAATTAACTAAAAAGGGAATGATATAATCTGTTTGAGGCAAAAGGCTAGAAGGGCAAGGAATGATTAAAAACTCCATGGCTGCTTTAATGTGTTCTTAATAAACAAATATCTAGGAAGAGATATAAGCCTCTCTCTGAAAAAAAAAAATTATGTATATTCTCCCCTCAAAATGCAAGCCTGGGGAACAATGAGCCCTTAGTTGAATTTTCTCCTCTGCGTGACATTTCTCTGTTGTCTTTCACTGAAATGAAAAATTTCCAAGTGAGAAAAAAAGCCCGGAAATATAATTCTTGAAATCAAATAAGGCCACCATGTCCGTCCATTAACCGTGATGGTTGCTTCCAATGATTATGATCAGATTTTCTCATTTGTGCTTTTTTAGGGAAACAATATCTGAATCTTAGGAGGAAAGCTGAGAATCGAATCATGTTATATAGATGCTCAAGACTGCAGCAGCAGTCTAGGAGGGAAGGAATAGTTCTCCCTGGATTCTGAGTCAAAATATATACATTCCAGTTCCAACCACTTAGTTTTCAAATAATCATGGTAATGATGAAAAGAGTGATGACAGAGCTGCTGATGATAACAAGAGCCAGCATCTATGGAAGGCTGACTGAGATGACAGTGTTCAAATGCTTTCCATGTATTAACTCATTTCATCTTCATACAGACTCTCAGAGGCAGGTCATATTATAATCCCTACTTTATTATCGAGAACAAATGAGGCACAGAAATGCTTAGTAAGTCTCCTGAGGTCACACAGCTAGTGTAGCAGAAACCACATACCCAAGATCTGTTTCTTCTTTCTTGGCATATAGCCAGCTGACATTTCCCAGTCTCTTTTGCGGGATGATTGGCCACCAGGCTAAGTGCCAGCTGATGGATTGTGAGAGATGTGTGCCCTTTCCAGACTAAAGGTTTTTAGAGGCAGGAGTGCCCCTCCTTGCTGCTCTTTCCCCGTTTGCCTGCTGGAGGGACTATAATGAGGTCCTGGGGGATGGCGGCACCGCAGGTAGAAGGGGCCGGAGTCACTCCCACCAGTCAGGAGCATCCTCCTTGGAACATCAGAGAGAAGAAAAGCAAACTTTACTCTGAACCATTCCACCTTTGAGGGGTCTACTTGTTATGCAGTATAGCCAGCCTCACTGACTTAAAGTGGTGGAATCTGGATTTGAATCTACACAGCCTGGCTGCATAGTCCACCTTGGTAGACTTCTTCATTTGAAAAAAAATGGGAATGACTGTTAGAGCCTGTCTCTCCAGGCTTCTAAGCTGGTCAGGTCTGTGTAGCTCCTGAGGAAATCTGAGACAGGGTCAGAAGTATCCTAGGCAAGATGTTCTGCCAGGATCAAGCCTTGCCATCGCTAGGGCCGGGATACTCTTTCTGCAAACCTTAGTCATCAGCTGGGCTTCTGCAGGCTCTGTGAGGCTTGTTGTGCTTTTCCCTTCTCCAAGTGAGATGTCTTCTGGTCCAGGGCAGACCCAGTCCATCCCTTCTCTATAATATGCTCCATGGCTTTCCTTCTAAGGGTCTTGCCGTTGCCAGTGCCTGTTCTAACGCCAGTCCCTCCCACTTTAGCTTCTTTCTGTTTCCCACCTGTCTACTGCTGAACTCCC
Source organism: Catagonus wagneri (assembly GCA_004024745.2). Lineage (NCBI taxonomy): Eukaryota > Metazoa > Chordata > Mammalia > Artiodactyla > Tayassuidae > Catagonus > Catagonus wagneri. Next base: position 4,551,918 of record PVHT020000080.1, read on the forward strand.
AGTGTGACATAAACCAGCTTGCCTAACTTTTCACCCTGAGAGTAGCTTCCCTACCTTACCTGACTATGTTATCACAAGGACGAATGAGGGTTTAGGGTAAGGATGAATTTAGGTGTAAATACTGTTTACTGTTTCAAACGTATGGTGTAAGATGAGATACTGCTGTCAAGTCAAAGAGGCAATTTTATTTTTTTCAAATAGATGTTAGTTGAAGAAATGACCTAAATGTTTTTTAAACACTAATTTAAAAAATTTTGTTTTCAGCTGTGCCCGTGGCACAGGGAGGTTCCCGAGCCAGGGATCGAACCTGAGCCACAGCAGTGATGATGCCAGATCCTTTAAGCACTAGGTCACCAGAGAGCACTTAATGTTTTTTTTAATTCAAATATAATAGATTTACAAATTAGTTTCAGGTGTACAGCATAGTGATTCAGTATTTTTACAGATAATACTCTATTAAAAGTTATTATAAGATGATAGTTATAATTCCTTGTGCTATACAATATACCTTGTTGCTTATCTATTTTATTTATTTCTATTTATTTATTTATTATTTATTTACTTACCCATTATACCCAGCTGCACAGCGTGGTGACCTGGTTACACATACATATATGGATTCATCACAAGTGATTAGACATAGTTCCTGGTGCTATACAGCAGGATCTCCTTGCTTTTCCATCCCAGAGGCAACAGTCTACAACTATTAACCCCAGACCTCCCTACCATCCCACTCCCTCCCCCACCCTCTTGGCAACCACAGGTCTGTTCTCCAAGTCCTTGATTTTCTTTTCTGTAGAAAGGTTCATTTGTGCAGTAGCTTATCTATTTTATACATAGTAGTTTGTATCTCTTAATTTCATGCCCCTAAGTTTCTCCCCCATCCTTTTCTCTCCCCTTTGGTAACCACTAATTTGTTTTCTATATCTGTTAAGTCTCTTTTTGTTTTGCATATACATTAATTTGTATTATTATTTATTTTTGTATTTTTTTAACCTTTTTGGCTGAACCCACAACATAGAGAATTTCCTGCGCTAGGAACTGAATTTGAGCCACAACTGCAACCTATGCCACAGCTGTGGCAATGCTGGATCCTTAACCCACTGGGCCACGTTGGGAATTCCTGTATTATTTTTTAGATTCTAAATATAAGTAATATTATACAGTATTTGTCTTTATCTGACTTATTTCACTAAACATAATAATCTCTAGGTCCATTCATTTTGCTGCAAACAGCAGGATTTCATGACTGAGTAGTATTCCATTGTGTATGTAGACCATGTCTTCTTTATCCATTCATCTGTTGATGGACGTTCCAGTTGTTTCCATGACTTGGCTGTTGTAAAAAAGTGTTACTATGAACACTGGAGTGCAGGTATGTTTTCATATTCATGTTTTTTCTTCCAAATATATAACCAGGGATGGGATTGCTGGATCATACAGTAATTCTATTTTTAGTTCTTTGAGGGACCTCCATACTGTTTTCCATAGTGGCTACATCAATTTATATTCCCAACAACAGTGTACAAGGGTTCAATTTTCTCTATATTCTCTTTAACATTTGTTATTTGGAGACTTTTTGATGATAGCCAGTGTAACTGATGCGAGGTGATACCTCACTGTGGTTTTGACTTGCATTTCTCTAATAACTGTGCATGCTGAGCATTTTTCATGTGCCTATTAGCCATCTGTATCTCTTTTTAAGAAGAATGTAGGTTCAAGCCTTCTGCTTTTTTTGATTACTTTTTTTGTGTGTGTGATATTGAGTAGTGTGAACTGTCTATATAGTTTGGATATTAACCCCTTGTTGCCCATGTCATTTGCAAATATCTTCTCCCATTCCATAGGTGTCTTCTCATTTTGTTGGTGGTTTCCTTTGCTGTACAAACTTTTACATTTAGTTAGGTCCCCTTTGTTTATTTTTGCTTTTATTTATTTTGCCTTAGGAGACAGATCCAAAAAATACTGCTATGATTTATATCAAAGAATGTTCTGCCTATGTTTTCTTCCAGGAGCTTTATGGTTTCAGGTCTTACTTTTAGGTCTTCAAACCATTTTGATTTATTAGTGTGTATGGTGTGAGGAAATGTTCTAATCTCATTGTTTTACATGTAGCTGTCAGTTTTCCCAGCAACCCTTGTTGAAGAGACTGTTTTTCTCCATTTATATTCTTGCCTCTTTTGTCATAGATTAATTAACCATAAGTGCATAGGTTTATTTCTGGTTCTCTATTCTGTTCCATTGGTGTATATGTTTGTTTTAGTGCCAGTAGCATACTGTTTTGATCACTGTAGCTTTGTAGTATAGTGTGAAGTCTGGGAGCGTGATACTTTCAGGCTCTGCATCCTAAGGTCAAGTGTTTTCTCTGGTTCTTGCAGCCCCAGATCCAGTGCCATGTTGCAGTGTGGAATGAATTTTGCTGGAGCATTTACTTAGTTTGGACTAGGGTCTGCAGGGAGGTGGTTGCAGGAAACCTGGCAGCCGCTAGGGCGGACCTCTCCCCATGTTGCAGTGGGGGCAGGTCAGCCCCTGCACACTCTCACAAGCAGAGTTCAGGCTTCTCCAAGCTTTCTCTCTGTCACAGTGGTCCTCCAACCAGCCAAGGAAGCTTGTCTCCTCTTCACAGGACTCCAGGATTGGAATGCCTAGTCTGTGGCTTGAGCTGCTCACTCCCACTGGTGTCCAACAGTGCAGACTCCCTTTTCATCTGAGTCCACTCCCTGGGGCACAGGTCCCTAGCAGATTACTTTTCTTCCCTTCCTACCTGATAATCTGCAGACTTGGTTGTACAGGAGTCCTTCTGCCAGTTTTCAGTTAGTATTCAGCGAGTACTGTTGCACATGCAGATGTATTTTTGATGGGTCAGTGGGAGAAGTTGAAGTCTATGTCTTCTTACTCTGCCATCTTGATCTCTACTTTCAGTTTTTAAAATTTGATTTTGCAGGTAAAATTAATCTAAATACACTATGTGTTGTGAGAGAGTTTTAGAAAGAATTGGAGTGAAAAATGAAGGTGGTGTTGAAGTATAGAAGTAATTACCAAAGAGCATAATTGAGAAGTGTTAATAGTTGCAAAAAACACATTCCCTAGCAATTCTTCATGTCAAAGACTGCTGGTTCCTTCATGGTTTCTTTTATGCTGAATTATGGCACTGAAGCAAGCTGTTAATTACAAAAAGCTAAGATGTAGCCTTATCAACGCTGACCTATGATTCTTATTTGCTCATCTTTGGTAGATGCTATCCCCAGGCATCACAAGCTCTGCCCAAGGGGTTGAAAGTATATCTATAACATTCATTTCATTGTTGAAGGCTTTCTTCCAGATCCACTCATCCTGGTCGATTTTAAGGAATCGGGTTTCAGCTTCCAGGCAAAGCAAATTCAGAATAAATAAAACAGAAGTACCGGGATGGAGAGAGTTCTTCTGTACTCTTCAGCAGCTTCTTCTAATGTTAACATCTTACAGAGCCACAAAGTATTTATCAAACTAAGAAACTAATACTGGAATACTATTAACTCAACTACAGACTTTCTTTACATCTCTCTGGCTTTCCCACTACTGTACTTTTTCTAGTCCAGGGTCCAAGCCAAGATACCACACACTGTGTGTAGTTGTAATGTCTCCATAATTTGTTGTAATGTCTCCTTTATCTGCTCTGGTCTGTGACAGTTTCTTAGTCTTTCTTTGCTTTTCATGATCTCGACAGTTTTGAAGAGTACCAGTCAGGTATTATTTGTAGACTGTCCCTCAGTTTTTGGTTTATCTGATGTTTTTTCATGACTAGACTGGGTTTCGGGGTTTGGGGGTGAATGCTACAGAGACAAAATGCCATTCTCACCATATCATGTCAAGGAATGTATATGATGAACTTGACTTCTGACTGGTGATGTTAAGATGTTAACCTTGATCATCTGGCCAAAGTAGCGTTTAATAAGTTGCTCCACTGTAAAGTAACCTTCCCCACCTTGCCATAGTCTGTTCTTTGGAAGGAAGATGCTAAATCAAGGAGGAAAGAGGATTAAGTTTCACTACTCGAGGATGGGGTATCTACATAAATTATTTGAAATTATTTATGGGGGTATTTTTCTCTTCTCCCACATTCCTTTCTTCGATCATTCATTTATATAAGCATGGGTTTATGGGTATTTATATAATAACTTGGGTTATAATCCAATGCTGTGTTATTTCATTGCTCAAATTAATCCTGCTTTGTCCATTGGGATCTCTTTCAGGTTTATTTATTTTTTTTGTTTTCCCCACCCTATGGCATATGGAGTTCCCAGGCCAGGGATCAGATCCAAGTCACAGTTGTGACTTATGCCACAGCCTCGGCAATGCCAGATCCTTTAACTGCCTGTGCAGGGCCGGGAATCTGACCCATGTCTCGGTGCTGCAGAGATACCACTGATCCCCTTGCGCCACCGAAAGAACTCCTCTTTCAGGTTCGCTATTGAGTCCCTTTGACATTCCATGTCTTTTTTATTTTTATTTATTTTTTGAGCAACTCCGTCTTTTCTGGCACTAAAAGATTATCTCAATTTATCTTGTGTCTTCAATGCCCTCCAACCGGCCATTTATTTAAGAAGCTCTAGTTCCTTTAACTGGAGACCCTTACCTCGTATTTAATACTAGTCTGGAAGCTTTAGCAGTGTCCTCTGTGGAGAAAACTTTGTCACAAA
>PVHT020000080.1:4557596-4583657 GCA_004024745.2 Catagonus wagneri
TATTTTTATTTATTTTTTGAGCAACTCCGTCTTTTCTGGCACTAAAAGATTATCTCAATTTATCTTGTGTCTTCAATGCCCTCCAACCGGCCATTTATTTAAGAAGCTCTAGTTCCTTTAACTGGAGACCCTTACCTCGTATTTAATACTAGTCTGGAAGCTTTAGCAGTGTCCTCTGTGGAGAAAACTTTGTCACAAAGTGGACTGACCTTGGCCCAGATTGAGAACTGAAGTACAGTACTCTGAAGTGGCCTTGCAAAGGGCTTCAGGGCCTGGGTTCAGAAGATTTGATATCATGGGTAAAGTGACAGGATTATCTCATGTTGGCCTTTCAGATTTGATGCCGAGAAACGTGAATCTTTTTGTGCAGTCTCTCAACAGGAATTGGGATGCCTAAGTCCACTGTATCTACATGCCTTTGTTGTGTTCTGTGATTGTTAGTCTTCCAGAATTAATCTTAGCATCTTTATTGGCAACAGTAGTTTCAGTTAGAAATCGCTCTTCTCAGTCATAAATTGTTGTTGGAAGCTGTTGTCTGTGGATGTTATAAACCAAAAACAGGCTGGAGATGTTGTGTGTTGTGTATTAGAGAAAGGCTGAGTAATAGTGAATTGTCTGTCAGTAGCAGAGAGATGATAGTGAAGAAAAATTGCTGACGGGATTAATCAGTAAAAGACTTTCATCAAAATGTTCCTTTAAAAAAGTCAAATTTACTACATTTGTAGCAGGATAACCTACTGATATACTATTTTTATGTTTTACTTGTGGTGTTATGGGAGATTCGAAGAATAAAAGATTAGGAGCTCCTGTTGTGGCTTAGCAGTAATGAACCTGACTAGTATCCATGAGGATGCGGGTTTGATCCCTGGCCTTGCTCAGTGGATTAAGGATCTGGCATTGCAGTGAGCTGTGGTGTAGGTGGCAGACACAGCTTGGATTTGGCATTGCTGTGACTGTGGTGTAGGCTGGCCGCTGTAGATCTAATTCAACCCCTAGCCTGGGAACTTCCATATGCCACAGGGACAGCCCTGAAAAGCAAAAAAAAAAAAAAAGAAAGAAAGAAACAAAGAAAGAAAAGATTAATTCCCACCTACCCTGTGAAACCGAAACACCTCTGACTCAGAGTCAGAACTCATATTGGGACTTGAACCCACAGTTTTTTAATCATTTATCTGGTGTTTGGACTTACTGAGGCTTAGGTTCTTTGTTTCTCAGCTGAGAAGGAATTCAGTGAGAGACAAAGTGATAGGCAAGAAATGTATTTGTTAAAATAGGACACTTGTGAAAGATGAAAGCGGGCAGGTGAGAAGGCTTTGCCCTGAGGATTAGGTGGGCTACATTTTTATAATCCAAGGAAAGTGGAGGAGGGGAAAAGACCGCCTTCTTCCTCATTCTTCAAGTAGACATCAGGCTTACATCATGAGCTCCTCTTTCGTATTGGCTAAGAGAGTATTTGACCCTCTGAGGTCAGACTAGAACTATCTGGGCATTTATTCAAATCAGCAGAAGTGTGGTAACATATGGCAAAATATGTTGAATCATCTCAGGTTTCCATATAATGGTCTCCTACTTTGGAATGTCATCTTTCCCTTATATTCCTCTCCTAGGTCCTAAGGATCATTATGCTGTTGAACCTGAATGCAGGCCCCATTTTATCTTTCATTTCATCTCCTGAGGCATATCTGGTGCTTTTATTTATGGTTTTATAGTTATGCAAGCCCGCTTTATTCCGGGATGTTCTGATGGCTTCCTCTATTGATTACTAACTTATAGTGGTCTCCCAAAGTCTCCCTAGGTTTCCCTCTCTATCTACGGTCGCCTCCTGGGACTTCTACAACTACTTGTGTAACTGTCCCCCTCTATTCCTCCTACTCCCCTGATGTTGTGATATTATAAGAAATGTGTGTTTGGTCTTTGTCCTCAGTTCCTGGCACAGAACTACTAAAATCCTTGTAATGTCCTGAATGATAGGGGTGAGAAGGGTGTCCTTGTTATATAATATATTTCAGCCACACCTGAGTTGATGCTAATAAGGTGGCTCCAGGGAGTGACAACTGGTTGTCAGAGGAACCAACAAAGCTGTGGGAGAGTTAGAACTTTCAGCCCCACCCTTGACCTCCGGGGAAGGAAGAGGAGTGGAGACTGGCTAGTCACCAATGGCCAGTAGTGTAACTGATAATACATATGCAATGAGTCCTCCGTTAAAAGCCTAAATGATGGGGTTTAGAGAGCTTGCAGGTCAGTGCCATGTGCTGAGAGTTAAGGGAACGCAATTTCACAGGGATAAAAGCTTCTGAGCTCAGGACCCTCTGGACCTCACCCTGTGTACCTCTTTTTTCGGCTGTTCATCTGTATATTCTTGATAATAAACCTGTAGTAGTAAGAAAAGTGTTTCCTTGAGTTCTGTGAGCCATTATATCAAATTATCAAATCTGATGAGGAGGCTATGGAAACTCCTAATGTGTAGCCAAGTTGGTCAGAAGTACAGAGGACTAGAAGTTATGACTGGCATCTGAAGTGGGTGTGCTCTTATGGGACTGTGCCCTTAACATGTAGGGTCTGATGCAAACTCCAGTTGGTTAGTGTCAGAACTTAATTAAATTGTTGAACACCCAGATGGAGAATTGGTTGGTGTGAGTAAAACAAAACAAAAACGAAGCTCACACATTTGGTGTCAAGGTGTGGTGAGTAAAGAAACAATTTTTCTTTTATCTCCCCTTCTTCGCTCTCTACTTCCTTAACACATACCTGTATTACACACATGTACACATGTACACATACCTGTGTGTGCATGCATGTGCACACACACACACACACACACATCCATTCCCACCCCCATTTATCAGATATTAGATCTTTGCTCTTGTGTTCTAGCATCCATAGCCTCTGGAAGGAATTAACAGTTTTTAGGGACTGAGAACCACACTCTGAACAGTAAGGACTTTGCTTTTTGTCTGAAAGGTGTATCCTTCAAGAAAGGAAGGGGCTGGGATGGAATCTCTAGAAACTATATTATTCTGGAATGTCTGCGCTTTGGCACAGGGAGTAGGAGAGAGTAGAGTGGAATGTCCATGTCTCAGCTTGTGGGCATCAGGAAGCACCACCGAGAGGGCAACCCTTGAAGAGTGCCCGGGCCACAGGAAAAGAAGCAATAGTGAAATAGTAGCCATAGGCTGACAGCCTCGTGTGGGGCTCTCCCATAACTCTAGGCAGAGCAAGGAACCTCAAAAATGACAATATATATCAGCCTTGGTGAATGATGGATCTGGACCAGGATTGCTTTGATAAGAAAGGTAAGGAAAAATTATAGCATCTGAACTGGAAGAATGGCTATCATGACTCACAGGATTCAGCTCATTATTGTACTCATGGCTATGATTTACTGCAGCAAAAGGATATCAAACATGATCAGCAAAGGGAAGAAAGTGCATAAAGCAAATCCTGGGAGACAAGGTGCGGCTCCAAGGGTCCTCTCCAGTGGAGCCACAAGGCATGTGCTTAATTCTCCCAACAAGTTGAGACGGTATGTGTGAAATGTTGCAAACCAGGGAAGTTCATTAGAGACTCAGTGTCCAGAGGTTTTAATGGGGACGCTCTCTGCCTGGCAGATACCTAAATCCAGACTCCCAAAAGGAAAATATGCATTCATCACAAGCCATAATGTCTGTACAAATAGTTTAGGCACAGTGAGATACTCACTGCTATTAACTGATGAAATCAATTGTGGGAACCTTCCTGAATTCTAACTTCAGAGACACCAGCCAAGGGCCAACTGGAAGCACACCGTTCAAAGGATAGCATCAGGTCTGCTACATGAGCTCTTTTCTGCACAGCATGGTTTTAAACCCTGTTTAGGTAGGACAGGTCTCTAGAACCTTTGCACTACTCTTCCTTCAGAATGTGTGGACACCATTAGTGGTTTTGACTGGGCCTTTGTCTCAGCTGTATACCCTTAGGATTTTTAATGTATGGAGGTTACCAAGTGACAATACAGAGAGGCTAATGCCATTGAAAGAAGAATTTTTTACAGTTCCCAGGAGAAGGGGTGGAGGGACAGGCCATGCCATGCAGGGCCACATGGAGAAGCACCTGGTCTGATCAGAAGGCAGAAGGAATAAAAAGAAAGCACGGCCCAGAGTCTTTATTGTGTTTCCTATAAGAAAGGCAAGGCAGGGTGAACAAAATCTATAGGATTGACTAGCTTGGATAATGTCAGTGGGCTCTGGGCTCTGGGTTGCTCTTTGACTTTCTGGTACCTGGCCCTAGACTGACTTAGAGGAAGGGAAATACTGGCTTGGTGTATGAGTTACATAAAGGAGGTGGTTCAGGATATGGACTTGGGATCAGATGGTTTGTATATGAAAGGCATGTTTGTAAGTGAGTAATTCATTATCTCTAGGAATCAGCTGGCCCTAGGAGGGACATTCTCTCCCCTATCGTCAAGGCCTTTGAGATGTGAAACCATCATAAAATAGAAAGTGTGACCACTACACACTTATTCCATCTGTGAGCATTTACACAAGCCAGGAACGAATAGGGGCTGGCTGTTTAGAATAAAGAAAGAGAGGACAAATCCTCCAGTCTTGGCAATGTGAAGGATGGAGAGCAAAAAGGTGGAAACAACTCAAGCACCCATCAATGGATGAATGAATAAACAAAGTGTAGTATATACATACAATGGAATATTATCCACCATAAAAAGGAATACAATTCTGATACATTTTACAACATGGATAAACCTTGAAGACATCATGCTAAGAAATAAACCAGACACACAAAGGACAGATGGCATGTGATACCACTTACATTAGGTAACTAGAATAGGCAAGTTTATAGAGATGAAAAGCAGAATAATGTTTACTGTGGGGCTGGTGGGGCAGAGGAAAAGGGAAATTATTTTTAATGTGGACACGGTTTCTGTTTGGGAAGACTAAAAGTTCTGGAAAGAGATAATGGTGATGGTCACACAACATATGAATGTATTTAATAACACGGAGTTGTATGCCTGAAAGTGGTTAAAATTGTAAATTTTAGGTTGTGTATATTTTACCACAGTTAAAAAAAAAAAAGGAAACACCATTGGATGAATGGCAGTTGAAGACTGAGATGATAAGCACAGGAAGCAAGAGAGGTGGTAACTCTGAGGGGTGTGAGAATTTGATGGTTGGTGGAGCTGATACCAAGGCCTAGATTCTATATCCACGCGGATCTATCAGCTTTCTCGAGTGCCTGGGCACTGACTGCCATTACCTCTCGTTAAGCACTGTGTGAATGCATGGTTCGGGTCCAAGGAAGACGGGAGGGAGTACTGATGAAACACTGTCACTTCATCAGCGCTCCTGAAAAATAACCTAAATGCCTTATAGCAGTGGGCCGGGAGACTGGTCTCTCTGTGTGTGTGTGTGTGGGAGTGTGTGTCCAACACAGAGATACTATTCATACCAAAAGGTAGTAATAAACCACGAGGTATCAGTCAAAGAACAAGAAATCAAAGGACTGGCTGTATTTGTAGAAAGAGCTGTAGACCAGACGTCTACATGTGTGAGTGTTAGTTCTCTCTCTGGCTTCACTGCCTGACCTTGGACATGTCACCTGCCCTCTCTCAGTCTCAGTTTCCTAAATTGTCCTTCATTTCCACCCCCAAATAAGGAAGTGACTCACTTTATTTCTATTTGCAGTAATTACCCTTAACATTTTTAATTCATAGTTACCCTTTAAAATTTTAAATTTCTCTAAAACTAATCAGCATCTCTCCACCTTCGGGGCTGGCACTGTTGGCAACCCACCCAAAGGCTAATCTTCATATCTTCCTTGTCATAGAGTTTGCCTCCCACCAAGGGTATTGAAAATAGCAATACCACTTTGCCATGCTCACTTTGCCAGCCTGTCTTCTATCAAGAACATAAGCATGTGACAGATGCCTCACCCGAGGGGAAGTCTACTGGTGGGAAAGTTTTCCTACCTGGAAACAAGAGACATATGAGGAGCAATGCTGCTATCCCTCATCTCCGCCACTCTTCAGATACTGTTACATCTGCAGCAGCCATCCTGCAACCATGAAGAGACAAGATGAAGCAGGTCGATACCTGAAGGCTGCAAATGGAAATCTGGAAAGAGCCTGAATCCTGGAAAGTGTCACCGCTGAACTACTGGAAATAACCTGGGACTGTCTACCTTGGAATTTCTTACAATGAGCCCCATTGTTTAAGCCACGTTGGGTTGAATATTTTCCTTTTTCCAGCCAAGGTATTCTATATGATACAAACCCCTGCCCGAGAAATATAAAAACTTTATAAAACACAGAAGCAATTCAAACATGGCTTCAATACCCCCGGCCTTGAGTGCACTCATCTACTCCTCTGTGTGCCTACACCCTGCTCCTCATCTGTTACAGTGGATAAGCTGCCCTTGCTCCTGCATAAAGACTACCCCTTCGTCTGGACATGGGTCCCATCCTCTTCTGCTTACTCAAGGACATCCATCTCTTTCCTCATGGCCAATGTTTGCCTCTTTTCTGGGTTATTCCCATCAGCATGCAAATATCTCCCCTTCAAAACAAAATCAGAACAGAACAAAACCGAAACAAAACAGCAACAATCGCTTGACTCCATCTCCCAGTAAAGTCACTACACCATTTCCTTACTTCCCACCACATCAACATTCTTTGAAATATTTCCCTGCACTTCACATTTTTGTTTCCCCTCTTGAGCCAACTCCATGTAGGCTTTTGTCTCTGCCACTCTTCGGAGACACTTAGCAGTCACCCGTGACTTCCATGTTACCAAATCCAATGGCCAATTCTCAGTTCACATGGTTTTTAACCCCTCAGGAGCATCTGATACAATTGTCACTCTCTCTTTGACATTTAATTCTCCTGGCTTTCACTGTTTCCTTCTCTTTTGTTTGTCTTCCTACATCCTGGGACGACTCCTCTGTTTCCTTGGAGGGTTCTTTTCAACTTCCTGACCACTAAATGGTGGAGGGCTTCAGGGCTCAGACTTTAAAACTCTTCTGTATCTACCTGCATCCCCCCCATGATTTTATTTAATTATATTCCATTGCTACACTGACAGAACTCAGCTCAGAATGACAGCTCAGTACCCCCAAATGTCTGGTAGACATTTAGGTTTGGTTGTCTAAAGGGCATTTCAAACTTAACACTGTTTAATACTATGCTCTTTATGTTTCTCTTAAAACTGCTTTTTTCCATTCCTTTTCCATCTTATTAAATGGTCTGGCCAAAATCTGAGTCATCCTTGATTTTTTTTTTTTTTTTTTAATATGCTATAGTCAATCAATCAGCAAATGCCTCTTGGTTCCATTTCTACTGCTACCATCTTGGTCCAGTCTGCTGTTAATGCTCACCCATTTTATTGCAATAAATTCTAAATCAGTCAAGGACTTAATCTGGCTCTGAGGAAACTGTTAACAAAAGTGCTCTTTTCTTGGACTAGGATTGTTCATATAGTAAAGGGTCCTTAATGCCACAAATAAATGATGGAATTATCTGGTTGTAAGATCTGCTTCCCAGCAAAATCACAGTAACTACTTTTTGAAACTTTTCACTAGGAAAGTTCTTTTTTCTTGTTGAAGTACAGGTGATTTATACCCTTGTGTTAGGCAACAAGGATTTTTGATTGCTTCTCTTTCCTAACACTCGTCAACCTCACCTTTGTGAATAAGGGAAAGAACTGCTAACTTAATCCTTGTTTTCCCTAAAGTACTGTTCCTAATTCCTAATTTTGCTTCACCAGGACAGGCCTCTGACCTCCTGTTTTTCTTTCCACGTATACAGTGTTACAGAAGGTGCTGCTGAAGAATGTCTTGGTTTGACCCTGCTCTCCCCCACCTTCAATAAGCTGAAATTGCGGGGAGCAGCAGGCAGCTGTAACTGACCCTTGCTTGCCCCCTCTGGGAGCTGAATACTGTGGCACTCATTAAATATTCAGCAATCTATTCCCAGTTTAAAACAAACAGAGGTGATCTTTTCAAACCCTCTAGCGGATCTGCATTACAACTGAAGAATGCCTTTCCTGCTTCATTAAACATTTAGGCTACTCCTTGGCTTGGCAAGGCTGCCTGTCATGGTGACAGCAGGCAGAGTACAGCAATGCAGACTCCCTTCCTGATGCAAGAAAACTCCCCTCATATTCTTACTGATGATTTTTTTTTTTTTTTGCAAAGATGACAGGAAGGAGGATGGAAGCATCAGGAAGATAAATAAGTCCTGTAATTCCCAGGAAGTTGTCCTGTGTTCTCAAGACACAAGTGTTAGGGCTATCTTATATGTAGGGTGTTTGACAATTGCATCATAACCATTTATTTCACTTTTGAAAGGCATTCTCTGCTGCTCTGTAATCTTGGTGAAAGCATGAGGGATGTCGAGGAACTTAACTAAAACCTTTCATACACTAATAGTCATACTAGCGATAGTCATACCAATGATGACCTAAACATTCGAGTTCGTCTGGTACTTTCACCTTGCTCCTTTACACTGGGAGCTGTTTGGAACCTTCTACATTTTAGCATTATTATCTGAAGATATTATTTTGTCATATAATTGTTTTAAGAACCAATCTATGATTTGGGTTGTCAACTGCTGCTTTTGTTGCGTATATCCGACGTTCCTGAGTAAGTGCTGAGTGCCCTGGGATTTCAGAGAACCGATGCTCGCACTGAACTAGTTAAATAATAATGAAAATAGTAACTGCTGTATACTTGTGAAGTGCTTGAAAATTGTGCTCATAACTCTTTTTTAAATTTATGAGACAACTTTGCGTTTCTTCTTCCTCCTCTAAAACCAGTGAAAATGTAAAAGATATTAAGTATGAATGAACTCATGTTAAATATAAGGTCTCAAATTATTTTGTTTCCTTTTCACTGTCTCTCCAGCTTCCATCAGTTTTTTTCTTGCATTGGCACTTCCTCTGCATGGTCCCATAGAGCCAGTCTCAAAAAGGCTTTGGGCATAGATCATGTGCTGCTCCAGTTTTAGCTCAGATTCTACCTTGGATCAGGGAGCTTTTTTTTTTTATTATTGGTTCTAATGCAGTTTGTCATAGAAGACATTTTATGGGATAACTCAACTTTGGCCTAATTCTTCTGCTTTCTGTTGATTCTTAAGCATCATTTAGTAATGCCATTTTTAAACTGAATCTGATCTCAGAGATTGTCTAACTTGCTTCTTTTATAGATGTGAATCTGAGGTCTAGACAAGTGACATGCACTGTCTGAGGATTGTTTCAAGTCCTCAATTTTCTCAATCTATTTTCTGTCCCATGGCATAAGTGTTTCCTATTTGTCATCAGCCCCCTGGCCTTTATGAAGCTCCACTTTGTTCCACTTACCATGACCTTTTGAAGGGCATGCCTTTCTGGGTTGTACATATCTTTCTCCTGTTCCATGTTATTTCTCCAGCTTCATTACATCGTGTTAGGGCATTGGGGGGCGGGGATGGATGTTTGACCCTTGACCTCCAGATCTTGTCATCCTCTGCCTTATACAAATTTATTTAACCAAGAGATTGTGTATAAATAATGCCCGACTTCCTCTGACAGCGGAGCGGAGAAATGCTTTCTGAGTCTTTGTCCTCATTTGAGCTGCCTACAAAGTTTTCCATCCATTGGATCTGCATACCTTGTTTTGATGAGCCACGCAGAACAAACACACAGAAAGTTGACACCGAGAAATGGCTTAGTTTAAGTTTTGTTTTCCTTCCTTCTGTTAGTGTCCAAAGTCACCATTAAGCTGTTACCCTTTCTACCTCATTCTTGTACCACAGATTTCCTTCTTCATGTTCTTTCACTCTAAAACCTGTGGCGGGAATTTTCACTGGCCCAGCTCCCGTGCATACACCTTCAGTAAAGAATCATGTCTCCACTTTCTTTTGTGGCTTTTCATTTTGCTTTGTTGACTCTTATTTGACAGTCTCTGGGTTATCAGGTCTGAATGGCAAGCCAGGACACCAGTATATTCATTTGCGTGGAGACATAAAACACCCGAAATCAGCATCACTTTCCCTGCACAGGGCTGACTAATTCTCACACACCTGTCCCCTTGACTTGCCTTTTCTAGGCTCTGGGCTGAGCGACAGTTTCCCAAGCGTGCTGCTCCTAGCTGACAGACCTGTGGTTCAGTGGCGTAAAGTACATTGGCCACCTTCCAGGCCCAGATCTGTACCCTGGTCACCGTGATAGGGCTCTGCCAGCTCCTGGCACATGACGTGAAATAAGAGACCCTTAGGTGTTTATTTAAGTGCATCTATTTTAATTTCCAAGTACGCAGCAGCAACATTTTCCCAATGAATATTTGGGTGGCTTATCCTCTCTTCTGCTGGATTTCTCCCATTTTATTTATTAGCTTCCTTCTGAAGGTGCCCCTCTTTTCCTTTAGAGGATTTATTTCAAGTTAATCAAATATGACAACAATTTCTAGATCTGTTTATTTTTTATTTTCATTTTTTATTTTTTATGGCTGTACCTATGGCATATGGCAGTTCCCGGGCTAGGGATCGAATCAGAGCTGCAGCTGCCGACCTACACCACAGCCATGGCAACACCAGATCTGAGCCACATCTTGTGGCAAGGCAGATCCTTAACCCACTGAGTGAGGCCAGGGATCAAACCCTCATCCTCAACAATGTCTGGTCCTTAACCCACTGAGCCACGACAGGAACTCCTAAATCTAATGTTTAGGAATGTCAGTGGTCTTCACGGCTAATATTCTCCCTATTTGCTTGTGCAATTATTTATCGCCAGCTTTCCTTATCTCACTGTGCTTTTCTTTTGGTCACGGCTCTCTGTGGACCCCTCTCTGACTTCTATCTGGGTGAATACTGGGGCTAAAGCATGTGGTCTCAAGTTTCATGGCACAACAGCTACCTTCCTCTCCACTTATCTGCTCTCCAAAGCACATGCCTCTCTCAATCAGCAACTTAGAATAGCACAGAGAACGTCAGCAGACTTCTAAGCTAGCTACCGCAGTCTCTTCCTGGCTCCGGTCCACCAGCCAGCTTCTGACAGAGCGTGGCCTAGAGACGTGCCATTTAGTCTGAGGGCCCTGCTAGCGCCTCAGCCTCCTCCACTTGATCAGAAGCCAATGGCCTTGAACCATGATGGTTTGGTTCGAGGTGGTTTAATTGCCGGTTATTAGGAGAACTCATGTTCATGGAAGCCACTCCTGCATCGGCTGTAGAACAACTTAAGGGCACTTCTATCATGTGACTCAGTGTCACCTGGATGAGAGCTCGTGTGAGGAGTGTCCTTTAGGATCCACTCTCAGCACTTCCATAGTATCTTGTTTTGCGTTGTTGCACAGACAGTTTTATAGCCGCTCATCTCCCCTCTCTGTGCCCTCCCTAGACTGTACATTCCTGGCACCGGCCCCTGACTTACTCATCCTACAGGCCCACAGCCCTGTGCCTAGAAGGAATTGTCTGAAATGTCTTCAAAGGCATTTCACAAAATATTTCATAGAAGTGTGGCTGAGAATGTGCAGAATCTTTGAAGGGTGGTCAAGTGGGGGAGCAGAAGACCTTTCTGCAGCTGTCAGAGGTTTGAAAAGCTCTTCTGAAGTTCTTACAGCAAGGAAGACATTGTCTTTTGAAATAATATTTAAAGAGAAGAAGTCTGGAGCTTCCTGCTGTGGCTCAGTGGTTTCGAACCTGACTAGTAGCCATGAGGATGCAGGTTCAATCCCTGGCCTCGCTCAGTGGATTAAAGATCCAGCGTTGCCGTGCAGGTCGCAGATGCCTCTCGGATCCTGTGTTGCTGTGGCTGTGTCTGTAGGCCGGCAGCTGCAGCTCTGATTCGACCCCTACCCTGGGCACTTCCATATGCTGTGGGTGTGGCCCTAAATAGACAAAAAAATAAAAAAATAAAGAGGAGTCCATGTGTTTTGATCTAGTCTTGAGATCTACACCAGACCACAGGGCCGGAGGCGATGTGATAAAGCAAAAGGCCACGTGCCTTGCTTCCCCCGCAACTAACCCTTCTCTCTGTGCTTCCGCCAAGTTCCCGGTTTAATCTAGTCTTCCGCGGGAAGCTTTTCAGCCCTGTTTGATCAGAAGAAAGGAAATGTGATGTGGAGAGAGAGACTGTTACACTGGGAGATGTGGTTTTCTGGAGGATGTGTATGTTCTTGGAAAAAAATTAAAGTGCAGATTTGCATTTTCTGACCGGAAATATCCGGTTTACCCCGAAGGAGGATCCGGAGGGCGGCAGCAGGCAGACGGAGAGAAAGACGTAATATCCAGCCTTTGACACCTGGAGGAGGACTTCTGGGTCTGCAGAAAAACATTTGATTTGAAAGGCAGTCTTTGGGGAGAGAGCAGTTCTTCTGCATCTACCAAGAGCCGTCCTGTGGACTCAATCATAAGAAAAGGCCGGGAGAGAGAGAAGTCAGCGTGTGACTTAGAGGAGGAGGCGTGTGTGAAGTGGAGGGAAAACAGCACGAGGGGAGGCAGGCGGTGAGACACGCGTCCTCGCCATCCCTGTTTTGGGCTGATGTCCAGGAGCCACGGTAAACAGGTGGACCCCAAAGTAAAGACCAAACAAAGGGCTGTGCGCCTTGCATCCTCCTGGCTCCCCAGGAGACTGTCAAGAACCCCCGGTGGGCACATCCGCCTCCGCCACGATGCAGCCCTGAAGGAGAAGTTGGCTCGGCAGACAGGCCCGGGCAGCTCGCTGTTGTCCCACCTGCAGGAGGTGTGCAGGGAGCCAGGGGTCCTCAGTGGCCCACTGAAGACTTTCAGAGGTTCTGGGAGGGCAGAGGACTATTCGGAGCCTGAGTCTGGATGAAGAAGCTGCAGAGGAAGGGGAAACAGCCAGCCCGCTGGAGCCCGCAGGTGGGTAACAGAATGCCGTCCCCAGGGCAGACAGACCGTCCTGCTGAGCCCCAGCCGTCGCCCGTGGAGGGCACGAGCAGGCCATTACCGTGTCACAGAGGCTGGCCCCGAGGAGGAGGCTGGAGAGAGACCGGCTGGAGGAAGAAGGTCCTTAGTGAGGGACGACGCCACCCATTGAATCGTGTGTATATTAAGTCCTTTGAGCCAAATGATTTTTTTTTTTTTTTTTTTTTGGTGTGTGTGTGTGTGTGTACAGCTCCTAAAGTTTAGAGTCACTTATCCCAGTTCATCCAGGGCCTGGGGGACTCGGCAAAATTCAGCGCCCGCTCCGGCAGTTCACCTACTAGTTCCGCATCACTGTCTCTGCTCCTCGGAAGCATTTTATGTTTTCTGGTTTCTACTTGGAGATGTCTTGTTTAATTCTGAAAAATGCCCAGAGTTCTTCCAAGATCCACACTCCAAACAAATAAAATGCAGTGTGGTTTGGCGCTGTGGTAATGACTCAATCAATCACCTTTTCATAAAAATGCTATAGTAATCCCAAATGAAAAATTCCGCACAGGATGAAAGTGGCTTTTGGAAAAACCCCTGATTCATTCTCCTAGTTGATTTTATGACTCAGTCATTTGGAGCTTATTGGATTTACATTTTAGACTCTAAACTCAAGAGGAAATAGTTAAACATAGCAGAATACTGAATTTTCAAGGCATCGCACTTCATGCATTTTCCATTATCCTCTGCTTAAGTCTGTGACAAAGCTCTATCTCAACATCTGTATTTTCCTCATTAATTGACCAAAACAGAAAATATGGCCCAAAGAAACTCCATCCCTTAATCAATATATTGTCATAGTTTATGTTGTTTTTCTTACAAGTTAAAAAATGTGGGAGTTCCTGTTGTGGCCCAGCGGTAACCAACCCCACTAGGTTCGAGCGGCCTTGCTCAGTGGATCAGGGATCTGGCATTGCCACGAGTTGTGGTGTAGGTACAGACATGGCTTGGATCCCTAGTTGCTGTGACTGCGGTATAGGCTGGCAGCTGCAGCTTCCATTCGACTCCCCCAGCCTGGTAACTTCCATATGCTGCAGGTGTGGCCCTTAAAAAAAGGGGGGGGGACAAAAAAGTGTACTTTTGTCACAAGAAACAACAAAGGACGAGAAGAGGTGGTGAAGGATTTAGTACTTGGCCTGAGAAGGCACATTCTGTGTGACTCAGAGAAGAGGAACTTAGGTTGCTGGGTACTTATAGCCCATCACAGCCGATTGCACACCCTTTCGGCTCCCCCTCTTTTCTCTCTCTACCAGCATTTCTTCTAGAAGTTCAAATGCAAAACTCTTCCAGAGGTAGAAGGAGGTATGTGTTGACTATTAAAAAAAAAAAACAACAACCCAAAACAAAAACTGACTAAATGCCACTCCTCTTATTTTATTGGGAGATAAAATGTGTGTTCACATTATATATTTAATTTTTTTTCTTTTTCTGCCCCTCTGTGGTGTTGGGAAGTTCCCAGGTCAGGGACTGAATCCAAGTGGCACCTGTAACTTTCACCACAGCTGCTGTAATGCTGGGTCTGCACAGGGCTGGGGTTCGAACCAGTGCCTCCATCTCAGAAACAGCCCAGATCATTAACCCACTGAGCTACAGTGGGAACTCCCCACATTACATATTTATTTTGACTTTAAGTCTCATTGGTATGATATGTATTTTGCTTAAAAATGAAGCTAAGGATTACTGTTGGGAATAATTTTGAGACTTACCTACGTCTGTCATGGGGGTTTTGGAATGTTTTGATCCCTATAAAAGTATAGGAAACTTGACAGAAAAAATTACCTGCTTGGGTTTTTGAAATTGCTTAGTTTTTATTTAAATTTGAAAATATTTGGAATGACTAAAAAGACATTATCTAGCCCTGGAAATGACTGCGTTTGTTTTTCAAATTTTAGGTGCCAAGATGACACCAAGTTGGCACTTATTAAGGTGCCACCACGAGCCTCACCACCCAGTCAGGGTTTTAAACTATGGAGACCAGTGCTTGGTGAATGCCTTTGCTGGACACTAGCAGTGACTGGGATCTTTAAAAAATGACAATAAGACTTCATATCACAATCCCATAAGGATTATAGCCACACCATCAGGGAGTTTTAGGAAATAAAATGACTGCCTTTTAAAGTTAGAACAATTAGGGAGTTCCCCTGTGGCTCAGCAGGTTAAGAACCCAACATAGCATCCCATGAGGATGTGAGTTCAATCCCTGGCCTAGCTCAGTGGGTTAAGGATCTGGCATTGCTGTGGCTGTGGCATAGGCCTTCAGCTGGAGCTCCAATTCCGCTGCTAGCCCAGGAACTTCCATATATTGCAGGTGTGGCCGTAAGAAAAAGTAAATAAATAAATAAATAAAGTTAGAACAATTATAACATCCTTGTAATATGTGCAAATTTGATAGAAGTGAGAATATGCCAGGACTTATTTGGCAGAGTTTTATTTAATGTAATTTTAAATAAGTTTAGTGCATTAAACAATTACAGCAGGATTGCAGTAGCATTACAGAAATTTAGGGGTTAGAGAAAATTTTTCTTGCAGCTCCCCCGAAGAACGAGTATCATTTTGATGTGTTTAATCAGTGATTCTTGGGGTGAACCCGTCTTATTTGCTTTTGAGTAGATAGAACTCGAGAAAAGCAAGACTTGGAGTCCGGGAGACAAATTATGAAACATGGTGAGAACGGAGAGAAGCCGACACACCTGAGGCATATTTAGAAGATGGCATTGGTAGAAGCTGCTGATGGCTGATTTAGGAAGGAAGTATTGAGGCTTCAGAGACAGAAAAAGACTACTCTTTGAGATAGGACACGTAAGAACCTTATGTATATATATCTTGTATTATTTTTTATCCAAATACTTTCTCCAAAGTGGCATTTAAATACGTATTTTAATTTGGGTAAAATATAGCCATCATGAAATTATAAGGTAAGCTTCAGGTGGGAAAAGTGGTCCTTTTCCATGGTGTCAAGGTCACTGAAAGGCATGGAAAAACTGAGGCACTGTCTCAGACTGAAGGAGACTGAGGGGATGTGACAACTAAATTCAGTGTGGGACCAGGGGCAGAAAAAAAGACATTTAGTGAGAAAGCTGACAAAATATAAATAAGATGTGTAGGTTGCTTAATATCTGTGATAGTTTCTTGCTTTTGTTAAATGTGCTATGATTACGGAAGAGGTTAAACTGAGGAAAATCTGGCTGAAGGGCATATGGGTTCTCTCTGTACCATTTTAGAAACTTTTTTTGTACACATATTACAAGTATAAAAGAATTTACAGACAACATTTATTTTGGCAACAATTTCAAAAATATTTTACCATATATTTTTTCTCAAAGTTTTACAGTTTCTGGGGGTAAAAAGCACTGGTGGGCAGTATCTGTGTGATCCTGTTAATTCTGGTTCCTGTGTGTCTAATAATTTTCCTTCATCAGTTTGGACTGGTTCAGGCTACAAAACCTCTGCACAGTTGATGCTTGAACAATGCAGGCGTTAAAGGGATCAACAAACCCGTCAGTTGAAAATCCGTTTGTAAATTAAAGTTAGCCGGATTTATGGTTCCTTGGTTTCCGAGGATGCACATCCGTGGATTCAGCTAAGAACAGATTGTGTAGTAGTGTAGTATTTACTGGGGAAAAAAAATCTGGGTAGTTTGAAATGCAGTTCAAACCTGTTTTGTTCAAGAATCAATTGTCTTTTTACCGCCTTGACCATTCCTCTCTGCCTGGGCTCTGTGCATTGTGGGATTGGGGCAGGGGCTTACTCCTCTGTAACAGGTGAGACCACTTAACCACAACTCCTGGGCTGAGACCCGACAGCAAGGGTGAAAGGTAGGCAAACTGTGTAATATCTGTTACCTCATTTCCCTTCTGGAATCATCTCTTCCCAGAACTCACCGGTGTATTCTGACCATTCTCACCCTTGCCAAGTAAACTTGATACCCACTTCTACCCACAGGTGGGCCCAGCTTTGCCGCTCGCTCATTAGGAAATAGCAAAATCAACTCAGAAATTCAGGTGTTAACAACTGATGAAGTCCCGCCCACTCATTTTCCTATTAGAAGACATTCCTATTTAACCACTGCCTTGGACCAATGAGAGGGAGTCTTACACGGAGGCAAGACCCGCACAGCAGCAGAGCTGGGCAGTTCCTGGTGGTCTGGATTCATCGGCTACGTGCACATTCTGGGGATTGCGACCGCGCGCTCTGGGAAAGGCTGTTTCCAGGGCTAGCCCCTGAGTGTTCTGGAGGAGGTAAGGTGGCGTTACCGCGGTTAACTTCCATAATTTCCCCCAGAATTTTGGGTTATGCTTGGCTGCTGACCTTGTTTTCAGGTTACTCCTTCGCAATGACTGGAAGCTCTTGCCTTTGATAATTAGCAGAGCCTGTAGTACTTTGGAACTAGAGGAGTCATATGTATATTTCCATTGCCAACTAAATGTGAATCACTTGCTAAATCACACATGGCCGCTGAGGTGGTTTGTTTACAGTTGCTAGAGTTAGTTCGAGTTAACAACTCCCAGAAAGGACCACCAACAGAAAACTACTGCTTTCTTAGGCGTTCACCCAGCATTCAGCAGAGCCTGCTTGCGTCTGTGCCCCCTGCCTGCCTTCAGGTGTTAACAGTTAAGCCTCTGCAGGAACAGCTCCGGAGCAGAGAGAAGCCTGGGAAGTGGCTTCCGGTGGTGTTAGTGGTTATCCGCAGTTTGCCTACTGGACCAGACCTGGGAGAGGGGCGGGACCGCTGTGCCCTGAGAAGTGAACTCTGCGGTAAGGACCTTGCTCAAAATAGCCCTTGTCCTTCTTGCTGGAACCTGATGAACAAGCTTCAGTCTGTGCTGTTTTCTGTCACCTGCCTCTCCTCTATGACGTTGCGTCCTCTAGGTTTCCCCGAGGTGCTCATCCACAAGTTCGCTTGCTCCTTTTTTCTCTCACTACCAGTTTATAGTGGCAACTTTATTCAAGTGTAACTTACATACCATGAAATCCGTCTATTTCCAGTGTTCAATTCAATGACTTTTTGGTAAATTTATGAGATTGTGCAACCGTTATTATAATCCAGTTTTAGAACATTTTCATCCCCCCAGTAAGATCCTTTATGCCCAGTTAGTCAAGCCCCGTTTTCTTCCCCAACTTCAGGCAAACTCTCTTTATTTTTTCTTTTTTTGGTCTTTTTAGGGCCGCGCCTGCAGTATGTAGGAAGCTCCTGGGCTAGGGGTCGAATCTGAGCTGCAGCTGATGGCCTACACCACAGCCACAGTAACACCAGATCGAATCCGCATCCTCATGTATACTAGTCAGAGTCAGGTTCTTAACTGCTGAGCCACAACAGGAACTCCCCCAGGCAAGCTCTTATCTATGTTCTTCTGTATTTAGAGTTTTGTTTTGTCTGGACATTTCCTATAAGTGGAATCACGTAGGACGTGGTCATCTCTGTCTGGCTTCTAAACATATGAGGTTCAGCTTTGAGGTAGCACGTCAGTTATTTTTGTGACAATGGGCTTCTGCTCCCCAACACTGAAATTCCTTAGAGGTGCCAAGGGCTCCTACTCTTCATATGGTGCTGCTTCTCTCACTTCCCCTGCGGTCCGTGTTCCGTGTCGTCGTTGAGTCTGACCCTCTTCTTTCACTGCTCAGCCCCCTGGCTGGCCTCACCTCAACCGAACCTTCCAGTCTTCTCTAGTCTGTCCCACCAGGTTCAGGTCTCTGCTCAGATGCTAATTCCCTTTAAAGAAGTCCTTGCTGACCTCCTTCGTCATGGCTGTTCACTTGGCCTGCTTTGTTTCTTCATTTCACTGACTGTTGAAATATATTTTCTGCTTAGTACCGTTATTTTTTTTTGGCCATGTCCATGGCATGTGGAAGTTCCCCGGCCAGAGATTGACCCAAGCTGCTGCAGTGATGACAGCAGATCCTTATCCTGCTGTGCCACAGGGGAACTCCTGCTTAGTGCTTTTACTTTTAATTGAGGTTTAATTGCCGTATAATCTTAGTTTTAGGTGTACAACATAATGATTGAATATGTGTATAAATCTTGAATTGATCACAATAAGACTAGTTAACATCCATCACCACATAGAGTTATAATTTTTTTTTCTTATGATAACTTGTAAGATTTACTCTTAGCAACTTTCAGACAACCAGTACAGTGTTATTAATAGCCAGCATGCTGAGCATTACAGCCCCAGGACTTACTTATTTCACAACTGCAAGTTTATCTATTTTGACCTCCTTTACCCATTTTGCACCCCCCTTTGCCTCACCTCTGGCAACCACCAATCTGTTCTTTGTTTCTAAAAGTTTTTTTTTTTTTCATACTTCACATATAAGAGAGATCATATAGTATCTGTATTTCACTAATTTTATTTCACTTTAATGCCCTTAGGGTCCATCTATGTTATTGCAAATGGCAGGATTTCCTTTTTTATGATTGAATACTATTCCATTGTGTCTGTATGCCACATTTTCCTTATTCATCTATCAATGGACTTCGATTGTTACCATGTATTGGCTATTATAAATAATGCTGTAGTGACCATGGAGGTGCAGATATCTCTTCAAGTTCATGTTTAATACCCAGAAGTAAGATTGCTGAATCATATGGTAGTTCTATTTTTGACTTTTTGAGGAACCTCTATACCGGTTTTCATAGTGGCCACATCAATTTATATTTGTATCAACAGTGCACAAGAGTTCTCTTTTCTCCACAACTCCATAACCTCACCATCACTTGATATTTCTTGTTTTGTTGACAATAGCTTTTTTTTTTTTTTTTTCCTTCTTAGGGCTGCATCTGCAGCATGTGGCAGTTCCCAGGCTAGGGGTTGAATTGAAGCTGTAGCTGCAGGCTTCTGCCACAGCCACGGCAATGCCAGATCCAGGCTGAGTGTATGTCCATGACCTACACCACCGCTCACAGCAACGCTGTATTCTTAACCCACTGAGCAAGGCCAGGGATCAAACCTGCATCCTCATGACACTAGTCAGATTCATAACCCACTGAGACACAACAGGAACTTCAATAATAGCCATTCTTACAGGTATGGGGTATTACCTCATCGAGATTTTATTTTTTTTTTTAGTGTTGTACCCGTGGCATATGGAGGTTCCCAGGCTAGGAGTTGAATTGGAGCTGCAGCTGCTGGCCTAGGCCACAGCAATGCCAGATCTGAGCTGCGTCTGTGACCTATACTACAGCTCACAGCAATGCTGGATCATTAACCCACTGAATGAAGCCAGGGATCAAAACTGCATCCTCATGGGTGCTAGTCAGATTCATTTCCACTGAGCCATGACAGGAACTTCTTGTGATTTTTGATTGATCTCCATTTCCCCGATGATTAGTGATGCTGAGCACCTTTCCATGTACCGTTGGCCATCTGTATATCTTCTTTTGAAAAATGTCTATTCAGATCCTCTGCCCATTTTGAATCGAATTTGTCTTTTTTTGCTCTTCAGTTGTATAATTTTTTTCATATATTTTGGATATCAACCCCTTGTCAGATACATGGTTGGAAATATTTTCTCCTATTTGGTAGGTTACCTTTTCATTTTGTTGATGATTTCCTTTGCTGAAGTTTTTTAGTTTGATATAGTTTGTTTTTGAGTTTGATATAGTCCCACTTTTTTTTTTTTTTTGCTTTGTTGCCTTTGTTTTTGGCGTCAAAACTAAGAAAATACCTCCAATACCAATATCAAGGAGCTTATGTCTTTTTCTTCTAGGAGTTTTGTGGTTTCAAGGTTGTATGTTCAGATCTTTAATCTATTTTGAGTTAATCTTTGTGTATGGTGTAAGGCAGTGGTCCGGTTTCATTCTTTTGCCTGTGGTTGTCCAATTTTCCCAACACCATTTATTGAAAAGATGATTCTTTCTCCATTGTTAATTCTTGGATCCTTTATTGTAAATTAATTGCTCATGTATGTGTGGATTTATTTCTGGGCTCTGTTTTGTTTATCTACATATCTGTTTTTATGCCAATGTCATACTGTTTTATTATAGCTTTATAATATTGTTTAAGTATTATAGCTTTATAATATTGTTTAAGATCAGGTAGCATGATGCCTCCAGCTTTATTGTTCTTTATCAAGATTGCTTTGTCCATTCAAGGTCTGTTGTGGTTCCACACAAATTTTATGATGAACTTTTTTCTACTTCTATGAAAATGCCATTGGAATTTTGATAGAGATTGTGTTGAATCTTTGAGTAGTATATCTTAACAATATTAATTCTTCCAACATAAGAGCACAGAATGTTTTTCAATTTATGTGTATTGTCTTCACTTTGATCAATGTCTTACAGTTTTTAATATATGTAGTCTTTTACCACTTTGTTAAGCTTATTTCTAGGTATTCTTTTTTGGTGGGGTTAAATTGAGTATTTCTTTTTAATTTTAATTAAGTATTGATTTAGTGTTCATTTCTGCTGTATAGAAAAGTGATTGAGTTACACGTATATGTATATATACACGTTTTAAAATACTCTTTTCCATGGTTTGTTATAGGACAGTGAATAGAGTTCTCTTATTGATTATCCTGTCCATGTATTATAGCTTATATCTGCTAACCCCAATCTCCTACTCCATCCCCAAACCCCTCCTCCCTTGGCAACAAGTTTTTTCTCTATGTCTGGGAGTCTATTTCGGTTTTGTAGATAGTTTCATTTGTGTTATATTTTAGATTCCACATATAAGTGATATCATGGTATGTGTCTTTCTCTTTCTGACTTACTTGCTTTAGTATAATAATCTCTAGGTCCATCCATGTTATTGCAAATGTCATTACTTTGTTCTTTATAATGGCTGAGTAGTAATCCATTGTATATATGTACTGAATCTTCTGTATCCAGTTATTTGTTGATGGCAATTTAGGTTTCTTCCATGTCTTGGCTATTGTGGATGGTGCTACTATGAACATAGGGGTGCATGTATCTTTTTGAATTCGAGTTTTGTCTGGATATATGCTCAAGAATGGGAATGCTGGATCATACGGCAATTCTACCCTTAGTTTTCTAAGGAACCTCCATACTGATCCCTGTAGTAGCTGTACCATATTACATTCCCACCAACAGTGTAGTAAGGTTTTGTCTCCATACCCTCTCCAGCATTTGTTATTTGTAGACTTTTTGGTGATGGCCATTCTGACTGGTGTGAGGTGGTACCCCACTGTAGTTTTGATTTGCATTTCTCTAATAATTAATGATGCTGAGCATTTTTTCACATGCCTGTGGGCCATCAGTATGTTTTCTTTGGAGAAATAATCCATTTATTTCTTTATTTTATTTTTTTGTCTTTTTGCCTTATTTGGGCCGCACCCGCAGCATATGGAGGTTCCCAGGCTAGGGGTCTAACAGGAGCTGTAGCTGCCGGCCTTCGCCACAGCCACAGCAACGCGGGATCTGAGCCGCGTCTGCAACCTACATCACAGCTCACGGCAACGCCGGATCCTTAACCCACTGAGCAAGGCCAGGGATCGCACCCGCAACCTCATGGTTCTTAGTCGGATTCGTTAACCACTGAGCCACGACGGAAACTCCGAGAAATATCCATTTAGATGTTCTGCCCATTTTTCAATTTTTTTTATTGTTGTTGTTGAGTTGTATGAGCTGTTTTGTATATTTTGGAAATTAAGTCCTAAAGTTGTATCGGTTGCATCATTTGCAACTATCTTCTCCCATTCCATCTGTTTTCTTTTCATTTTGTTTATGGCTTCCTTTGCTGTACAAAAGCTTCTAAATCTATGTCTCATCTTTTTTTTTTTTTTTTTTAATTTCTATTGCCCTAGGAGACAACCTAAGAAAACATTGATATGATTTATGTCAAAGAATATTTTGCCTGTGACATGTTCTAGGAGTTCTATGGTGTCATGTCTTAATATTTAAGGTTTTTTTTGTTTTGTTTTGTTTTTGGTTTTTTTGGGGGGGTCTTTTTTTGGCAAATGAGGTTCCCAGGCTAGGGGTCAAATTGGCCTACACCACAGCCACAGCAATGTGGAATCTGAGCTGAGTCTGTGACTTACATCACAGCTCACAGCAACGCCAGATCCGTAGCCTGCTGAGCGAGGCCAGGGATTGAATATGCGTCCTCATGGATTCTAGCTGGGTTTGTTAACCACTGAGCCACAACGGGAACTCCCGGCCAGGCCTTTCAATACTATACTGAGTAAGAGTGGTGATAGTAGGCATTCTTGGCTTGTTCCTGATCTTAGAGGAAAAACTTTTCAGCACTTCATCACTGAATATGATAGTAGCTGTGGGTTTGTCATATATGGCCTTTATTATGTTGAGTTACATTCCTTCTTACCCATTTTGCTGAGTTTTTAATCACAAATCAATGCTGAGTTTGTCAAAATCTTTTTCTGCATCTATTGAAATGATACGATTTTCATTAATTTGTTTATGTGATATATCATGTTTTTTTTTTTTTTTTTTTTACAGATATTGAACTGTCCTTGTGTTCTGTGAGAAATCCCAGTTGATAATGGCGTATGTTCCTTTTAATGTATTGAATTCAGTTTGCTGACATTTTGATGAAGATTTTTGCATCTATATTCATCAGGGAAATTGGCCTATAACTTTCTTGTGTCCATCTCTGATTTTGTTATCACGGTAATGCTGGCCTTTTACAGTAGGTTTTTAGGAAGAGTTTGAAAAGAATTGGTCTGTATTCTTTAAAAGTTTGTTTAAAATTTAGCTGTGAGGTCATCTGGTCCTGGATTTTTGTTGTTGAGAAATTTTTGTTGAGAAGTTTTTGAAGACTGATTCAATCTCCTTACTAGTAAAATCGGTCTATTCAGATTTTCTGTTTCTCACGCCTCATTCTTAGTAGGTTGTATGTTTCTAGGAATTTATCCATTTCTTCTGGGTAGTCTAATTTATTGCTGTGTAACTGTTCATAGTATCTCTTATGATTCTTTGTAATTCTTTGGTATCAGTTGTAACATCTTTCATTTCAGATTTTATTTGGGTTTTCTTTTTCCTTTTTTTTTGTGAATCTAGCCAAAGACTTGTCTGTTTTTTGTTTTTTGTTAAAAAAGCCATTAGTTTCCTTGGCCTTTTCTATTGTCTCCTAAATCTCTATTTCATTTTATTTCTCCTCTAATCTTTACTTCGCTCTATTACTTTTAGGCTTAGTTTTTTTCTTAGTTTCTTGAGGTGTACATAGGCTGTTTAATTGAACCTTTCTTGTTTCTTACTGCAGGCGTCTTCACTATGCACTTCTGTCTTAGAACTGCTTTTGCTGCGTCCTATAAGTTTTGGTATGTTCTATTTCCATTTTCCTTTGTCTCTAGGTATTTTTGAAGTTATCTTTTGATTTCTTTTTGACCCATTGCTTGTTCAGTGGAATGTAGTTTAATCTTC
Organism: Catagonus wagneri; assembly: GCA_004024745.2. Classification (NCBI taxonomy): domain Eukaryota; kingdom Metazoa; phylum Chordata; class Mammalia; order Artiodactyla; family Tayassuidae; genus Catagonus; species Catagonus wagneri. The sequence continues at coordinate 4,581,833 of PVHT020000080.1, forward strand.
ACATATTCGTACGTTTTTCAATTTTCTTCTTGTAATTGATTTCTAGTTTCATACCATTGCAGTTGGAAAAAATGCTTGATATAATTTCTTTTTACTTTTATTTTTTGTCTTTTTGCCTTTATCTAGAGCCGCACCAGCAGCATATGGAGGTTCCCAGGCTAGAGGTCTAACAGGAGCTGTAGCTGCCGGCCTTCGCCACAGCCACAGCAATGCGGGATCCGAGCTGCATCTGCAACCTACACCACAGCTCACGGCAATGCCGGATCCTTAACCCACTAAGCAAGGCCAGGGATCGAACCAGCAACCTCATCGTTCTTAGTCTGATTCGTTAACCACTGAGCCACGATGGGAACGCCTATAATTTCAATATTCTTAAATTTAAGACCTGTTTTGTGGCCTAACATATGATCTATCCTGGAGACTGTTACATGTCCACTTGAGAAGAATGGACATTGCTTTTGTATAAAATATTTTGTAGATGGCAATTCCTCTGGTCTAATGTGTCTTATATATTTTTTTTTAAGTTACTGAATATTTATTGAGCATATATTATGTCAGGCACATAATATTGATATAGCTGTCGATAAAGTAGACGAACACCTACTTTTATGGAGCTTGCATTTTCTTCATATGGAGAAAAACAGCAATAAACAAATAACAAAACTTAAATTACAGGGTTTGCTTAAGACATAAATTATAGGGGTGAAAGTACTATGGAAAAAGAGTAAAATGAGGGGGTTGGGGATGATGTGGTGTAGGTGGTGGGAACTGGCTTTTTATTTATTTATTTATTTTTTGGCTTAATGAATTTTATTACAATTATAGGTGTACAAAAATCATCACAACTCAATTTGATAGCATTTATGTCCCAAACCCTCAGTGCATCCCCCCACCCCCCAGATTGTCTTGTTTGATAAAACCAAAGGTTTTCCAAAGTCTGTGAGTCATTGTCTGTTCTGCAAAGAAGTTCATTGTGTCTTTTTAGTTTCCACATGTAAGCGGTAGCATTGGGTGTTGCTGTCTAATTGTCTGACTGGTTTCACTTCTCATGATAATTTCTAGGTCCATCCGTGTTGCTATAAATGTTGTTATTTCGTTCCTTTTAATGGCTGAGTAGTATTCCATTGTGTGTATGTACCGTATCTTCCCTATCCACTCATCTGTCGATGGGCATTTAGGTTGTTTCCATGACCTGGCTATTGCATAGAGTGCTGCAATGAACAGTGGAGTACATGTGTCTTTTCGAGTCTTGGTTTCCTCTGGATAGATGCCCAGGACTGGGATTGCTGCATCAAATGGTAATTCTATTTTTTTTAATTTTTTTTTAATAGATCTTATTTCATTTATAGGTATACATAAATCATCACAAGTCAGTTTTATAGATTTTGTATCCCAAACCCACAGTGCATCCCCCCACCCCCCAGATTGTCTTATTTGAAAAACCAAGGTTTTCCAAAGTCTGTAAGTCATTCCCTGTTCTACAAAGAAGTTCATTGTGTCTTTTTAGTTTCCACATGTAAGCGGTAGCATTGGGTGTTGCTGTCTAATTGTCTGACTGGTTTCACTTCGCACGATAACTTCTAGGTCCATCCATATTGCTATAAATGTTGGTAATTTGTTGCTTTTAATGGCTGAGTAACATTGCATTGTGTGTATGTACCATATCTTCCCTATCCACTCTTCTGTGGATGGGCATTTAGGTTGTTTCCATGACCTGGCTATTGCATAGAGTGCTGCAATGAACAGTGGAGTACATGTGTCTTTTTGAGTCATGGTTTCCTCTGGATAGATGCCCAGGAGTGGGATTGCTGGATCAAATGGTAAT
>PVHT020000080.1:4617274-4633969 GCA_004024745.2 Catagonus wagneri
CGATCCCTGCCCTTGCTCAGTGGGTTAACGATCCGGCGTTGCTGTGAGCTGTGGTGTAGGTTGCAGACGCGGCTCGGATCCTGCGTTGCTGTGGCTGCGGCGCAGGCCAGTGGCCACAGCTCCAATTAGACCCCTAGCCTGGGAACCTCCACATGCCGCGGGTGCGGCCATAAACCCGCGGCCATAAAATGACAAAAGGCAAAAAAAAAAAAAAAAACAACCTAGTATTAGAATATTTCCATCCCAAAGCCCCAGTCTCCCCCAACCCCCCACACCTATCCCTTTTGGTAGTAAGTTTTTCAAAGTCTGTGAGTTTGTCTGTTCTGCAGGTAGGTTCATTTGTGTCTTTTTAGATTCTACTTGTAAGTGGTATCATATGAAGTTAGTCATAGCACATCATCTGAACACTTTCTGATACTGCATTTATAGTCCTCTCGCCATGTTTAATGTTTTAACATATTTTATAACTTTTTGTGTTTTACTTTATTATTGTGGATATAAATGATTTTACTACTTTTTTAACCTTATTAGCTTTGTTAGTGGTTGATCTATCTTTATGTTTTCCTTTACCAATGAGATTTTTCCTTTCATAATTTTTATACTTCCAGTTGTGGGCTTTTCCTCCCCACTTAGAAAAGTCCTTTAACATTTCTTCTAGAGCCAGTTTAGTGGTCCTGAACTCTTACAGCTTTTGCTTGTCTGTATAAGTCTTGATCTCTCAAATGTGAACGAGAACCTTGCCAGATATTCTTGAATGTTGGGTTTTTTCCTTTTATCACTTTGAAAATACTGTGCTACTCCCTTCTGGCCTACAGAGTCTCTGCTGAAAAGCCACCTGACCATCTTATGGGAGCGCCTTTATAAGAGACTAGTTGCTTTTCTCTTGCTGCTCTCAAGATTCTCTCTTTTAACTTTTGCCATTTTAATTAAAATGTGTCTTGGTGTGGCTCTTTGGGTTCATTCAGTTTGGGACTTTCTGTAGCCCCTCAATATGGATGTCTGTTTCCTTCTCCAGATAAGGGAAGTTTTCAGCTATTTCTCTTCAGGTAAGTTCTCTGCCCCTTTTGCGCTCTGCTCTTCTTCTTGGACCCATATAATGTGAATGTCAGTTTGATGTTGTCCCTGAGGACTTTAAGCTATCCTCATTTTAAAAAATTCATTTTTCCAGTTTTCTGATCCATCCCTCTATATCATGTGATCTACTGTTGACTTCCTTCTAGTGTATTTATTTCAGTTATTGTACTCTTAACACCTCTATTTGGTTTCTCCTCATATTTTCTATCTCTGTTAAACTTCTGTGTTTATCATTCTTCTTCTTCATTTGAGTATATTTATGATCATTACCTTGAACTCTTTATTGGGTAGGTTACTTATCTCAACTTCACTTAGTTCTTCTGGGGTTTTGTCTTGCTCCTTAGTTTGGAACATAAGTAAAATCAGAAGTCGGAGAACTCATTCTCTGTGTTTATTTCTATGTATTAGGTGAGCTGGTTACATTTTATGCCCTTGGAGAAGTATCCATAGGGGTAGGATGTCCTATAGGGCCCAGCAGCATGCTCCCCTCTGGTGACCAGTTATATGCTGTAGGGGTGCCTCCTATATCGGCTGCATGGGCCCTTCTGTTGTGGCAGGGTGAACTATTTTGGGCATGTTGGTGGGCAAGGCCTGACCCCTGCGTGGCTGGCTGCATGACCAGAGCTGGTGCTAGTATGTTTGTTAGTGGTTGGAGGACTAAGAGCCAGAGGAAGGACTCCAAAATGGCACCTGTCAGCACCAGAGTCCTTGTAGCAGAATGAGCTCCCCCAAATGGCTGCCATCAGCATCTCTGTCCCTATTAAGAGTCACAGTTGCCTCCTGCCCCTGTGGAAGCTCTTTAAGATTAGCAAGTAGGGAGTTTCTGTCATGGCTCTGTGGTAATGAATCCAACTAGTATCCATGAGGATGTGGGTTTGATCCCTGGCCTCACTCAGTGGGTTAAGGATCTGGCATTGCTGTGCACTGCAGTGTAAGTCACAGACATAGCTTGAATCTCACATTGCTGTGGCATAGGCTGGCAGCTGCAGCTCCTATTCAACCCCTAGCTGGGGAACTTCCATATGCCATGGATGTGGCCCCCCAAAAGCGGCGGTGGGGCGGGGACCAGCAAGTGGGTCTGACCAGGCTCCTTTCAAATTACTGCCACTGTCAGGACTTGGAGCATGTGAGGATTTGTGTGCACTCTTTAAGCATGGAGTCTCTATTTCCCACAGCCCTCTGGCTCTCCTGAAAGCAAGTCCCAATGGTTTCAAAGTCAGATGTCCTCGGGGCTCACCTCTGGGCTGGGGAGCCCATTGTGGGTCTAGAATCCCTCTTGTGTTGGGATTCCACAACCAAAGTTGCCTACCAGAGTTTTGGGTCCTGACTGTGCTGGGTGTCTGTGCCTCCACACCTGTCTCACAGTGGCTGGTTCTTTATACTTTTGGTTGTGGAAAATATTTTCTGTCAGTCTTCAGATTGTTCTCATACACAGCTGTTTCTTAAAATAGCTGTAATTTTAGTGTGTCTGTGACATAGTTATTCTGTAAACAAACAGTTGTAATTTTAGTGTGCCTGTGACATAGTTATTCTGTAAACAGTTGTAATTTTAGTGTGCCTGTGAAAGGAAGTGAGCTCAGAGGCTTCCTCCTTTGCCATCTGGCCATATCTCCATCCTTTCCAAATTTAAACAAATTACTTTGGACATATATATTTTTCATCCATGGGAATTTTTTTTTTTTTCTGGACTATATTCTACTGGGGTATAAAAAGTAAGAACAGGAATCCATGTCTGGACATAGGTCAGTATATTTCAAAGACAAGGAAACTGAGTGAATGTGTCTACCTCTGACAACAGTGGATTGAAAACTGAAAATTGTCATGTATTTTTTTAGGTTGAGTCAACACGTGCTAATCTCCATTTGTACAACTGTTCCCTCATTTCCTAATGACATTAGATGTAGGATCTAGCAAGGAAAGTTCAGACCCACCGTAAATTCATTACAATGTTAAGTACTGTTGAGAGACAAAAAAGCAAAGTACCAAAAATTGGGAAAATGTACTTGGAGGCAGGGCCATATAGAGGTCACAAAGGCAGAATCTAAAGCCACAGTGCTCAGTATTAACCCCAGTGTTACTGTCTAACTAACAAGCTATTCAGCTTCTCAGTGTCCCACTGCTCTCGTCTGTCACGTGGGAAGAACACCTGCCCACGTCTCCCAGGCAGTATGTACAGGTTCAGCATGGAACCTGGCACACAAGGTGCTCAGCAAGTGTGAACGATTCCTGTGAGCTATTTCACTACTATCAGGCTGCAGACCCTTCTTTGCATGTACCTAATTTTCCTTCATAACTTCTCTCTCTGAACCCAAAGCATTCAGCATCCCATGGCGAAGGTATTCAACAAATGTTTAGTGATGGCCACAGCTTACAAGCTCTGGGTAACACAGTCATAGGGATGTTATTAGGCTCAGTCCTGTGCTGACTGAACCCTAGAAACCCATGGGTCCAGTTTGTGGGGAGAGGTCCTACCCTGGGGTGGCAGGGGTCAGGGTGTTTGACAACTGTGGTCCAGCCTGGAACTCAGAGCAGGAGGAGGAACAGTTTTTCAGGTTATGATGGGTTAGTCAGTAGTATAATGTGGGTTTAGCTATGTCTTCATAGGCTGTTTATTAGATGCCCAGATACAAATAGGTTTTGCTTTCTTTTTTTTTTGCACCCCAGCGCCCATCCAAAAGCCAAAGTAAAGCGAGTGTCTGGAAACTCCAAGAGGTATAATGAATAAAACTGAGTTCTCACCTACTAAGAGGCCTCCATTTGAACCTCCGTTAATAGTTAGCCTCTTGGGAGATGTGTAACCTTCCTTGATCAGATACTCAGCAGCACACTGAAAGTCATCAAAGCAGTTCTGTTTATTGGCCAAGATACCACCTACAATGTGCCAAAGTGAAAGTAAGTTAATAAAACATTAAAAAAAAAACCATTTTAACCTAAGGGGAATTCAAACAATGATAAGGCATAGTTTGAACTATTGACATCTTAAACCCAAAGGGCTAACACAACATTCAGAAAAATGCCTCAATTTATTTTGTTATGCATTGTAGAAATCCACTGTCAGTACCACTACTGCTGATTCCTATGATGGATTTGTGTTTTTCTAAAGCCTCTCAGAATTTAAAAGGCAAGTGCCTCAGAGGGCAAAGTTGGTCTGTTACGACATCAGAAAATGACAGTGTTAAAGTACGTCATTACAAAGGACCCAAGGTTCGAGAGGAGCTGGATTCAAAACTGAAACAAGAGCTGGAAGAGTCTTGTCCCGCTTGGGATCCATGTAACAGGTGAGGATGAGGTGGGGTGTACCGCCCCTGTGCCTTCGTACTCCTCCCCACACCCCACAAAGAAGAAAGAGCTTAGTGCAGAGAAGTGCCCTTCTCACCCATCCTCTTTGCAGGGCTCTGAGGTGGGTAAGTGATTAGGAGAACTCAGCTCTCCGACTTTAAGCAACCAAGGGCGAAGAACTTAAGTAGGAATTAGGTGGGGAGGTGGCAGTGCACAGGGCACCCCATTACAATTTCTCCAGTCTTGAATGAAGAGGATCTGGGCTTACTCCTCTAGAAGTCATTCCACTATATAGAGCCAAACAAAGAAACTGCTTAAAGAGAGGGAACACTTGTAAAGTCTTGGGACATTTTAAAAGACCAAAAGTCAAAGCTGTGCCCTCACAGGATGGATGTCTGAAATAACTGCCTATGAAATGAACAATAAGCAGACACAGATCTAATTAGATATTTGAGATTAACCACTTTTGCTGAAATACAATTAAAGATAAAGTGGTATTACTGAAGAAATTTTTTCATATCAAAACAAATGTTATCAAGATTCTAATAAGAAATTATTGGTGAATTAGAACAGCTAGGATTATTTAGTTTCCAGGAATAATATCATTTTGGGTATATAACTATATTTTTTAAAGAACATTAAATTTTAAACTCAATTAACAGAATGGAATCTAAATTTATCAATGCTCAATATACTAGAGTCTAACTGGAAAAAGTCCATTTTGGCCCCCCTTACTGCCTAAATTAGAAGAAAGTTTGTGATCGGTCTAAACACAGGGTAATTGACTTTCAGCCTCAGTTGAGCTTCAAACTCTCTTCCCCCCAAGGCTTTGGATAATAACTTGGTCATAATTAATACAGAGATGAGAAAGAGGTGACCAAGACCAGGGCACCCTTGCCTATCAGAGCATGGTGCACACCTGATAACCAGAGGAATTTAGGGTGAAGAACCCAGGTTCTTGGGGGTAGAAGGCCACAGGGTCAGGAGTCCATGAAGGTGGGTGTCTTAAGTGTGTCCATCACCAACGTTTTTAACTAGAAAAACAGGTGAGTCAAGAGGTCCAGACTTTAGCATATAGATCTGGGATTGTAAAACACAGGATATGTGCAGGGATGATTTTATTTTATTCTTTTATCAGTCATCTCTTAATATCACAATTTTACAGTATGATTTTAGTGGAATTAAACTCTAATACAGGTCCAAGTCAGAACTGCACAATGAAGTCTATGCTGCTTTAAGTATAATGACAACTGATAAAGTCTTAAGGGATGACACCTGGCGGCAGTGACCCAACAGTGGCTGGCAGGCCGGGGCTGGTGTGTGAAGTAGGGACACTCACTCTGGCTAAGATGCTCAAATAGTCTGCTGTCTGACGTCGGTCCTGGGCGGGGGTGTGTGTGTGCTGAACACCCAGGGCTCAGGCCTGGGCCGTTCCTACCTCTTGACACCTAATAGGTCCTTGTGAAAACTCTTTACAGGTCTACCCCTCATCCTTGCTGATGTGGTGTGATGCAGAAAACCAGAGCCTTTGGCCTAGGGAGGCAGAAAGGAACAAGAAGGGGCACAGCGTGAAGGGTGGTCTCGGACGCTCCTCCTGCAGGAGAAGAGCCCCCTCGCCTGGTGCTGCGGCCATGCTGAGCGCGGGGGCCACGCTCGTCCCAGCGCTCGCCTCACACACGGCAGCTGCTGTCCAGAGGCACGAAGGTGCTCCCCACAGCCCCTGCCCCCAAACGCAGGACTAAGGTAAGGGAAGAACGCCCTCTTCAAGTTACTGGTTAGCCTGCGAATTCCAGAGACACACAAGTCTGGGAGAGGGGGTGTGCTCCGTATATAAAGAAGAGACAGGGCTCTAAAAATAAAGACTGCCACAATTTTTTTCTTTTTTTAAAGAACGATAACCTAGGGAATAAAGCTGAGTACAGAAGCAATTTCCTCAACTAGAATACATGCTTCAGGAGCCCAGAGCATGCGGATGGAATCATTAAAACCAGAAAAGAAAAATGACTGCGTTCTTGTGTTTAATAAAACCTGTACATGATAGAGTCCCAGCAGCAGTGCTAGGAGGATGCAATTTCTCAGCAGTGCTGGGAAAATCTGAGCAAAGAAGCAAAAGGATGCCCAAACTGGGAACAGAAAGTTCTATTTCAGACTGCTCTTTGCCTTCATGAGAAAATGTAGACTCATGAGACGGCTCGGCTTTTACTGTTTAGCGTTATCTGGCTAACGGAAGACACAGTAAATACCAAAAGTATCGCCAGACTCACCTGACAGTGAAAGCAAAAAATGTACCCCACTCATTGCTTAAAAAGAAAGTGGATTATGGTCTATAGGGGATGCTTTCAAAAAATACGTATTTCATTAAACAGACTGCGAAGGAAAAGATCAAGTTGTTTACACTTAAAAGGGGAGTGGTACCTGAAATGTGTTTGAAAGTATCCTTATTTTTCTGCTCCCAGCCCCTCAGCTCATTCAGACCTTGCTTTGATGGTGCCATACTCGTGTCTCCTCAGAGAAAAGAACCTCACCTTTGTGCCACGTCTCTCCGTACTCGCCACCTCCTCGGATGTTGGCCACCGCAAGGACACCACCCATGTGCCGCACAAAGATGAGCCTGGACACACTGAGACACGGTAAGAAGAGTTAACCTGCCGGTAACCGCCTAGCGGGGACCACGCTGCCTCCCCCACACCCCACCTCCCCACTATTCCTAAGACACTCCGCACGTGATGGCATCTAAATAGGAGCCCCATACTTGTATATTACTTGATTGAAGTGAAAAATATAACTTCTGACAAGCGATTAACTGCAAAGCTCATACATTTTCATGAGCATTCAGCATTCCTCATTTTAAACAACTGTCTTGGCAAACAAAATACTGCCAGACGTGTGACATCGCAAGTGAATGGTGCTGTGTGCTTGAAGGAACACGGGTAATGGCCCCTGGTATATTTTCCCCAGTATCTCTCTCGAAATTGTTCAAGTTGTAAAAAAGAAAGCTCTTTCTAGGGAATTCCTGTTGTGGCTCAGCGCAAACGAGCCCGACTAGTATCCCGAGGACTCTGGTTCGATCCCCGGCCTCGCTCAGGGGGTTAAGGATCCAGCATTGCCGTGAGCTGTGGTGTAGGTCGCATACAAGGCTCAGATTCTGTGCTGCTGTGGCTGTGGTGCAGACCAGCAGCTACAGTTCTGTTTCGACCCCTAGCCTGCGAACTTCAATATGCCACACCTGCAGCCCTAAAAAAATAAAGACAAAACGAAAGCTCTTTCTGAAACAGGAATTTAAAACAGATTTTCCAGTTTGACAGAAATTTAGTTAGACGTTCAGCCAGGTGGGGTGCGGGTAGAGGAGATCAAAGACACAGACCAGAAAAACGAGAATGCAGTGCCCAGGGCTGCTAGACAAACAGAAGAAACTCCATGACAAAGCTTCTAGGAGAAAGTTAACTCTTTTGGAAAATTTGCATTGTATGTTTTCCTCCTTCTCTTTCTCCTCGGACCCTAACAGTACTGAATGAGGCTAACTTTCAATTTGCTGTTAGCTAAAATTAATTTTGCTTTGAGAACTATTTCTGAAATTTTTCTTTCTTCCTTTCAGTAACTGGGGAAACTGCAGGCTTCTGCAGCCTGAGGCTCTAGATGGTCGCACTAATTTCCTGGATGTTGAGGATATGAGGAAAGGAGAGCTGGGGTAAGTGATCAGACCACACACCCATGTGGTTCTCTCTTCAACATTTTTTTATTACTATTTTTTTGGGTCTTTTTAGGGCCCCTCCACCCCCGGCATATGGAGGTTCCCAGGCTAGGGGTCAAATCAGAGCTGTAGCTGCTGGCCTACGCCACAGCCATAGCAACTCAGGATCTGAGCAGTGTCTGCGACCTACACCGCAGCTCACAGCAACGCCGGATCCTTAACCCACTGAGCAAGGCCAGGGATCAAACCCGCATCCTTGTGGATACTAGTCGGGTTCATTACGGCTGAGCCATGATGGGAACTCCCTCCCGTCAACATTTTTCGTGCACCTCTGATGGTCTCTACTGAAACTGTCGGCACATTCGCTGGGTTCTGGGACACTTCCCAGAGCAAGCTTAGTAAATACTTGTTGCACAGATCTGCTCAGGCATCAGTGTTGTCTTGCTCCAAGCTCCCTGTGGGGACCGAGGCAATGGAGCTCAAGTGCAGTCATCTGACTTGCTCACTGGATAAAACACGTGTTCGTGCATCTCTGTGACTTGAAACTGAAGCCTGTGCTTCATCACTTTGATAAGAGGGGTAAATAATGACATACTTCATTTTTTGTTGTAAGGACTAGGTGAAGCTAATGAACCACTAGCTAGTAGCTGATGCATAGACTAATAATGACAGAATATGGCCTATGGTCCTACCGCGCAGACATGGACGTACCAATGAGAAGGCAAATCTCACTGCCTGGAGAACTCTCTGGCAAGAGATGGGCAGCTGTCTGTGGGCTCAGGCCTTGCCTAGACTGGGGCTTGGTATAAAGGAGGCACCACAGAAGGTAATTTCCAACCAGTTTCCCTTCAATTTACTCATATGAGGATGCCGTATAAATCTTCCAAAAATTCTGCTCTGTATGATGATTTTATACCTTCATCAACTCTTCACTAACAGAAGGATAAAATCAAACTCTTTCCCCAGCTGGTCAAAGCAGTTCATAACTTGGCAATAAACAGCTTGAGGGCAGAGACTGTATTTCAGACTCGTCAAGTCCGAAATAGCCAGCAGAGCACTCTGCTGATACAAAGCGCTCAACCTAACTCCTTGATTTTATCCAAAATGCTCAGAATTTAAAAATCATTACAAATTTGCTCAAAGCAAATTCCATTTTACACTATGAATGGGATAATAAATAAAATCAACAGCAACTGTAAAAATGTAATTTTTTTTTCTCCCTGAACACAAGTTATTAGGAAATAGTCACAGAAACAATACAGAATGGTTTACAATGGTTGAATAGAGCATACAAAAAATGTACTGAGGCTGATTGTTATGAGAGCCAATTTTAAGACACTGTTACTGAAAAATAGAGTCATTAGCCGAAACATCAGTCCCTCTGGAGAGAACCTGAGCACAGGGGGGTGGCAGCAAATGACAAAGACGATGGGGGAGCTTATTTTCTTCTAGACCTCACTTGACACTGACCTTCTTCTGCAGCCTGGCAGCTGGCCTCAGCGTCAAACCACTTACTCCACTAAAGATGCAAAATTATCTTGTCATGATCCTGAAACTCCTGACGCCCCAATGCAGGTAATTAACACATAATCCTGCCTCTTCTTGCAAACAGCCAGCAAGACACAGACACCTCAATGTATGAGAAAAGCACAATGCAGCAGACCAGTCTCCGGCTCTTTCTACTGTGGGGAGATCAGCTACAGGTGAGCTTCCCTTACCTGTAGTTGGGAGTGATGGATATGTTGAAGCCGCCGTAGCCGTAGAGGAAGGCGGGATGAGAGCCATCCAGTTTTATGCCTTTTTTATGCACGATGAACATGGGGATCTTTGTACCATCCTTGCTAGGGTAGAAAATCTAGGACAAAAGAAGGCAAAACAGTTTGAGTTATTACCATCCCCGAATAGACACTTGCACGCTCTTACATGGGAAAGAGACACAAAGTGAATTTTCTCTTCACGATGCTGAGCAGCACAGTGAAGATCCAGCACCACTGAGCGACTGGCTGATGGTGAAGCATCTTTCAGTTTTCATGGAGACAGTGCGGAGTAGTGAAAATAGACTTGAATTTGAATTCTTACTCCCTATCGAAAGCTAGGTGACCCCCGGCAAGTTGTTTATCCTCATTCAGCCTCAGTCCGTCCCTAAAATGTGACTATCACACCCACCTCCCAGGGTCTCCACGCGGCCCACGGAAGAGAAGAGGCCTTCAGTTCTCTGTTCCCTCCCAGCCCCCCGCCCCACCACTGGAAGTCAGTTAGCTCTTCTGCCAAACAGTCCAATCTTGGAAGACTTGTTTTCTAGGACAGAAATTTCATACCCAATTTCCTCTCTAAATGTTAAGACAACTTTTCTTCATATCCCTGCGTTCAACTATTAAATGTTAGCAACAACAAAACGTGTTAGCTTCGAGAATAGATGAGGAACAACTTAGAAATCCTATTGTTCCTGATTACACAAAGACACTTTGTCCAGTATTAGCAATTAAGGCCCATTAGACATTTCTGAATCTGGGCAACCTCAGGCCAGTTAACATTTCTACCTTTGTCACTGTTTGGATAAAAGGAATACGAGAATAAGGATTAGGAAGAGAACATGAAAGGCTATTCAAGTGGTCAGCCACAGAATAAGCCCTAAGCCACCAAAAGCTGATAATAGCTTCTTCCAGAGACAAAAATCTGTAAATAGCTTTTTCTTTGGGCAAACCTGGTGTCTTTATCCCAAATGACACCTGGAAAGTGCCCCAGCCTAGAAACCTCTTGCTGACCTCACATGTCACAGTCAAGGAAGAAAGCCTCTACACTGAGTGTGACTCGGAGCCATATTCTATCCAAAGCTTTTAAAGGTGGCGGTTCTATTGTAAAGCCCTTCGAAATGAGCAGCTGGTGGGCAGTGGGGAGGCGAGGCAGATCTGGAGAAAGGCTCTGAACGTATGCCTTAGGTCTTTTTTTCTTTCCTCTAATGAATTTGTTTTTTCCCCATGACTTTTTCCTTCCTATGTCTTTCCCAAGTGTCTTTCCTTTACCTTTTTGTCCCTAATTAATTCCAGAAGAGCTGTTCTCAATGTTTTCCATTTTCTTCCATTCCCAACACCGCCCACTGTGTCCCCTACTTTGTCCCCCGTCTGTATGGCACTCTTGAAAGACCTGCCACGAACTTCACTCACCCTCTACGACCCGAAAGAAAGAAGGACCACTGGTTTCTTACCAAGTCCACCTCCCTCACCATCCTCTGGTTACCACAATTTTTCCTTTTTGTACTGTGTACCTTTTTTGGGCAAAGAAAGACTCAAATTTCTCCTACCCTTTATAACAAAAGAAAACAGACAAAAATCTTCTGTACTGCCCTGTTGGTCCCCCTCAAGCTAAATTTCCATCCCGTTACCTTCCTTATCAAACATCCACAGTAACCCACACCCACTGCTCACACGTCCCCACCTCGCTCAGTCCTGTCCCCACCAGTACCCTTTCAAAGGGCATCAATGAACACTTTTATCCTTCTTGTACCTCCATCCCTACCTCTCTATATAGTGAGGTATATATATCCTTGCCAACTTTTTCATATGCTTATAGTGAAACATCTATTTATACACATTCACATACACAGGTTAGTATTAAATGGCGATAGATGGAATCAGCCCAATATTGGGCTACAACTTCTGCCTCCTCTCTTAGCAAGACATTATGAATTTCTTTCCAGGTGAGGACACCCAGACTTACTACCTCACTAAAAAAATTGGCTGTCTAGTATGTTATCATATGAAAATACACACATTTAACTATTTTCTCATCAAAGGCTATTCAAACTATTCTTTGCTTTTTTGTTATCAACAATGATGGAATAAGTCCCTTTTATATAATATAAATCTTAAATACTTATGCTCTGATTTTTCTTTTTTCTTTTTTTTTGTCTTTTTAGGACTCTACCTAAGGCATATGGAGGTTCCCAGGTTAGGGCGTCAAATGAGAGCTGCAGCGTGTGGCTTATGCCACAGCCACAGCAATACCAGATCCAAAACGCATCTGCAACCTACACTACAGCTCACAGCAACAGCAATGCCAGATCCTTAACCCACTGAGCAAAGCCAGGGATCGAACCTGTGTCCTCATGGATACTAGTCTGATTCGATTCTGCTGAATCATGATGGAACTCCTGGTACGATTTATATAGGATATATTTTTAGACATAAGACTGCTAGATTAAAGTGTATGTACATTTAGGAGTTCCCTTCGTGGCTCAGTGGTTAACGAATCCAACTAATAACTGTGAGGTTGCGGGTTCGATCCCTGGCCCTGCTCAGTGGGTTAAGGATCCGGCGTTGCCATGAGCTGTGGTGTAGGTTGCAGACATGGCTCGGATCCCGTGTTGCTGTGGCTGTGGCGAAGGCCGGCAGCTACAGCTCCTGTTAGACCCCTAGCCTGGGAACCTCCATATGCCGCGGGTGCGGCTCTAGATAAAGGCAAAAAGACAAAAAAAAAAAAAAAAGTGTATGTACATTTAAAACTTCGATTTTGACAAATAATTCTCTAAAAATGGTATATCAACATAAGCTCTTAATGACAGCTATTACCTAAGTGTCAATTTCTCATTAGCAGTGGATGTTAAAGATGGATTTTAATCTTTGCTAGTCTAACAGGCAAACATTACCATCTCATTATCGTTTTAAGATTCAGTTTTTAAGTTAGGAGACATTTTCATCTGTTACTGCATAGCTCTTCCTCAGAAAACAAAGTGTGCCTATTTGTGTGTTACTTTCTCATTAGTTTACAGAAATTCTTTTTCTTTTCTTTTTTTTTTTTGGCCTTTTAGAACTACACCAGCAGCATATGGAAATTTCCCAGCTCGTGGTCCAATTGGGGCTACAGCTGCTGGCCTACACCACAGCCATAGCAATGCCAGATCCTTAGCCCAGTGAGCAAGGCCAGGGATCGAACCTGCAACCTCAAGGTTCCTAGTCGGATTTGTTTCTGCAGCACCACAATGGGAACTCTGAGAAACTCTTCTTATATTAAGGATATTTACCTTTTTTTCTATCATACATTTTGTTTGTATTTCCTCCCCATCCATACAGCCTGTTTTTAAAATAAATAAACTTTTTGTGGTTATCTTGAATATAGATGCCACACACACACACACGCATATACACGTATATACTCATGTATATATATGTGTACACACAGACAGGACTCCCTCACCCCAGGTTGTAGGAAATATCTGTATTTTGAATTTTTATATTTATATAGTTATAACCCAAATGAAGTTTATCCTTACATATTGCCTGGTAGCTAACCACTCTTCCCCAAAAGGCCAACTACTACACCAGAATAATTCTTTTCGCCACTATTCAGAAATGCTACTTCTGAAAGAATTAGTTTCTTCCCAGGCCTCATCCGTTTCGATCCCTATCTGGCAACTGCTTCTATGACTTCCAGGGTGGAGTATTTCTCTAATTCTTTTCCAACTGATGTATTACTAGCTCTTCTTCCTGCTGCCAAATGCACTATTTGCAGTTGTCTACTCTTGGTCGTCTCTTTTCTCTGTGAATCCCCCACCTGTCATCTCCCAGAGCTCCAGTAAACTACCCTGCGCTAAGGACCTTCATGTCCTCACTGGCAGGTCCCCGTGAGGGCCCGGTTAGGAAGCCCGTCTGGCTGCACTGCTCTGAGGGCTGCGGCTGCACGTGGCGGGTGGCCTGTGCGTGTCCACAAGCCAGTGCGCTCTAGGAGTTCCTGGTACGGGCTCCTCTTTGGGGCCTCTCATTGGCTAGCAGCAGGGGGCCCCTTATCACAGCCAACAGCCAACTCTAGAATCGCATCCTGTGTCAAGGACCCCAGCCCAGGCCCCAGTTCAGCCATTCCTCTCCCATGTGTACTGGCGACCCTGCCCGGCTCTGGGCTGCACTAGTCTCAGCCCACCTGGTCTCCTGACTCCTCTCATTTGCTAAAAAGCAGCTGTGGCAGCAGCAGCAGAACCTTGGCCTGCTATTAGTGACATACAATAACCAGAATGTACTTTATATATTTACATTATACAGAAGCCGTTGGTGCCTGATGAGGAGACAGTTGCTAAAGCTTAAACCCATGGGCGTGTTCCTATTATTCAACAGCTTATTGCTACGACAACACTCCAGTTCAAGTTAAAAAGCAGAAAGGCTTATTATGCTTCATTTCCTCATACTTGTACCCAAATGAGAGTGAAGTGACAATACGCATCCATTCCTTTAGAGTGTCCACTGGTGGGCACAGCCCTGCACTGGAATGCCAAGCCTTCAGGGGCCCCTTAGTGGACAGGAAAACAAAGTGCTCATGCAGGATCTAGCAGACATCCACTCGAAGAACAGAAAGCCTGTCATCCAGGGCCAGCGGCTCATCGCGCCAAGCTGGCCCCCACCCCTGTGGCCCCCGCATCTTCCCCGATCCTATCAGCGGCAGAGCAAACACTTTGTGCGGCAGAGCCAGTCCAACCAGGAGCCGGTGGCACCAATATGGGCCCCAGGGTCTTTGCCTGGCACACCCATCCACCTTCACAGACACAAGCACCACCAAAGAATCTGAGACGGACAGAAGGTCTCTGGAAGGACCCACGAGACCTCGTGAGATGGACTCTCTTGGGGTGTTTCCATTTGTCCCCTTCATCAGGGCCACACAGCCGAAAAATAAACAAGATCGTGATTCAAAGCCACAGTTATTCTAGACACGAGTGAGTCAACCAGACTGATGGAACACTGAATTAAGAAAGTTTCCTTCCTTAATCTCATATTCCCCTCCTTTAAAACTTAAAAATCTTCACTGGGAGATGCTCACAGCAGCATAACAATGTTCGTCCACACTTAAAACCAGGACATTCAGCACAACAAGGTGATAAGGAACCAGACCCCCTGGGAAGCCCAGGCCGCTTCTCCACAGAGGATGGAGACGGGTATTTTCCAGCAGTCGCAGGACTGTGCCACCTGGGAAAGAAAGCTGGTGTTGGCTCAGCCCTGGGATCATCCCAAATCCTGGGGAGAAACACGACTGCTACTGTGGAACCTCACCTAGCTGGTCACTCGCTCTCATTTTACAAACCTAAGATCCATAAAGATAAGATACCTGCCAAGGTAACACTGCCAGTGCCTATAAAATTACCACCTAGTCTCAAAGTAATTCACTTCAAGCTGTTACTTCCTTGGAAGCATCTTTACTGGGTGTAATTATGCAAATTTTGCAAATGTTAGAACCTCTGGCATAAGTATAATAGATCCCCCTTCCCCCTAAGACAAGCATCACTGGTTTCTGTGGACTCTAGGGGACAAACATTCTGCCTGAGACACTTTATTTGCTTTTCTGTATGTTACCCTCCTGAAAAATCAATATTCACTCAAGCATGTCAAAAGCCATGTTTCAGGTAGAGGGGTTATTATTACTATTTTTAAGGCAAAAGGAGTCTGCTTGTAAAGATGATCCTTATCCCAACGGTCATCAGCATTAATGTCTTGACAGAAAGAATATTCAAACAGTAACAAAAATGCCACTCTATCTGCCACACCGTTCCACTAAAAAATTCAGTTTCAATTGTATTTTTAAAAGGCACAATTCACTTCAGAATGAAACAAAAAATGCTTGAGAGAATATATGCAAATTAAACCCACCTTGCTCAGTAATCAATGTAAAGCAGCTTCTCATTTTGCACATTTAAAACCATATTCTAATGAATGACTGTTTCACGGATAAGCACTTGCTGATCTTTGAGATGAATCCTTTCAATTAAAAAACACTTGAGGAAAAGACAGAAAAAGTTTATATAATATACCTCCTCAAAAATGTCAGAAATGACCCACACTCACTGTCAAGTATGACTCTGCAGAAGCATCACCAAATCGGAGGGCTCTGACGCCGTCAGTGTGTCAGCACAGAGGGCAGTCCCTGTGTGCGTGTCCAGCTGTCTTAACACGTGAATCTGGTTTCTTACAGATGAAATAAAATCATTTTCCTCTAAAGGAAAAACAGGAGCAAGGGAACGTCACAAATCAAGCCTACATTACTGTTGTTAGGAGAATGACATCGGGGAGTTCCCGCTGTGGCTCAGTGGGTTATGAACCTGACCAGTATTAAGGATCCGGAGCTGCCCTGTGGTGCAGGCTGCAGACACAGCTCGGATCCTGTGCTGCTGTGGCTCTGATTCGACCTCTAGCCTGGGAACTTCCTTATGCTGCAGGTGCGGCTCTAAACAGCAAAAAAAAAAAAAAAAAAAAAAAAGACATCAGTTATGAAAAGATCATACCTCTCTCTATTGAAATGATTCCTTTCCTTGTGATAAAGACATTTAGTAATAAAACCAATTCTGCTAACACATTTGAACATATGTAACCATTTAACTTCCTCAAACAAGTGATCTTCGGAGACTGCGGCAAGATGGCGGAGGAGTAAGAGGTCGTGCTCACCCTCTCCCACAAATACATCAAAAAAACGCATCTAAATATAAAACAAGTTGGACAAATCATCATCTGAATGCTGATTAATTTAAACCTCCAAAAACTGCAAGAAACCCTTGAAATAACTGGGTAGAACAAGTGAAGAAAAAAAAAAAAAAGGTGAGAGAGAAAAGCAATTAGGACCGTAACCAGCACTCCAGGGAGGGAGCTGTGAAAAAGAAAAGTTTCCTGGGAAGAAACCTA
>PVHT020000080.1:4645470-4670722 GCA_004024745.2 Catagonus wagneri
TATATAATCTTTTTTTGAAGGCTGGGCAATGCCTCCCACTGCCTTGTTTACCCCAGTGCTATCATGGAAGAAAGATCCTGTCTAGTCATTGAAAAATATTTAAAATATGAAAATAATTCACTTTGGATCATACATACATACCCCTTTTTCATTATCACCTAGAATCAAAGCAGTGAAAAATCAAAGTCTGAGAAAACTGAAAGCTAAGATGAACGATTAAATCACGTTCATGAAGACCTAGAAAAGAACTTGGTGCCGTACAGACGACAGATGGCATTCAGGATGGTGGATGGAGAACATTCAGTGGTTATGAAGCATCGGGGTGGGGCGTGTGTGTGCAGAAAAGCCGCCTACAAAGCCAGCACACTGAGTACAAAGACTTTTATTTAGCAAATTTTGTGTAGTAGCTCTCCTGCCTAGTAATCAACCTACAAAGCTCAGGGCTGTAAGGAGACCCCTCACTCCCTTAGAAGGAGATGGGCCCCCTGGCTTCACTCACAGGCTCTCCAGGCCACTGCGCCCCGACTTGCTGGATGCTCTCCCCACCAGATGCCCGTGGCTGAGCCCAGCACTGCCAACCCACAGCCGTGACTCCCCCGCGATACCACGCCTCCTCCTCGAAACTTCTCCCCTGCGGTGCAAGGTCTCCTGGCTCCCCTGGTCCCCTCCGCTCTCTCTACATGCCGCTGGGGTGCTCAAGCTGTGCCCAGGGGCCATCCCCCACCACCCTGCCGCCTTCATGACTCTCCCCGACTCCTGAGCCTAGTTCTCCGAGCACGTGGCACATACCCCATGTGCCTCCAGCTCAGGCCCTTTCAAGGGCTCCCCACTGCACAGCATAAAAGGCTCACCCTGTTTGGGTTATGCCAGACCCTTAGCGTTTGGACCCGTCCCCTTTCCAGGCTCATCTCTTGCCACTGGGCCCCAGCCGGGGTGCCGAGGTCAGCCCTGCTGTGGACAGGCTCTCGTCCCTCAGAACCCTGGCCCCGTCTGCCCAAAGCGCCTTTCCCGGGAGCTCTTGTCCCAAGAACAGACTTAGATGCTCCCTCTCTCCTCCGGGCTCCCACAGGACCTGTGATCAACTTAAAATCAAACTGCTGAAAGTCTTTTATTACATCCCCATTTCCCGAGTAAATGCTAGCCTTTCCTTATGTTCTCAGCACTGGCAGATGCAAGGCAGCTGCTTAATACGTGTCTGTGAAATAATTATTTTTATTTACTTAAGCAATTGTTTCACCCAGTCGTTCTTAGATACACACTGTAATCCTGCACTTGAAAATTCCGTTAGTAAAACTATCCCTGTCTCAAGCATCCTTTGGCTTCTCTCGGAGGCACAGGGCCTGCTGGGACCTTACGTGGACTAGCACAGCGTGGAAAGACCTCATAAGAACCAGACACACAATCAATAAAAATGGTAAGAAGTGAAGCAGGAAAGGGAAACTGAATGCATCAAATTAAGAAGCTGCTTTAGAAACAAGTTAGTGGGAGTTCCCTGGTGGCTCAGTGGGCTCAGGATCCAGGGCTGTCACTGCCGTGGGTTGGGCGACTGCTGTGGTGAGGTTTGATTCCTGGCCTGGGGACTTCCAACGCCGTGGGAGCAGACACAACAAAACAAAAAACTAGAAAACAAGTTAGAAAAGCCAAAAGCCACTTTAAGGAAAGAAAGTTTAGCTTCCCAAATATGGAAAAAGTAATCAAAAAAATCCAAAGGAAAGATCACAAACTCTTCTAAAACATAACGAGGAATGGGGTCAGTTGACCTTACATGTTAGTAGAACTGCTTTTGGTATTGCTCAGCTTGTCTAAAAGGTTTCCAAACATTTGTAAGCAGGCATCAACAGCATAATAAATGTGTGCTAGGAAAATATAAAGAAAATTTTACTCTGATGCTCTAAGAGGAAGGGGCAGTGCGATTTCCTGCTTTTGTCACAGACTATGACGCAAAATACTCCTAAAGACTAGATCACACAAAACATCTCACAGCAGTATAAATGGTAGTAAACATTCATTTCCTGACATTATTTGTTGGTCTTGAAAGGACAGAACCAATGACCGCAGGAGAGAAGGAAACGGTCCAACGAAGACCTTTTACAGAGAGGACGTGCTCCATTTGTATGGGTTTCTGGCAACGCTACCTAGACGAGTTCAGAGCGCTGCATCGATCCCGGCCTCTCCCGCCCATTTGTGAAGTATCTCTATGTATCTACTCTGGGCCCTGGGGACTCAGCAGAGGGCAAAACCACTTTCTAAAGAGAGGAGAAATGAACACATAAACAGACAAGAAGATGTCAGCTGGGGGTAAGCCCAGTGAGGGTGGGGAATGAAGCCGGGCAAGGGACTGGGATTGGGGGCGTCTCTTGTCTCTCACTGGTGCAGTGAGTATAGGTGAGGGGTGGCCCCAGAGTGGGGTGGACGTTCCAGGCACAGAGAAAGAGGGGGGAGGCCAGGGAGTGCTGTGGGTGGTGAGTGTGCATGGGCAGCCAAGCCCAGTGAGGCGGCCGGCCTGACTGCGGCCGGGTGGGTGAGGGGAGAGGGCAGGGGCCAGGCGTGGGGGCTGTGGGCATTACTCAAGGCTGGTCAAGCACAATCATAAAGGATATGCTACTTATTAAGAAGCCACATCAGCCAATGAAACAACAGCAAAGTCACTTCCCTTGGACCACCGATCTCAGAACCGGCTCTCCTGCCTGCCGATACCAACCCCAGCCAGGAGGTCTGCCTGCCACTGTATCAAGAACATCAATCGTTCACCCAAACTGACACCACGCCAACCCCTCAAAACTGTGGGCTGATATGTCTACAGAGGGCAGTAACTCCCCGATGTCTCCCCAAGGGAAGACCCCGGCTAGATCACACCTGCTTTTTCCCACAGGCGTGGGTGCCATACCAGCAGCACTCTAGCAGAGTGCGCCAGTTTCATGTCCCACACACCGGCCCTGCGCCTGGCCAGCCCCGAGGCTGTGGAGGAGACGGCAGCCCCGGAGGAGGTCCAGCCCTCAGAGGGGTGGGGAGAGACGGAGCAGGCCTGAGGGGTAAGACAGCGAGGCCGGGGGCAGGGAGGGGCTGGAGCGGATGGATGGAAGAGTTAAGGAGAATGAGGACAGGCCATGTAGCCGAGGGGGTGACTGTGGCCACAAGCCCCCGGTGGCCCCTGCCTCCAGTACCGTCCTGCCCGCCTCTCACGGGCCAAGGCGGCTGGGAACTGTGGGGCTCCATCCAAGTGCCTGGGTCCAGATGGGTCCACGAAAGGAGTAACAGAGGCCCCAGGGCTACGGGAGAATTCCCCACAGACCTGTGAGCCGAGGCTGCAGAGATCGGGCTGGTGCATGGAACCTTGACGGCAGCTGTGTTCTTTATTAAGTAAAGTGGGACGATAAACATTACTTTAAAGACAGTGTGTTCGGGATACACATTCCTTACAATTTTGAATCTGCCAGAGACTAAATAAAGGTCCTTGGTTTTCTAGAGCTGTTTGTATTTCTGAAGAAAAGATTTGGAAAAAATGAAAGCTGGAAAATAATGGGATGGATTTCTAGTGACGGAATTCTAGGTGCTGTGCTAAGGATGGGGCTGGGTGCAGAGGTAAACCAAGCCCCGCGGAAGCCTACGCTGCCTTCTCTGGGGAGGGTTGTGGTGTCCGCATCGTGTATCTTAATGCACAATCACTAGTCTAGGAGAAGCTCGGGATTCAAAATTGAAGGACAGTTTTTCTTTTTCTTTTGTCTTTTTAGGGCCGCACCTGTGGCATATGGAGGTTCCCAGGCTAGGGGCTCACAGGAGCTGTAGCTGCCGGCCTTCATCACAGCCACAGCAACGTGGGATCCGAGCCGCGTCTGCGACCTACACCACAGCTCACGGCAACGCCGGATCCTTAACCCACTGAGCAAGGCCAGGGATCGAACCCGCAACCTCATGGTTCCTAGTCAAATTCATTTCCGCTGCACCACGACGGGAACTCCTGAAGGACAGTTTCTGTTGAACGTGTAGTGCTTTCACACCATCATACAGCCAAACCATCACAAGACGGGAACCATCTATATATGAACACCATGTACGTCCTCTCTTCTCTTTCTCAATAAGCCCTCTCCAGCCACCAGTCTGTCCCAACTGGTCACTCGCTGCAAGTGCTCTTGTCAACATCATCAATGAACCCACCTTGTTAAATTCAAGAAGCCCTCTTTCCTCCTTCTTGATCATCCAAACACAATGGGTGTGGTCTGCCTCCGCCTCCCTTTCCGTACGCCCTCCTTGGCTTCCTGCTCTGTGGTCTGACACACTTATGCTGAAGACACCATCGTGTATAACTCCCATCCACATCTCTCCTTTAACCATAAAAGCCCAAACATCGAACTCCATACCTGACTTTGTCACCTGGAGGACGATTTAACAGGCACCACAAACTTGGTGGGTCCAAAACCCCTTCCCTCCTACACGGGGTCCTTCCCAGCCCACTGCTGCCGGTGTGATGCACGATACCAGCTGCTGCTCAGATTCAAAATTTCACAGAGTCATCCTCGCTGTGTCCCTGTCCGCTGCACATCAATCCGTTACTCTGTTCGGGTGACACCTCCCAGGTGTATTCCAAACCCACTTTCCCCATTTATCTATACAGCCTGAGTAGGTTTACATTTCTTCCTCGTGAGACATTAACCAAGGTAAATGATGACACTGTCTCTAAGGTCTTAATAAAGCCTCAATGGCTTATGCTGATGTCCACGTGAAGGCCCAGAACTCCCCACCT
Source organism: Catagonus wagneri (assembly GCA_004024745.2). Taxonomy (NCBI): domain Eukaryota; kingdom Metazoa; phylum Chordata; class Mammalia; order Artiodactyla; family Tayassuidae; genus Catagonus; species Catagonus wagneri. The sequence continues at coordinate 4,650,212 of PVHT020000080.1, forward strand.
CAGGGCTCCAACTGGCGTGTCGTGGCTGCCCGAGCAGAGAGGCGTGCAGCTGCTCAGGAGCACTGCAGAATCGGAGACCTGCTCAGGTGCCACTGTGTGATCCGGGAAAACCCATCTAACTTCGCTATACCATAGGCTCCTCATCTAGAAGACTGAGATCACAAAAGCATTGATCTCCAAGGATGGTTTTTCTCGGTGAAAACGTGATAAAGTACAGAGAACCCTGGCGTGGAGGCAGCTCGCTGTGTGCACACACACCCGTGCTATGTTTTCAAGCACCAGGTGAGGACCACCCCGCTCCCCGTGCTTTGCTTTTGACCAAGTTCCCGAGGGCAGGAAGAAGAAGGGAGGCTTCCACACAGGAGCTGGGCCTTGGCTGAACACCGGAAAACGTGCAGAGCTTCAGAGCGCGGAGTGAGGAGGTCAAGCGGTGCCAGGACGGGGCGGGGAGGAAGGGGAGCCAGGCGGAGGCGGGTCTGAGGATGGCGGTGGGGGCCGTTCAGGAGGCACGCCTGGGTGGCGGAGAGTTTGGGGTGGGGACTTGGGGTGGTGAGGCGTGCGGCACTCTGGATTTAGGAGGCACCGGGCGCTGGGACAGCAGCTCACGCGTGACACCGACAATGCCGGAATCCCACGTGTGTCCCTGTTGGGTACCCCGCGATGCCGTCCGCTCACGGATACCTACCGTCCCGTTCATCACTGGGACCAGACTTCTAACCTACGCCTGACGCTGCGTCAGAGCGGGGCGAGGACGCAGTGATCAAGTCTGCTCTAAACCCACATCGGGGCACACTGGATCCCCATCAGAAGATGAGCCTTAGAGAAAAGTTTTGCTCCCTTCTTCACAGACCAAGGATAAGCCAGGAAAGACTTGTCCTCCAGGGAGATGATAAACTGCCCACGGTGCCTGGTACTCCCGCCACCGTCCGCTGACCCCAGCGTAACACCAGGCAAAGGCGGAAGGCAGGGAAGAAACGGCGGCACGCAGGGAGCCCACCCTAAGCTCCTGTGCTCTCCCCTCCCCTTTCGCCCTAAGGGGAGCAGAGAGACGCCAAAGAGCATGCCTCTAGCCGGCAACCTACATGAAAGGCACCCTGGCGGTTAAGAGTGACACTGTCGCAGAAAAGAAAGAGAAAAATAAACCCCTAACTCTCTTCTGCTGCGCCTTCTCAATGCAGGGAACATCCAAACAATTGCCGGATTTCTAGACACAGTCCCAATCCTCCTAATTCCTTGTCTAACTTCACCTAGGAAGAAGGCGGAAAGCCGCAGACACTGGAATGGATGTCTCTCTCCAAGAAAAAGCCATACAGAGAGTGTCTGCTTCAGGCAGTCGAGCTGCTTTCCAGGACACAAATCTCGGGTTAGAGCTTCCAAAATAAAACTGTGACTAGCCTGGGAACCTCCACATGCTGCAGGTGTGGCCCTAAAATGACAAAAGGCAAAAAAAAAAAAAAAAAAACCCAAAAAAACGGTGACTATTCTTCTGATTTTGAATTAGAGGTGACCTGGTGCCCGTGTTAGCATTACTGCCAATTCCTGAGTAATATCTTAGGGGAAGTCCAGCAGAGAGAGGACCAAAGCAAAAACATAAATACTTAAGGTTTTTACTTCCAAACATTACTTTTAATGGATTTTCAAGCTGCCACACAGTGACCAATATTTAAGACCTAAATAAAGCTCCTCTGTATATTTTAATACATTAAAATATAAGTGTACACATTTTCCTGTATGTAATAAATATAAATAAATGGATAAATGAGACTCTCCACCAAGATGCAACTAGGAGACTAGAAGGGAGTATTTAAATAAATCATAACTATTTGTAAGTCATTAAAAATAAATTCATGGGCCCTTATTGCCTCCCCCCTTTCACAAAGAGTATTTTTATTATTTAATAGGTCCATAAAAGCCTACAGAGTACTCACTAGATCTTTACCTGATGTAGAAGCATACTTTTAGAGGTTAGGAAGCTTAGGGATTTAGAGGCTTTGAGTTTAACTAGTTTAATTCAAAGATGAAAAAAACTCCACAAAACAAAACCCAATCGAGCTATAGAGGGAGCAAAAAAGTTACTGTCATGACCGACTGTGCAGGATTTGCACAGCTCTGGAGTGCTGCGCTCCGTCTGGGCTCCGTCAGTTACCGGTGTGACCTTGTCAAAACGCTTAGCAGACTGAGTTTTAGTTTCCTCATCTTTAAAATGAGAGGGTTCGAAGTTCCTGCCGTGGCACAATGGGATCTGCAGCATCTCCGCAGCACTAGGATGCAGGTTCAATCCCCGGCCTGGCACAGCAGGTTAAAGGCTCAGGTGTTGCTGCAGGTGGGGCAAGGACTGCCAAGTGCAGCTTGGATCTGATTCCTGGCCCAGGAACTCCATATGCCGCGGGTCAGCCAAAAAAGCAAAACAAAAGAACCCCCCCCCCCAAAAAAAAACAGAAAAAAATAAAAACAAAACCAACCCGAGAGGGTTCATATAGATGACCTGCGATGTGCACACAATTTGTCCAGAGCCCAAATCCTTATTAGAGGAAAAACATACCACCCGGGAAAAAGCAGACATGGCACCCATGAAATTAGGGACCTAATGCCTCTCCAAAGCCTGACTGGTGCCATACTTCCATCCCAAAGAGCAGGTCCCTCCAGAATGGCCTGTGTCTGCATCCTCTACAAGGACAGCGTTGGGGGGCTGGGCGGCTGGGGGGCTGGCTGAGGGTTGGTGACCGCAGGCAGAAAGAAGCCTTTAGCACAGAATAACACGCCTGGAGAGCCACACGGGCACTGCTTCCCTAGCTTCTTCATCAGGGCAGGGGTAACCCCTCAGTTCATCTTGATTTGAATGCTCAAACGGCCTCATAGATTTTTGCACCACTCTTGTTAAAGTCAAGATGAGATTCAGGGCCGGCAAATACTCCTGTTCCAGAGGTAAGAGTAAACGTCTTTTCTTCATGGGGGAGAAGAGTCTCTTTAGAAGGTTCCTCCACCTTTTTAGTGTGTGAGTTCTACTGTCCACAATGGTAGTATTTGAAAAGTCAACTTTTTTGGAGTTTTTCCAATGGGATCCCAAGATTTAGGTGCCAGGTGCCGTTTGGGTTCTGGGGTCTCGGGGCCCACAGCGACCAGGTTTGTTGCGGGCCTGTTTTACCTTGTGCGGCAGGATGCCAGTTGTTCCCCAATATCCACTCCCACATTTATTAGATACTCAGGCCCTAAGTTTTAGCTGGCACACTCTTTCTGGGAAGAAAACAACGCTAGACCCTCTTGCGCCAAGTGTGGCCATAGGAACACGTCTCACCAATAAAATGAAGCAGACACAACACATGTCACCTTCTAGCAAATATCCTTAAAAGACACCCTCCCCCTGCCCTTCCCTCTTCTTCCCTATTGCTGCCCTCTTGCTGGCTGGAAAGTGGATATAACATGTCAGGAACACCTGCAGCCTCTAGGACCATGAAGGGATGGCAGGAACGAAGCCCCGTGTGGATAAAGCAGCAAGAGAGAAGCAGCCTGGATTCCTTACATCTTAGACACCGAGCCTTCCTGGGCTGATCTCCCCTGCACTTCTTTTATGTGAGAGGGAAAAACAAACATCTCTCTCCTTTATTTCTGCCTTCTCCTGTTGCTCACAGTGGAATCTAATCTGAATAACACACCTTGAGATGCAGATTCATTTCTAAAAACAGAACTAACTCTTAAAATGGCAAAAGATAAGCACCCTTAGCACACATACTATTCCACAGACAATGACACGACTGATTCAATCCTAATAAGAAACAAGGGACTTTCTACTTGGTTTTTAGAGGATAAGAAAACATAATATTATTTTCCCAAGCTAGTTTTCAAGTGAGGAGCTGAGCTAGTTGCTTGCTGTGAATAATCTGAAATCTACCCACCTCAGTATCAGCAAAGCTCCGCAACTGACAGCTTCTGTGGATCTCAGAAGCCATGACTCTTAGAAAAAGTTAAACACAATTTGAATCTATTTAAGTGGCTTTCTTACTTATAACAGCAAACTCAGTATCATCTGTAGATGCATGAAATATTAAAAATTTTGTATATATTAAGGATGAACAAATCTCCAGTGAGTACAGCTGTCATCCATGGTACTGAGTTTCTGCGCAGCCTGATCTCTGACAGTTGCAACCTCAACCACAACAACATCGTTAAAGAACAATAAACTTAGCCCAAGGGCCAGAAGTGAATCCAAGCTACTTAAACTAAATTCACATCTGTTTAACTCAACATCTCAGCAAAATAAGCTGAGCTAACTCTCCAGAGGTCAAGTCACTGCCAGGACCCCAGGCAAGCTGACCCATGGGGCTTCTCCTCCTGGCTGTCCTCCCCAAGTCGTCAGTCACCAGGCACGGGTTCAGCTGCTTTCAAGGTCCCCATCTCCTTGCAGAACCCCTTCCAAGTTCAGAGACACTCAGAGGAAGAGGGGCCTTGAGCTGCTGTCTACCTTGCCACAAGGAAGCCCCGCAGGAGACTCAAGGAATCTCCAGGCTTATGGTTCCGGGGACTGACTGCTTAAGCCACCTGGTGCTTTTTACTCTAAGTGGGTTACGTATTCTCAGGCTGCTGCAAAGCAAAGTCCTTTCTAAAACATGGAAGAGGATTTAATTAGTGGTATGGAGACTGCAGCAGCCACACACTTGAGCCCCATAACCCAATTCTCTACTACGAGAGAGCAAGAAAAAAGACTTTTTTTTTTTTTTTTTTTTTTTGCTGTTTAGGGCTGCATCTGTGGCATATGGAGGTTCCCAGGCTAGGGGTGGAATCAGAGCTGCAGCTGCCGGCCTACACCACAGCCACAGCAATGCAGGGTCTGAGCGGTGTCTGCAACCTACACTACAGCTCATGGCAACGCCGGATCCTTAACACACTTAGTGAGGCCAGGGATCGAACCTGCAACCTCATGATTCCCAGTCGGATTTGTTTCTGCTGTGCCACAACGGGAACTCCCAGACTTTTTTTTATCATCTTTTACAGTCAAATTATTTTAACACGCTGCTATCGAAAGAGAGAAGAGACACGAACACATGCCCTCTGAGTATGAATATTCTCAATCTAGAATGCCTGCATGACAAAGAGAATTCTAAAGAAAGGCAGGTATTTGTTTATGCAAGAATATGTTACTATAAAGCATAACAGGCACAAAATCGTCAAGGACTCAGTCTGAAGCAATTTCCTAATCATATGCGAGCACCGTGTCCTCTCAAAAGGTTTATTTTGAAAACATTCCCCCACTCATTCTTTACTACCACGTTCTGAAGATTTCTGACTTATTCCTAACTGTGAGAACACAGAGCTACAGGAAAACATCATCAACAGTCAGCTCACGGAGGATGCAGATGAGTCAAAAACTGCATGTGCCATGCTCTCAGCACAGAAGGTAAGAAGCATTAAAAACACTGATTAATGTTCTGAGAACACCATCTCTGAATGGCAATGCCTGTACACTAACAACTACAAATTAGATACCAATGTTAGAAAAATCTAGACTGAATTAAAGGGAAAAAAATTTACTGCTTCTACTCTAAGGTATCTTGGTAAACCCAAAGAAACATCTAATTTTAACATTTCTGGTCAGCTACAGAACAAACCATCCTTGGGATATTCTTGATGTTTCACATGCCTTACTCTAGGTAATCCTTGGAAGAGTAAAATTCCTCACTATAAGAGAATAGGAAATCAAGATACTAAAATCTGGGTCAAAGCTTCTAATTCTTACTATTTTTGTACTATACTGATTTAGGTTTGCTATCTCCCATAAAAACTGAATCTTCTCCCCCCCCCTTTTTTTTTCTTTTTTGCTTTTTAGGGCCACACCTGCGGCACATGGATATGGAGGTTCCCAGGCTACAGGTTGAATAGGAGCTGCAAGGTGCCAGCCTACACCATAGCCTCAGCAACACAGGATCCGAGCCACGTCTGCGACCTACACCACAGCTCACAGCAACGCCGGATCCTTAACCCACTGAGAGAGGCCAGGGATCGAACCCACATCTTCATGGATACTAGTTGGGTTTGTAACCTGCAGAGCCACAACGGGAACTGCCCTGAATCTTCTTTTTAATTCATTCTTTTATAAAATGTGGAAACTGTAGTTAATGGAGTTTATTCAGAGCACACTCAGTTCACTGTTCCTTTTCAGGTCTATAAATTTTGTCTTTCATTTTGGGAGGAGAAGAGCCAGTCTTTCAGCCGGCTGAACAAAAAGCACTTACTGAGAAACCACAAAGTGCATTTTTGCTACACTATATCCTTTCTCACGAGTTCGCCGGGGGCTGACACCACTCCACCCACAGAAGACGGCTGCCAAAGGCAGCCCTGCGGCCCAGGGCGCTGAGGGCACCACTCCCTTGTCCAACGACTGTGAAGTTATGAAATTACACTGCTGCGGAAAGGTCGCGGGAAAACTGCTCACGAGCCCCAGTGCGGACCTGGGCGTTACGAAAGCCACCGCTGCTCAGAGCCCTGCCTGGCGCCCACCTCTCCCGAGACGGACCCTGCAGCAGCCGGCCCGGACGACGCAGCGCGGGTGGAGCCCTCGCCTTTCCCTCGAGCCCTGCGATGACATGCTTGGGGCGTCTGGCCTGTCGGATCTCTGCGTCTCAACTTTCTCCACTTCCTAGTCTGACTCTGAAGGTCCCAGGGGCAGCGCCTGTGTCTGGAATTTCTCTGTATTCACACAGTACCACCTGGTGTTGCACATCATGTCATATAAATATGCGCTGAGGGGCTAAATTAACTACCGTTTCCCCATTTGTTCACTTTTGTTTAAAATGAAACATAGTGCAAGTGATTATATAGATTTTTCAAGTAAATCATTTATCACCAAACCAGTTTTATAAATGTAATTTTCAATGGTCAGTATTTCAATCATTTTTTAAAGACACGGGCACGGAGGTTGTAACCAATATTATGTGGTCATGTCATCCACAATAAAAGAAGGAAAAATATCAGTCAGTTGCAGACTTGATAAACCTATCTAACACTGAATTCTTTTGTGTATGCCAGATTAGAAGAGAATCTGTTTTTCAAGGATCTGACTTTTAAAATCATATTTCTGATCGGACCAATTTTCTTTCGTTTTATTTTTTTGTTTAGGGCTACACTCCCAGCACATGGAGGTTCCTAGGCTAGGGGCTGAATCAGAGCTGCACCTGCCGGCCTACACCAGAGCCACAGCAACGCCAGACCTGAGACTCGTCCCTGACCTATAGCACAGCTCACAGCAACGCTGGATCCTTAACCTACTGAGCGAGGCCAGGGATCAAACCTGCATCTTCATGGATGCCAGTTGGGTTTGTAACCCGCTGAGCCACAATGGGAACTCCTAGACCAATTTTCTACCCTCAGCTGTAGTCAGGAATAATAAAGACCATACAGCTTAATTCTGAGTCTCTTGGCAAAATACAACACCCCATCTCCCAGCCCTTCAAGATGTCTCTGGATCCTGAAGCACATCCTACAAAGAACACCCCCGCCCACACACATGGCTTGTTTAGCTTTCCTTCCTTCCACCCTCCTCCTCTTTCTCTCTCCTGGGCTTGGTCCATCTCACCGGCTACACCGCCAGGTAGAGCTGCATGGACGTGAGCACCACCCATCACGCCGACCAACCAGGCAGCGTGATCAGTGCTGCGGTCCTTGCCTTGAGCCGACAACGTGCCACCACAGGATGGAAGACGGAGGACAAACAGCCCAGGGGATTTTCTTTTAAAATCACATACAGAATAAATATAAGCATCAGGCTGATTACATCCCATTGGTTTATTTTTCCTTTTATTTCTGTTGCTCTGGCAGGCCGAACTAAGAAAACATTTGTAAGGTTGATGTCAGAGAAGGTTTTGCCTATGTTCTCTTCTAGGGGTTTGATGGTGTCTTGTCTCAGCTTTAAGTCTTTAAGCCATTTTGAGTTTATTTTTGTGCACGGTGTCAGAATAAATATAAGCACCAGCGTCAAGTGAAATCAAAAGTGGCATTACCCTGAAATAACTGAAAACAGAAACAGGATCTCTCCCTCCTCCCCCCGAAAAGGCTATCGTTTCTATTACACACCGTGAGGATTTTTTCTATTCACACACAAATTCCTCTGTAGGGCCTGTTTTTATCACTGTAGGTCCTCGTCGGCTACACCACCGAGAGGCGGGTCGAAATGTGAGCACATCGGTCACGCACTTTCTGTCAAAGCTCTGCCGTGTACACCTGAGCTAAAGCATTGCAAAGTGGGTTTCAGGTCTACAGTGACATCACGGTACCTTCAAATGCACCTTTACACAGTGCAATAGGTGTGATGCGTATAATCAACAGATACAAAATCGTCTACTGCATTACGCTAGAGAGGCTGTACTCTGCCCACAGCACAGCTCTATTTTCTGAAACATGGAAACGAGGAGCTGGGCATCAAGATCCGTAAAACCAGCGTGTTCTGTCCAGTTACTCAATTACCATCTCTTTAAATATTTACCATGAGTCTTTTGTTTTCTTTTCCTCTATTGCAGCAGTATGAATAAAATGTTAATAAGCTTTTCGGTAGCTCAATGTCAGGGAAGTTTTCTTTGTGGCCAGCCGGACACTGAGTTGTTCAGTGAGTTTGCCAACTCCTGGATAAAAGGAGTGGACAGAAGAGGAGAAGCACAGCAGCTGGCGTTAGCCCAGCACATTTCCTCTCTAGGTTAATCTAGAAATTTCAGGCTGCCATGCACACAGCTGAGGGGTTTCTGTTCCACACAAGCGCTTGCTCAGCCTTATAGCTTTATCTTTTCATTTAGAGATGAAAAGAATACATCTTAGGTTGAAATTAGTTTCTCTGTGTATCATCTGTAAAGAAAGAGGAAAAACAGCTCCCACCACCCTCATGGAGGACTGAGTTATTTCGCTATTAAAAAGGTGCCTCCCCGGCAGCTGTCAGCATTGCACAAGGACCCCTTCCCTGCCCGAGACTCCAAAGGTAATTATGCACTTGAGCACTAATTGTGGGAAGTGGCTACAAGAGGAGAACAACTTAAAAAAAAAAAAAAATCCAGACCAGAGGGGCTGCACAGTAGAGACGAGAAGATGGGCAACTCTGCCCCACCCTAGGGCAGCCACGGCTGCACCCTTTTGAGTAGAAAAGGGAGTCACTGGTCCCTGCCTGAGCACCCTTCAAACTTCGCATGGGAGAGGCAGTGGCACCCCCACCCCCCAGACCCAAGGATGCCCAGGGAAGGACGAGAAGTGGCTCCTGAGAAGGCCAAATGTTACAGCTGATGGGACATATTCTCTACACCTGGAGGGAAGGAAAAGCAGTAAAGAATGACAGCCTGAAAGTGAGTTTAAAAAGTCTAATGCAGGACTGGGGTGAATTAATGAACCATCTAAGCACTAGACAGAAGCTACTGGCCCCTACAGGATATCTCTAGGCAACAGCTGGCACTGAAAATGAAAGAAGCCAAAATAGTCGAGGAAGATTAACAGTCTGTCGTATGTATCTCTAATTCCGATTCTACTCTACATGCCAGACACTTAACACGAGCATACCTTGCAGATACTGCAGGTTCACTTCCAGACCACAATAAAGCAAACATTACAATATACTGGGAATTTTTTGGTTTCCCAGAGCATAGAAAAGTTACGTTTGCACTGCACTGTGGTCTGTTCAGTGTGCAACAGCATTAAGTCTAAAAAAACACTGTACATCCCTTAAAGAACACTGCTAAATCATCTAAGGCTTCAGTGAGTTGTAATCTTTTTGCAGTAGTAATATCAAAGATCACCGATCACAAAGCATATCAAATATAATAAGAATGAAAAAGTTTGAAACTTTGCGAGAATTGCCAAAATGTGACAGATACAGGAAATGAGCAAATGCATTGGAAAAATGGCACTGACACTTTCTGGACTCGGAGGTGCCATAAACCTTCAATTGGTAAAAAATGCAGCATCTGCAAAGCACAGTAAAACGAGGCGTGCCTGTACACAGCATCTCTAAGAGTCCTGCAGGAACTCTGCAGATACTATCTCTGCTTAACTGCTGAGAAAACGGTGGCAAGAAGGGGAAATGACTTGCCCAATGTCACTCAAGGAGCACATACAGATTTCAGTCCTGGCAGAGCTTCACGACAAGGGCCCTGTGCGTCTATGAATGAGAACACTCTGATTTCACAAATACTATTTATATAGGCCGAGATCAGAAAACATTTTCTTAGAGGGCCAAATACTAAGCATTTAGCCTTTGCAAGCCATCTCTGCCGCACTGTGAAAGCACTAAAGCAGCCACAGGCACTATGTGGACAAGTGGGCGTAGCTGTTCTCCAATAAGGCAGAGGCCGTTCTACAGAACAGGGGTCGGCAAATTGTGGTCCTGGGCCAGATCCAGCCTGCCATCGTTTCTGCAAACAAAGCTGTATTTGCTTGTGATCTGGATCTAGCCCGCCATCTAGAGTATTCCTAGACAGGTGAAGGGCAATTCACCGAGCTAACACAATGCCCCACTTCCACAGAAACATTCTCGGTAGCATCCAGTGCTCTTTTATCTAACCTTCCTTTGCAAATGACACGCTGATCCCTAATCTGTGGTCTGTATGGTCAAGCCCCCAGGGTGGGAAAGCCCTGATAAACACCTGGTGCCCGGCAGGTGACCTCTCACTGCAAAGGAACAGTCATTCTGCGTCATCAATCAATACGATCAATACGTGACTCAGTTTCTAGAAAACTGAGCACCTTTGGGAAGCTGAAACACTAAAATGGAGATTCTTAACCTGAAAGGATGGTGATCAGAGACTGAGCCTATGGTGCCACGACAATTAAGTAGGTAATTAATTAAGGAGTTTCATCCATTCTATTTTGTGGCGCCCTCACCCCATGCTGGGCAGATACAACAATGAACTTGAGACTGAAAAGACTGGCTCATAGCACTTGAGTGAATACTTTATAGAGTAAGTCTATGTTGTTACTTGTGACACCACAAAAGCTGAGCCAGGAAACAACCCACTTTCAAACAAACACACCAACTGTGGCTCTGATCTCCCTGACAAAGGACTTTAGCTTCCCACCAAGAGGAGCGGCTACGAGAGCAGCACCTGTAAGTGCTGGGAAGGCGGGGACCAGGCTGGATGCCCAGAAACAGCAGGCGTCCCAGAAGTGCCTCGGTCTGTATTGTTGAGGATTACCTGCACGGCTCCTGACGGCCTGGGGTGTGCACGCGCCTGGCCTGAAAGTCAGATTTTCAGACTCACTTTACCGAGATCAGACGTCCCCTACCTGGACTGTCTGGTAATCGGAAGCATCAATTCCTTTCACCGTCACCTCACGGAAGACTCTCGGCTCCAGTTCTTCTTTGGTCAGATCACAGTGATAAATGATACCTGGAAGGAAGCGAAAGTCTTAGTGCGATCCGCAGACTCCCTCTGTACCAGGGGGCAGGGGTCACAGAGCGTGGTCAGCTCTGCGTGGAAGGTCACTGCAGGAAGAGCGTTCTCGTCGGTCCCGTGTGTGGACGCTACGCAAGCACGCGTGCTCCGGCACCGTCACCGTGCGTGGCCTTCCTTCTCCCAACAGTCACTTCATATACATTTTAACAATTCTAATGCATTCCACAAGCATTTGAAGAGGGAAAACCTAATGCGGGAAGTGAACAGGTCTTCCCCATGCTGGTGGATTAGGAGTACGGATTAAAGGAGATGGGAAACTTCCACGTAGGGCCGTTTTAGCAGAGAAGTAATTCAGACAGAAAACTCAAGGGATGTGTCCCCAAGTCAAGAGCCATTCAGGGGTCTCGTGATGGGGACTCTGGGATGCCTGCTCCCTGACACCCACCCGTCTGTGGACACGCATGTGGACAGCAATCAGGGGCCAAAGACAACCTTTTAGAGAAGCCTTTAAAGCTTGGATTATCCCAGTAATTGTGCACAACACAAATTAATGAATACACACCAATAATTTCTAGCTTCTTTAACCAGGAATTAAAATTCCATTGCCTTAACTGAATGCTACCACACTGTTAACATTTAAGCACTAAATGAAAGAAACGCCAAGGAAGACAAGTCATTACTATTTGAAAACAACGACACTGCTATGGTTTATGAAACAGAATTAGTCATCCAGAGTGGCTGGTGTGGAAACAGCCCTCCTACATAATACTTTTAACATATGCTATCGAGTATATGAAACATGGATTTAGAGATCCCAGTACTTGCTGGAAAACCAGACACTAAGCAGTACTCCCACCGGGCACATTCAAGTTGACTGATCACATATGAAAATGGCAGCCCGCTTTCTTTTCAGCTCCTCTGTGCACATACGTTCTTCACTAAGAGCTGAGAAACAGGACTCTGCACCCACGGCAAAGAGTAACGCTTAGACTCACCGACAACATGACTGCTAACCCTAGAAATGTTACCTCAGTTCTCAAGCTTACAATTGTTTTAAGGTTTATAACAGGAAATGTGATGAACACTGACAGGGAGGAGATGTGCAACGTGACCGAAGTCCTGGCTTTCTCAGTTTAAATGATAACCTGGACGGCTGTTGGAATACATCTTATATATAAAGGACTGCCAGATCACATGCGGAACACACGTTCCAAATGGCCAGATACACCACATACTCTGCCTGCCCGAACACATGTAATCTCGAGGGCAAAGGCTACCTTCACATATCTGCTAATTTTTGAGAAGCTTCTGTATCAGTACCCATCCCCATTCCTCGTAACAGAAGAAGCATCTGAATCCTTGGGGAAAGAAAAAAAAAAAAAAAAACCAACCAACCAAATAACAACAAGAGACCGTAGAGCAAGTAGGTGCCCTTCGAGCACCGGGCTCATCCCAGCACCACTGCTACCTGTGCCACGGTGACCAAGGAGGGACCCAGGAGCTGCCCAGCTCCGACCGGTGACCGGATCAGTGACCTGAAATAAGTCACCAAAGTACAAGAATGCAACTTCCCCAGTGAAAGACAACCAGTGGGAAACACACCCTAAACACCTGTTTATTTAGACAAGTTGAGACATCAAAGCCACTAATGGCGGAATGAAGTAAGCATACAATACGGCTGGTTACTGTTAAGTGCCAAGTGCTGGACCTCTATCCTTCTGTTTGGAGCAATAAGTGGCACTTTGGGGGAGGCTGGGTTATACCTAAAGGGACCAGAGCTTACTATATCTGATCAACACTTTCTAGTTACAGATCCACCTGGGCCAGTCCAGGTGAGCAATGCGTAGCCACACTGTGAGCTGAGCTAAGCATGCTCCGTGCCCTGTCTGCTCTGGTCTGAAAGTACAAGGAGGGAGCAGGGGGCTGGAGAGGACATCCTAGAATCACGACTCAGAAGAGACAACTGGTTATGCGATCTCTGGGAAATAATTTCAAAGTTTAAGGGCAAAAGAGAACCGGAGTATGGAAGTAAATCCCTTAAGCCCAGAGAAGGTGTGTGGACTTGAGCAGCTGGGTCCCCTGATGAAAACACCGTTTTAATAAGGCAACTCTAGCAGCAGGAAGGAGGCATGGATGATCGGTTCAGACATTCCCGCTATAATCTGAAATAAATGTAAGGAGATAAAGGAAGCGGGAGTGAGGAGGAAGGGGCAACTCTAGGAGAAACCGCAAAAGAATTTATCAGAGGAATTTGAAAATTAGGCTATGCAAAGAGAAGGCAAAACAGTGTTGTAAAGATGACCCAGGAAGATACTGTTTCATCCAATTATAGGCTGGGTTTCAAGGTTAACAAAATAAAATAAAAAAAAAAAGCTAAAGTGAGTCTCTTAAAAGTTTTTTGCACTCCTTGGTTATTTACCCAAAGGAGTTGAAAACATGTTCACACAAAAAAGGGCACACGGGAGTTTAAAGCAGCTTGAGCCATGACTGCCAGAACTGGGAAGCGTCCACGATGCTCTTCAGTGGCTGAACTCAGTAGATAAACTGAGGGGCATCCAGACAATGGAATATTATTCACCACCGAAAAGAAATAAGCTCTCAAGCCACGGAGCAACCTTAAATGCATACTGGTAAGTGAAAGAGCAGATCTAAAAAGGCAACATACTCCATGATTCCAACTATATGACATTCTGGAAAAAGGCAAAGCTTTGGAGGCAGTAAAAAGATCAATGGCTGCCAGGGGCTGGCAGGGGAAGAAGGAATGAAAAGAGCAGAACAGAGGCTTTTTAGGGAAGTGAAAATACTCTGTATGACATCGTAATGATGGATACATGTCATCATACACTTGTCTAAACTCAGAGAACACCAAGAGCAAATCCTAAGGTCAGCTTTGGGCAGTTGTGATGTGTCAGTGCAGGCTCACCGACTGTAACGCAGGTACCGCTGTGGCAGGGATGTTGATGACGGGGCAGGCGGTGTGTGGGGGCAGGGAGAGACCTCCGAACGCTCCCTCAATTCTGCTGTGGGCCTAAAACAGCTCTAAAAAAATAAAGTCTTAAAACGTTTTTTTTTTTTTGCTTTTCCCAAAGAGTCTGGGAAAAGTTCTCAGACTTCCCCTGCTTCTCAGAGCCACGTGCCCAGGACGGCCGTGCTGACCATGACAACACAGCCGAGCCCACCGCGGGCCTCGGACAACCCTCTGAGGTTTCACAAGTACAGAATCAGTCAGCTCCACCACTAAGTGGTTTGAGCCACAGGGAATAAGCGTATCGTGCTCCAGACTGTCCTGGCTGCCCGTTTTCCTCCAAGTATAACTCCAGGTACAAATGGCTTGGCTCACGATGTGCCTGTACCAGGTACCTCCACGGGAAATAAAGTCAGCAGGTGTGCACCTGTCGGACGTGCCACATGGCCACAAGCAGCTGGCGCTGCAGGTATTTCTGACCCTGGGACTGTCTGCTGTTTCCTGCAGCAGGGGACGGCTGACCTTCAGACACCAGTGCCAGACAACCTTTGAGCTGACAAGCAGGCATAAGGACGAGTAGACGCAAACTGACCATTCCTGCTTTCTCGGGATCTCACTTAATTATCTGATGGCCATCTGACACCTGGATCAGAAGACCTAAGTCTGGAATCCCTCGGTTTTAGAATTCAAATTACACTAAGGAGAGAAAAGGAAAGGCTGGAGGCAAAATGAATCAGAAAAGACGAAGAAGAACAAAGCGTGTAACAAAGGAACTGCCTGTTGGTCCAGAACTGAGAACCATACTTCTCTCTCTTTCCAGACTTCACAGGCACAGTCCCAGATAACATTTCACTGCTTGGCTCATAACCCAACATTTTATGCTGGGACAATGGCCCTTTCATCTCCAGGTAATGATGAACTTGTTCCTGAAATAAATGGCCACGTGTGGTCACTGAAGGTGGTTAACAGGCCTCTGGGGATCTGGCTTTTCTGAAGAGCTGGTGAGTCAGCCCTGCTCTGTCCTCCTCATCGCCCTTTACTCTGACTGTTTAAAAGCTCTGAGGTTTTCCAAAGCAAACTTTCTGGGACCAGTGTAAGCTGAGGAGATCAAGCGCAGACCCCACAGCAGTGGGTCGAGGATGGCTATGTGGAGGAAGGCAATTTCTCTTGGTTCCTGCCGCCTGGCTGTCATTGTCTTCCAGGCCCTGGGGAAGGAGCGGCGAAGCATAGGATACTCTGACACGAGTTTCCTGACCTGTCCGTCCCAGAATCCTGGGCCCGGGCATGGTCTTCACATCCTTGTGGGCATCCTTCCCAGCCCCCGAGATCCTCTGAAAGGCACGTGGGCAAGTAAAGCTTCTAAGACGTTCTAGAGGCACCATCAGACCTATATACAGAATATCATTCTTTTGGTTCTAATAAAGCTGACAGCAGCCTAGCACAGTAAGATTCCTTATAGATTGCCTGCTCTGCAACTCCGAGGTGCAAAGAGAAAAAAAAAAAAAAAAGTGGATCAGCCACCACTGTCATCTGCCAAACCCCAGGAGGATGGCAAAGCCACTTCTGCACCTGCCTGGCTCTCCCCTATGTCTGCTTTATTTGCCAAGGACCAAACTAGTGCAACAAAACTGGGTAGGACAAAAAGGACGATGAAGGAGCTCGAAAAATAAACCAGAAAAGTATAGACATTTTTTTCAGCCAGGCTGATTTCAGGATAGGGTCTGCCTGGTCAACTGCAAGCTGCCAACTGAGCCAGGCTCCTGGGACAGATCGGAGGATGTGTCACAGCTTCAGCTATAACAGAAATAGTGCAGCCAAGCGGAGACATGAGAGAAAAACCAAAACAAGCAAAACGAATGTGGCCAACTTTAAAAAAAAAAAAACGTTATAAAGAGAGGTATGTTTACCTTGGTGAAAATTACTTGGTACTACAAATCAGCAATTTACAAGCTTCTTATTTTTTTGGGGGGGGGGTCTTTTTTAGCCACACCCAAGGCATATGGGGGTTCCCAGGCTAGGGGTCGAATCAGAGCTGTAGCTCCTAGCCTACGCCACAACACAGCAACACCAGATCCAAGCTGCATCTTCAAACCCCACTACAGCTCACAGCAACACCAGATCCTTAACGCACTGAGTGAGGGTGGGGATCAAACCTGCATCCACATGGATACTAGTCAGATTTGCTTCTACTGAGCCACAATGGGAACTTGAAAGTATTTTTTCTTTTTTTCCTTTTCTACTAGAACCCAATAACAAGCCCCCCCATATGATATAAAACTATACATTTAGATTCTTTTGGCTATACCCACAGCCTATGAAGTCCCCAGGCCAGGGGTCGAATCTGAGCCACAGGTGCAGCAACACCGTATCCTGAACTCACTGTGCTAAGCTGGGGATTGAACCTGTGCCACCACAGAGACAACACCAGATCCTTAACCTGATGCGCCACAGTAGGAACTCTGTAGACATATTTTAACAAAAACAGAACTTATTCTCAATTTTGGAACACTTTTTAAATGTTGGATGTGACTACAGATTCTTATTTAATGCTTTTAGTTATTGGCACTGTGTGTGTTCTGGTATATACAGGCCAAAGGCTGAGACCAAGGCAACACCTGCTCATATGAATTTTTTAAATCAGCCTAGAACAACCATTGGTCCTGCCCCTGGAAGAGAGACTCAGGATTTAAGATTACTGAGTGCAGTTTTAGGTGTTCAGGTTTCCCTTTGTCCTGAGCATCTGTTTTACTCCCACTAAGCAATTTTGGCTGTAATGGAGCCTATGTGATTTTCAGTAACACAGCACTGCATTTCCATTCCTCAAAAGAAACCCAAATGTGAGTCTGATTTTTTTAACACCGGTGGAAAGACTCTCACCTGGAGATAGAAAGGAAGTAAACTGATAGAAGACTTCCGTGTCCTTCTTCTGACCGCTGTAGCCCACGACACTGCCGACCTCGAGCGGGAAGGTCTTGAGGAGAGCACCAGTGGCCAGGTCGTGAAGCTGCAAGGTGTTCTTCACATCGTGGAGGTAGCACAGCACCAAAAAGTTGGACCTGACGCAAGCTACCCACTCTGAAAAAACAAGGACAGACAAAACCATATGCGTTGTTTGTCTTTGCAGAGCCGCACCCGCGGCATATGGAAGCTCCTAGGCTAGGGTCCAATCAGAGCTGGAGCTGCCGGCCTACACCACAGCCACAGCAACGCGGGATCCGAGCTGCGCCTGCAACCTACACCACAGCTCACGGCAACGCCAGATCCTTAACCCACTGAGTGTGGCCAGGGATCGAACCTACATCCTTCTGGATTCTAGTCGGAGCCATGACAGGAACACCCTAAACCTCACGTAGTTTTGAAAATCAGCCCCAAACATATTCCTTTCACTGAACAATAGTTCTTGGGTTCTGCATTGTACTCTGCAGCTGTGCAACTTGCTCGGTGATTTTTATAATTGGTTTTAATCATTCACTGAGCTTCCAACATATTCCTTTAATAAATCACTGCCACTGTCACGTTCGGAGGAAACAAAATATTCTCCACCTGGGCCAGGAGCTTTTGAGGATCCAGATAACGTGTGTACTACAAACAGCCCTGCTTACCTATTTTATGTCTAATATCACACTACAGGAGGTATAAGAAGGAAAGTTACAAAAACTCTGTCATGCATCATGTGTGTCAGGGTTGACTGTTGCACAGAAATGTTTGCTATGTATAGACAGCTCGCAAGGCGCTGGACAGACAAGCAAGGGGATGAGGTCACTTCTGCTCTTGAGATACAATCGAAGTTATAAGTAGTAACCTGTAAACAAAGGTGAGTGAATGGTTGGTTGGGACCCCAAGTAAGTGGGAGCCTGTGAGCGAGTGCTGAATTACATCGTGAGGACAGGGGTATGAAGGTGGGGGTGCCTGCGTGGTGTCAGGGACGGACTGCTCTCTGGGGGACTAGGAGGTGAAAAGACACAACTCTAGGAACGAAGGCCTGACCTGGGAATGAGGAGAGGCAAAAGGACTATGAATGAACCACCAACAGGAAGGGAGGGAGCGAGTGAGGGTGGAGAGCAACGACAGGCCCATTCATAAGAAGAAGAAAACAGCTGTTCCATCATTCGGGGAGGCGGTGGCGTGCTGGGGGCTTGATGGGGGGTTCAGGCAGAGGAGAGTGCAGTTCTGACTCAGCCATCACTGGGGAGCTGCTGTTCGACAGAAGAGCGACACAAATACGGACGACACCCTTGAAGGATGTGCGGCTGGCGGCTGACCGGAGCCCGCTGGAGGTGCCTGGAGGGTGGGGGGCAGAGCACGACTCTAACCAGCAGGCAGAACACCATCCGGCTGCGGATGGAGTCTGGACGGAGGGGCCAAGAAATGAAGGGCAGTCACCGGGACGTGGTGACCACGGGCGTACGGAGGGTGGGGCAGAGGCCCGAGTCGCCCTCGGCTCCCAGGGCTGCCGCCCAGTCACGGCGCTGTTGGCGACAGAGCTGGGCGGCTGCGGGTGCAGGGCAGTGGAGGAAAGGCGAAAACAGGAGGGCAGGTGCAGAAATCGGCCTGCAGCAAGGCCGGGGGGTCCAGGGAGAGACGCTGTGGTGCAGGGACGAGGCCGGGGCTGCAGGTAACAGCCCCAGCATGTGGCCAAAGGCAAGTCTTTGCTCGGCTCTCATGGTGGGTCTGGGGTAATGGGCCCTTGACTTATTTTTATAACCCAAGGAACTAGCAGTCCCTGCACACGACACAGTCAATTACCCACAAGACACTGGGCAGAGGGAGCTGCGAGGACCACCAGGGGCCTCGGCCCCGCCGGACCGCTTAGGTCTCTACCGCAAACTTCCCTCAAGAGAGGATACGAAGAACTCTCGCGTCGAAAAGCAACTTGCCTATTCGCCAATACGATTTTAAAAACAGTGCTTCAGTCAAGCCATATACTTCAGGTGGCTTTCATGTGTTAAAGGAAGTAGGGAGGGAAGACGGAAGTCAATTATTTCTGTCAAAAAATAATCTGTGTTAACTGCGAGTACATCAGAATCCTAAAACAGACAATGTGAAGAAGAAAAGGACAAGGTGATTTGCAGACTGTCGTTAATAAAAGCTCTGACTTTATAGCTGGACTTTATGATCATCTCTAGTTTTCATTCTCAGTAGGGCATTCCGTGCTAATGATATACTGCAAATTCAACTGCGCTTCTCTTTGAATTGATGAGTTCTAGTGAACAGTGAAGGTTTCCCCTTTCCGGTCTAAAGAGCGTATAACCTTTCAGAAGGAAGCTTATAAAAATACGTCGCCCCTCCCCCCAAAATCCTGAAGCCCTGCTGTGCATTTCATTAGATCTGCAGTGAGACAGGATGTCACCTTAATGCACAGTACAAATCGCTTTGGGGAGGCTTTAACAGGCAGAAAATTCACATACCTCGGGGCATATCTGCATCTCTGATGATTCCCTATGTGAGAATGTTCCAATCTGACCCCCCCATGAAAACCCCCACGCCCCTTCACAAAGCCGTTCACAAAGACCAGTGTCACCAAGTCTCCTTTGAACCCACCAGGGCACAAGGGTCCCGCCCGTCTGGCACTCAGGAAGTGCTCACTAAATGCTGGTTCTTACCAACCTCGGGGGTGGGGGGGCAGGGAGGGAGGGACACTGTTTCAGTCTGGACAGAAGCCATCAGGCTACCAAAGTCACAACAAAGCAGTCTCCTCGCAGGAAGGTGTTAACGCAAAAGGCCAAAAACCTTATGAGGGTCAGAAAGAGAATCGAAGGTTTTGAGGAGATAAGCGAAGAGATCTCCTTGGAAAAAAGCCCCTGTCATGGGCTAAGTCCAATCCCCCCTCCGCCACACCCCCAGCCCTGGGGACGATGGAGCACTGGTGCCCAGCGCAAACCTGACAAGCACGTTTGACTGTGGAAGAGCCCGGCCTAGGCCGTTGCCTTGGGGTCGCAGATGTGGGGTTTGCAGGGCGGAGCATGGGTATCGGTGGCCTCTGCACGGCGCAGGCGGAGGAGTGAGCCAGGTGCCCAGGGCTCAGGGCAGGGCCTCCTCCGGGGCTGAGGGAACTGCCCAAACCAGGCCTGGGCAGGAGCGCCCTCGGAAAGAGCTCCCTGAAAGTCAGCTACAGTCCGCCTACCTTCCGCTCTGCCCACGAGGCAAGTCCAGGTTTAAGTATCTGCAGGCACTGAGTGAGCACCCTGA
>PVHT020000080.1:4671722-4723685 GCA_004024745.2 Catagonus wagneri
TATATATATATATATACTTTTTTTTTTTCCTATGGCTGCAGCTGTGACATATGGAAGTTCCTGGGCTAAGGTCTGAACTACGCCACAGCCACAGCCACACAGGATCTGAGCCATGTCTATGACCTACACCACAGCTCACGGCAACGCCAGATCCTTAACCCACCGAGCGAGGCCAGGGATCAAACCCACGTCCTCAGGAAGACACCGTCAGGTCCTTAACCCACTGAGCCACAACAGGAACTCCCCTTCCTAGTTTTGTTATGGCCCTAGATTTTTATATGCATTTGACCCAATGGAAGAAATTCACATCCACAAGCAAACTCTTCCTTGGCTTGAAGGTACTGTACTCCCTTTTTGTGTCATAAACTGTAGCCAAATTGGTGAGTCTCGTTTTAAATCAAATCCAGCTTTCAGGCAGTAAGTAATTTATAAAGCAGTGAATCATTTTTGAGAAATCGCAGAGAAAATAAAAGGGAACTCAGAGGCACTCTGAAACACGACGGATACAGGACTGTGGTTCTCAAGAGGTTACTGCATCACAGCGCACAGTAGCCAGTACAATGGATTTCAATTAAATCTGACAACAGTCTATTCTCTTTTCTGATAAGAGGACTGTAAATTCACCCTAAGAGCTACAGCAGGTAGAATACGAACAGCTAAAGGTTATTCAGAAGCTAAAAGCTGAGGATTCTGAACCCAAAAGGTTTAAAAAGAAATTACACATTATTATTATCAGACTGTAACTACACAAAGATGACTGGCACACCTCTGAAAGCCTGGAGTCGCAACTTCCAACTTTAATGAAGACCCTGCACAGTACTGATCAAACGAGGAAGATGCCGTACGATAAACCTCTGGTTGCGCTACTGAGATGTTTCACGATTAGAGGCTGAAGGTTTCTGACCTTGAAACTGGTCACCAGACAATGAAGACAAGCGTCAACTTCTTGACGTTCTTATCAGAGACAGAGCAGAGTTTCGGAGCAGCGCGCACTCTTACCTAAGACGTCCTTCTCGTGCTCGGGCACAAGCACCTTCCACTTGGACTCCTCGGGGTCCGTGAAGTCAATGTTGATCAGGCGGTAGTTGGGAGAATGGCGGTTTGTCTTGAAGGTGAAGACCGTGCCCTCGTTGGTCACGTAGTCATATTCTCCTTCGAAGTTGTCGATCAGTTTTACCCACGTCAGGATTCCTGGTAAGAGACCAAGCGCCTTGTCACCTCTCTGGGTCTGAAACGGGGTAAATCTGTGTAGGTGTGCAGGGAGGGGGTGGACCTTTCTGTCTCTAGAACACAAAGCAGACGCAACATCTGGGAGAGCGAGGTCACCGGAAAGAGCCAGGACGCGTGTGGGTGAATTCTGAGGTTTCCCAAAAACGCAAAGGAAAAACCTGGGAGCGAAGGAGAGCGGGGAGTTCCCTCATCCCACCTCCCCACGCAGTCAGGCCCATCCTCTTCCGCTGAGGGGGTCCCAAGTCGACACACATCTTTCTACCTCTAAGCCACCACTCCATCCCCAGTGTTCACCATTTCCCACCCGGTCTACGGCTCACAAACAGGGGCGATCTTACCCCCCTCCCCAGGGGGCTTCTGGAAATGTCCGCAGACAGAGGTTATCGCAACTGGGATAGTCAGAGGAGGTTCTGCTATTAGCATCTGCTGGATAGAGACCAGAGATGCAGCTTCAGCGCACAGCACAGCTCCGTGGACAAGGGCTCGGACAGTACCAGATGTCAACACCAGCATCGGCATCTGGCCTGGCCTTCTGGCTGCCACGCCTGACCTTCCCGGGAGCAGCCATCACAATGTCTTCATATCCTAAATCGGTCGCTCTTTGTCCCCTTCCTGAAAATTTCCCTGTTGCTCTTTGAATACAACCCAAATTCCTTCTGCGGTCTTCACGGTTCTGCACGTTACAGTCCTTGCCCACTTGGCCAACCTCAGATGTCCCAACTTCTGCCTCACTCCCTGCCTTCTGGCAACACTGGCCTTTGTTAGGTCCCTTAAGCCATGCCTTGGGGCCTCGTCACACACTATTTCCTCTGCCTGGCCCAACCTCAAGTGACTAAGCACCTCTTACCTGCACCCAGATCACCTCTTCACAGCACATTTCAGCTGACCCTCGAAAAGCATGGGTTTGAACTGTGCAGATCCACTTACACTCAGATTATTTTGAGCAGCAAATACTGCAGTACTACATGGTCTGTGGTTGGCTGAATCTGTGGATGTGGAGGGACTGCGTGTCCAGGGGGTCGACTGTAAGTCACACACGGACTTCTGACCGTACAGAAGTTGCGCCAACCCCTTTGTTGTTCAGGGGTCAACTGTACCCACCTATTTGCTTGTTTTTTTTGTTGTTGTTTGTTGTCTTTTTAGGGCCGCACCCGTGGCATATGGAGGTTCCCAGGCTACGGGTTGAATTGGAGCTGCAGCTGCCAGCCTACACCACAGCTACAGCAATGCCAGATCCGAGCCACGTCTGCGACCTACACCACAGCTCACGGCAATGCGGGATCCTCAACCCACTGAGCAAGGCCAGGGATTGAACCTGCATCCTCATGGATACTAGTCGAGTTTGTTAACCGCTGAGCTACAACAGGAAATCCTATTTGCTTGCTTGAACTTTGTTTCTTATTCACTATTTAATACTCAGCACCTACACAGTGTGGCAGGTACTTCAAAGGTGCAAAATAAAACTGGTGTCAAATGCCACGAGGAATATTTTCCAGTTCTTCCATCCTAAGAACTAGTCTGGAGACAGTCATCACTAAAATAAATCCTAAACGTGCTCAGCACCATCATCATTTTAAATGGCTCACTCAGTGCTACTTTTAATTAATTTTTAAAAAACCCACAGGGAGAACATCTGGCTCATAATGTATCAGACATAAGCGTTCAGAGGACGTATCAAAAGTTTTATAAACAAAAAAGCTCTGTGACTTCTGAACTACTCAGAGGCAATGCCAGAGCTCAGCTAGTCTCCAATTAATCTCCTGTCTTCAATTTCACAGTGAAATTGCTCCATTACTTTGGATAGTTCATTTACATTCCTGCCGATTTTACATTCATTATCTCATTCATCTCCATAACATAATATCTTTATATGATTTGTTGAATTAAATTAATCAGAGAAATATAATCCTATGGTAGAGCATTTTTCAGTGAGACCTGACTGGATTAAAACCCCAGCTTCATCACTATTTACAGTTGTGTGACCTTGAGCAAGCTCGTTATCCCTTCCTAAGCCTCATTTTCTCGCCTGCAGAGAAGAAACAGTCAATGCAAAAATTATTATAAAGTGACTACTTATACCTATCCCCAAACAAAACTCAACAAATATTATTTTTAAACTAACTAATGGAATTAAAATAATAAGATAGTTTAAAAAAATCTATACAGCTTTTCCAGGTTAACCATACCGGTTAGAAAACACGGTGCGGGTGAGGGACCTCATTTACATTAGAAGCACACTTAATGAGGAGTTCCCATCGTGGTGCAGCGGAAATGAATCTGACTAAGAACCATGAGGTTGCAGGTTCAATCTCTGGCCTCGCTCAGTGGGTTTAGGATCCAGTGTTGCCGTGAGCTGGTGTAAGTCACAGATGTGGCTCAGATCTGGCATTGCTGTGGCTGTGGCGAAGGCCAGCGGCAACAGCTCTGATTAAAACCCTGGCCTGGGAGCCTCCACATGCAGCGGGTGTGGCCCTAAAAAGCCAAAAGAAAAAAAAAAAAAAACGAAGCATACTTAATGAAATCCCTAGGAAGGTACTTCACAAGAAATATGGACTCTTTAGGAGAAAAGATCTAAAGTTTTTCTAAGGAATCTTAAACGACAAAAAAACAAACAAAATCTGAATAACTGGAAATGCAAACCATATCCCTAGGTGGAAAGAATCAACATTTCAAAGGTGCAAATAATTCCAGAAGAAATTTATAAATTTAACACAGTTCAAATTAAATTCCAAATGAGCTTTCTAGGAAATGTGATAACATTACTCTACAGTTCATCTGGAAGAATAAGCATGCAAGGACAGTCAATACAATTTTGATAACAGAATAAGGAGGAACTCCTTGTGCGATGATGTTCTGAGCGAGCCCCCCTCCCTCCTGAGGGCAGTCATCCTCACTTCCATGCGAATCACTTTATTTTTTCTTTGCTTTTTTTTTTTGCCTTGACATGCACCCATAAACACTATAGTCTAATTACTCCTCATTTTTGAACTTCTAATACAATGAAACCTAACAACATGTTTTCTTTGGTGTCTGATTTCTTTTCTTTCTTTTGGTCTTTTTAGGGCCACACCTACAGCACATCTAAGTTCCCAGGCTAGAGGTCGAATGGGAGCTGCAGCTGAGGCCTAGACCACAGCCATAGCCATGCCGGATCTGAGCTGCATCTTCGACTTACACTGTGGCTTATGGCAACACCGGGTCTCTAACCCACTGAGCCAGGCAAGGGATCAAACCTGCATCTAATGGATACTAGTTGGGTTCTTACCCTCTAAGCCCCAACAGGAACTCCTGATTTCTTTCTACACCTTGTGTCTGACCTGACATTATGTTTGTGAGATTATTCATTCTCCGGTTATTGTTGTTGACTTCGGTTAAATCTTTTATGTGCAAAGAACATATTCTGTATGATTTCAGTCTTTTCAGATTTGTTAAGAAAAGTTTTGTAGCCTAATTTTTTGTTTCTTTCTTTTTTGCTTTTTAGGGCCACACTCGTGGCACAAGGAAGTTCCCAGACTAGGAGTCAAATCAGAGCTGTAGCCGCTGGCCTACACCACAGCCACAGCAATGTAGGATCCAGCTGTGCCTGCGACATACACCAAAGCTCACGGTACCACTGGATCCCCAACCCACTGAGTGAGGCCAAGGATCGAACCCGAGTCCTCATGGATCCTAGTTGGGTTCATTACTGCTGAGCCACGAAGGGAACTCCCAAATTTTTGTTTCTTAAATGATTTAAAAATGTTCCCGTATATGACTGGAAAGAATGTGTGTTTTGTAGACTTTTGATGTGATGTGCTAAATATATCTATTAAGTAATCTGGATTTTTTTGGTTTGTTTGTCTTTAGGGCCACAACCATGGCATATGGAGCTTCCCAGGCTAGGAGTCGAATTGGAGCTGTAGCTGCCGGCCTACACCACAGCTACAGTGACACCAGATCCAAGCCACGTTGGCAACCTACACCACAGCGCACAGCAACACAAGATCCTTAACCCACTGACCAAGGCCAGGGACTGAACCTGCATCCTCATGGATACCAGTCGGGTTTGTTACCGCTGAGCCACCACACGAACTCCAGTAACTTGTTAATCATATTGTTCAAATCTTATATGTATGTGCTGATTTAGAGGTCCATTTTTTTTCTATTGGTCACAGAAAAGGTCTGTTAAAATGTTTATGACTAAATTTGTCTGTTATTTGTTAATGTTTACTCTTTGTATTCTGAAATAATGCTGTTAGCTCGCTTTCCATCAACTGGTGGGTACATTTCTATGTAATTTCTTTACATTTGTATTCACTTTCACTAATTCAATCTTCAGTTATGTCTAATTTCTTCTTCAGTCTAATAACTGAATGTTTAATGTTCATGATCATATTTTTATTTCTAGAAGTTCTATTTAATCTTCTTCCAAATTTGTTTGGTCACTATTTACAATATCTTGTTTCTTCCTTATGTTGCCAAGCTTCTCATTCATTTTTTAAAAAAGCAACATCACTATTTTTAAAAGTGTTTTTACACATGTACATTAGGAATCTGCAAATTCTACCCTGATGTGACTCTGCTGGCTCTCTTTCTCATGCTGGTGAATTTCTTCATCTGATCTGCGATTTCCGATTATGAACTGATTTCCCCTGAAATGCTACCTGTAAGAATTCCTGGAGGCCTGGGTTGAAGTGACAATATTCCAGACAAGATTTGTTTTGGACTCTGTTAACCTCTTGGGATGCAACCATCCTGGGAGCACTTTATTGATTGATCGATTGATTGTCTTTTTAGGACCGTATCTGAGGCATATGGAGGTTCCCAGGCTAGGGCTCCAATCGGAGCTGTAGCCGCTGGCCCACGCCACAGCCAAAGCAATGTGGGATCTGAGCTGCATCTGTGACCTATACCACAGCTCACAGCAACTCTGGATCCTTAACCCAATGAGCAAGGCCAGGGATCGAACCCGTGTCCTCATGGATACTAGTCGGGTTCATTAACCACTGAGCCACGACGCAAACTCCCTGGGAGCACTTAATTAAATTCTCGGTATGAGGATTTTTTGACATCATAGAGACAAACTAGTTAATAATCAGAAAGCTACATTTGTTTATAAGGATGGTGAAACACAATTTCCTGGACTATGACATTTGTAGACACAGAGTCTTGGTTCAAGGAAATGTCAGATTCCTTAAATGTTCCCCTTATAATAAAATACTTCCTGATGTGAAACCTTTATTTCTCAAAGTAACCATCTTATGGGTTCTACCCGAAAAGGTCTCGCAGCCACTGCAGCGGTATTTATCATGACCCTACCTCCCCTTGCTTGCAAAAAAGTCACTGAAATATCCATCAAAGACAAAAACACAGTAAAATTTCTTTCGGTACCTCTACATAATCAGGGGAGCCTGAAGATGTGGTGCACTTGTTTTAAATAATCAAGCTCCTATGGGCACCAAAACAATAAAAATGTTTGTGGTCATTATTCACCATTGATTGCTGAGGTATTCACTTTAGTCATAAGTACACAAAAGTCCTAAATTCATGCAGGCTCAGGAATGTGGCTGGATGTATAAAAATCCAAGTAAAGCCTGAAAAGCTGCTCCAAGTACAGGCTCATGGGGCAGCATGTTTTAAATGGGGGCTCAAGAAATCCTTTCTCTCTCCTGAAACCCTTGCTCCTCAGGCCTTTGGCCACAAGATAACTCAAGAGAAATGCTATTCCAGTTGAACAACGGGGCTCATTCAATTTTGCTATTCACAAATTAAAACACTATTGATTAAATGGAAAATAGGAAAGCTGCTTCCAAAAAAGAGCTGTGGCTGGACTCCGGAACTGTTTCATTTTTTTGTCCACCTGTTCCGAGGTCTTTCGGTCTCTAAGTGGTATTCTTCCCTCTGAAGCCAACAGAATCGATTCCCAAACTTCTCCACCCTGAAGGTAAAAGGACTCCTTACAAACCTGCTTCTGGGTGGGGCAGTGACTTGTTTACAGAGTGAAGACGGGCTTAAAGTAAGTCATCTAAAGCTTTCCCTAGAGTTAAGTCAGTACTTTTTAAAACTGTCTTTGAAAATCAATGGTATAAACTGTATTTCACAGCAAATGTTTTGTAAACTTTCTCCTAAGAGGAGCTAAAAAAGCACACATACACTTGAGAAAACACACAGAGAGCTCGGCCTCCTACAACAATAACCAACGCAGAGCACGCACAGGTCATGCTCTGGGGCTGAGGGGCCCAGAGGGCCGCTCTTCCCTCTGGTCTGATGCCTTCAGTCTCGCACCTGCCAGACAGCGGAGGCCAGAACCCAGGCATGGGAATTCAGGCGCCCTGGATCTGAATCTTTAAAGGCATCAGGAAAGCTAATCGGCCTCACCAGCCTCAGGGTCCTCCGGATAACAACACGTGCTCCTCCTGGTTGTTGAGAAGACAATGAAAACGCTAGAGGCACAGCTCTAGACCCTGGCATGGAGGAAATGCTAAATAAACAAATACTTACTACTATCCCAAATAATGCTAGCATTTTTCAAAGGACAAAAAATAAGCAGATGTGGCTTCTGAACAGCACTATTTGTTAACAGTGAACTTACAATCTCTAAGGACACACAGCCATTTCCTTAGAAAAAGCCTTTATAATTGCTAACAAAAACGAGTAAAATTATTAATTTTATCACTAGTACTTCTTATTTTGCTTCAAAAATTCATGTTTGCCTTATTTTATACTGTCTTTTGATGTTTTGAGTTTTGGGGGCTGTTGGCATTCCCAGTCTGAAATGTAACCTTATATCCTAATAACTTCCTACCTCTCAAAGAAGCCCTTCTCCCGTTAGTCTGACTTTTAACGCTCAGATGACTTCGCTAAACTTTAGATAACTCACTTCCTGCAAGTTTCTTGGATGTTTATAGCCCCCTTTCCTCTCCATCTCCAAAAAAGCCAAAGCTCCACCCGGCATGAACACGGGAGTCAAAACTGTCCCACTTACTTAGAAACAACAGGTCATCTGCCCTGCACTGCCAGATATGGCTGAATGAACAAGCCAAGTGTCTGACAAACACTGAGCTTCCTTTCGTAGTGTAGACTGACTTCTTATGCAAGAGAAAGCCCATTTTCTTTAATGACACGAAAGCATTAAAATGAAGACACGGGTGAGTGCTGAAAACTTCCATCAAGCTAAAACGATCAAACTTCCAGTGAAAAAAGAAAAAATTTAGAGACAGGTGAGTGAAAGTCTGGGTGAAGCACAGGACAGGCTGCTATTTCTTTACAAAAATTAGTACATCAGCGTCATCCATCTTTTCCAATGAAACCCTTCATAAATTCTGTGACGTGAGCGAAGACCACTTCGGGTCTGTTATAAGGATGACTGCACTGAAGCAGAAGGGAGTTAAGTCACCAACAACAAAGATTTTAGATCTCAACAGTTCTTTGTACCTAACATATTTGCTAAGGATTCTATTTGGAAACCTCTGATGTAATTGTTAATTTATTCAGAATAGGGCCAAACAGTCAGCATCTCTTCTGCTGCTGATTATCCTATAAAAGAGGGAATACAGTAGCTGACCATCTCCAGAAAAATGAAAGAACTCCAAAGGGAACAAACAAAAGAAAGACAACAGAGGGGAGTGAGAGAGCGTGTAGAGTTTTCAAAAAGTAGAGGTCCGAACTCGGAGCCTGGGTATGCACTCGGCCACGGCCCTGATAAGCCCTGACTGCACTGGTGGCTCACGGCCTCCATCCAGCTGGCAGGGGTGGGAGACACACAGCCAGCGGGGAGGGCTGTCATCACTGCTGTCACCAGGCACGGCGGCTGGCACAAAGCAGGGCATTGATACATGTCTGCTTCACAACCAAACGTAAAATTTACACAACCCTACACTTTTGACTGAAACTTACATATATACCAAGAAATTTTGATAATGTAAAGACAAAAGAAATAATCAAATTTAAACTGAACTGGTCATCTCTTCTACTTTTCCAATAAGACTATTCAGAAATATAATACACCAAGTTAAATACATATAAAAGTGTGTTGAAAACCATCTTTTATTTCGGGTATAAACTAAGTTTTCATGAAAAAATTTAAAAGCCCAAGATTTGGCAAGAAAAGGGACAACTCTGAGGCCTAACATTTAATTGTAATATACAAACATGTGAAAATCTATTCTAAATTTAGCCCACTGAAGCTACTTTATGTATTCCTAATATGTACAACAAACTTAGAGAAAAAAGTGTATCTATCTAGATTTAAAAAAAAAAAATGAAAAAATCCCAATAGTCTTGATTTAGAAAAATACTGAAAATGTAACTAAGAAAATCCAGACACAAATCATTTTCTTGCAAGGTTCAGGATGATTAATTTCAACTAATCTGCAGGCATGAATCACAGTAAGAATCAGACGAGTGAAGACTCAGCTGTCTTTTCCACTGCAGAACTAATAAAAAAATGTCACGCCTGCCTGGTGTCCTAAGTGTTACCTTGATGCCTCTTTACTTTCAATTTTAAACAAGAGAAGCAGAAACCTGCAAAGGACTAGAGACACATGGTCTGTACTTTTTCATCATTCTCAGGGTTTAACTAAGGATAAAAATTTAATTTTAAAAAGTTAGGAGGCCAGAAGGGTAAACACCCACAAGCGAATTAACCGTTACAGATGGAAGATGGCTTCTCAAGCCGGGCCACCTGGGCCCAGGATCCCTAAAGAGACAGGGGAAGTCACTGGAGACAAGTTGGTACCCATCTATGAGTCTGTGTTAGCGAAAAGTTGTGCTGGCACTTGTGAAAACGGTAAAGAAGGCTTACTCAAGACTATTACGGCAGGTGTCAAGATTACTGAATGAGGAGGAGAGGTCAGGGTGAGCCGGCACAGACAAGACAGCTGGAGACGCACAGTTGATGTGCAGAACGAGGGGGGTCGGGGGACGGAAAACGACTAAGAGAAGATATCAGTGTAGGGGATTTTTTGGGGGAAGGCAGGTCAAAGTAACCCAGTAGCACGTAGGGACGAGGAATTTGATCAGACAGCAAGGAAGGGACTCTCTTTAAACTCATGTAGCTGGACTCTCACTACTAAGCTCTCACTCTTCAGCAGGTCAGCGAGGAGGGTGGGAGGTGCGGAGCCAAGGCTGAGGCCCAACTGAAGAGAAGAGGCTCGGACGAGCCTGACTGAGCTCTGGTCAAGGAGAGAATTTCTGTTGTCAGCAGGCACAGTTCTAGGTGCTGGCGACTGCAAGGACAGCAAGACAGAAAAGGTCGCTGATCTCATGCAGCTCGAAAATACTCAGACAGTGGTTTTGTTTGAAGAGAAAAGTCAAGAATAGGCAAAAGGGGCAGAGGGGTCAACTACAGAGAGATAAGTATCAACCAAAAGCACGAGGAAGCATGATAACTTCTAGAATCCTTCTTCCCCCAAAGAAAGCAGAGAGTGACCTGGAAAATGTCTCTGGCAGCCAGTGCAGAAGAGAGTGCGATCTTGTTTGGAGGGGACCTACTTGGCTGTTTTGAGCACTTGGAAAATTGTGCAGACTAGGGCCCGGGTGACAGGCCCAGTGCCTTGTCTACACAGGGATGAAAGCAATGAGTCAGGAGAGTGACCTGTTCAGAAAGGTGAGGACGGGAAAAGCGACAGCATCCACTACGGTTTCCGGAGAAAGGCTATGGCCCA
This sequence comes from Catagonus wagneri, assembly GCA_004024745.2. Classification (NCBI taxonomy): domain Eukaryota; kingdom Metazoa; phylum Chordata; class Mammalia; order Artiodactyla; family Tayassuidae; genus Catagonus; species Catagonus wagneri. The sequence continues at coordinate 4,682,597 of PVHT020000080.1, forward strand.
CTGTTTGTAAAAAATGTGTTCATATCACTCCTAATTAAAATTCTGCAAATGCAGATGGTGGAAATGAGGTTCTTCAAACCAGAGGCAAAGGGGTAACAGGAAACGATCCACTCACAGGATGGTTCACAGGAGGTCAGCTAGTCCTTGGACAGCAAACCAAAGGTACACGACAAAGGTCAAACCCAATCGGAGAACTCTCTGAACTCTCAAGATTCTAAGATTTTTTTTCATCCTGTATTTATATAGTTTTGTTTTCTTTGTGTGCTATCTTTTTCTATTTTTTAAATTTTTTTTTTTTTTTTAATGGCCATCCCCATGGTATATGAAGTTCCCAGGCCAGGGACCAAACCCAAGCCTTTAACCCACTGAGCGGGGCCAGAGACCTGCACCTCTGCAGTGACCCAAGCCACTGCAATCAGATTCTTAATCCATTGCAGTGTGCTGTCTTTCTTATACTAAGTAGCCACTGGCCACTTTTTCGTGTGTGTGTGTGTGTGCCGCACCCGCAGCATGTAAAGGTTCCCAGGCTAGGGGTCTAATCAGAGCTACAGTGTGTGTGTGTGTGTGTGTGTGTGTGTGTGTGTGTGTGGTCTAATCAGAGCTACAGTGTGTGTGTGTGTGTGTGTGTGTGTGTGCGCGCGTGCATAGCCACAGCAATGCCAGATCCGAGCCACGTCCGCGACCTACACCACAGCTCACGGCAACGCCAGATCCTTAACCCACTGAGTGGGGCCAGGGATCGAATCCGCAACCTCATGGTTCCTAGTCGGATTCGTTTCCTCTGCGCCACGACGGGAACTCCTATGCTTCTTATTTCAAAATGCACACAGGTAGAAGGGTTTCTTGAAAGACAAAGATGACGAAAATGTTAGAAAAGCACTTCATAAGTAAAATTATTTAGTTCTCCAGACAGGGAATTCAGTGATGCGCTAATAAATAGTTAATGTATAGCAAGATGCTGATAAATCTCCCTGCCTTTAAGTTAAAAATAATTAATATTATAATCGAAAGCCTTGAGATTATCAAAAGGGATATCAGTTTCAGCAATATAACATTAATGATTCCATCACATCGGATTCAATTTTCAGTCACCAGCTATTCAGGTTTAATTGCCCAACACTTCAGTTAACTAGCACGTTTAGCATTTAAGTTAATTATTTTTCCCTTTTCTTTAAAAAGGGTAACAAAAATGGGGAAGCACTAAGGAAACAGAAAGAAAAGGATCCTGGGTGGCACTCAAGGTCAACAACTACGCACACAGACCCTGGAATTTTCAAGTGCCAGCCTGCAAAGTCTCCCAGGAGAGGCACACCTCTTGTGTTTTCTTCAGTGTAAGGATTCCTCTCTGATAACGCATTCGGTTTTATAGAAAACAAATCAATACCAAGATCTGTGTTTAGGATAGCTTTGATACCAAAGATAAATTTTTTTTTAGAGCATCTTCAATCTATTTTAATCCACTACTTAAAACCATTGTGTGGAGATTCCAAATATTGCCCTTTCGGTCAAAATACATAAACAAACGAAAACAAAGGAAAAAAGAGAGAAGGCTACTGGAGAATCCACTGTGTACCAGGAACCTTGCCAAGCCCTTTTCTACGCACTCTGATTATCCCTTACAATTCCTCATGAATTAGGTATCACTGCCCCATTTGAGGATGTGGAAATATTAAGAGACAAAGGATAACTTTGCAAAGTCCTCAGCTACTTAATAGTAGAGCTGAGATTAAAGTTCAAATTTGATTTGAAAGTCTTAAGGTTATTGTCTCAATACTCCCAACTGTAATTAATAAGAACTATTTTAAAAATTCTAACCACCACCATGTCTATCTGCTCTGTCTCTCCTGTTATTAACCAAATGTCTTCAACAGTTAAACTCACATACAGTACTTGTCTTTTTTTTTTAAATCAGTCATAATCATATCATTAACTCATGACGAACCAGCAATCAATTAAAAAAAAATTAAGATCTCTCCCATCTTAACCTACACAGTGGGACTTTTAGTTTTAAGGGTAGAAACTGATTTCCAGTTCATTTCTTAACACTGGCCAATCACTGCCACTGTTGATAGATTTCAGAACCCCAGGACTGCCATTCAAAAGAACTCCTTTGAGGTTTGTGTAACCTATAAATTTAATGCAAGTAAAGCAATAATTTAAAAAAAGATGACAAGCCCAGTGCTACCCCAGAATGTAACAGCTACCACTGGAGAATACTCTCCAAATGGATCCCAACCCATCTGTACGCAATTCAACAGCTTAAAACCCACCTCCTCTCTTATTCACTTAAATTCTACTTTCTTGTCTACAAGATATTATGTACTTTTCTAAATGACCCAATGAATCCCCCACACTGTCAGTTAGTAATCTTATTAAAAAATGACATCAGGTTGTTATTGTAAGACCTGTTTGCTGACTCCTTTCCGAGTGGTTTTCCATGAGCTCACTGGGAGGGTCTTTCTGACATGTCAGGTTGTCTAAGCTGATGTCTTGAGTCAATCATCAAACACTTATCTAGGTGTTTCTGTGAAGGTATTTTATAAATATGATTAAAGACCATAATCGGTTGACTTTAAAGGAGAAGATCCTAGATAATCTGGGTGGGCCTGATTCAATTATTGAAAAGCCTTCTGGCAGAGCCAAGGCTTCCCTGAATAAGAAGAAACTCCAGGGAGTTCCCTGGTGGTCTAGTGACTAGGATTTGGGACTCTCACTGCTGTGGCTCAGGTTCAATCCCTGGTCTGGGAACAGAGATCCCACATCAACGTGCTGCATGCCAACTGAATTAAATGCAATTTTTAAAAAATTAAAAAAGATGGGAGTTCCCTTTGTGACTCAGTGGTTAATGAACCCGATGAGGATCCATGAGGATGCAGGTTTGATCTCTTGTCTTGCTCAGTGGGTTAAGGATCCAGTGTTGCCATGAACTGTGGTGTAGGTCACAGACACGGCTGGGATCCTGCATTGCTGTGGCTGTGGTGTAGGCTGGCGGCTACAGCTCTGATTAGATCGCTAGCCTGGGAATTTCCATATGCCCTGAGTGTGGCCCTGAAAAGATAAAAAAAAAAAAAAAAAGATTTAAAAAGGCTTTCTCTTGTGGCACAGTGGGTTAAGGATCCAGGGCTGTCATTGCTGTGGTGTAGCTTTTATCCCTGGCCCAGGAACTTCCGCATGCCAAAGGTGCAGCCAAAAAAAAAAAAAAGAAAAAGAAAAAGATAAAAAAAGGCAAAGAAAGATATCTTTAAAAAAAAAAAAAGAATTCCACTTGTGGACAGCAGGTTTAGCTTGTGCTTGAGCGTTCCAGCCTGCCCTTCTTGACAACCTGCTCTACTGATTTCAGACTTACCTAGCCAGCCCCACAATCATGTAAGTCAATTCCTTGCAATAAATTTCCTAATATAGATTTCCTACTGGTTCTGCTTCTCTGGTTAAACCTTGACAGATACATTTACGAACAATTAATATTTCACAAACATAAAACATGTAAAATACACGGTTCCTATATAACTCAGAGATGTAGTCCCAAATAAATTTATAGGTTTACATAGTCCTAGTCAAACATATAGCTGGGTTTTTTTCAGATGATAATAAAATAATCTTAAAGTTCCTCTGGAAGTATAAAAAAAGAGAAAGAACAAATGGAAAATAACTCTTGCTGACTTTTGCCGAGTGCTTACTCTGAGCTGGGCTCTGCACAAAAACCATCCAGGAAACAGAGGAGACAATGGCCGTGTAAATCAAGGAAAGATGGAGTTGGGAAGGGAGGCCAAGACCTAGCTAATTCTGCCAGTAATGTCTTCCCATCTGCACGCATCACAGCCACGAGGCTTTCTTAGATGCTCCCCTTTTTCCTTCCTTGTGTTCATTCATGGCTACAAAATCTAGAATTTTATTTACGAGGGTCTGGTGCACGTCTACACTGCCTTCCTTGCAGAATCCCAACCTCTGTGTATCACACTTTCTTCTCTAATTCCTCACCAGTGTTGCAATGATAAAGGAGGCGAGGCAGTGGGGGGAAAAAAAAAAGGACCAAGAGGTCAGGAGAAAAACAGATGGTTTCTTGAGTTCTGCCAGTACTTGTTAAATCTCAAAGTATTACCCACGATTATTAAAGTGGACACAGCAAGAGTGGTTCATTATATGAATATGTGGATGAAATTTTCTTCTCTGGAGTAAATTAAGCAATTTGTAGACCTTTCAATAATAAGTCTACTTAATCATTTAAAAAATATAATGAAATTTATTAAAACAGAAAATGGAAGCGGCACCCCTGGCGGAAGAACATCGTAACTGAAATTTCTGAAAAACTGCAGGAAGGCCAAGTCCCCCGCACCATCCTAGACCCACAGGGACGGGGCAGGGCAACAGCACAGTAACAGCTGGAGGCTTCTTGCAGGTTCGACCGTCAAGGCTCAGCTCTGTGCAGACCTAGACTTGCAACTCCAATGAGCAATTCTTGGCTGGTGATGGGCTCCTGTCAGAGACTGTGAAACTGATGTGGCTGAGGCCATTTTCTTGAGATCAAAATGGGTGTATCTTTTTTTTTTCCCCAAATAGAAAAAAAAATGTTACCTTTACTCAATGGATATATATTTAACATTAGAATAAATGTCCTTGACTTCATCGTGTTTCATGTGTGAATGGTGCTCTGTAAGAGCTGAGAAGGTCAGGATGAAGATCTTGCTCAGAGAAGTTTAAAACTGATGTGGTGCCCAAACAATATTAATTTTTAAAAAGTATACATTTTCTGATGATACTGTAATATAGATTAGATACTAATAATGAGATAATCTAATCAACAATTAGAAATGCACTCAATCTTGTATAGTTTGAAAGCCTGTGTACATGAACCAGAACATGATGTGATTAGTTTCATGTCCTCACTTGGGTGCTAGCATATCTCTGATAGAGTTTTTGGGTCTGGGAATTTTCAGAAGAGTAAACTGTACAATTGAAAAGCTTTAATGCTTGATGATGGTGCTGGTCTGATGTCAATGTTGGAAGAAAACAACACTGAAAACGGGCCACCTCCAGAATCTGTAACTGGTTGGTCCTGTGCTTAATTATCTAGATACGTACGGTTTCAGGAAGCAAAGTCAGACTGATATTGTACATGTGTGCAGTACCGAGAGGCTCTCTTAGGACTACCTGTTAACCCGATAAATTGTCACTGGGGTCCTATTCCTTGCCTGTGACAGTCTGCATCATGAAATCTAGACAGTCAGAGTGCTTTACAGACCAAAGCACCAGTTTCTCCTGAACACTCTTCATCTGCACGATGGACAAGACACTTTCACACACATAAGCATACAAAAAGGATGGTGAGCTCAATCTACTGAGAAAATGCGAAAGCCAACAATTAGCCCCATTTGATTTTTTTTTTCCATTTTATGGAATATTATCGAAAGAAAAAAAACCATACTAAGATGATGCGGTTAAATGGAAGAAGGTTTCTTGGGAGATCAATGAGAAGGCCAAAGTAACTGCTTTTTAATGGAGCTTCCCTGGAATAATTGTCCGTGTCCGAACGACAGCTTACCGGTGATGCCACTGGACTCCTGCTGCAGGTCACAGTACCAGAGTCGGTTCACTGGGTCACACCCCTCCCTGATTGACAACAAGACATAGCGACCGTCGTCGGATAACTACGGAGGAAACAGAAACAGCACAGGGGGCTGAGAAGAATACATACTTTTTGCGAGAACACTGTTAACTATTAAGTACAAAATAAAGATTCACTGCAAATGTACTGTCTTTACCCCAAACTTGTGATTGGATAAGAAAGCTATCAGAAAAAAAGATGAACATCAATTTTAACTTATTTTACTGTGAATCACTGTTTATTTGAAATAAACATAGTGAAATACTTAAGTCGGAAATATCAGTATATATAACTGAATGTCAGGAGAATGTAATTTTTATTTACAGTCTCTTCTTTACAGTCAATACTGTAATAATTTTGTACGGTGACAGATGGCTACTAGACTTGTAACATAATGTTGTGTCAATTATGCCTACATTTTTAAAAAGTTTAAAAAAGTCCATTTTTTAATAGAACACATGCATGAAAAATACATTCAGTCTGTCATTTTGAATATTAATGGCCCTGAATTTGAAATCTGTCATGGGTCACACATTTAAAAAGCTGTTCTAAATGAGTAAGAATCAACAAATGGCCATGGACGCACAGAAGTTCATCTGTGACTCACATTGGTTGCATCAGCAAGTTATTATTGAGCAACTTTTTTATGTTATCCTTAGTCCCCTATATAGCACTAGGCAACAGAGATAAAAGAATTGTGCTTCGATGGATTTCTTTAAAAATATTAAATGGGAGAATCTTAGGTAGCAAAAAGAATCTTGGTAAAAAAAACTAATGCCACAAATAGTTATGTTACGGTTTTGTTATCAAAATTGATATGAGCAGTATCAGACTACATAGAGATCCTTTTGCAACTAGTTTTTCCAATCAACATAATTTTTAAAATCCATGTTGACATATGTATATTTGCTTCATTTATTTTACCTGCTGTACAATATTCCAATCTAGGAACACCCTACAACTAATTGATCCATTTTCCTACCAATAAGAATTTAGAAGATTATTTCCATTTTCTACCTTTGTGGTTTTAGTTCCTATTATAAGTCAACCTTTAGAAAAATTCCTGACATGTTTATGTGTGGCCCCAGATCCATGTTTCCTGGGGCACATAACTACAAGCAAAACTGCTCAGTGGTACAGTATGCACATGCTCAGCGTTACTAGATTTTCCAAAGTGGTTAAATAGACTTACACTCACATATCAGCAGTGTATTGAGAGCTCATATTTTTTCCACATCCTGCTCTGAAGGTGAATTTTACCTATCATTTGGCTAGACCACAGTACCCAGACATTAGGTCAAACATTATTCTAGATGTTTCTTCAAAGGTGCTTTTTTACATGAGGTTAACAGTGAAATTAGTGGACTCTGAGTAAAGCTGATTACCCTCCCTAATACAGGTGAACCTCAACCAACCAGTTGAAGGCCCTACTAGAAAAATGACCTCCCTCAGCCAGAAGGAATTCTGTTAGCATATGGCCTTTCAACTCAAAATATTCTTCCCTGGGTTTCCAGCCCACCAGCCTACCCTGTAGATTTTGGAAGTGTCAAGCCTCCAAAATCATGTCAGTCAATTTTTTTTTTTTCTTCCGCTTTTTAGGGCCATACCCACAGCATGTGGAAGTTCCCGGGCTAGGGGTTGAATCAGAGCTACAGCTGCTGGCCCACACCACAGCCACGGCAACTCGGGATCGGAGCCGTGTCTCTATGACCTACAGCTCATGGCAACGCCGGATCCCTGACCCACTGAGCGAGGCCAGGGGTCAAACCTGTATCTGGATACTAGTTGGATTTGTTTCCTCTGAGCCACGTCGGGAACTCCATGTTAGCCAATTTCTTAGAATAAATTATACATACATATATCCTTTAGGTTCTGTTTCTCTGGAGAACCCGACTAATGCACTTAACTATGCTATTCTTTCACTTATTCATTTGACACATATTTGCTAAGCAGTTACTATGTGCAAGATATTTTCCTAGGTGCTAGAGATAAATCAGTGACTAAATCAAGGGGGAATAGTTACACTCTAGAGTAAGAGACAGGGACAGAAACATGAAGTAATGCAGTATATTGTAAAGTGGTAAATGTCACATAGCACCTGAACAGGTCTGGGTAAGGGAGCTAGGATGTGTGCGCGAGGGGCCGTAGTTGCAAATAAGACAGTTTTAAATATAGCAGGCTTCATTAGGAGGTGATTTTCCCCTATATTCTGACTTGCATTCTTTCAGATGACAAGTCATTCTTTTGTCTCTCTCCCTATGTGTAAAGTGAAATTTATTTATTTATTTATTTAGCTTTTTTAGGGCCGCACCTGTGGCACACGGAGGTTCCCAGGCTAGGGGTCCAATCGGAGCTACAGCTGCTGGTCTACACCACAGCCACAGCCACACCAGATCCAAGCCATGTCTGCAATCTACACCACAGCTCACGGCAACGCTGGATCCCTAACCCACTGAGTGATGCCAGAGATTGAACCCACAACTTCACAGTTCCTAGTTTCCGCTGAGCCATGACGGGAACTCCCTAATAGGCATTTTCTTATCTGGCTGTTTTTAAGGTTTTTTTTTTTTTTTTTGGTCAAACCCACGGCATGCAGAAGTTCTGGGGCCAGTGATTGAACCTGAGCCACAGCAGTGACAATGCCAAATCCTTAAATGCTAGGCCACTAAGAAACTCCAAAGTTTTCTTATTATCTTTGGTTTCTGCTAATTGATTAGGATGGGCTTTGCTAGAGTTGCAGATTTGTTGAGCTTCTTCAATCTGTGTCTATTTTATCCAATGCATAACATTTTTGTCCATTTTTTCCTCATATAATTTTGTGTCCCCTCATCCCTGCTCTAGGGCTTCAAATACATAATGTTAGAGCATCAAGTACCATCATACGTTCAATGACACTGTGTTCATTATAGTTTCTGGGTTTTTTTTCTCTTTGTGTCTTACTGTCAATTATGCCGTCTTCAAATTCACTAATTTTTTTAAAAAAATTACAGTTGATTTAACAATGTTTCTTCAACTTCTGTTGTGCAACAAAGTGACCCAATCACACCCAGGTCCCTGTGCTGTACAGCAGGGTCCCTCTGCCCATCCATTCCAAATAGATCCGTTTGCATCCCCAAATCCCGAACTGCCCATCCATCCCAGTGCCTCCTCCCTCCTCCCTGGGAACCACTCCTCTCTTTGGCCATGATCTGTTCTGTTCTGTAGACAGGATCATCTGTTCCATATTTTAGATTCCACAAATAAGTGATATCATATGGTATTTGTCCTTTCTTTCTGGCTTACTTCACTTAGTATGAGAATCTCTAGTTCCATCCATGTAGCTGCACATGGCTTTAGTTTATCTTGTTTATGGCTCAGTAGTATTCGCTTGCATATATGTACCACATCTTCTTAATCCATTCATCTGTCAACGGACATTTAGGCTGTTCCATGTCTTGGCTATTGTGAATAGTGCTGCAAAGAACATAGGGGTGCATGTATTTTTTTCTATGAAAGTTTTGTCTGGAAATATGCACAGCAGTGGGATTGCTGGATTATATGGTGTTCCACATTTAGTTTTCTGTGGTACTTCTATACTGTTTTCCATAGTGGTTGTACCAATTTACATTCCCACCACGGTGAAGGAGGGTACCGTTTTTCCATGCTATCTCCAGCATTTGTTGTTTGTTGACATGTTAATGATGGCCATTCTGACTGGTGTGAGGTGGTAGTAGTTTTGATTTGCATTTTTCTAATAATCAGTGATGTTGAGCATTTTTTTCACATGCTTTTTGGCTATCCATATGCCTTCTTTAGAGAATTGCCTATTTAGGTCTTCTGCCTGTTTTTCAACTGGGTTTTTTGCTGTATGAGTTGTTGGTATATTTTGAATATTAAGCCCTTTTCTGTTGCTTGTTTGCAAACATTTTCTTCCACTCTGTGGGTTGTTTTTTAGTTTTTTTTAATGGTTTCCTTTGCTGTGCAAAAGCTTTTGAGTTTAATTAGGTAGCAATGGTTTGTGTCATTATTGTCATTACTCTAGGAGGTGGACAAGATGTTGCTGTGATTTATGTCAGAGTGTTCCGTCTTTGTTTTTCTCGAGGAGTTCTATAGTATCTGGCCTTGTATTTAGGTCTTCAATCCATTTTGAGTTTATTTTTGTGCATGGTGTTAGAAAGTGTTCTATTTTCATTTGTTAACATGTACTTTCCAGTTTCCTCAGCACCATTTATTGAAGAGACTTACTTTCTTCCACTGTCTATTTCTGCCTCCTTTGTCATAGATTAGTTGACCATAGGTGCTTGGGTTTATTTCTGGGCTTTCTATCCTATTCCATTGATCTATATTTCTGTTTCTGTGCCAGTACCAAATTGTTTTGATAACTAAAGCTTTGTAGTATTGTCAGAAGTCAGGAAGCTTGATTCCTCCACGTTCGTTGTTCTTTTTCAATACTGCTTTGGCTATTCAGGGTCTCTTGTGCTTCCATACAGATTTTAAAAATATTCTGTTCTAGTTCTGTGAAGAATGTCCTTGGGCATTTGATAGGGATTCCAGTGAATCTGTAGATTGCCTTGGGTAGTAGAGTCGTTTTGACAATACTGATTCTTCCAATTCAGGGGCATTGCATATCTTTCCATCTGTTTGTGTTGTCTTTGATTTCTTTCATCAGCATCTTACAGTTTTCAGAATAGACCTTTGGTCTCTTTGGGTAGGTTTATTCCTAGGTATTTTATTCATTTTGATGTGGTAGTAAATGGGATGGTTTATCTGATTTCTCTTTCTGATCTTTCACTGTTAGTATGTAGAAATGCAATTGATTTCTGTGTATTAATTTTACAGCCTATAACTTCGCCAAATTCACTGATGAGTTATAACAGTTTTCTGGTGTTGTCTTCAGGGTTTTCTAGTTATAGCACCATGTCATCTGCAAAGAGTGATAGCTTTACTTCTTTTCCAATTTGGATATTTTACAGTATCTGAACTGCTACTGAATGCAAGTAGAAGATTTGATTCGGACAGTTTATTTTTCACCGCTTGTAAGAATATTTGGTTCTTCTGGTATTTTCTATTTCTTTGTTCATTTACATTTTCTAAAATCCTCTTAAAATTATTTCTATAAATGCTTTCAAAAAGTCCATGTCTGCTAATTCTACTACCTGTCATTTCTAAATCTGTTTTACTAATTTTCAACTGGCATTAGGTCATATTTTTCTGCTTCTTTACACATCTAATAATTTTTTAAATTGGATTCTGAACACTTGGAATGCTATCAGGATTTTCTTGGGGGGGTTCTTTCTTTAAAAAGTTTTGAGGCACTTAACTTGTTGGTGGATCAACTTGATCCACTGAAGGCTTATTTTCAAACTTTGCTGGGGAAGGTGTGTAGCCCTACTGCAAAGACATGGATAGCCTTTCTGGGGTCTCTGCTGAATACCCTAGGTGTTCACAAGGCCTTTCCACATTCACTGGTTAGAATGTGAAAGTCTCCCAGACTTGATAAACTTCTGGTAGTTGTCAGCTTGTAAGTCCCCAGTGGCTGTTCTCAATTTGAATCAGAGTCTCATTCTATGTGTGTGTCACTTCAAGTCAGCCTAAGATGCAAAGGGACACCCAGAGGATTTCTGGGATGCTTAGCTTAGTGGGTGGTTCTCCTTCTTGGCACTGTGCCTGCAAATTCCAGTGGTTTCACTCTTCCTGAACTCCAACCTCTGGATCCTTAGTTCAGTGAGACTGCAGTATTACAAGGGTTCCTCCTCCTTGTGCTAGAGTCCAGAAAATTCCTGGATGCAGAAAGCTGGGGCAACCCAGGACAACATCTCTCCCACAGATTACAGTCCTAGGACACCTGCAGACCAGTATCTGCAAACAGATGCTTGGTCTATTTTGCACAATTTTCTAGTTGTTTATGGCAGGAGGATTAGTCCAATAACAGTTACACTGTCACGACCAGAAGCAAAAACTTATCATGTCTTATTTTTTTAACTCATTCTTAATGCTTTACTGGCTAATTACATTTTTAGGGTATATTATTGTGTATGTTTAGATGCATAGATGTAAGAATTAAGAAGACAAACAAAAAAAGATAATATTTATGATTAATAAAAAATATAACAATGATATATTTCCTTTTGTCTTACCACACAGGATATTTTAGGGTTTTACTTACTAGCAGCATCAAGTTTTTAGATTTGGAGGGATTAGATTCGAGCTCTCCAGAAATGTCCATCCACTTTTTTTTTAATTTATTTTTTTATAAGGTTATAGTTGATTTACAGTGTTGAGTCAATTTCTGCTGGAGAGCACAGTGACCCAGTCATAGATATATATACATTCTTTTCATCATGGTCTATTCCAAGAGACTGGATATAACTTCCTGTGCTATACAGTGGGACTTCACTGCTTATCCTTTCTAAATTCAATAGTTTGCATCTACCTACCCCAAACTCCCCATCCATCCCTCTCTCCCCCTCAGCAACCAGAAGCCTATTCTCTATGTCCATGAGTCTGTTTCTGTTTTGCGGATAGGTTCATTTGTACCATATTTTAGATTCCACATATAAGTGAATATCAAATGGTATTTGTCTTTCTTCTATCCACTTTCTATCTGCCAATTTGTTGTGGTAAACCAGTTGTTTCTCAATCAGGTTTTCTGCATTTATAAATTAATCACAGGGGCTGTGTGTGTCTAAAATGTTCAGTGTTTTTTAGCGCTTGGCAGCACACTGGATGTTTTAAGTTAAACATCTCTTTTTGAGAAGAAAATATTTTAAAGTACAAAGGTAATCTGCTTGTGAAACAGAAGTAGGATTCCATGTTATAGTTTTATAAGATTCCAGCAAAGTCCTGCTTAACTTGGCTGTTCTTTCTTGGTGACACTTTTTCGAAGTTCTGAAGTAGTCTCCTTTCCAAAAAATGAATCACATTTTGCTCTGTGAGTTTTGGTCACAAACTATACATAACACCAAATGACTCAGGTGCCCTCTCTTCATCTCTTTCTAAGCCCCTTATAGTCTTTTCAAAGATCATCAAACAGTTTTAGAGAAACTGCACATACACTTATGATTTCCATGAGTTCTTTTCTCCATTCTCGTCCTCAGTGTATTTCCAAATTACTTGTCATTATGTTTTAAGTGGGTCTCTTGAAAATGAACATCTAACGTGATGGAGCTTAAAACTTCACTCTACGAATCTGTATTTTGTATTTATTGTCACTGCTTCCATATTTTAATTTTAAACATTCTAGTCACCTTGGTCTCCCCTCTCCTTTCCTCTTCATACATGTTAATGGAAATTTATAAACCTTTCCCCTTCATTGACTGCTCTGGGAGTTAAATATCCTATTTCTTTTTATACATTTCCTTAAGATTTTCATAGATACAGCTGGTAAACCTGTTTCTAGAAATTTAGTCCCACCTTATTTTTAAGCTGCCCTATATTAAGAATATCATTAAAACCTCACAATTATAACTTTATTAAATGTAATGGAAGCAGCCTCATTAGTAATACTTCATACTTTTGTTCACTTGTCCTTTACATTAAGACAGAATCTTGACAACTGAGTGCTTAGAGTTATGCTACATCAATCATAAATGATGGCTAATTCGGCAGCAGCGATTCAGCCAACAGAATGATAGGGCAGTAAAACTCACTGCAAGAATCACACCAAACCTTCGATGACAGCTGTCTCCAGCACAACTAATGAGTTTTTCTCAGTATTTCTGGCCGCACTAAATGGTTGCAGCAGCACCTATTTAATCTAAGTCAGGACGTTGCCGAGGAATGGCTGCTGGGATGCCAATTAGCAGTCTTTTTCACTCTCTCTTCATCACAACCCAGAGATATTCCACAGCCACTAAACAAAGCTGCTAAACAGGAATCGCTGACTTCTCAAATGCTCAAGGTCGCAAATGTCAAAATCACTTCTAAGTTACTGTTGCCCCCAAAATGCATAGATTAGAAATACAGCTTCCTCTACTAAAATTTAATTGGTAACAATGCATAATTTTGCGGACCATTTCAAGACAATGTACTTTTCTTTTTATGTCCACAGCCACGGCATATGGAATTTCCCAGGCTAGAAGTGAAATCAGAGCTGCAGCTGTGAGCCTATGCCACCATCACGGCAACACCGGATCCAAGCCGCATCTGTGACCTATGCTGCAGATTGCAGCCACACCAGTTCCTTAACCCACTAAGGGAGGCCAGGGATTGAACCCACATCCTCATGGATGGTAAGTGGGATTCTTAACCAGCTCAGCCACAATGGGAATTCCCTTTCCAAGACAATTTTAAAAATGAATTTTGGAAATCACTGTAAAAGGAAGAAAAAAATCCTATTGATGAAGAGGACACTAAAATCTCAACAGAAGAAAGTGACTTTCCTGATATTCAGATAAAAGGAAAACAGAAGAACAGGAGTGCCAAGAGAGGCCTTCATGAACAGTATAAATTCCAGTTCACAAAACACCCCTTTACTTTAAACAGTAAGACATCAGCAAGAAAAAGCATGTTCTCTGGAAGCAATTAATCTCATTCAAAAGCACTGACTATCTCCAACAGTGCTGTAACATAATGCTAGCCCGACCAATTACAAAATATGTAATTCTTTTTTTTTTATTAGCTGCACCTATAGCATATGGAAGTTCCCAGGCCAGGGATCGAAGCCGACCCATGCCTGCAGCAACACTGGATCCTTAACCCACTGCACCAGGCCAGGGATCGAACCCTCACCTCTGCAGTGACCTGAGCTGCTATAGCTGGATCCTTAGCTCCACTTCATGGAGTGGGAACTCGACAAAGTACATAATTCTTAAGTCATACTTCCCTTCTACTTAATAGCTATATTATTTTATTTATTATGTATGTATTTATTTTGCTTTTTAGAGTCACACCCGCGGCATATGGAGGTTCCCAGGCTAGGCATTCAATCGGAGCCACAGCCACAGCAACGCCAGATCCGAGCCACGTCTGCCACCTACACCACACCTCCAGCAACGCTGGAGGCCAGGGATCAAACCAGCAACCTCATGGTTCCTAGTTAGATTCGTTTCCACTGCACCACGACAGGAACTCTGCTGTATTATTTTAACAAATTTTCCTTAAGTCAAAATGATTTTATTTTGTGAAAACCTACCTTGTATGTAAATAAATGTTAATACACAAAAATAAAATTCTAAGAACTTTTGTGAATAAAAATTTACATTTGCTGATATTAAGTCTACTGCTTGCATTCTAAACAATACCAACAGAGATGAAAGTTAACGCTCCTTACCATTCTTATTACTGACAATTTTTTAAGAAAGTATTTCCCTTTTGATATGTTTCTGTGACAATCTAATTCTGTGAAGTCATTTGTTAAATTACATTTAGAGTACCAATTAAGTGTCTTTAGAAACTGTTAATTAAGGAAGGCGGTAATAACGTCTGTCAATAAAAGTAACTGGAAAGAAAAAAATTCAGATGTACAAAGAATGTGGTATTCTGCTGCTAGGCTAAATAACCCAGGAAATCTGCTGGTACTTAGCTGCTGGCTATCCACAACCTGATGACTGTGATAGATTAAAAAGCTAAGTCAAAAGCCACCCTCCTTGGCTCCTGCGATAGCCGGTTTTAACAGGAGAATCTAGGTGCCAGCCAGCTTTCCATCTCCTTCACCAAAGACACAATTTAACACGTGCCATCACACGCAGCCCTCTGCACGTGGGGGAGTCAGAGCTGAGGCTGTGTATCTGAGCAACTGCGAGTCTGCTGTGGCAGAACAAGTTCTGGAACCGACAGACCAACAGGACAGGGCCTTCCGAGCTCACGCACAGGTGGAAGTCAGACACACACACACACACACACTCAAGCACAGATAAAGTAATATTGTCAACACCGAGTAATACTGTCAGCACCGAGGAGAGTGCCAGGAAGAGCATTTAACAGAGGAGCTGGGGGGAGAAGATCAGAGAAAGTTCTTGGAAAGGGATGGCCCCTAAATGATTCTTAATAGAAAAGAATTTCTCTAGAAACGGCTGCCTGAATTTTTCCATTCCTAGAACTGCTACTCTGACATGGGTAGCCGGCTCAGAGGGCTATGTCCACCTAACAGCTGAGCTACACGCAGGGTCATTCTCAGGTGTACATTGGCATAGGCAGCGGACCCCGTGTTCCGCGGAAGCACCCATTCCCCCAGCCGCTGGGAGCAGGCAGCTCTCGGCCGAGAACCCCAGGGCCTTGTCTTCCAGCTGAAGAGCCAGCCCTCCCAAGGTCACACATTCTTTGGGTTCATCCCACATGCGTGATGTGCAATGCGGAGGTGTAACAGCCTGGACCCCTCACCGCTAGTGAGGGACAGGATGCTAGGCGGCTAACCCGGTTCAAGAGCTCCCTGGAAGACTGGCTGAGGCCTTACTGTAACGACTTCACTCAACTCCCCCCCCCGCCCCCGTCTTCGCTCTCCAGTGCAGGCGGAGGTTCGGAGAGCGCTCCCACTGAGCTTGTGGATGCTGCTTCCCAGGAACCTGACCTGGGGCGGGCACGCCAAGCGTGCACATGGCCCCGCAAACGTGCAATGTGCAGACCGGCCCAGCAACTACTGCTCTTCTACCCAGTCTCTGGAGCAGGCCCACGTCTCCCTGCTGCGGTTCCAAATCAACTAGACATGAAACAAGAGTCAACAGACAGAGAACCCGCCCTCAGCTTGATGCCCAATAAGGTGCTCACCGAAGGACGCAACTTAGGGCTGTCAGCTCGCAACCGCCCTCAGATCCCGCTGCTGAGAAACGCTGAAGGAGGAAAACTCCTCCGCAGGGAAGCCAGAGGAGTGGGGAAAGAGCTGATCCCTTCAACTTTATGGTGGTGTCTCATCCTCGTGTACTTTATGCTAACCACCTTTTTAAGCGGAGGCTTCTCTTTTTGAAGACGGCAGCCAATAACAGCTGCCCCAGGCATTTACATCTACCTAGAAGTAGGGCATAAGGTAATCGGACTGTACACTTTTGTTAAAGAAGCCAGAGTAATTCATGGAGGAATTCTGACTGCATACTGTGGTACTCCGCTTCACCGAGACAGTAATATTTACCAAGGACACCTGCGACAGACATCATCCAACCTATCAGACGGCGTTCGCATCGTATGCTTCATCCCGTTAGACTCCCATGTGCTGCTCCAGCAAACATAAGACTCAGCACATTCAGGGATGTAAGCCCCACAAACCCAGGAGCCGTAAAACCATGAAATGGAGAGACAAGCCGCAACCAGCGCATACCTCGGGGGAATCTAGTCCCAAATAGTATGTTTTTATGAAATGTCTTAATACCTCACAGAGGCATGACTGTGATCCACTCAGACCAGAATCTGGGTTAAGCCGCTCCATGTGCACCAGATGTCATCAGCTCCACCATCAGTTCATCTGAGGCTTTTAAACAAATATGAATCTACAGCAAACAGATGTGAAATAGAACTAACACGTTGATAATTGCAGTTCTCTAGAGAATGGCATCTTTATATTTTATTTTAAATGATAAACTTACATTATTTATTATTACCGCATTATAAAAATTTATAGGTAGAAGCATCTGCTATGTTGAGTCTCGATACTATTTAGTAAGAATGGCTGAGTTTTCCAGTTGAACCGAATAAGCTAGCTTTTCTTCATGCATCTCAGATAATGGGAAAATTAGCAGAAGGTCATTTATTAATGTTTTAGACTTTCAATCATTTAACTTCTACAAAGCTGCCTTAAAGTAGTATTTAGATACATATAGAATATGTGGACTTTCATCAATCTTACCCTTTTCAAAGAAAAACTCAAGCTCTTTCATGCTAGAGCTACCAGACTCATTACACGGTCTTATGTTAATAACCTAATCTTCGCTGACCTGAAATTTCTTTAATATATGTAATTTTTTCCACATAGAATCCAACAAGAAGAGGGTGGAGAAAGTTTTTTTCATAATTTGAATCTACATGCACTTTTCCAAATTGAGAGAAGTATTTTCTTTTATATATTTATGACAAAAGAAGTAACTGTGTGTATCAAAAAAAAAGTATACTAAAAAGCAGTGAGACTTGAAATTGTCTGGGAGATTATCAGAAAGAGGGAAAATGGATTTTAATAGCTCTGAGAGTTAATCACGTTCCTCTCAGAGCAGGAAACTTTATCTGATTTCACAGACTCTTGGATTCCCTTCATAACAGTTCTGAATCATAACACCATCTCTTTAACATTAAGGATGTTTCCAAAACATAATCTAGGAAAACTTTTAAATGTCAAATTAATGACTACCATGGTGGCTTTTCATTAATGGGACTCAGGGATTTGTCATAAAAACAGGAGGTGGTGTCAGGAACAGAAGCGCAGGCGTAGTCATAAGTAATGGGATGTGCTCTGACGAAAACATTTCTAGTAGGTCGTCCCTAAACCGAAGTTCCCAGCTCTCCCAAAACACGCACAGCAGGTGTGGCACTACAGTGCGGAGGCAAGAAAGAAATCAGCCCCAATACTCCATGGTACGTCGCTCAGAATGCCAGAAAGAGATGTAACAAAAACTCTAGGAAAAGAAAACCGATTCACAGGGAAGTGAGTAATGGAGGTCTTGGCCACTCTTGTTTCTCATCTGAGTGTTTCTCTAGCACATAAGCTTGATTATTACTTTTTTCCTTTCCACGGCCACAACTGTGGCACATGGAAGCTCCCGGGCTAGGGGGTAGAATCGGAGCTGCAGCTGCCAGCCTACACCGTGGCTACAGCAATGCCAGATCCGAGCCGCATCTGCAACCTACCCCACAGCTTATGGCAACATCGGATCCTTTAACTCCCTGAGAGAGGCCAGGGATCGAACTCATATCCTCATGGACCCTATGTCAGGTTCTTAACCCGCTGAGCCACCACAGGAACTTCCATAAACTTGATTATTTAAGAATCTGCTTTTTGTTTCCTTTTCTCTCCTGCTGAGCAATAAGAGTGGGCAGGTGAGAAAACTGACTCGCTAGCAAATCCAACCTTCCTACCGCAAATCCTCCTGCCAGGGGCTGTTTTATGAACAGAGCAGCGCTACCTTCAGCCTTGCTCACATCTAGGGCTTTAGCCTGGCTTCTTGACATCCTGCCTTCCCCACCAGGCTCTGAGATGTTTCCGTCTGCCGATCAGCATAACAGATACTGTCACTTCACGCAGTGCTGGTGAAGAAGACAGACACTGCCATGAGCCTCGGACACACACAGTCCAATCAAAAGTCCCCCCAGGCCAATATAAGGACACCTGCTCCTGTGCTGAATACAGGGAGTCTGCCTGCAGGCACCGGTGAACTGGCAGGATGCCCTGGCACAGCACAGGAGGGCACAGGGTCACTAAATGGAACACGTGGTGGCAGCCTCAGGTTCAATTACCAAAGTCAAGGTCAAGAGGACAATGGTGTCTAAAGTGACACACAAACTGAACATGATGGGGATTCCGTCATGGGCCCCCCAGCCTCTCTGTACTCCTTAAAAACATTTATACGGAATGGTTTACTATGACCATACCATCTTCCATCAGGACCAGAGCCTGCCCGTCTCTGCTCCTGAGTATCACCTGGCCCTGGCGCAGCGGCGGACCCAAGGTAAGGGCTTCTAGGTATCTGGGGAATAAACACATGAGCTGTGCTTACTGGGAAGAATACTGCCAAACAATTCCTGCTCCAAGGTGAAACTATCCGGCGAGAAAGGGGCAGGTGAGGCAGAGTTCCCTGAGAAATGCTGGACTTGACCGCAGCGTCCACAGGGTCTCCACGTGCGTGAACCCCAGCAGGGGAAGCGGTGGTATGGAAATTAACACTCATCCAGTGCTCAGGATGAGGCAAGCATCGGGTAACGACTTGACACGTCTGATGTATAAAATAAAATGTATGGACACGGGTACATATACACATTTGTATATACGTGTGTAACATACATAAGTGTGTACAGACACACACACCTGACCCTGGAACAACACGGATCCACTTACAGATTTTTTTTCATATTAAATACTATACACTACAAGGTCCAGGGCTGGCTGAGCCTGTGGATGTGGGACAGTGGCCATGGAGTAACCGCGTGTATGAGGGGCTGTAAGTTACAAGCACCCCTGACCCTTGCACTGTTCAACATGTACATACATATTCTAGTGACCAGGGAGCGTACAGTGCGTAAGAGATAAGATCAAGATTACCTTTGTGAACAAAACAAAAAAAACTTTATCCACCCGCACCCCGCCCCAAGATGAGGTACGACAGAACCAGGTTCTCAATGCAGGACTCAGCGAGGAAATCACACAGAGGAAGGGCGTCTCCTCCCTGCTCCTTTCCAAAGGACTTGATATTCGGAATCTATATTCTAGAGCGCCCTCTGCTGGGAAAAGTGCCTCAAAATGCTTTTATCCTCCTCCCCCAAAGAACCTTCTAAAACCTGACCATTTTGTTAGACGCCCACAATCCTGCCCTCCCACAGCAACCCCGGCCTCGCTTACATAACTGACACCGCTGTGCCTCCAGGCAAATGCCAGGTGTATGCTCCTCGTTTCCCCTGGGGCGGAGGGAGGCTCTGCCCGGGTGGTGCTGGAGGGCCCGAGGGAGGGCCGGAGACCCCTGGGCTGGCAAGCGAGGAGGGCACCGGTGCACACTGCCTGCATGTCCGCAAGGGACCCCCCCGGGGCCGTGGCTTCCCCTGGAACAAGAGGCACCAGGAAGGCAGCTGGCCTCCAGTCACCGTGAAAGGTCCCTGCTGAAAAAGGATGAAAAAGGGGGCACCAGAGACCCATGAACCTCAAGGGAGGCCTGCTGCCGGGGGAGGGGGGGGGAGCTATGGGGGGAAGGGAGGACGATGTAAAAGGTCAGCCAGAGAGTTCACTCATTGTCCATGTGAGGGAATGACAAAGCACAGAGGTCCCCAGAGTCGCAGGGACGTCACCACACAAGAGCTGGTGCTTAGACACACGTCTTGCTTGAGAGCTGCTGGGAGATGCGGACACACAGCTCCGGGTGAGCAAAGCTCCTGCTGCCCTTCTCCAATTCCTCCTCCTACACGGCCACTGGAGAAACTAAACACGGGGACACAGCTGAGGAGAGGCCATAGGCTGTTCTGTCACTGCTCAGAGTGGCCACTCCCCTGGCCCCCCCAAGAACCTAAATTCCAACGTTCCAGTCTGACCATCCCCAAAGTTTCCTGCTGCCCCCTCACGGTCCCTCCCTCCCATTTCGCACCCCCAGCCCGCAAGCAACCACGGATCGGCTCTGTGCCACTGGCAACGCGTCTGCATCTTCTACAGTGCTGGGGAAATGGACTCAAACACGTGTCCTCCGAGATCCCAATTACTCTGAGATTCAGCCCTGCTGCTGTGTGCATGGATAGCTCATTCGTTTTTACTGCTGACTAGTACTTCACTGTGGGGACGCGCGCAGCTGCTCGCGCATACACCTGTTTATGGATGCTTGGGGTGTGTCCAGCACGCGGCTACCGTGGACAGAGCCACTGTGACCACACACGTCCGAGTCTTTGTTAGGGGAAAAAAGTAATGAAGAGGAGGGAACAGAGTACCTGCCCTACCTGCCAACCCCCGCCCCGTGCTCACCAAACTTGATCAGGTAAGCGGGAGAGTTGCCGTTTCGTACTGAGCTGCAATGGGCCTCTGGTAGCAGTTCTGATACCTTATGTGTCCAGAAAGCTATGGGTTCTGCCGGGTGGAAGGTACTGTCCCGGGGAGAGACGCTGTCCCTAGGGAAGATCAAACCACTTAGTGACAGCAAACTAACGGGTGGCTTGAGGCCAGAAGGATGTGCCCAGGCAGGAGGGCAGGGGAGGTAATCTGTGAAAGAGACGAGCCACGAGGAGGTGGCACCTAGGACACACAGGGAGGTCCTCGATGTACTTGGACCACAGCAGCCGGCAGTGAGGAGGACAGCAGCTCCCGGAGAAGTTCAGACCCATCCCTGCACACAGCCAGCCGCCCGCCACACCCACAGCACCCAACACCCCAGCCCTGGGGCGCTGCCTTCTCATCCGGGGCCGGCCTCAGGGCTATGAGATGCCTGATCCTCCACCCACAGACTGAAAAAGGCCCTGAAGGAGATTTAGGACACAGACTTGGCAAGATGACGTGACCAACCCAAGACCACACAGACAGGACCAGCATTAAAATCTCCTGATTTCACAGGGTTCCTATTGTGGCAGTGGGTTAAAGATCCAACATTGTCTCCGTGCAGATGTGGATTCAATCCCCGGCCTCGCTCATTGGGCTAGGGATCTGGCACCGCTGTAAGCTGTGGCATAAGTCATAGATGTGGTTTGGATCTCATGTTGCCAGGGCTATGGCGTAGGCCCCAGCTGTGGCCGATTCGACCTCTGGCCTGGGAACTTCCAAATGCCCTGGGTGTGGCCCTAAAAACACAAAGAAAAAAAAAGCAAAAAAAAAAAACTACTCCTGACTTCTGTTCCAGGACACCCTCATCACTATAGCACTGGCCCTCCACTCAGGGACACGGTTAAGCATATTCACTAAATACATATTCACTAAATACGAGATTGAAAATGATGGTCCAAAAAGCAATCACTTGAAAAATAAGAGTCGCAACCGCAGCACCTGCATTTCACATGCGGTTATGACGAGGATCACTGCCTTTCTCTAAGGTCTGGGTCGCTAAATAAAGGCTGTCAGGAAACCGTGTGCAGCACCTCAGTGAACACCCTGAACGCGCCTCTGTACACCAGGCCTGGGTGCTCCTGGTCCAGCCAGCTGACGGCGCAGCAGCTTCTCGACTGCCCTGGGCTTTCTCACACTCCCTTGACAGGTACGAGAAACTCCCACACCAAGATGGTCTAGATTTTTTTCTGACCTGTAACGGAAGCATCAGTTCAGGGCAGACCTGAGGCTCGGAAGGCTTCACGCCTGCAGAATGAAAGCGCCCATGATGAAGTGACCGAGGACGCTCTGCCACGCGGCGAGAAGGTCCTCTCAGCTCGGGAGGATCGGACAGAGCGGGGCAGGGAAGGGAGGGGGCACTCACCTGGTCAGGAGGACCTACCCAACTAACCCTGGCCACCGGAGGGGCGACACCTCTCTAGCAAGACCCCCCAAGCAGCTGGAACACAGCGGAATGAAACCTACACCCAGTCTGAGTTTACTGCGCCCACCAGCCTTCATAGAGGCGTCCTCTGCATAGTCTGCTCATTAGGGTCTTGAGTCAGCACAAAGTTCCTTAGTACAGACTACATAGGTTCCTTTAATTTTTCTCCCTCCCTCCGCCCACAATTTCATTGTTTCTGTTCAATACAGACGCATCTCTTCATCCACTGCCATTCCTTTTTTTTTTTTTTTTGTCTTTTTAGGCCTGTACCCGCAGCATATGGAGGTTCCCAGGCTAGGGGTTGAATTGGAGCTGCAGCTGCCGGCCTACACCACAGCCAGAGGAACATGGGATCCAAATGTGTCTGCGACCTACACCACAGCTCATGGCAACACCAGGTCCATAACCCACTGAGCGAGGCCAGGTATGGAACCCATGTCTTCATGGATGCTAGTCAGGTCTATAACCTGCTGAGCCACAACAGCAACTCCCTACTGTCATTCTTTAAATGGTCATTCGTGCTCTTTTCAAGTGACCTCTTACCTTTTGACCAGGGAGGTAGACGGCAGGGTGGGTAAGAAGACACAGGCTGTGGAGTCTAACAAACTGGGCAGGGAGTTCCAGCCATGGACTTGAGAGTTAATCAGCCTCTCATATTTTATTTTGTCCATGCAAAGGAATGATCACTGCCTTCTTAAGGTTACAGCAAAGATTATATTAGAGAAGTTACAAACAGTGAACATTTTTTGAGTGAATGGTAGAGGATCCCCCAAACTATTTTAATCTGCTTTTCTTTTCAGTTGCACAGCTAGCAGAAGTGAATATACATATGTTAAACACATATATAAAATGTTTCCTCTTTATTTTAAAAAACTGGCTGCTCATAGCAGCGTTACTCACAATAATGCTGTGGAACACCCCAAGTGTCCACTGATGGATGGATGAATAAAGGAAATGTAGTACATGTACATAATGGAATGCTATTCAATTTTTAAAAGGAAGGAAATTCTGGGAGTTCCTTTCATGGCTCAGCAGGTTAAGAACCCAACTAGTATTCGTAAGGACATGGGTTTGATCCCTGGCCTTGCTCAGGGGGTCATGAACTGTGGCATAGGTTGAAGATGCAGCTTGGATCCGGTGTTGCTGTGCCTGAGGTGTAGGCCTGCTGCTGCAGTTCTAATTCAAAACCTGGCCTGGGAACTTTTACAGGTGCGGCCCTAAAAAGCTTGTTTTTTTAAAAAAAAAAAAAAGGGAAGAAAATTCTGACACATTCTACGACACAGAAAAACCTTGAAGAAGTCACACTAACTCAGAGTCATGCAAGGACAAATACCATATAATGATGCTTACACAAGGCACCTGGAACAGTTAAATACACAGAGATGAAAAGTAGATGTGCGTACTGTGCCCTGCGTGGAAGAGGGGCTGGGGGGTTATTGCCTAATGGCACAGAGTCTCAGTTTCGCAAGATGAAAAAACTTCTGGAGGTGGATGGGGGTAATGGTTGCTCAATAATGTGAATGAACTTAGGGCCGCTGAATGCTGCACTGATAAACTGATAAATTTTATGTTACGTATATTTTATGATGATCTTAAAACCTAGCTGCTTCAACCACATGCTAATAAAGAGACATAAGCAACTGGTCACCTATGTATTCTACTGGGAAGCTTGTTTTCTTTCAGACCAATATGCTAAAATACACCAGTATTCAGGCACTTATTTTCAACTGTATTTCACTGTATCAACCAAATAATTGTACTTTAGTTAAAATAAGTCTGCTGTAATCTTTTCCCTATCAACTTCTCTCCCTCCGAAAAGTGAAAAGAAATATGTGACCCAACATTACAAATTTTTTGGGGGGACAGCATATTTACTTCCCTAAGTGTATCACTCAGATGAAGGTAAAAATGTATATTAAATAAATAAGTACCTATTATCTGTAGTACGCAGAAGCCTTAGGTCTGAGGACAAGTTGGAAAGAAGAAAACTTAGAAACAATCAACAGAGACAGAAAAACCATTAAAAACAAATATGTGAGAAAAATGACAACAGTAACTATACAAGAAAACCTCACAGGGTGGGGAGTTAGGTGCAGAAGAAAAAGCATGAAAAAAAGGGCAGTTTCAGATAACAATATATAACCCCTATTAATTCACTTTTAACAGAAGGCTTTGAAGTCTGGCAAACTTTTTCTACTAAGGACCAGAAAATAAGTATTTTCAGCTTTCTGGGCCATGTGGCCTTCTGTGGCAACTAGTCAACTCTGTTATTACAGCTTGAGAGCAGCCACAGACAATAAGTAAATGAATGGGCATGTCTGTGTTCCAATAAAACTTTATTTATAAAAGCTGGCAGCAGGCCAGATTTCAGCTGATGGCAGTAGTCTGCCAACCATGGTTCTTAGAGAAATAAAATAAAGGACAATTTAGAGTAACGTGTATTAATACACATGAACTAAATCACTGTGGAATGACAGTCTATCCGTCAATGAATAGGACCCATGAGCAGAAGTTCAAATCTAAAATGCCTTCCTTTTTACCTAAGTTCTAATTGTTTCCCAGAGTTGAGATAAGAGGTTTGACAGGCTAACAAATTTTCTGGTGGCTTCCTCATTCCCACAGAAATGAGATGATAGGTCCATTTCTATGTGAAAACATCCAAAATGCTCTCCTCTCTTAAAAAAAAAAATACAAGCTAAAAGGGATCCAATTCTTATTCAAAACACATCTAATCACAGCTGATTCTCAAGATACAGAATAAAATCTGGGGCAGTAACTAAAAGACACATTCCTTCAAAAGAGGATGGTAATTATCGAGACCCAGAGAAATATGTGAACCACCTAGGTGATGGAGAAACATCCAAGAGACACATGTTTCAATGCAAAAATAAGTAAACAAGAGCCATGAAGAGCACAGTTATGTAAAAAGAAAAAAACCACGCTTTCTCTCCCCTGACATTCTCACGTGCGTACAAGTAAAATTTTTGGAAGGAAACTCTCCTCACCTCTGAGAATTAGGATTCCAATTCTGAATGTTCATGTTTTACTTTACGTTATTTTGCAGTTTTACATTTTTCACCATAAGCATGTATTACTTTTAGGATTAAGATTTTTATACTGGGATTGCAGTTAAAAGGTTTATCACCTTCATTATCAAGAGTCCAGTTGAACACCACCATTTTAAACGAAAGAATAGTCACTCCAAGGGCTTCTACTATCCATAAAGATCATCACATAATGCGACTATTTATATAAAGAATCCACAGGAAATGGTCTTTGTGGGTAAAATTTCTCAGTAGTACAATACCTCAGCTCCACCCATCCACTTAGGCTCATCAGGAAACTCAGCACACAAAATATCTTCTGACTGATCGGTTCCCAAGACATGGTAGTAGAGCTTTTGGTGGAGATTGGTGGATGTTTCTGTGCCTGAAGGAGTTAAAAATGTATACTGAAATGAAGCTGGCAACTTTAAGAAAAGCTATTCCTCCCACTCCTTATAATGCTAGGAACACTGAAAAAGTGTAGTATCTTGTTGCAGGTTACAAAATTAATATACAAAAGTTAATCACTTTCCTATATACCAGCAATGGACAAGTGGAATTTGAAATTAAAAACATAATATCATTTACATGAGCAGCCCCCAAATTGGAATATGCAGGTATAAATCAAATCAAGTATGTATAAGATCTAAAAGAGGAAAACTACAAAACTGATGAAGGAAATCAAACAGTTAAACAAATGGAGAGATGTACCAGTGCTTATGGGCAGAAATATTCAATACTGTCAAGATGTCAGTTCTTCTCAAACTGATCTACAGATCTGATGCAATCTCACTCAAAGTCCCAGCAAGCTATTTTGTAGATATGGGTTAAATGATGCTAAAGTTTATATGGAGAGGGAAAAAAAGAAAAAAAAAGAACTAACCTGGAAGAGCCAGCACAATGTTAAAGAAAGAGGACAAAGCTGGAGAACCAACACTACCTGACTTCAAAATTCACTATAAGTAATAAAGACACTGTGGTACTGACAAAAGAATGAACAAATAGATCAAGGGAACTGATAGGAGCCCAGGTACGGACATACATAAAAAGTCAACTGATCTTTGATAAAGGAACAAAAGCAATACAACGAAGGAAAGACAGTCTTTTCAACAAAAGGTGCTAGAACAATCGGACAGTCCATGCAAAAAAAAAAAAAAAAAAAAGAATCTAGACAATGACCTTACACCCTTCTCAAAAATTAATCCCAAATGCATCACAGACCTAAAAATGTAAATGCAATCATAAAACTCCTAGAAGATAACATAAGAGAACCTCTAGATGACCTTGGGTTTGGTGATGACTTTTTAGATACAATCGAAAGGCATGATCCATGAAAGAGAGAACTGATAAGCTCGACCTCATTAAAATCAAAACCCTCTGTTCCCTTATTTTACCATGGAGTTTCCGCTGTGGTACAACAGAATTAGCAGTGTCTCTGCAGCACCATGGCACGGGTTTGATTCCCCCACACAGCATAGTGGGTTAAAAGATCTGGCATTGCCACAACTGCAGTAGTAGGTCACAACTATGGCTCAGATCTGATCCCTGGCCTGGGAACTCCATATGCCATGGGAGGCCAAAAAACAAAACAAAACAAAAAAACCCAAAAGGAAAACCTTCTGTTGCACAAAAGACACTATCGAGAGAATGAGAATGAAAAGATTAAACTACAGAATAGGAGAAAATATTTGCAAAAGAAATGTCTGATAAGAATTGTTGTCCAAAATATACAAAGAACTCTTAAAACTCAACCATAAGAAAACGCTGAAGCCAATTAAAAAAAAAAAACGGGTCAAAGCCCTTAACAGACACCTCAGGAAAGACAGGATGGCCAATAAACATATGAAAAGATGCGCCACAGCATATGCTATCAAGGAACTAACTGCAAACAGAAACAGTGAAATACCATCACCCACCTATCAGAATGGCCAAAACCCAGAGCACTGGCAACACCAAATGCCGACAAGATGTGGAACAACAGGAATTCTCACTGATTGCTGGAGGAGTGCAACTGGTACAGCCACTACGGAAGACAGCCTGGCAGTTTCGTACAAAACTAAACATATGCTTGTGATGCGATACAGCAACTGCGCTCCGTGGTACATACCCAAATGAGCTGAAAACTTACATCCACACAAACACTTTCACGGATGTTAACAGCAGCTTTTTGTATAACTGTCAAAACTTGGAAGCAACCAGGAGGTCTTTCATAGGTGAGTGGATAAACAAACTACACTACTTTCAGACAATGGAATACTACTACTGTAATCATAAGGCTACCTACCGTATAATTCCAACTCTATGACATTCTGGAAAAGGCAAAGCCACGGAGACAGTAAAAAGATCAGTAGTTGTCAGGGGTTGGCGGGAGAGAGAAGGATACACAGGTGGAATACAGAGGCTTATTAAGGCAGTGAAAACACTTTGTATGACACCGTAACAGTGGATTATACCTTTGTCCAAACCCAGGGAGTGACCTGGGGTGATCATGATGTGTCCGTGTAGGCTCATCTGTGGTTCCCTCTGGTGGGGTGTTGACAATGGCAGAGGCTAGAGGGGCAGAGAGGTTCGTGGGAAATCTCAGGACCTTCTGCTCAATTTTTCTGTGAACCTAATACTGCTTTAAAAAAGTCTATTTAAAGAAAGAGTGAATGATCAGTTGGGGATCACTCTGGAAGTAATCACACACATCTGCTGATTTGGGAGGCTGTTATGAAAACGTACCAAGCTTTCAGAACAATGAAGAAAAAAGAAAGATAACGCCATAACATTAAAAAAAAAAAAAAAAGCTTTGCGGTACTCGATGTTTTCCCATGGTTTTCTAGGAACACTGGTAACAAGCACCTGGCCAGATTTAAGAGGCTGCAGAGGTCTTCTGGACAAGAGGACAGCAAAATTACAGCCGGGAGAAGATGTTGCCTTTCTTAAATCAACCACAATTACTAATCATTACTATTTCTGCCGATGCAAATTGAGGCTAAATAATAACTGTCATGTTTTTTCACAAGTTAACTCAATGACACTGTTCTCTGACCAGAAATGGCCACTTCCACACTTCTTTGGTCTCCTGGAACTTGGCAACAGCCCACATCTTCTAACTCAGAAGCACTCTTAACACAGGCAGGTAATTCTGTGTACAGAGCACAGACGTCTTTCTTTAGCGTTAGCCTACTTCCTGAGCTTCTCTCGTAATTCACTGGTAACGAAGGAAAAGGTATTGAGTAATCTAATCAGAGGCAGCAAAAGCTAAACGTAGCTGAAAGACATGAGAAGTATTATAGTCTTATTCTCAATTCAACTGAGGGGAAAAGACAAAAGAAAGCAAACGTATTAAAGATGACAAAGAGACAGCAATTCATGGTAAGGGGACAGCATGTGCAGGAGAGAACCCTGGACAAGCTGCACTTCCTGCCAGCTTCAGGCCCTGCAACAAGCAAATGAGACTCTGAATCCCAGCTCCAAATCTCTAGCAGAGGGATGGTAAAACCCATCTGGAAAGACCAACCAAGACAACGTGAAAATGCTGTACACCTCATGGAAACACAGAGAAGCATAAAGAAGACACTGACAGCTTGTACCAGCAAGGTATGAGCTACAGGAAATACAAGCTTCCTGCCTGGGAAGGTGAGAGGTGAAGAAGGCAAGAAAGAAAGACCACCTGCATACAACAGCAGTGTTACACAAATGAAGACGAGAACAAAGTCATGTCCTGAAAGTTACCACGGATCAAATTATTAAGATAAATGTGACCAAGAGGTGACCTGCAATTTCTGAACAGAGGAAGAGATGTGATTACTGCAGTCAGAAAAAATTTATCATCACTCAACATTATTAAATGAGTTGGTTCTGGTGTTCCCATTGTGGCTCAGCAGTAACGAATCCAACCAATACCTATGATGATGCGGGTTCAGTCCCTGGCCTCGCTCAACAGGTTAAGGATCCAGCACTGTGGTGAGCTGTGTTGCAGGTCGCAGAGGCAGCTCAGATCTGGCGTTGCTGTGGCTGTGGTGCATGCCTGCAGCTGCAGCGCTGATTCAAACTTCCATATGCTGCAGATGTGGCCTTACAAATTAAAAAAAGAAAAAAAAGTTGGTTTTGTTAAAATAAAAAAAAAATCTTCTCCATGGCCCCCTGGGAGAGAGAACACATCTGTGAAAAATGGACTGCAATAAAAATGGCCCGGATTTTTCACAATTCCCTGTATCTGCCTCCCCTGCCCTTGACTAGCAGTTGGCCCTGTGACTTGCTTTGGCCAAGAGAATGCAGTTGAAATGATGTTTCAGTAGCAAGCCCAGGCATCAAAGAGGTTGTGCCTTTTGGTCCTCTTGGAATCCTGCAGAGAGCGGGAAACCACACGGCACAGAACTGAGGCCCCAGACATGTGAAAGAGTGAACTGACTGACAGCTGATCAGAGGTACAGGACAGAAGTCAGCTATGCCCAGAAGAAGCGCCTGGCCAATGTGCAGACTCATGAACAAAAACAAATGGTCACTGTTCTGAACCACCATATTTTAGGGGGACCTGTTACTGACTGATACAATGTCCTCTGAGGAAACACAGTTCTAGACCAAGCAACCTCTAGGTAGATCTCAGCTTCTAAGTAATGTGAAGTCACACTTCATAGAAAAGGGGCTTCATCTCAAGTCTCAACTTACCATCACTTTTCCCATCCTGTTGGGGGTATGCATTGTAGAACATCCCCTTTCCATCGTGGGTCCAGGCCATACAGCTGAACTTGACTCTTTCAAGCACATCTGGAAGCTCTTTGGCACCGTCGACTTTCATGAACTTGATCGTCACCCAGTCCGAGCCGCTGGCACTCAGACCATATGCAAAATATTCACCATCTTCACTGAATGCGTAGCCTAGGGGACACACGAGAAACTATCACGTGGTGAACATGGGGACACACCTCCCAGCCTGGCCCACCTCCCGCTGTGCTGTCTGACAAAGCTCTCTGTCACACATGGAGGCTGAGTCTGGCAACTGGTAGTGAGATCTCCAGGGGCTCACCCAGGTCTTCTAGGAACTGGTCCTAGACCCAATTTGGACAATGTTTCCTAGTCTCTCCAGGTCTTTGTTTCTTCATCCACAAAATGAAACACTGGATTGTATGACCACTAAGATGCTTCCACTTTAAAATTTCCCTAAATAAGCAGTTCATTGAAGAGCAGAGCTCACCTGGGACTTCAGCATATTTCATTTATACTCGGATGAGAAGAAAGGGGAAAAGGAGTAAGGAAACTGCTTTCAGAGAACTGACTGAATGCAACAGGACTAAACTACTGCCATTGCGTAATTTCTGGAATTTGAAAATCATTCTTCACAACCTCATTTTCTGAGCACTGCTGGCACTCAAGGATTAATGTCCACACCATCTGACCACCACAAGCCTGAGGGTTTGCAATGCAGGCTCCTACGGTATATACTCCAAAAGTGACCATGGAAGAGGAAGAAAGTCAACAGCATGGACGGATTATCACATGGCATTTCACGCCTTAGTGCTATCACAGACAGAAACGTCCTAACCACTGTGGAATGTTTCCTGACAAATATTTATGTTTATATTGGCTTTTATGATTATAAAGAACGGACAGTATTTGGTACCAGACACTGATACCAGAGATTTCCTCTTACGGTGTCTGCCAAACTTCACTGGAGGTTGAAAAATTTCCTAGGAAACCCAACCATACTTAGAGGTTTTCTGCTAAGTTCACACAGAATTTCTATTAGTGGAAAATAAGTTTAATATCTCACAAAACCTATGTATTAATCACATAATTTCTATAAAGTACCCAGACTCATAAGTACATAAATGCAGAAAAGAGTCAAGAAAGTGATGAGGACTATTCACTTTTTACTCTACAGAAATTATATATAATTTTAAATTTTCAGGGAAAAACTTCAAATACTTTTGATTTGAAATATCTGTTTAAAAAATCATATACTATCCAAGAATCTGCATGTCTACCTGTGCTATAACTTCTCTATCATATCGTTTTCAGAAAACTCAAAAGACTGAGACCAAGTCCCATGTCTACTGTCCCTTGTCATCCATCAGGTCCGGTATATGACAAGCATTACATAAAAAAGGAAATCCTTCCGGAGGAGTTGCAAGTTAGATTTTGGTTAAATGAAATGATTTTCTATACAGGGTATATTGCTGCATAGAATCAGTGTACCAAATTAATTTCATAACTCTTAAGAGCAAATTCATGGAAGAATATTCCAATAAGCTGGCTAGCATCTTATTTTCAATACTGATTACTCTCATTACTAATTAGATTAAGGACTATCATTTACATACACAGCCTACTGAGGGAGAGGAGACAGGACCCACTAAATGACTGAATGCCTTTATGAAAGGAACTCTGCACAGATCTGCTGGAATAGAGCTCTTTACTTCCCACATGGATTACAGATTGCAGGACGTTAGCGTTCCAATTACTCAGTGCTGTAGGGCCGAACCAACACCTGTGCTTTTTTCTACAGGACAGAAGATGCTACAGAGGAAACGTTGAGCCAACTTCACTAAAAACAGCCAGAGATGATTCTCAGTGTGTATGATTTCTAAACCACAGAACCAAAGTACAGCTAACTTCCTTACCCTGGAAGTATTACACATGGCACAAATCTGATGTAATTTGTAATTAGAGCCCACGGAGGAGGTTATCTTGGGGGGAGTTATTTAGGAGACATACAGCAACTGCATACATACTTTTGCATACAGCAAAACTTATTTATTGAGTTTTCAAATTTGTACCCTCAGGGGACAGGGTACCAAGGTGCCTAATTTCTATAAGACTGTGTTTTATACTTTGTATTCTAACACACTAACAATGAACTAAATTTTAAAAACTCATCACTTTTTCCCTTCAAGGAAGTCAATCTCATAAATATTCTTTCCTGACTTATATTTATACTTAAGAAAACATTCTTTGTACAGCTTAAATTGCTTATAGAGACTTACTATGCAGAGAAGGGATTAAGATGGCTGAGTAGAAGGACTTAAGCTCAACTTCTCTCATGAAAACACCAAAATTACAACCAGCTGCTCAACGATCACCAACAAAACAGACTGGAAACTACCAAAAAAGATATGCTACACACAAAGATGAAGAAGAAGTCACACTGAGACGGTAGGAGGGGCACTTCTGTGATATAAGCAATCCCATATCCAACAGGTGGGCTACACACAGACTGGAAAATAACTATATCACAGAGGCTGTCCCGCGGGAGTGAGAGTTTGGGGTCCCACATCAGGTTCCCATGCCTGGGGGTCTGGCATTAGGAGGAGGAGCCCCTGGAGCATTTGGCATTGAAGGCCAAGTAGGCTTGTGCACAGGAGCTCCACGGGACTGGGGGAAATGGAGATTCCACTCTTGAGGGGTGCACACAGGCTTTCTTGGGGTCCCAGAGCAAAGCAGAGACTTCATAAGAATGTGGGTCAGACCCACCTGTGGGTCCTGGAGGATCTCCTGGGAAAACAGGGAGTGGCTGTGGCTTGCTCTGGGGAAAGGACATTGGAGGCAGAAGTTTCCAGAATAACCACTGGCGTGGACTTTCCTGGAGGTGGCCTTTTTGGAAAAATCTGGCCCCACCCATCAAGGCTGAGAAGCCCCAGGCCAAACAACAAACCTAGCCCCACCCACTAGCAAACAGGCTGCCTAAAGTCCTCCTAGCCACCCAAACTTTTAAGCACACCCAGAGACAAAGCCCCACACATAAGAGAGTGAAGAATCAGCTCCACCTACCAGTGGGCGGGCACCAGCCCCTCCCATCAGGAAGCCTACAGCAAGACCCTATACCAGCTTCACCAACAAGGAGGCAGACATCCTCGCTGTAAGAGAGGCTACAACTATGCTGCCTGCAAAAATGAGACCACAGAAAAATCTATACATAATGAAAAGGCAGAGAAATATGACCCAGATGAAGGAACAAGAAAAAAAAAAAAAAAACCCAGAAAAACAGCTATGTGATCTGGAGTTTAGCAACCTCCATAAAAAGACCTTAAAGTAATGACAGTAAAGATGATTCAAGATCTTGGGAAAAAAACAGAGGCAAAGACTGATAAATCACAAGAAACACTGAACAAAGAAATAAAAGATTTCACAGTTAAGCAAGCAGAAATGCAAAATACAATTATCTGAAATAAAAAATTCACTACAAGGAACCAGTATCAGAATACAGGAGGCAGAAGAGCAAATAAGCAGGGTAGAAGACAGACTGGTAGAAATCACTGACACAGAACAGGATAAAGAAAAAAGAATAGAAAAAAAAAATGAAGACAGTCTAAGAAAACTCTGGGACAACTTTAAATGCACCATGATATCCAAATTATAGGGGTGCCAGAAGGAGAAGACAGAGAGAAAGGGCCAGAGAAAATATGTGAAGAGATAGCAGCTGAAAATTTCCCTAACATGGGAAAGGAATCATTCAGTCAAATCCAGGAAGCATAATAAATACCATATAAAATAAACCCAAGGAGGAACACCCTGAGACATATATTAATCAAACTGACCAAAAATAAACACAAAGAGAAAATATTGAAGGCAGCAAGGAAAAAGCAACAAATAACATATAAGAGAACCCTGATAAGATTATCGACTATTTTTCAGCAGAAACTCTCCAGACCAGAAGGGAGTGGCATGATATACTTAAAAATGATTAAAGGAAAAAAAACTCCAACCAAGAAAATCCAGCAAGGCTCTCATTCAGATTTGAAGGAGAAATCAAAAGCTTTACAGATAAGCAAAAGCTAAGAGAATTCAGCACCACAAAACCAACTCCACAACAAATACTAAAGGAATTTCTCTAGGTAGAAAAGAAAAGGCCACAGCTCTAAACCTTAAATGTAACTGGACTAAATGCTCCAACCAAAAGACACAGACTGGCTGAATGGATACAAAATAAGACCCATATATGGTCTCTTGCTGTCTTCAAGAGATTCACTTCAGTTCCAAGAACACATACAAACTGAAAGTGAGAGGATGGAAGAAGTTATTCCATGCAAACGGGAATCACAAGAAAGCTGGAGTAGCAATACTCCTATCAGACAAAACAGACCATAAAATAATGAATGTTACAAGAGACAAAGAAGGACATTGTAGAATCTTCAAAGGATCAATCCAAGAAGAAGGATATGACAACTGTAAATACAAATGCACCCAACATAGGATCACCTCAATATATAAGGCCTTAAAAGGAAAAACTGACAATCACCCAATAATAGTGGGGGCCTTTAATACACCAATTACAGCAATCGACAAATCATCCAGACAGAAAATCAACAAAGAAACATAGGCCTTAAATGATGTATTAGACCAGATAGACTTAATAGATATTTTGAGAATATTCCATCCTAAAGCAGAAGAACACACAATCTTCTGAAGTGCATGGGGAATGTTCTCTAGGAGAGTTCACATTCTGGACCACAAATCAAGCATCAATAAATTTTAAAAAACTGAAGCCATACCTAACATCTTTTCTGACCACAGCACTGCACTATAAGACTAGAAATCAATGACAAGGAAAAAACTGTACTCTGAAAACTATAAGGGGCTGATGAAAGAAACCAAAGATAATACAAATAGATGGAAAGATATGCCATGCCCTTGGATCGGAGGAAGGAGTACTGTCAAAATGACTATGCTACCAAGGCAATCTACAGATTCAATGCAAACCCTATAAAACTACTGATGGCATTTTCACAGAACTAGAGCAAACTATTTTAAAATCTGTATGGAAACAAAGAAGACCCTGAATAGCCAAAGCAATCCTGAGAAAGAAAAATGCAGCTGCAGGAATCAGGCTCCCTGACTTTACACTATACTACAAAGCTACAGTCATTCAAAACAGTATAGTAGTGGCATAACAACAAATACAGATCAGTGAAACAGGAGAGAAAGCCCAGAAATAAACCCACGCACCTATGGTTAACTAATCTATGACAAAGACGAGACACTGGAGGAAAGACAGTCTATTCAATAAGTGGTGCTGAGAAAACTGGAAAGCTACATGTCCAAGGTTGAAATTAGAGCACTGTCTAACACTGTACACAAAAATAAACTCAAAATGGATTAAAGACCTAAATGTTAAGACCAGATACTATAAAACTCTCAGAGGATAACACAGGCCAAATACTCTAAGACAAACTACAGCAATATCTTCTCAGATCCATGTCCTGGAGTAATGACAATAAAAACCAAAATAAACAAATGAGATTTAATTAAACTTAAAAGGGTTTGTAGAGCAAAGGAAACCCTAAACAAAATGAAAAGACAACCCAAAGAATGGGAAAAAATAATTTGCAAATGAAGCGACTGCCAAGGATTAATCTCCAAAATATATAAATCCTTCCTGCAGCTCAGTATCAAAAAACAACTCCATCAAAAAATGGGCAGAAGATCTAAACACACATTTCTCCAAATAAGACATATAGATGCCCCTCCCCAAATACATTAAAAGATACTCAACATCACTAATTATTAGAGAAATGCGAATCAAAACTATAAGGCACTACCTTAGACCAGCCAAAATGACCAGCATCAAAAAGTCTAAAACAATAAATGTTGGAGAGGGTATGGAGAAAAGGAGCCCTCTTACACTACTGGTGGGAATGTAAACTGGTACAAATACTATGGAAAACAGTATAGAGATTCCTCAAAAAACTAAAAATAGAATTACCATATGATCCAGCAACCTCACTCCTTGGCATTTATCTGGAGAAAACCATGACTCATTTGCAGCACTATATACAAGAGCTAAGATATGGAAACAACCTAAACACCCACTAACAGAGGAATGGATAAAGAAGATGTGGTACATATATACAATGGAATATTATTCAGCCATAAAAAATGAAATAATAGCATGTTCAGCAACATAGATGGACCTAGAAATTGTCAATCTAAGTTAGACTGTAAGAGGCAAACATTATATGCTATCACTTACACGTGTAATCTAAAAAAAAGGATACAGATGAATGTACAGACTCACAGGCTTTGAAAAACCTATGTTTACTAAAGTGGACAGGTGGGGGTAGGGAGAAAAGGAATGGGGGTTTGGGATGGAAATGTTGTAAAATTAGGCTGTGATGATAGTTGCATGACTATAAATATAATAAAATTCACTGAATTATTTTAAAAAATTGCTTACAGAAGAGAATGAATTTTTTTCCCCTCACACAGAGAGGCCTCAGAGATGCTACAGGAAATGATGATGATACTTCAAGATTCCAGAAGCCCTAGAAGCTAATCTGAGTCCAGTGAGAATTATTCTCTAATTCTGCTTCACGCCATCAGAAGAGCATGTGGTTACTCATGTGCTCGAAATATACCGCGCAAAAATTAGCTTCCCTCACACTGTGAGTGTGTCTGTTCTACACTCTGGTTTATTTCAGAGGTTGGGTGGCTGTGCCAACTTCAGAGCTGTGAGCCAGTGGGGGGCTGGGATTCGCGTGGGCCTGGCTGTGTAGCTCTCACCTCGGAGTGCCACCGTGCCGTCATCAGAGAGTATGTTGGGGTCGAGGAACACTCTGGCTTCCCCCTCTAAGGAATCCTGTACATATAATACTCGTTGGTTCTGCAAACCTGTATTGTAAAAATAGAAATACCTGGGGGACAGAAACGGTCTTTATTTAGCTGTGGAGTTTTCTGTTTGTGCAGAAAAATCAAACACATACAAACAAAGGAAAACAACATACAAAGGTACAACTGCAAACAGGCCGTGCCAGGGACATGCAGATGAGAGTGGAAGGCTCCACCATCTCCCTGTATTCAAATAATCTACTGTAATTCTGCATACTAGCTAAATAAAGGCTGCTTTATTTGCAAGATTAAAACTGATATTCAAATAGAGCAGTGACTTTTTCTTTTCAACCCTGGAGACAGCAGATTTGCGAAAATGAAGCCCCGGTTCCTTTCCTGAGCCAGGCTAGGGGAGGGGGTGGGCAAACCTTTTCTGTAATGGACAAGACGGCAAATCATTCTGTACACCATACAGCCTCCGATGCTGCTATCCGGCTCTGCAGCTGTGGTACAAAAGCGGTTTACATGTGGTACCATGTAAACCGGTACACAACCACTATGGAAAACAGTATGGCGGGTCCTCAAAAAACTAAAAATAGAATTACCATATGACCCAGCAATCCCACACCTCCGAATGGGTATGGCTGTGTGCCATTTAAACTTTATTTACAAAGTCAGGGGTCGGCAGGGCTTAGGGCTTGGCATGCAGATCACATTTCGCTGATCCCTGTGCAGGGGGAGTCTAACAAATTATAAAGTAAATTCGTGGCAAGGAGACTTAAAAAGTGAACAAGAGACAATATTTAAGTGGGTGTCAGAGGGAGAGGAACAAGAGTGAACTGCTATGCACGACCTCCTGGCCCACTTCCACTCGTGGATGGAAGAAACACATATAATAAAACTTTTTCAAGCAGTATAAGCCACAGAGAATTAATTTTAGAAGGAAACAATCTCCTCTGCTGTTCTATGAATCACGTTATCTCACCATTACTAGACCTAAGACAATAATTTCCTATAATCTCAACTCTGTCCCAGGATAGATCTCCACTGAATTTTTTAGTCCTTTTTTTAAGAATTTGGACAGCAGACCAAAAAATATTATCCTCATATTTAAGCACAGAAATGAATTGATTTTATAATGAATTAGGTTTATTAACTGACAAGTTATTTGGAATTTGTACTATAAAATTTCAGAATGCATTAGATTAGAAAAGTAAAAAGAAAGTTAAATGAAAACAACTTCCCATACCTTTTTCCTTTCTTGAAATGGCAACTATACTTGGGGTAGTCATACAATTCAGTCATTCTCTCTTTGTATAAACCTCTGATAGGACACTGCTCAAGAAATGGCACAGTGATCTTGTTCTGGGCTTCCACAAAAGCCTGGGGAAAAGATATAAATGACCAAAGTAAGTCAGATATAACATTTTCCATGTGGAGTGTTATCCATTAACATGCATTAGCGAGATCCAGCAATTTCACTCCGGGGTTACATCCTAAGGAAACAAAAACACCATGTCAAAGTGATACCTGCGGCCCTATGTTCACAGCAGCATCGTTTACAATAGTTACGACACAGAAACAACCTTAGCGTCCACTGTGGGATGAATGAATAAAGAAAATGTGGATGATATATAGACACATTAAGTATAACTCAGTCATAAAAGAGCAGGAAATTCTGCCATTCACAACAACACAGATGGACTTTGAGGGGATTAAGTTAAACGGAGAAAGCCAAATACTGTGTGAACTCACTCATAGGTGGAAACTTAAAAGATAAAACCCCTAAACTCATATAAAAATCAGATTTGCGGTTACCAGAGGCAAAGGACAAGGGGAACTGGGAACTGGATGAAGGTGGTCAAGAGGTACAAGCTTCCAGCTGTAAGATAAATACAAGGGAGTTCCCACTGTGGCGCAGGAGAAATGAATCTGACTAGGAACCATGAGCTTGCAGGTTCGATCCCTGGCCTTGCTCAGTGGGTTAAGGATCCGGCGTTGCCGTGAGCTGTGGTGTAGGTCGCAGACGCGGCTCGGATCCCGCGTTGCTGTGG
Organism: Catagonus wagneri; assembly: GCA_004024745.2. Lineage (NCBI taxonomy): Eukaryota > Metazoa > Chordata > Mammalia > Artiodactyla > Tayassuidae > Catagonus > Catagonus wagneri. The sequence continues at coordinate 4,721,868 of PVHT020000080.1, forward strand.
CTGTGGTGTAGGCCGGCGGCTAAAGCTCCTGTCAGACCCCTAGCCTGGGAACCTCCATATGCCGCGGGTACGGCCCTAAAATGACAAACGACAAAAACAAAACAGAACAAAAACAAACTACATACAAAAGTAAATAAATAAAAGGTAGATAACCTAGAGATACAATGTACAACATGATAACTACAGTGAACACTGCTCTATGATATACAGGAAAGCTGATAAGAGAATGAAACCTAAGAGTTCTTGTCACAAAGGAAAAAATATTGTTTTCTTTCTTTTGGTATCTGTATGAGATGATGGATGTCGACTAACGTTACCTTGGTAATCACCTCATGACATACATAAGTCAAGCAATTTTGCTGGACACACAGGGCCGCACATCAATTATATTTCAATAAAACTGGGGAAAAGGTTTTTTAAAAAATTTATCAAAAGCATATTTTCCCTCAATAAATAACAACAGCTTACACGACACTAACTATGCACCTAGCAAGTATTAATTCATTTAGGACTCATAATCTTGTGGAGAAGGTTCTTGCTTTTTGTTTTTGCTTTTTAGGGCCACGGGATATGGAGGTTCCCAGGCTAGGGGTTGAATCAGAGCTACAGTTGCCAGGCTACACCACAGCCACAGCAACGCGGGATCCGAGCCGCGTCTGCAACCTACACCACAGCTCACGGCAACGCCGGATGGTTAGCCCACTGAGCAAGGCCAGGGACTGAACCCGCAAGCTCATGGTTCCTAGTTGCATTCGTTAACCACTGCGCCATGATGGGAACTCCCGAGAAGGTTCTTTTTTTAGCCTAACTTTATGGATGGGGAGACGAAGTCTTAGAGTGGGTAAAAAGGTACCCAATACAACATGCAGCTAGAAGCAGCAGAGCTGGCTCCGGCATCTATGCTCTTACCAAACACACTACACTGCTTCTCACCCACTGTTGAGAAACTACATGCACCCTGTGCCAAGGCTCCCGGCCTCTTAGCAGCTGGTGATCCCAAATACATCAGCGTTAAAGAAATCAAGTTAGAGATACCTATGTGCAGCTTTCTAATAAGACCTACTAGCCTTGTCCATTTCAGGGAATGTTGCTAATTTCTGAAACTAAAGAAAATTTTTTAAAAATTGGAAAGTGGGTGGCAGTGAATAAGTACACTGACAAAAACGGTTTATAAGAAGAGCCAGAGATGACTTACAAGGAAGTCAGAAAGCCCTGGTAGTAAAGGCGGGAAGGGGCAGTTTTTACAACAGCCCAGTTGTATATAAGCATAGCCTATCTATAACTGAGAAGTGAGAAGGTTTAGAGTACTGTAATGCTACTATAATAGTATAGTACAGTAGTATAAAATCTTGGCCTTATAGTAATTTATGTCTGGTTACATGAAACCAGAATAAATGTATCACCTCTAAATTCAACTGAAAGTTTACTCACATCTATACAAACGTAAACCCTTTTTTATAGGGGAAACCCTCAGGGAATTAACAGCTTAATATCCCTGGAATGGCAGACAAAAATGTGTTACTATCAGGCTCCATCCAGACTTAAGGGCCCATTCCAGCTCTAAACGGCCTTTAAGTGAGCTCTCCTGTACAAGCCGCCCCCACCCCCGCCACGCCCCACTCTGGAGAACCCCGGTTCTGTGCGGAGAGGAAGATGTGACTCGAGATTTATCAATGCGCTTAAAAACACGAGAGAAGAGTGACAGGTGTGGAGACAATGACGAACACTGTCCTGCAAAGGATCGATCCAAGAGAAGGAAAACTGTCATGGGTCACATTTCTTATTCCACTCGAACAGAAAATAAAACTGACTGAGTCC
>PVHT020000080.1:4724685-4763993 GCA_004024745.2 Catagonus wagneri
AGCAGCAGCAGCAGCAGCAGCAGCAGCAGCAGCAGCAGCAGCAGCAGCAGCAGCAGCAGCAGCAGCAGCAACGGGGCCGTGAAGAGGCGTAAAGTGTCAGCAAGGCTGGGAGTGAGAGACACCAGGCTCCGGGAGCAAGGTCATGTGGCCCCTTGTGTGCAGCCAAGAAGTCACTTCACTCCAGGTGCAAGCAAGCTAAGACTGGGTGAGGACACAGCTACCTTTGAAATGGGCTACTCTTGCTTTGGTAGAGACCAGGCTACAGGGGAACAAAAGTGGAAGCAGGGAAGCTGGTTAGGAACACGGGGCAGTGGTCCAGCGGTGAGAGACAAGGCCGGGTGGAAAGGCTGGTCTCTAAATGGAGCAGGAAGGACCACCGCAATGGGGCTGGGGATGAGAAAATGGGCACCTGGACCCGGCAGCTATTTCCCAGAAGGGACTGGCCTTACCAGGACTCCCCACCACGAGATCCCAGTATGCTGAGGATTGTGGCTGGCCCCTTCCCCTCCCACTGGGGGTCCTCCGAGAATGGAGCCTTGCGGACTCTGTCTCCCTGGGCCTTCTGATCTGTGTTCATAGGAGGCTGCACTGGGCCTTACCCTGGCTCCAGGAGGACCATGGTGGGTCCCACAGTCATTGACCATGCAGTTCATTTTCCCTGGAAACATGGAACGGCGCTCTCCCACGGTTCTCTATTTGCTTTGTTTCTTTCAGAGGTCTCGTGGTCTCACCGCAGCATCACAACCGCTGTGATGGAACCCATCTCACGCAAAAGCTGACGCACTGGCTTTTCTCATTTAAAATGTTCAGACAACCATTAGGCCAGCCATAATGATGCTACTAACAAACTAGAAAAGTAGGCTCATTATATACAGTTTTGTCCCCTCTCACCCACAAATGTTAGTCAAATAATTCAACTGGAGCAATATTTAACTGTACCCTTCCAAGTCAAATATCTAGATGCAAACTGTGTTCAAGTTCTTCAAAGTCTAAGTTCCATCAAAATGCACATCTCTACAATCTGGGCAAACTGAAGGTAGGGACAAGTCTTCTGCACAGGGGCTTTGTGATATTAGGGTTACAAAGAACGTCAATAAGGTCATCTCGGTCATTCATGGATTTAACAGCCTGGCTTTTTGGTCTAAAAATTAGAACAAATTTGAGGGAAAAACAAGAGGTCTAAGGATAAAGAAAAAAAAAAAACTGGAGGACTCTCATGATGATCAGAAGGCAGGGTGAGGAGAATTAAGTTCTCCTTGTTCCTCAGGAGTCTCAGCATCTAATGTCACACTCCAGGATATTACTAAAATCACTGCAACCTGAAAGCCCATGACATGACAGCAGCAGCTGAGCCTTAAAGAGGCTCACCAGTTCAGATTTTATAGCTATGGCCGAGTCCGAACACATTTTTCTAAGAATAGCAGCTCAAAGCAGAGAAATCCAATTCACATTTCACTTTGCCTTGACTATTAGAAACCTTCAAAGCAAACTTTCAGTTATGCAAGATGATTAAATTCTAGAGATCTGCTGTACAAAACCGTGCCTCTAGTTAATGATGTCATACTGGACACACTAAACCTTGCTGAGAGGACAGATCGCATGTTAAACATTCTTACCATAATTACATTAAAAAAAAAAAAAAAAGCAAAGCTGTGCTGCTAAGAATAGCTCGGTTGGGAGCTGGAGATGCCTTTACCTTCACTGTCTTTAGAAAGAGTTTTTTTCAAGTTGTCCTCACATGTACTACATCTTAATCACAAAATATCTCAAGTCGTTTTACAAGCACCATTCTTACCTGCATGAATAAAAAGGATGCATACAGTTGCTCATTAAACAGTTTTATATATATATATACACACACATATATATATATTCACACACATACACACAGAACGTCACGACAGGCACTGAGAGATTAAAAAGATGAATCATGGGTAACGGTAAGTGCTACAGGAGAACAAATGAAGGGGGGTCTACTTCCAGGACGGGGGGCTGGACCTGGGGGAGTGGGGCCCGCAGGCAGGCCAGATGACCAGGAGGGACGTCCAGGTGGGAGACCGACTCCGGCACGGGTACCACCCAAGTGAAGCGGGAGATGGTGCTATTTACACCCACCAACTTCGAGGAGTCTCCAGCTCCTGCCGTGGCACAGTGGGTTAATGATCCGCCTGTCTCTGTGGCACTGCGGATTCGATCTCCAGCCTGGCACAGGGGGTTAAGGAGCCGGCACTGCCACAGCTGCGGCTTGGAACTTTCATATGCCGTGGGTGGGGCCAAAAACAGAACGAAGGGGGGAAAAAAAAGGAGTTTCTGCGGCAAATTATATACACACGTGTGTGTCTGTATATAAATAAATAAATATATTTATGTATAAATATAAAATGAGCTTGTTAAAGTGGTTGGTGTGACAGCATGGCCTGGTGTGCGCATATGCATGTATGTGTGTGTATATACATGTGTGTATATGTTTACACGTATGTGATCGAGCCGGTTAAAGCAAGTGGCTGGTGCCGCAGGGCACAGACAGGCAGAAAACCCCAATGACAGCCGTGTGTGCAGGGCGGAGGGGGAAGCCCCCCCGGACCCCCTCACTGCTGGGAGTGCAGCAGAATTCGGAAGCGACCCCCCACGGGCAGGGATATCCCCGTAAGAAGGAAGACAAGAGGAGGCAAAGCTCACGCCTGAGGCCACAGGACCCAGGGCCGGACGCGCTGGACGGTCACACGGAAACACGGGAGGCCGGTCACGCCAAGCAGAGGAAGAGAGGCAGCTGTTTCAGCAAACAGGTCCAGAAACAGGCTACAGAGGAACGGAATGCGGTACTTGACAAGGCGAATTTAGGAACCTGTACCCAAGTGAGAAAAGAGCTCCCTGCATTTTCCAGGACTCTCGGAACATTTGCAATATCAGCTTCCCGACGATAAAGGAAACCCTGAAATCCCAAGAAGAAAAGCTTGTTCGGGTGATAGTTGCGACCACAATGCCACCGCCCCATCACCACGGACGTGCCCTTCTCGGACGTGCCCTTCTCTTCCCGGCCCCGCAACCTGCTATGAGCCCTGAGGAGTAGAAACGCTGAATCCAGCCAGTGAGAGCCCCAGATCCACGGGGCTTGTCTTTTAACACGAAAAGACCAGAGTGACTCCATCTCTTCCCTGGAACCATCTGCTCCCAGGTCAGGAAGGTGTCCTCTGAGCTTCCCGCTGCACGTACCTGGGTAACACACCAGGTGGGCCCTTCCAGGGGCCCCGCCAGCCCTCTTTCCACCATCTCTGCCTGTCCCCGTGAGGGCAAATCAACCTGTTCCCTCACTGGGCTAGTTACTGTCAACCAGGAAAAGCGAGCAGAAAGCCTCTTTCTGACCTTAAGATTCAAGGCTTGTTCTCAAATGTCACCCCTCCCAGGGCGCCCATTCAAAGCTGCAACAACAGCCGCACTTAGCTCTCCGTTCTTCGACGTACACACCACTGGCCAGAAACCTGGCAAGGACAGAGGTGATCTGCACATCAAATCTAAACCCAAGCAGAAACCTAACCAGGGAGAAATTCACCACCCACACACAGATCCTTCTTTGAATAATTCTTGAATCAATGAGGGACTCCAAACTGTAACAAGAATATTCAGGAAAAAAAGGAAAAAACCAACCGTTAAGAACTAAAGTTCTGGGAATGTGGCAAAACCCCTTGGAGCCGAAATCTGTTTCTTTCCGGTGCCTTTCGGAAGCCCCACTGACAGACTGGGGAGGGAGGTGTGACCTCCGGCGGCCTCAGAGCAGCCCTCCTCAAGATCCAGGGGCTGACGCAGGGCTGCGCACAGCATCCGCGCAGGACGAGGCTCACGGCCGGTCTAAGGGTTTGTTTCATGACTTCCACGCACGCTGGGGTAGCTGACCTGATCCAGTCCACAGGACAGGACTCGGGAGTGTAGGCAACAGGCTCGGGAGACAGAGCTGGCGCCCGGCTGTGTCCCATTCTGAAGGGCAGTGCCCACCCTGTGACTGAGGAGGTACCTCTGGTCCAGGTGAGGGCTCTGTACCCAAACAAGGCTGGGTCTGGGAGCGACAGGTACGCCTTGGGAAGTCCGGGGTTCCCCCTCTCTCCAGATCAGATTTCATCATTTTTGGGTGCTGGCAGCTTATACCACCATCTGTCACAGATAATGCTGGTGACACCTCTGTCTGTATTCTAACTATGCTGTCTCCCTTCCACGGCCCTTACACAAGTAAACCCTGCTCATTTTCAGAAGCAGAGACTTGTCAGTTCTTCTCTACATGCGACAGGCAATGAAGTAGTTATGAACCCAGGCTAAGAAACCAGAAGCCTTTTTCAGAGACAGAGGTGAACGCTGGGCTGGAAGAAATCATCTTATCTTGACATCTGGTGTTGTCAGGACTGTGTAAAACCTGAAGAGGCAAGGTCCAACTTTCCCCACTACATGGGAGAGGCTGCCAGGAAACAAAACAGAAAAAGGCCGTTGGCCTAAGACACAGAGACAGGTTTCCAGAAATGCCACATGAACTCCTGGATCAGACTGTGCCTAAAGGCGTGTACTAATGTTCAGTTATGTGAGCCACTCAGCTCCTTTTTTTGGGGCCGTGTGGGCGTTCCTGGACTAGGGATCAAATCCATGCCATAGCAGTGACCCAAAGAGCGGCAACTGCAACGCCAGATCCTTAACCTGCTGCACCACAAGCGAATTCCTCGGCTCCTTTTTTTTATATGAGCCAGTGCAAGCTAGCTTTCAGGTGCTGACCGACCCGTCTCTTCCAGGCGCCCTTGGGATTGCTGAGCCTGGGGAGGCTGGACGAGGAGGAACAGACCCAAGGGTGGGATGGGGAAGCCTGGAAAAGGTCATCTACACCAAAGTCTCATCAGTAAATGACAAAGAGTGAAATTTAACTACACATTCAAATCAGAAAGTTCTAAAGTAACAAAAGAAAGTAAAAAGAAATGAATGAGCTAGAAAAGTAAAGAGTATAACTTATAAGGCTGAGAACCACTTCTTTCTTAAAAACAAACACGCATGCAACCAAAGCTCTGGCTAAAAACTCATCAAAAAGGAGAGAAATTACTGACGCCAGAAATTAGAAATGACAGCAAAACAGACGCACGAACAAGAAGAGTAAAACCATTCCAAAAAAATATTACATAATGACAGCAAATTTTAAAATCTCAATGATACGGCCAATTTTCTAGGAAATACAAAGCGACTAAAATTGATCCAAAAAGAAAGGGTAACTGAACAGTCCAAGAATTAATTGCAATAAAAGAGTTTGTTCCAGATAGCTCTAAAGAGTATCTCAAGTTATCAAGCAGATAATTACTACATTATTTAAGCTATTTAATAATGAATGTGATGGCAAGCGGTTATTAAGCACTGACTCGTGTTTACCCCTCTGCTACATGGTTCAAAAACATCATCACTGAAATTTCACCACAACGATACACAGTAGTTTCCTCCAGATTATAAATCAGAAAATTGAAGCTTAGAGAGGTTAATAAACATGACCGATATCATACCTCTGATGAAACAATAGAGTTAAGAGTCAAACCCATCTTTCTACCTCCAAAGCTATTCGCTAATGACTATACACTACTGCTTTCCCATGAATAAACAAGTTCCAAGATCTCTTAGGATTCTCATTAGTTGCTGGGGAAAACAGGATAGAAAGAAAATTCTGGAAAAGGAGAGGCAAGTCAGGAAGCTACTGAATGTCCAGCCCAGCAGCAATGCATGCCTAAACCGGGGGTAAAAACATGAAGGGTATGAGATTTTACAGAGGCAGAACTGGGGCCCTACAGAATCGTGTGTGTGACTGTAACAGAGAGCCCATCCAAACGGTCAGACTGCCATCCATACAGGAGAGGCCCAGAGGTCTTTATTATGACACTGGCCTTGGCTTCCCCAACGAGAAAAACAAGAATCGCAAACACCGCCTCTCCAATTTACAAAGATGCTATCAACAAGTGAGGCATCTACGAGAACCTCGGCTCCTTGAGAGTGCCCTGCAGAAACCAAAGGTGAGATGATCGTTCTGTAATCACGTGTAAGCGTTCTCCGGGGCAGTTTCCCCACGTTTTCTGGATCTTAAGCATTACCTGGTGAGATTTCTACTTATATCAGACGCTCCATAAGTAGAGCTTGGGCACCTGTATTTTTAACAAGTACCAGGTGATTCTTCTGACTGAGTGCTCTGTCCCTGCACAGGGCAACACGGGGTCGTGAATGGATTTTAGATCCGTAAGAGGAGAGAGAGAGGCTGGGAGGAGTCAGAGTTCTCCTCATTCTTTAGCTGTCAGTTCCTGAACAACTGTCTTCCCAAAGACACCGTGTCTGCTCTCGGCATCTCCCGCAGAGCAAAGATAGATTATTGAACCAAAGCTGAGTAGCTGCCTGCAGAGACAATATTAATGTTAAATACACACAAGCACCTTAAGAATTTCATCAATGGCCTGGGGTCTGCTGTTCTAAAATGGAGCTTTCCCTGATGGTGAACAAATGAGGCAAGACCCCCAGCCTCTGCTTCAGAGGTGGCTCAGCCCCCGTTTGGCACTGACCTCTAGCAGCTCAAAGGTGGAGTGGCTCACCCACCCCCCGTGGATGGTCCTCCGAGGCTGGCAGGTGACGCCGAGCCACCACGGGCCCATCCGCCCTGCTCGTCCCCCATTCGACCTAAAGCTTGGTGCCGTGAGTACACAGGCACGCCCAGGACTGCGGAGGAAAGGGACAGCCTGCGCACATATGGAGAGGGAGGAGGAATGAAACCAGCGGACCTGTGGAGCTCGGGGTAGCCAGCACCCACGCTTCTCCCTGCTCAGTGAGACGCTGGCTCCACATGGCTGTCTTGCCACTGCAGAAGCCAAAGAGGGTCCCTAAAGCTTCCACCAAATCTTGTTTCATCGCTACAGACTGGCAAGGAGTGAGTACACATCTGGAGCTTGGCCAACCAAACTCCCTCTCGTGGGATGCGGTCACCTGACCAAGTGACAGAGGGCTGAATGACCGTAATCACGATGCCATTAGCAGTGCTGAGTGAAAAGTGGGAACTCTTGCCACGCAGCCCTAGAACGATCTGGCTCCCACCTGCTCCAAGCCTGGCCCTTCAGTCCACCCCAGGAGTTGGCCTTATATCTGTGCTACGAATTCCTTATTTGCCTAACGTGGCCAGAATTCATTTCGGCTGCTTGTCTCAAAAACCTTGTTGCAGACAGCATGAGAAAGGAGACAGAAAAGAGAAGGCACTGCTTAGAAAAGATGGCCTAGTACCAGCAAATTCTATCATACTTTTGACAATTACCCCACACGCAGATCAAAAGGAAGTTCTCTAAATGCATATTTCCACTGAGGATTTAGGAGAAGTATGTGTGCAAACTATAATAAGGCCAAATATTTCCGTAGGAGGTGGTGAGACATTTAAGGCCTTAGAAGTCTTGGAGGGTGAGATAGTATGTGATAATATATTTACCTAAAGCGTTTCCTGTTTCTACCAGAGAAGGAACTGCAGTAATTCTCAATCCAGGTCTTTATGTGAAACACTGATGGATGGATGGCAGGATGTTTCACAGGCCAGCTTTGCCAGCGGGTTCCCAAAATACCAATTAAAATAGCTTTAAGGTAATCTCTGGCCCAGTTTAATCATCATGCTTTAGAACAATAAAACCACACTTAGAAGTCATAGTTCCACCGGGGGTGGGGGGGGGGGGAGTGCTCAGAATGTAAGGATCTTTTTCTAAAAAACTTGAACTCAAGGAAAATCCTGCTTTGTTTTGCGGATGAAAATAAAAAGACAGAGGCATCTTTAGAGTTCAACATTCTGAGTAAGTAAATAGAGGGCTAGAGTCGTAAAGTCTGTATCTCAATAAGTTGAAGCGGCAGTACCCAGGCTGTACTGTATTTGAACAGAGCTCTGCTGTGGATGAAAAAGGAAACTTTACACTCATGTTTTCAGTTGGGTGTCATTAAAACCTTGGAGCTAGATGAACCGAGTGTGACTAGATTCATTTTATAGGTTAAGAAAAGGAATCCCAGGAGTTCCCAGCGTGGCTCAGTGGTTAACGAATCCAACTAGGAACCATGAAGTTACGGATTCGATCCCTGGCCTTGCTCAGCGGTTAAGGATCCGGCGTTGCCGTGAGCTGTGGTGTAGGTCGCAGACACAGCTCGGATCTGGCGTTGCTGTGGCTGTGGCGAAGGCCGGCAGCTGCAGGTCCAATTAGACCCCTAGCCTGGGAACCTCCATATGCCGCGGGTGCGGCCCTAAAAAGACAAAAAAAAAAAAAAAAAAAAAGGAATCCAGCTAAGGTAGCTTGCTGTACTCATGGGACAGGAAAGTGGAAGACCAGGTGCTATGATGTCCAGTTCCATCTGGCAAATATTGTTCCTCCTCCCTGCCTCCCAACAGAGGTGACATCAGAAATGTCCGGAAGCTCACAGGATGAAGGAACAACCCACAGTGAGGACACCCCTCCTCTGTCCTCCAGTCTCCCAAAGAACACCGCAAACGCAAACCAGTCTTCCACGCTGCTCACTACACCCAGTGTTCCTCAGCTCCCCGTCAGCTTGATCTGCTGTCTGTCGGCTGAGAGACACTAAGCTGGCCCTCCACGTGACTGCAGGTCGCCGGAGCAGGCCTGCATCTCCGGGCTCTGCAGCCCGACAGCGAGATGCAAGTGGACAGAAGGATCCGGGCTCACCCAGCTCCCCACCAGCTCTTGCCCCACGCCGGCTCTGTGCCACGGCAGTGAGGACACCCTGCCTGGGGAGATACAGGCCAGACAGACCGACACCAGCACAGAGCAGAAACTCCTGGCGCTACACGCTTTTAGGGTTAACCTAAAGAACAAAAACAAAAGCAAACAGGCCAACAGGAAGCCCGATTTCGGGGTAGACAGAAAGGGTCCCAGGGAAAGGTGGTGACCGCCCGAAACTTCGTTCTCCACTGACCTCTGGGACATAAAAATACCTACACAGACATCCTAGGCTATTTAAATAGCCTAGAGAGGATCAGAAGTCCTTTAAGAGTGAAATCTCTCCTGCCAAGGAAAGGAATGAGTGCAGGCAGGGGAAGAGAAAGGGGCCGTTTCCAGTTTCCTTACCTGCCAGACGGAAGGACTGTTCCTGGCTACCTTCACAGCCCCTTCTCAGTAGGTGCAATGGAGACCCCTAATTATGCAGCCAAATGGGCTGTGGGGGAGGGGGCACAGGTGCTGTCATAGAGAAGAAGAGCTATGTCGTGTATTCTTTTGATCCTATTTGAAGCCAATGGTAAATTTAATGTTTTAGAAGGAATGGACATAAAAACAATTTCTTTTGTCTTTGGTTCTTATTACGAGCTCTTCTCTCATGATCCACAAGGGGAAACAGAGCCGCCGTTACTGTCATTCTGCCCAGGGCGGCTCTCGGGAAGAGAAAGAAGAAAAAAAAAATCAGTCATTTGATATACGCAGCTGGCACTCTACATGCGGTCACCTTCTGTACCAAAGCCCTGGGCCAGAGTTTCCGTGGAAGCCAGACTTGACAATTAGTTACGATTAAAGCAGCTATCACTTGAAAGGCATAAATTCGTCCCTTCTATGAGTATTTTGCCTTCACTAATTCAGTGATAAGTTCTGGAATATTCAACCAAGAGGTTGAAAGCACAGTAAGCTGGAGTACGGTGGGGAGACTCTTCAAACGACGACAAGGACGTTGCTCCCATCTGGACCTTAGGGCTGCAAAACCAGGCCCAGGGATGCAGAGAATCTCTGACTGTCAGGAAGGGGAGCAGATGGCACCATGGATCGAGTGCACTATGGTGGGCAGGGGGAGGCCAGGGAAAAGAAATACGACGCCTTTGGTATTCTCTTTTCTTTTTAGAGCCACACCCTTGGCATATGCAAGTTCCCAGGCTAGGGGTTGAATCGGAGTTGCAGCTGCCTGCCTGCACCACAGTCACAGCAATGCCAGATCCAAGCCATATCTGTGGCCTACACCACAGCTCACAGCAATGCTGGATCCTTAACCCACTGAGGGAGGCCAGGGATCGAAGCCGCAACCTCATGGTTACTAGTCGGATTCATTTCCCCTGCACCACAACCTAGCCTTGGGTATTCCCGACAGCGAGACAGCTGCTTCAGTGACCAAGGCAGTGTGAGCCAACTCCAGGGGCTACAGAGGTGATGCCAAGCTGACGGGCAGAGCAGTCCCCGTGCCAGGGACACAAAGGTCTCTGCAATTCGCCAGGACATGCGGTCCATCTGCACAGTGAAGAACATGAACGGCTGGGAAAATCTCAGGATCTGACAACTGGGCCACTGCCGGTCACGAAGCAAACGGTTTATACCGACGAGAGAAGGGACAAAGGGAGAAGGGGTTTCAGCCCCTGGAAGGGCACACAGGGACCTCTGGACAGGAAGAGAGGAGACCGCCTGCAATCAGATCTAAAATGAGATCTGAACAGGGCACACAAGGGGCCAGGATGCCAACCGAGAGGAAGAGAGGTTGCAAAGAGCCAAGGCAGAGTGTGGGGCTTCGGGTTCACAAGCCTGTCGGCCACAGGACAGATGTCGGCCACAGGACACTTAGGAAGTTGAAGATTAGGAAGTGAATCACACCTGGGGTGGTCCGGGGCTGGGGGATGGGTGCCTTGTAGACCAAAGGCTCAGGTTCCCTCCATGGCAGCACATCAGGGGACATCAAGGCTGCTACACACTTGCTTCCAGGACCTGCGAAGGACAAGCTGGAGAAGCCTGCTCAATGGGAAGTGCAGGTTAAGCACCTGTGGGAACCTGCCCACTTGTCCTCAAAGCCTTTTTAATGACTACAAACCCCTCCCTCCGGCACCTCATGCTGAAAACTTGCAAAGGCTGTTACCCTGGTGTCCAACTTACTCCAGTGAAGTTTCACTATGGTTCAGACACCTCAAGAGTCTGTCACACTTAGCAGATGTCTAAAGTGCTTTGAACCCAGCGCCTTCTCTTGATCTTGTTTTTGTTACGTATTTCCATACCGACTGTCCTAGAGTTACAAAAGGTGCTTTATAAAGTTGAAATCATTGGGGCACTGCAATCTGGCATCCTTCTCCCACTTCATATTCTACCATAAGCACTTCTCCAGTTAGAAAGCAATCTTCAGAGTGCAACATTTTAATAGGTGCATGTACTATACTGCCAAGCAGATCCACCATATCTGGCTTAAACACTAGCCTATTGTTGGAAATGGAGATTTCTAATTTTTCACTATTAAAAATAATGCCCCAAACAGGGCCTTTTCTAGATTTCCCGATTTCTTTTCTTTTTTGGTCTTTTTGTCTTTTTAGGGCCGCACCCGTGGCATACAGAGGTTCAATCGGAGCTGTAGCCGTCAGCCTACGCCATAACCACATCAGATTTGAGCTGTGTCTGCGACCTACACCACAGTTCATGGCAACGCTGGATCCTTAACCCATTGAGTGAGGCCAGGGATCGAACCCACAACCTCATGGTTCCTAGTCGGACTCATTTCCGCTGTGCCACGACAGGAACTCCAAGATCTCCCTATTTCTGAAGTGACATTATTACTCTCCCGGTAGCCCTGAAATTTCTTAATTGCTTTTTGTTGTTGCTTTCTGATGGGTTAATAACTCATTACTGATGGCATATATGAGTGCTCCTGATTTTTATTTTGTACATATTTACTTTATTGAATTCATTAATTCTAATCAGTTGTCAGTTGTTTCCCTTAGGTTTTCTAGAGGCATAATCATAGAATCTATAATTAATGATGATTTTATTTTCTCCTCTACAAATTTTGGTTCCTGTTTCATTGCACAAGCTTTGAAAACATATAAAAATAGTAGTGACAGAGATATTCCAGCCTAGCGTTTAGGTTGTATTGAATACTTACTATCTTTTTTATTTGCTTTTTAGGGCCACAGGGTTGGCATATGGAATTTCCCAGGCTAGGGGTCAAATCAGAGCTGCAGCTGCCGGCCTACACCACAGCCACAGCAACACCAGATCCTTAACCCACTGAGCGAAGCCAGGGATCAAACCTGCATCCTCACAGACACTAGCTGGCTTAGTTACCGCTGAGCCACAGTAGGAACTCCATGAATATTTATTATCTTATTAAAGTTACTTCTAATTTCAATTTTCATTAATTTTTAAACTATTAGCTAGGACAATTATGCAGGTTCATTTAATCTATGAATATACTAATATTAAACTGTTCCCGAATTCCTGTAACAAATTCTGTTTTAAAAATTAATCTGCTAACATTTGCTTATATTCTTTACATCTCTATTCACAAGAAAGCTTGGTCCGTATCTTCACTGTTTAATATGGTGGCCACTGGCCACACGTAGCTACTGAGCACCTGAAATGCGGCTGGTCTGAATTGATATGTGTCATAAGTGTAAAATACACACTGAATTTTGAAAACTTAGTTGGAAGAATGTAAAGCATTTTTATATTTTATATTGATTACATGTGAGATGTTAATATCTGAGTATGCTAGATTACACTATAACAATTTCACCTGTTTCATTTTATGTTTTTAATGTGGCTGCTAGAAAACTTGAATCATATATGTGGCTTACATTCTATATCTACTGGGCAGTGCTGGTCTACTGTTTCCTCTTTCCAGAGGAGCTCTGTTGAGTTTTTATATCAAGGTTGAACTGACCTCAAAGAAGCAAATGAGTTACACAGGATCTTCCACAGTCTCGGATGTTTGCTATAAAATAGGGTTACGTGGGCCTTGACAGCTTGAAAGGATTCAGCCAGATTTAAGCACCCCCTCACTACTGTCTTTGAGAATTTTCTAAGTTATAAGTCTGTTCTGACCTTCTTTTGTAAAGAATAAAGCCTCAAATGCCAGGAAGTGTCAGAATTGGATAACCTATGTTACATATTATATTAAATAAAAGACCCACTAATAGAATTTCAGATCTTAGTATAAATGAGCTATCAATGTTCCTTGCTTTCGGCTGCTTTTTACTGAAAACGTAACAAGCGGTTTTTTCTTTGTCTTGAAGGCTATGTGAAGATTCTCCTCTTCACACCAAGCTATGCCTAATCCACCGCTGGGTACGTGCCTCTGAGTGTAGAAAATGTTCTTGCCGCTCTTCTGCACGTTAGAAAAACGCACCGTATCTTCTGGGTCTGGGAACAAAACTGAACGCATCAGATCCCAGATGAACACGAGCTCTCGTCGATGACAAGGCTGTTTGGGGAAAAGCGGGAAAGCTGTGTATGGAGGATTCAGGGGAAGAAGGCACAGGCCACACTCTGCTGACACCTGAGGTCTGCTGTCTGAACAGGCTGGCTTGGGAGTGGGGGTGGGGGCAGACCAGGGTCCCTGCAGGAGGACCTGCAAAGGCAAGCACGGACACGAAGAGGGCCCTACAGCTTGCATTCCCAAAGCTATTATATCCAGAGTCTTTGATTTTTTTTTTTTTTTTTTTTTTTTTGGGCTGTGCCCTAGGCATCTAGAAATTCCTGAGCCAGAGATCGAACCCACGCCACAGCAGTGAAAACGTCAGGTCCTTAACCTGCTGAGCCACAAGAGAACTCCTTTTATCTTTTCTATAACTTGAAGCTGATAACCACCTGGGTTGCCTGCGTTCCATTCTTACCAGCTGAGTGACCCTGGTCACGTTACTTAATCATTTTAACTCAATTTCTTCATCCGAGAAATGGGGAAAATAAAAAGATTTCAGAGTTGGAGAACTGAATGAGAGAGGGTGCAAAGTTACCGGTGAAGCAACCAGCACACAGTAAGCATCCAATAAACATATACCATGAAAACAACAGTGTATACATTAATGCCATTAGCGTCCAGCTAATGTTGACTGCAAGGTCACTAATCAGCAAAGTTTCATCTACTAGTTAGTGCCTTGTCAACCCCAGGACCGGTCATTATCAATTAAGGAACTGCAAAGTATGCACTCATTAACACATAAACAAAAACTAGGTTGTTTTTGACATAGCTGAATCACTCAACCACCATCAAAGGCTAAAGAAATCCATGTTGCACCCAGTATCTCAGACAAAGTAATTGCCACACAGACAGTCCTTGTGGCAGTTTTCCAAGAGAGGCAAGAAGTGCATTCCCTTCCCTCACGTTTTCCATCCATTATGGGCTGTGTAGCTGCCTATGACCCACCCTCCAGGTTCAATCCTTGTCTCAGCTCAGCTCAAAGCTAGAAGATCAAGGTCATCGGCAGAGTCAAAGGGAAGAGGCAGCCCCACACCTGCTCCTCCCAGTCTCACCCACAGAGCTGGACCCTTTGCTTACTCCAAAAGACACCCATCCAATTCTTTTAGGTGATCTCGAATCAGCCACCTCTCCAACCCACTGCTTCATGGAAGAAAAATGAAAATCTACATACCAATCATTCTTACCCATGAGACTGCTGTCCTTTTTTTTTCTTTTTTGTCTTTTTAGGGCTGCACCCAAGACACATGGAAGTTTCCAGACTAGGGGTGGAATTGGACCTGTAGCTGCTGGCCTACACCACAGCCACAGTCATGCCAGATTCAAGTCATGTCTGCGACCTACACCACAGCGCACGGTAATGCCAGATCCTTAACCCACGGAGCGGGGCCAGGGGTCGAACCCGCATCCTCATGCATACTGGTTGAGTTCATAACTGCTCCCAGGTTACGACCTCTGGGAACTGCCAGAGTCCTTCTCTTGAAACACTGTTTCAAAAGACGATGCCTTCCTTGCTGTAAGAACTTCAGAACAGCTTTTCAAACCTCTGACGGGAACTCCAAGACCTCTGTCTTTCTTGAAAGGTATTAGCAAAGGGAGAGAACGAACAGTGATGTGCTTATTTTAAGGACAAAGGGGAAGGGAAGAAGTTTTAAGAGCGTCTGCAGTGGGGAGGGGAGAGAAATGCTGGCCATGAAGAACAAATGAGGGCAGCAGAGAGGAAAGCAGGCAGGCCAGTGCGGTGGGACCAAGGAAGAGAAGAGAGACAACCTGGGAGACACCCCACCAGGAGCCACCTCCTTCTAACTCTACCTTCTCCTCTTCCACGCGCCGTCCTGCCCGGCTAATGAGCCCTTCACCCCACTCTGCTCCTGGTCAAGTTCCTTGTCAAAAACACGAAGGCGGGGGAATCTGCAAACCCACTGACAACGGAATGTGTGTGCCGGTGTAAGCAGCGGGGAAGGGCGAGGAGAGCGACCCCAGCCCATGCGCCAGGACCACATCGGGAGCGAATATCTTCCTGGCAAACCTGAGTTGCCTTGGAAATCTGCGTTTGGTTCTCCAGAGAATACTGGGATATACGGCGGCAAGGGGCCACAGGATACAGGAGCGGCTTTTAGAAGCTTGCCTAGAAAACCACTCAGCGTGTACTTAACTTTTTTTTAATGGAAAATGTACACTGGGATTTTATTTTATTTTTATTTTTTATTTTTTTTCCCTTTTGTCCTTTTAGGGCCGCATCTGTGGCATATGGAAATTCCCAGGCTAGGGGTCTAATCGGAGCTGTAGCTGCCAGCCTGCGCCAGAGTCACAGCCACGAGGGATCCGAGCCGCATCTGCCACCTACACCACAGCTCACGGCAACACCGGATCCTCAACCCACTGAGCAAGGCCAGGGATCGAACTCGCAACCTCACGGTTCCTAGTCGGAGTCATTTCTGCTGTGCCACGATATATTCTCGGATTTAAAGAAGCTCAAACTTCTGGAATGTTGAGCATATTAGAAACTATACACATACTCCTATATACTCAGCTGATACATAAATACGGTTATAAATAAAAGAGTCAAGGAACTTGAAGTGGTTGGGAGAAACACCCTGCCCTGACCCAGGCAAACTTAACTAACCACATACAGTATACATAAATGATGAATCCCAAACGGCAAGTCCGGGCACTCCAAGGACACACGGTACGGCGCTTAGAGGAAAGCTCAATAACGAAGACTTCAGCTCAAAATATTACACATTTCCCCAGAAGAACAGGAAAGCTTCATATTTTTAGACAGAGCAGAAAATTCTCCACTCCACCCCCTTACTCCTATAAAATATAAGAAGATACTTACAGTTTAGTTTATTTATAATATAGTTCTTGTTTTATCGTTGTAGCATTAAAATCAATAAGTAATCTAAGACCAACACTGAGTTTCCAAGAGCTGATATATAATAACCTGTCTTTCAATATACAAGATTTTCTCTTCTTTGGAAGAAAAATATTATTGGGCAAAAATCACATGATTTTTTTCTCTAGGTTTTCATTTTTCTTTGGTAAAATCGGTTTTCCCGCTTTCAAATATTTTCATTTCAAATAGGTGGTTAATCGGTGTCCCTATAAACCGTAAACACTTTTCAAAACAGCCATGCGATCTTCTTTGAGGCTGAAAACGCTTTCACCTTTTTTCCCACAAATCATCCCACAGAAAGCGGGAGTATCGACAGGTTTGTTCACCACCCCACAGCACAGAACTCAGGCAGATACCAGGAAGGAAAAGCCACGGTTATTGAGGTCTAGGGCTTGGTCAGAACTACGAAGGCCGCCCTATCTTTAATCATAAGCCCTCAATTTACCTTCGTCTGCTCGCTGTCTGGGTCTTCGAGCCAAGCGTAAGGGTCACAGATTTTATGTCCATGATAATCCTGGACCTGCAAAAGACAACACGTGGTATTAGACCAGCAGTGTCAAAACCCAATTAAATTAGTACTTTCTGATTGTGGTGGAGAGATAGGAAAAGGGTGGACAGAAACACCCCAATTGGCTCACTGGCAACACGTCTGCCCAAATTACCACATGAACCGAAGCTGGCAGGTTCTCAAAGGTGCCCAGCCACCCACCATGAAAAGAACATTTTAGCTGGAGAGGGAAGAAAGATGCAAGGTCAGAGGGGAACGGCTCTGTCTGTACAACACAAAACAAAGACCTGCCGCTGCGCTACAGAAACGTGCTGTCAGTGGCAAAGCACAAAACTACACAATGCGGTGGGGACTCTGCAAGGGCACTCTGGGAGGGCCCCCCCCCCCACACGCGCGCACTGCCCCGCTCCAGATAGGCTGACGACTTGAAAGTCTCCCACAAGGTACAGTATGATCCGTTTCGCCTTTAAGTCTAAACTGCCAAAAAGCAAGTAACAAAGTGTAACGATGCTGGCTGACTGACGTCAGCTGAAAAGGCGGACACCTGCAATGAAAGAACACTTCTAAAATCGAAGCCTTTCTGCCCTTTAGTGTACTGTTATGAAACGCTTTCTTTCACTGGGTAGAGAAGGAGATACAAAGGCTCCCCCCGTTGGGACTACCCTGATATTTGACGAAATAAAAATGCTGAGTGTGAGCAGGGCCGGACTGAGGGGACCAGCTTTGGGAAGCGGCCACCGGGGCCGATCTTCAGAACCACGTGGGAGCTTCTGAAAAACCAAATTCCTGGGCCTGGCCTCAGAGACTGACCAAGTCCGGAAGAGCAAGCGGCAGTCACCGCTCCCCAGGTGTTCATGCCCAAAGAAACTATCCACAGATAAATACCGTTACAAAACCTCTCCATCTCATCATACTAAGGCGATTCCCCTAAGCAGATGAAACCACACAGACAGCGTCTCTTAACAACTCTTTCTGGTTAAGGCTTCTGGCATGAGGTTGTCCGGCAGACTACCAGTGTCTCGGCTGAATTTTCCATCTGCCTCCTTGCTTTGTTTTACACCACAAGGGAAGGGCTATTCCTGCAGCAAAAGTGAACATTCTCCTGGAAAAGGAAAACCTGCTGTTTCTACAGCTGGTCAAAACTCCAGTGTGGCTGCTGGCCAAGTGAGAAAGTCTCACCTAGTGTGAAACGCCCCAACAGCATGTGTCACCTGGTGCCAGGGGAGAGGGCACCTGGGGAAGCGCACACCTGGACGAAGGAGCAGTTCAGGAGGAAGATGGGGACTGTTCTCAGCAAACGACAACGGACTAGTGCAAGGGACATAAAACCAGATGGAAACCTTCATCAAATTACCAATTGTCAATCCTTACCAAAATCCTCTCGCTGATTATCTTTCCTCAAGCCAAGCTTTCTGTCTTGTCTTCTCATCTGCAAGTCTCTTACATTTTACACACCTTGAAATGGTTACAGAATATGTTTACAATAACAACCATCTTTCCTCTGACAATAGGAAATAGGAAAATTTTAACATTGGAACAGATTTTCCAATCCAGCATTTTTAAGAGCAATGGCAAGGACAAGATGGCCACGTGCCCGGGGCCATACCAAGTTCAAAATCAGCACTGTGACCCAAAGCAATCTGCCAACAGCTTTTCCCCAAATACTCCTCGGAAGGGATGGACCAGACACTCAAAGCTGCTTCTCGATTATGATGCTACTAAAACTCAGACACATCCAGAGGCTGAACTTTCCATAAAGAAGAGGAAAAAATTAACTGCAAATCACATTAGTTTTATGACTAAGTGAAGGTACTGCCAAGTGCCAGACCCAAAGCAAGGAACATTTGCTGAATATCCACATTGTTGCACTGGATGTTTTAAAGCAACTTTGTAAAAGAGTTGATGATACTCCTATTTTACAGACTTCAGATCGCAATTCACAGAGTTTGGAAGGGTAAAAGATTTACTATTTAGAGATCACCTGAGTTCAACATTGCACCACAGTTATATTATCTGATCTGGTCCTCACGGTGAGGTTATTACCAATTCATTTTCCAGATGAGGAAACTGAAGCTTTGGAGCCAAAGCAACGGACAAGGATCAGATTGTTCATCAGTGGGAGGGAGGGCTGTGACTCACCCTGAGCCTACCCCAAAGCCTGTGGACTTAACCCCTTGCTAATGAAGCAGGCCAGCTGTCGAATGGCAGGTACACAGTCGGACCCTAAATCAGAAACCCAGTGCATCCTACACAAACTGCCTCCTGAAAGGTGTTTGTCTCTGAGCAAACAGCCCATCCTCGCAGAACCAGCACTATCGTCTAGAGCAGACTGAGGTCAGTTATTGAGCAGACATTTTTAACCAGGACAAGAAATTGATAGTCTCCAGGGCAATCCCAGGAGCCAAGTGCCCTCCTCCCATCCACCTGCTCCCTACACGTTTCTTCTACCAGACCATGCCCCACAAATGGGGTGATCTCACAGTTACATCTCCTGAACACAAGTTGTGCCGTACCTGATTCTCCCACCTGATTTGTTTGCAAACCATTCCTTATCTTCCCAAGAGTCTTTAAAAGCAGAGTCCTGATAAGACACTGTTACTATGCAAAAGTTCACTTGTATTGTTCAACAGCTTGCCTGCTGCCTTTAGTACAAAATGCAGACTTGTACACACAGCAGGCAGAGCCCATCAAACCTGGCCCTATTTTCTTTTTTCTTTTTCTCCTTTCCAGCCACCATCCAAGCTTATCCACCCATAGATGTTCTGGTCACAGCAGCATTTCTGCTATCCTGAAACAAATGCAATTCCGTGACTGTCCAGCCTACATACTGTGGCTTTATTTTAACTCACACAGCCAGGAATGTCCTTTCTACCTTGTCCAACCTGCCAACTTACAGGCCCAATTCAAGCAGTGTCTCCTCCTCCCGATGGCAATAAATTCCATTCTCCTGTGTTCTCTAAGCACCCTACATGCTCTACTAACCCCAGCAGCAGGCCTGACTCCCCTGACAGCAACACCCTTGGAGGATGGGCAACAGATTACACTGGAAAGGCACGGTGTCTAAAAATCTGCTCATTAAAGCAGAAGTCCACTGAAAAGGGTGGCAAGCGCCAACCCCACAGTTCAGCAGGAGACCGCCCCCTATGTGGCTGGAAGGTAAGCAAGAGAGACAGAGAACTACAGCAACCTCTAGCACCTGTGACAGAAAAACAACCCCATCCTAGAAATCAAGGTTACATTTGAGCAAATGCATTAAGCCAAGCCCAGGGCTTTGTAATCAGAGCTCTGCCACAGGAAAAAGATACCCAACTCAGGCTATCAGGGCTGGGATAAGCACATTGTGGGATGCACTGAGCACGGTCCAGGCTGGACAGAGCTACATGGCCATGAGGTTTATCATGAGTTCTTTGATGAAAAGGAATTGGAGAGTATTAAAAGCCACAGTATAGCCTTTTGAGTTTATTCACAATCTTTTTGATGTCTTCATAACATCTTCACTTAACCCCTCCAGAACTGTTAAACACAGATAAATGAACTACAGGATTCCAGTAACCCCAAAAGGGAAAAACTAATAAGCAAGAAACAATCACCACCACCACCACACTCCCTCTCCGTTAAAAAGAAAACAAATCTAAAATAGCACTTAACAGACATGATGGGTAGTTCTTTATAGCTTTACCTCTCTTGGAAACTCAAAAGATCCTCAACAACCAAACTGAGATATGCCTGGCTTCCCATTACTAAAATCTGGCACTGCCAGGCTAGACTATCGTGTCAATGAATTAACTATGACATTCTTACTACAGAAGCAAGTAAACTCTGTGGTTGGCCAAGTCATCCCTAAGAGTTCATACACGGGACAGAGGCCTGTAACAGCTAAGTGATCTGCCAAAGGGCATCTGGCGAGTGAGTGACAAAACCAGAACTAGTATTCAGGGCTTCTCATTTGGTCTGTCCTCTTTTTCATTCTGCCTGGATCCCTTTACTCCCCTCCACAAAGGCCACGACTCTTTCAACCACAGAGATAGGGCTTCTTGGGCTGTTAGAGTAAATTTAATAAGCAAGCAGCTGAACAGACTGTGAAAACATGGTTACCAGATGGCCACAGGTCAAAGAACCCACGAATGCATTGGTGCCACTTGAAAGTCTTAATTGAAAACAATATGTCCTTTACTCTAAAGCCCCAGTACCCTTTCCCCTAAATGAGATGCATTTTAATGTATAGACTTTATGGCATAAATCAGGCCAAAGCAAGCAGAAAAACAACAAAAACTAGAACTATACTATACAAATATCTTTTTATTCGGATTCTATTTTAAGCAATCTGAGGAATTTGGCTTTTCCTAAGATAATCAGGCCCACAACATTTGAATTTACTCCAGTTCCTAAAACTCCAAACTAATTTTTACACCCAAAAAAGGTGTTCGCCCAGAATTCCAGCCAGGGGATCTCAACAGTGACCCTGAGCTCACGGCCAGCTTAGGTAAATGGTGGGTAACCCCTGCACTGGGCAAAACTTCATCCTGAAAAAAGCCATCCTCTCTCTCTTCCAAGGCCTCCTCTCACCCCCATCAACTCCTGCTCCCGTTCAGGAAGACTTGGATCAGCACTACCGGGCCCTGCGTCCCCAGCGCCTGCAGCTCAGCACCTGGCCAGGGGCAGGGTAAGCGCTCCATACACGTTTTAAAATCGAATGAATGAACTTCACCTCAAGTATTTTTATTTCGTAAATTGAAAAAGTTTGCTTTTAAGACTGTACATCATCTGCGTGCATACACACTTTCCCCACCATATTGAAGCCAGAGCCTCCTCTGCTAAAAAGCAGAGCCACGTTTGGTCTTCCCGCTCCCTGAGACGCTCATTCCCACCTGGGCTTCTGCCCTTGACCCCGCTGATTGCAGGAAGCGGCCCTGCGGCTGCTGACCACCGGCTTCGCAAGTCAGCAGGCGGAGGGCGACGGCCACCAGGGCCCCCGCGGCCGGGGAGGAGCCCAGCGCCCCCCGCCGGGTCTCGCAAACAAAGGCCGAGGGGGAGGGGAGGGCGCAGGGGGCGAGGGGCCGCGAGCGGCGGGGAGCGGGCCGCGCACGGCGTGGGTACTCACGGCGGTCTCGTCGCGGTACACGTCGGGGTACTGGAAGGTCAGCATGGCTGGGGGCGCGGACTCCGGAGCGGTGTCGAGCGGGCCGGGCGGGCAGCGGGGCGCAGTGCGGGCGGGGGCCGGGCAGGCGGCGGCGGCGGCGGCGGCGGGCGGCGGGCAGCGGGCGGCTGGCGGGCGGGCGGCTCTCGGTCGGGCCTCGCACAACCGGACCGGCAGCGCGGCGGCGAGGACGTGAGGGAAGCAGGAAGCAGCTGTCGGCGAGGCCCGGAGCCCCTCCCCGGCGGGCGGGCCCAGAAGCTGCGGCGGCGGCAAGAGGGAGCGGGCGGCGCCGTGCATGCGCCAGGCCGGGCGCACAGCTCCCTCTGCAGGAGCGCCGGCCGCGCCCGCGCCGCCGGGGCCGACGGACCACTGCGCCTGGCTGGCGTCGCCCCCACGCCCGGGCCACCGCACCGGCCACCCCCGCCACGGCGCCGGCCGCACGCAGGCCGGGGACACGCCCAACACGCCGCCCCCGGCCCACGCGTGCGGTCGCGCCGGCGAGCCCACCACGCCTCTTCCCTCTGCCGCCCCCACCCTCCGAGTTCCCCCGCTGCCGCTTAGCTGTAGCCGAGCTCGCCGCCCGGCCCTCTTCCTGAGCAGAAGAAACAGCAGGGTTTGCTTACTCGATCCCCCCATCTTCCTATTCCCGGACCGGACCGGGAAGGGGCCTCGCCCCAGCCTTGGGAGCGAGGGCTTGAGATGACCTAGTTTCCACCGCCTGTGACTCTGGACTTGGACAGGAAGGAATAATGGGTCATGAGGACCGTGAAGGAAACACATGCCTTCTCTCCTCGGCACCCCTGGAGGGTGCTGGGTGGCTGGGCATCCGGACTGTGGAGGTGGGATGAAGCGTGGGTGGGACGACGGCTGAGCCCTTATCTGAGGTTTGCCAGTTGAGAGGTGGGAGGACGAAATCATCTCGGGTCTTTTGTTCATCCTGCTGGCTCTTTTTATCCCTTTTCTGCGTTTGTGGACTGAGCATCTTTTTTCATGGGGGGAGGTGTATTAGATGCTTGACCACAAACCTATGACATTTTAATAGATTTACTCATCGTCAGGCTAGTGATAGGTGTTCTGGTCTTGCTTCCAGGACCACGGAAAGAAGCTTTACAGCCCCAGTTATCATAGCTGGAGTGTATGTCCTTGTGTTTTGTACTCCTGGCTTCTTAAAAGCCCTGGGAGGAGGGCATGGGTGTGACCAGAAAGTCCTTCAGGTCCTGAATTCCAGGTGGCCGAGGTAATTACTGTGACCTTGTGCCTTCTCTTTCCTTTTTATTATCGTCCCAATTCCATGCCTCACCCATAGGTCGGTGTTTCTGTTCAGGCTGGGATGTTTGATAATCATGTTTCGCAGTTTCCAGACCCACCCTTCTTGAGCAACTTGAGAATCCTCAGTTCTGGGAGAGCTCACACTATTGATGCCCATTTTGTCAAAACACAAAACATAGGGACTTAGCACCCCGCAGCCCAGTCACCACCCCCTGCCTTGCCTATCTGTCAAGGTGGGTAGGCTCTACCTTGACCCTAGAAAATGAAGAGAAGTCAAGTATTTGGGCCATCTCAGACATGGACGTGCTTCCTCCAGAATATACCCCAGGGCGCTCTTTGACCTCTGTCACCATTTCCAGGGGAATTAAACAATGAACACTGACAACTCATGCTCTAAGCTCAAACAACCCATTCCCACAACACAAGGCCTTTGGGGGATGGGGACCAGCAGAGATACAGAAGTGACCTCCAGGGAAGCCGGCAGTCCCTTCTCTATTACCTGACCTCCAACTTTGTAACCTGCTCAGTTAAACCAGAGTCACCTTCCCAAGGAGCCGGCTAGCGATCATTTTCCACTGCTTGGCTGTCTCAGCCCCACTCACTGCAAGTTCTTCTCAAATACTCCTCCCAACCAGCCGGAGTGGATTTTTGGCAAATGCACAAGGATGCTTAGCCGAGGGGGTGAGTGCGGACGGAAATCCAGCTCTCCCTACACTTGCCACCTGCACACGGGCACTGGCTGCATTCACCCAGAGGCAGGAAAGGGTGTCTTTATAGCCCCACAAAGGTCCACCAGCAAGGGGCTGCATCTGCTCAGGGGAAGCCTGTTTTTCTAATTCACACAAGAGTGCGCCTTGTTAGCCAGCACCACTTAAAGACTGATGCTTCAGGTGCTTGCCTGGATAATCCATGCTTTAATTCGACTCTGGTTTCCAGGTAACTAGCTAACCTACTGACTAACTGGTGGAACGCAGTCACTTCTGACTACTTTCCCCCAAAGACTGATATTACCTTTCCAGTGTAACTTTTAATGAAAATTCATATATATATTCCTGTTTCTCTGATCTCTGCGAAGCACCATGAAGGGGGAAATAGCACCTGGAATAAGAGTGAGGTTCCCCTCCTGGCCCTGCCACTGTTTCATTAGCTTTGAATGAGTCCTTATATCATCACTATTTTAAATCTTCAACAAGAGAGAATTGGTTCAGGTGGTTTCAAAGAATTCTAAGATTCTTTAGTTCTAATTAAGAACTCAGGTGAAGATATAGGAGCCTCAAAACTAACTCTGGAATTAAGAACAAAATTGGGGAAAAAACGGGGGGGAGTTCTCATTGTGTCTCATGGGGTTAAGAACCTCACGTAATTTCCATGATGATGTGGGTTTGATCCATGGCCTTGCTCAGTGGATTAAGGATTCACGTTGCCGCAAGCTGCAGCTTAGGTCGCAGAAGCAGCTCCAATTTGACCCCTAGCCCGGGAGCTTCCATGTGCCACAGATGCGGCCATGAAAAAAATTAAAAAAAAATGAAATTGCCCTGGGGGAGTGCTGTCCATACCTTGTGGACAGATGAAACCGAGAATGGGCCGTAATTGTCTATTTACGAAAGAGCTTTCTCTAGTTTTTTTCTGTTTTCAACTATCTACAAGCACAGATTTGGCTCAGAGGTCATTTCTGGGCCTATGGTTCTTACTAAATTCATAGATCTGATTTTTTCAGAAATTATCGCTGTTTCCCTTCTAATAACCTTCTTTCAATATTGCCACGTGGTTAAAAGGATAACGTGAGGAGCTGTGAGGAATTACAGCTCTGAAATCTCCACTCCCTCCTCCCCCTCTCAGCGTAATTCCTAACTGAATTAAATGCCAGAATGGGAGAATAGGGCTAAATTAAACCCAGATAAAAAATTTGGGCAGATAAAGTGGATCAAGAATGAATATGGAGTATTTTTCCACTTCAGTTCATGGAATTTATTTATACCATCTTTAATGAGGTTCCCAAGTTAGGTATATTTCCAAATCAGGGGAAAGAAATCTTTTTCTTGTTCTGTTGTGAGGAGAAAAAGCAGGTGTGGCCCCCACATGTAAAATGAACTTGTTTCATTTAAAGAAACAAGTAAAGAAAGATGAAATGATCTATTCATCTGTTTTAAATTTAGAACTTAATACCACTCAGTAAATACAATACCCAATACAGAAAAGTGTCTGTTGCAAATTCTTGGCTGTAAAAGCAGAGAGCTGGGAGATTAGGGAGGAACAGAGAGAAAAAGAAACTGAGATAGACAAAGCAAGATAGACAGCATCCTAGATTTGATAAGGTCAAGAACAGTAAAGATGACCCCGAGAATATAATCTGGAGACATGATAAACACTTGAAAACGCATGCAGAAAACCGGAGCTGGACACACAGAACAACACCTCATTATGCGGCATGTAGAATATTGATGTTTAATTTTAAGTTCTTGTCAGAACCTTTTCAATGCTGGGTAATAAATGATGGACCCGTTGGTGTTTTTCTCAGCTGAAACTAAGCAGTGTATTTCATCAACACACAAGAGGTTCTTTGCCCGGTTCTTTGCCCTGTTCAGCACCTTTGGGTCTCTCTGGATTTACTGAGAAGCAACCAGCCTGTTGCTTCTCTCATGCAGTCCTCCCAGATATCACCTTGAATGGGCTAATTCCAAAAACCAAGACTATCTAACTTGACATTTATAGTGTACCCATTTCTCTCTAGGCTGCAGCATAGTAGTATGGCGTCTAATAAGCAATACGTACTGGGAAGCATTAGCCTACAGCCCATTATGCTCTGCGCTTTGGAGATTCAGAATCCTATAAAACCTAAAGAGTTTGGCACCCAGCTGGTTAAGGGACTGTCTCAACCCCTGGGATAAGCGAAGATCTTGAAACCCTCTTGGGTTGATAACTCACATTCCATTAAGTGGTAGCTGATAGAATTCCCAACTCTATACTGGCCTTGCCATTTTCTTCATTTTTTGTGGGGGAGGGAGAAAGAAAATTACTTTATTGTTTTTGTAAAAGTACTGCATGGAGACTTCCAGTTTGGGTCATAGGCAGACTAGATAGTCCTTGCTAAAGAAAGAACTGGCACTGCAGTGCCAGGTGCCCAGGAGCGCCTTGCTCACTCCCTCCAAACAGACTGGCTGTGAAAACATACAGGTGAAAACATCCAGGTGGAAGCAATGGAGTCATCAGGATAAGGGATTAATAGCCAACATATGTAAACAGGTCATACAACTCAACATCAGAAAAACAGCCAAACCAAAAAGTGGACTGAAGGACTGAATAGACATTTTTCCAAAGAGGAAATGCAGATGGCCAAGAAGCACATGAAAAGGCGCTCAGCATAGCTAATCAACAGAGAAATGCACATCAATATCACGAGATATCACCTCACACATGTCAGAATGGCTATCATCAAAAAATCTACAAATGGCAAATGTTAGTGAAGCTGTGTAGAAAAGGGGTCCCTTGTACCCTGTTGGTGGGAATGTAAATTGGCGCAAACACTGTGGGAAATAGTATGGATGTTTTTCAAAAAACTAAAAATAAAGCTGCCATATGACCCAGCAATTCCACTCCTGGGTATATTTCTGAAAAAAAAAAAATACTAATTTGAAAAGATACATGCACCTCAGTGTTCATAGCAGCATTATTTATCATTCCCAAGATGTGAAAGCTACCTAAGTGTCCAGCTGAGTAGATAAGGAAGAAGACACACACACACACACACACACACACACACAGGGACACGCACAATGGAATACTACTCAGCCATAAAAAAGAATGTAATTTTGCCATTTGCGACAACATGGATGGACACAGAGGTAAGTATTATGCTGTATGAAATAAGCCAAAGAGAGAAAGTCAAATACTGTATGATATCACTTACATGTGTAATCTAAGAAATACAATGAACTAGTGAATATAACCAAAAAGAGGCAGAATCGCAGATAGAGAGAACAAGCTAGTTACCAGTGGGGAAGATGGGGAGCAACATAAGGGTGAGGGAGCGGGAGGTGCAAACTACTGGGTATAAGACAGGCTCAGGGGTGTATTGTATGACATGGGGGATAGAGCCAGTCATTTGTAATAACTGTAAATGGAAAGTAACATTTTTAAAATTTTTAAAATTAGAGAACAAAAAGAAACCCCAAAGATGTGAGGAGTGGATGACAAGAGGAGGACGGGTTTCGAAGGACAGGATGTTTTCAAGGTACAGCATGAGATTAGAGGTCCCAGACCAGAGACCATCAGGGGTGACACATTATGTGAATTAGAGCACTGGGTCCCATTCACCAGCATGATGCTGAATGCTTTCTATGCGGACTGAACTGGAAGTAAAACGCTCTCCCTAGAAAAAAATAACAAATCACGGAGTTCCTGTCATGGTGCAATGGTTAACGAATCTGACTAGGAAACATGAGGTTACGGGTTCGATCCCTGGCATCGATCCGGCGTTGCTGTGAGCTGTGGTGTAGGTTGCAGACGCGGCTCGGATCCCGCGTTGCTGTGACTGTGGCATGGAGCTCTGATTTGCCCCCTAGCCTGGGAACCTCCCTGTGCCGCGGGTGCGGCCCTAAAAAACGTAAAAAAAAAATAACAAATCACTCATTTACTGAAAATAAAAGGAATCTTAGAAACAAAAACAAAATATGAGTAAAAACAGGAGAAGGGGAAGCAACAGAGTCACTAGGATAGGAAAAAAAAAAAAAACTCCAAGGAGCATCGTTTGCATCACATTCTAGGTAAATGTTACCCCTGGAGTTGCGCCATGTAGTTTCCACGTACACACGCTGGAAAGACTGCCCTCAAAACAAGTGACTTTCTCTGCATTGCCTCTTACGAAGCGTCATCTTTGAAGGAAAGCATCCTAACATAGGCCTGGAGATTTGCTACTGATCAGATCAACCACAATTTAACTCACGATCACAGACACAAGAAGGCGATATTGGCTCTAGTCTGCCAGTGTTCAGCAACATTGTCACAGTCCTTTGATGTCCTCTGTGTTGCGAGAGACTGTAAGCTTGAAGACTACGTTTCCTAAATGCCCTTCTGGCTTCTGGCTTGGTTCTGTCAGTGGAGGGAGTCGAGCTGAGAAGGGGTAAGAGGAGAGATGCTACTCTCTGCATAGGTGCTGGCGATGGCAGGCGCCTGCAGAGGCCAGCGGGCTTCACAGCACAGTTGGGTCTGCGGTGGGGAACCTTTAGCAACTAAAGCATCAGCAGCAAATTTGCTATTTCTAAAGGACTCTGGCCTCCCAGGCTCTTGCAGCATCACTGGGGGTGTGGGCAGTCATTAGTGATGGTGCGGCTGACACAGCATCAGGGCGTCTGCATGACACCACTTCTGCTTTTGCTCCTCCAGCCTTAGGAGAAAGAGTGGCTCATGACAGGTTTGTTGTTGTTTGTTTTAAGGGTGGCACTTGTGACATAGTAAGTTCCCAGGCTAGGGGTTTAATGGGAGCTGCTGCTGCCCGCCTACGCCACAGCCACAGCAACACTGAATCCACTGAGTGAGGCCAAGGATGGAACCTGAATGCTCACATAGGAAACATTGGGTTCTTAGCCCACTGGAGTTCTTAACTGCAAGAACTCCAACAGTTATTAATCTCTAGATAATGTCACTTTCCCTTTTTCAATCTTCTGGGCCAGTCATACTCATATAACAGATTACTTGTATTAAATCCCCTGTTTGAAGATCTAGGATGTTTTTTTTTTTCCTACCTAGACATTTTAAAAATAGGAATATGAACAAATAACAAGCAATATGTTTGGACTTTCTGAAGGTTTTAAGTATTGGAAGGATCCAATACATAATATAGAATGCCAAGATATGAAATGTTTCAAGAAAAAAATGTCATCGCTGGATTCGTAATTTGTAAGAAAGCAGTAAAATGACTAATTGGATTTGGAAAAAAATAAAATATTACTTTCAGAAATGAAAAAGAAATTGGTAAAATAGAAAAGTCATGGATTAAATATCAAATCAGAAAGGTAATTGATGAATTAAAGGTAGCTCTTGGAGTTCCCGTTGTGGCTCAGTGGGTTAAGAACCAACTAGTATCCATGAGGATATGGGTTCAATTCCTGGCCTTGTTCAGTGGGTTAAGGATCCAGCATTGCCTCAAGCTGTAGCATAGGTCACAGATGCTGCTCAGATCCCACCTTGCTATGGCTGTGGCACAGGTTAGCAGCTGCAGCTCGGATTCATCCACAAGCCTGAGAACTTCCATATGCCGTAGGTGCAGCCCTAAAAAATAGAAAAATAATAAAAGGTAACTTTGAGGAAATGACACTAAGTGCAACACAGAGAGATGAAGAGATGGAAAATATGAAAGGACAAATATTAAATATGATAGAAAGTAGAAAACCATTTGATCATCTCTATATTTTGAGAAAACAAAATTCCATACTCATTCACGGAACAAAAAGTCTCAGAGAAAAGTAGAAATAGAAGAGAATGGCCTTCCCCTGATTAAGGCAGCTATAAAAAACAAAAAAGACCAAAAAAGCCAGCCCCCAAAACCACAATCGTTTTAAACATGGAAATATTGGAAGCATCCCGTGTATAAGCTCAAAAGAAGAAAAAACATGCTACAATCACCACCTCTACCCTACACTGCACTGGAGGATTAGAAAAGAGAAAATTAAACTGTCATTATTTTTATAGAACTGTTTCCTTAGAGAACAAAACTTCTGCCAAAAATACTAAGAGAATTCTCACTGTGGCTGGATATATAATCTATGTGCCAAAGTCAACTGTGTTTCTAGATACATGAACAAATGAACAGATATATTAAATTTTTTAAAAGACCTACTAGCACTAGCAACAAAAAGTATAAAGTATCTGGGAATAAATCTGAAAAAAGATGTACAAGATCAAATCATAGAAAATTAGAATACTTTCCTAGAAGACTGAAAAAGGAAAAACCTAAATAAATGGAGAAATATCCCATGTTCATGTGCTATATTTAATATTGAAAAGATGTCAATGTACAAGTTGATGTGTACATACAATGTAACTGTAGTTAAAAATCTCAGTACTTTTATTTTTTGGTGGAACTCAACAAGCTGATTCTATAATTTATACAAAAGAATAAAAGGGTAAGAACTGTCAAAACACGTCTAAGGAAGGCGAACTTTCCTATCAAGAACTAATAAAAAGCTATTCAGACAAAACTATAATTCGAAAAGAAACATGCACCTGTATGTTCATAGCAGCACTATTTAAAATAGCCAAGACATGGAAACCACCTAGACAGATGAATGGATAAAGAAGTTATGGCATATATATATATATATATTTGCAATATCTATGTATCTCCATCTATGTATATATAGATATATACAATGGAATATTACTCAGCTATAAGAAAGAATAAGATAATGCTATTTACAGCAACACGGATGGAACTAGAGATTTTCGAGTGAAGTAAGTCAGGAAGAGAAAGACAGATATATGATACGGCTTATATGTTGAATCTAAAAAACGACACAAATGAACATATCTATGAAACAAAAACATTCATAGACAGAGAACAGACTTGTGGCTGCCAAGGGGGAAAGGGGATGAGGGAGGGAAGGACTGACAGTTTGGGATTAGAAAATTCAAACTATAATATACAGAATGGATAAACAGCAAGGTCCTACTGCATAGCAGAGGGAACTATATTCAATATCCTGTGATAAACTATAATGGAAAAGAATATTAAAATATGTTTATAACTACATCACTTTGCTGCACAGCAGATATTAACGCAATAGTATAAATCAACTATACTTCAATAAAAAAATTCTTTTTTGCTTTTTTTTTTATGGCCGTACCCATGGCATATGAAGGTTAGGGGTCCAATTGGAGCTACAGTTGCTGGTCTACACCACAGCCACAGCAACATCAGATCCGATACGAGCTGTGCCTGCAACTTACACCACAGCTCACAGCAATGCCAGATCCTTAACCCACTGAGCGAGGCCAGGGATGGAACCTGCAACCTCATGTTTCCTAGTTGGATTCATTTCCTCTGAGCCACGACGGGAACGCCAATGCTTCAATACAATTAAAAAAAAATTAATATGAGTCACAGTAAATGAGATGCCATGGTACATGAACAGGGATAGAAAAGTGGAATAGACTAGAAGAGCCACAAACAATTGCACAAGTACAGGGAACTTTGATATGTAACTCTGGTGCTATTGTAGATTAGTGGAGAATAGAGGAAATAGAGCAGACCCTTGAACAACATGCATGTGAACAGCACTGACCCACTTGTATGCGAATATACTGGAAATTTTTCTTTGATTTGTGACAATCTGAAAAAACTCACAGATGAACCATATAGCCTAGAAATAGCAAAAAATTAGGAAAGAGGTAGGTCATGAGTACATAAAATGTATGTAGTAGCGGTCTCGCCTTACACAGGCATAAAAGTGATATTTAATATACAATTAATAATGTGTTAGTTTTCTTACTGTTTTACAACTTTGCTTTCAAAGAATTACGTTACTATAGAATATGCCTCTCTAATTGGAGAAACCGTGTATCAGTTCTCAGGCAAATGGCTTCTTTTTTAATAGCAATGTTTCCAACACTATTATTAATTAATTACTGTGACTGAAATACTGTATGCTGTAAAATTTTATAATGATTAATTCACTGATATATAGGTGAGGCTGCTGTGAAGCGATCATAATGCTTACACTGGGCTACCACATTGAAGCTTTTTCATTATAAATTCATAAATAGTTAGACCAGTAAATAAACATGAATTTCTTTTTCACATAATCTTTTGGTTTTTGAGGTCTAGTGTTAGTGATACATATATAACACACACAGTACTTTGAATCATATAAGACAATATTGATGTAGGTACTGAAAAACAGATGATTCATCTTGCAAACAGATGATGTAAACTTATGGTATCAATAAATACACCACAGTACTAAAAATGTATTTTTTTCTGTCTTATGATTTTCCTAATAACGTTTTCTCTTCTCAAGCTAACTTTATTGTAAGAATGCAGTATATGACATATGACATATGAAATATATGTTTATCAACTGTTTATGTTATCGGTAAGGCTTCCAGTCAGCAGTAGGCTATTAGTAAAATTTTGTGTAAGTCAAAGTTATATGCAGTTTTTTTTTTTATTGCATGGGGGTCAGTGCCCCAGCCCCTACCTTGTTCAAAGGTTAACTGTACTTAGAGTTAGAGTGAATGTTTAAATGAGGAAAAAATAAAATTGTTTCCCTACCTCATATCATACCAAAATAAACCAAATAATAAAAATACCCCGAAATAAATTCTGAAAAGATTAAAACCCAAATTTCAAAAGCAAAGTGTCAAGACTTTCAAACAAAAACACAGAAGAATTTCTTTCTTAACTGGAGCCAGGAAAAATTTTTGAACATGGCTTACCAAAAGGTCACCATAAAGGACATATTGATTAATTTGGCTGCATTCAAATAAAGAACATCTAAACATCAAAGGACTCTTTGAAGAGAGTGAAAAGGCAAATCAGAAACAGAGAAAAGATATTTGCTGCACATAAAAATAACTTCCTCTTGGATTGAAAAATGAACAAACCACTCAACAGAAAAATGGATAAAAGCCACAAATCAGAAGATTGTGTACAGAATGGAAACCCATATGGGCAATAAATACCCAGGGCTGAACAATAATATTAATAATCATGGAAGCAGAAATCATGATCACAACAAATCTTATTTGATATCCAGTCAATTGTCAAAATATAAGAAATAATACAGAAGAGGATATAGATTCTTACACAATGCTGGTCTTATGACCATATAATAAAAACCTAATAATACCCTAAAATATAAATCAAATATTAACAGAACAGTAATGAAGAACAAATTCATAATCATAAGAGGTTTTTTTAATCTTTTAATGATTAAAGAGCAAGCAGTCAATTAAAATACATTAAAATCGAACACTATGACAGACCTGATGTTCTGAATTTTCCCCCCAGAATGTAAATTTTATACTCAGTGAAAGTTAATCAGCAACGCTGAATGTTCTCTTCTTTGAGATATCGTTAAGATTTACAGAAATATTAGGGAGAAGAAAAGATTTAGGTCACAAATCTTTTTTTTTTTTTTGTCTTTTTGCCTTTTATGTAGAGCCGCACCCGCGGCATATGGAGGTTCCAGGCTAGGAGCTGTAGCTGCCGACCATCGCCACAGCCACAGCAACGCGGGATCCGAGCAGCGTCTGCGACCTACACCACAGCTCACGGCAACGCCAGATCCTTAACCCACTGAGCAAGGCCAGGGATCGAACCCGCAATCTCATGGTTCTTAGTCGGATTCATTAACCACTGAGCCACGAAGGGAACTCCAGGTCACAAATCTTAATTTCCAATAAAAATGCTACACATGGAGTTCCCGTCGTGGCTCAGTGGTTAACGAATCCGACTAGGAACCATGAGGTTGTGGATTCGATCCCTAGCATCGCTCAGTGGGTTAAGGATCCGGCATTGCCGTGAGCTGTGGTAGGTCACAGACGCGGCTCGGATCCTGCATTGCTATGGCTGTGGCGCAGGCTGGTAGCTACAGCTCCAATTAGACCCCTAGCCTGGGAACCTCCATATGCCTCAGGAGCAGTCCTGAAAAGACCAAAAAAAAAAAAAAAAAAAGACAAAAAAATGTTACACACACTGAAGTCAGATAAGTGGGCTCAAGTTGTCAAATTGTTGTATATTGAGTCTATCTAACAACTACAAATTATATACTCTTTTAGAGCACAAATTAAAGACTATAAAACTACCTGGACCATAAGGAAGTCTCAAAATTATTCAATGAATTTAAATATTATAGAATGTGTTTTCTGATTATAAGGAAATTAAGTGCATATTATTAACTAGAAAAGCCCCTTGGTTTTAGGAAGTAGAAATAATCTTCTAAATACCTATGGGTCAAAGAAAAAAAACGGAAAATCAGAAAATATTTAGAACTGAACAATAATGAAAATAAAAATTTGTGGCTTGTAGGTAAAGCAGAACTTAGAAATTTATAGATTCTCATACTTATAATTTAAAATTAGAAAAGCTACATCAGTGAGTTATGCATATATTTTGAAATTAAGAGAACAAAAAAATAACTCCCCTAAATTAGAAAGAAACAATAAAGAGGAAAAAATTAATGACACAAAAAAATACATTGAGAGTATCTAAAGAGCTAAAATTTAGTTCTTTCAGAAGGTTAATAAAACTGATGAAACTTTGGCAAGATTAATCAAAATTAAAAACAAAGAATGGAAGAATAAGCAGTCAGAATGGAATAGTAGGTAGAACTGTGGACAGTGCAGAAAAAGGAGATGTGAACAATTTTATGATGGTAAATTTGAAAATTTCAGTGAAATGGGCAAGTTATCAGAGGTTGCATCTGTTGAACACTGACATAAAAAGCAGAATTGATCTATAACTTAAATAAACTAGTAAAAAAACACACAGATCTAGATGATTTTTAATCTACTAAACATTTAAGCAGAAAATAATCACAATCTCACACAAAGTAGTCCAGAGTATAGAAAAAAGAACTTTGCCCTAACTGATTTTATTGCTTCCTTAACCCTGATATAAAAATAAGATTAGAACAGTAGGAGAGGAGTTCCCATCCTGGCTCAGCAGAAACGAATCCAACTAGGAACCATGAGGTTTCAATCCCTGGGTTAAAGATCTTGCGTTGCCATGAGCTGTGGTGTAGGTCGTAGACACGGCTTGGATCCTGCGTTGCTGTGGCTGTGGCATAAGCCAGCAGCTGTAGCTCTGATTCGATCCCTAGCTTGGGAACTTTCACATGCCTCAGGTGCATTCCTAAAAAGGGGGAAAAAAAAGAACAATAGTAGAAAAGCAAATTATAATGGCTAATATAACTTGTTAACATAGACTCTAAAATATTAGCCATGTACACACTATTGTATAGAGATGAGTGGTCAGTGGGGACCTGTGTATAGCACAGGGAACCCCACCAGATAGTCTGCCATAACTTCAATGGGAAAAGAATCTGAAAAAAAAAAAAAAAGGATGTGTGTATGTGTATAACTGAATCATTTTGTTGTAAAGCAGAAATCATAACAATATAGTAAATCAATTATACTTCAGTAAAACTTAAAAAAATAAATATTAGCGATGGATAGAAAGAACAGTCCATCGTGATCTAGTTGACTTATTCCTAGAGTACAAAATTGATTTGACATGAAATATCAGTTAATAGGGGTGTGTGGCCAAGGTGGGAGAGTAGAAAGACACTGAGTTCACCTCCTCCCATTGGCACACCGAAATCACTACTATTTACAGAGCACCTATTATGAGAATGACCTGAAGACTAGCAGAAAAAATTTCCTACAACAAAAGATATAAAGAAGGAACCACACAAGATGGATGGAAGGGGTGGAGATGCATTAGAATCAAGGTTCACACGCCCAGGTGGGCAACCCCAAGCAACAGGACAATCACACCTGCAGAAGTCAAGTTCTCCCCAAGGAGGGAGGGGTCTGAGCCCAACATCGGGCTCCCCAGGCTTGAGGTTCTGCCCTGGGAAGGTGAGCCCCCAGAACATCTGGCTCTGAAGGCTGGCTAGACTTACAGACAGAAGCCCAGTGGGCTGAGCAAAAAAGAGGCTCTGCTCTTAAAAGATGTACACACAAAAAATCTCATACGCTCCAAGACCCAGCGCATGGGCAGTGATTTGAAAGGAGCCCGGGCAGACCTACCTGCTGATGTTGGAGAACCTCCTGCAGAGGGAGGAGCCAATTGAGACTTCCCCTGAGGACAGAGACACTGACTACAGCCATTGTGGGGAGCTCTTTCTACCACAAGGACTTTGGTGCTGAGAAGCACCGTTTTGGGGTCATCTCTCTAGCCTATTAACCCTGGGGGATTGATTACCTGCCCACAAGCCAGTCAGCATCAGTCCTGGGGTGCTCCAGATTGAGCAGCCAGCTGTGTGGGGAACCATGGGCCAGCACCGGCACCAGGCCCCCCACCATCCAGGAAATACCCAAGGACCCAGCTGTGCCCATGAGCATGCTGGCAGCCTTTGCATGAGGCAGAGACTAGCAGCCAAGCAGCTGGGGCCAGTCCCACCAACCAGCGCACCCACAGTAGTCACCCCCAGCACGGCAGAAAAGTCCATGTATCCCATGCAGGGGAAATCCCTATAGCATGTAGCCCTGGTGACCAGAGAGGAGCATGCTGCTGGGCCCCATGGGACCCCTCCTACATAAGGCCACTTCCCCAACATTGGAAACATAACCAACCTACCTAATACGTAGAAAGAAAAACAGAATTAGGCAACATTAGGACACAGAGGAAGGAACAAGATAAAAACCCAGATGAATTAAGCAAAGTGGAGATTAGCCACTTACCCAAGATTTCAAGGTGATGATGATAAAGATGCTTAATGAACTTAGGAGAAGAATGGATGGACACAGTGAGAAGGTCAATAAAGAGGTTAGAAAATGTAAAAACAACCAAAAAGAACAGGAAGAATGCAGTAACTTATAAATGTATACAAGGAGTCAATAGTAGATTAGATGATACAGAGGAACAGATAGGTGAAAAGATTTCAAACTATACTATGAGCTACAGTAATCAAAACAGTACAGTACTGGCACAAAAACAG
This sequence comes from Catagonus wagneri, assembly GCA_004024745.2. NCBI lineage: Eukaryota > Metazoa > Chordata > Mammalia > Artiodactyla > Tayassuidae > Catagonus > Catagonus wagneri. Next base: position 4,761,336 of record PVHT020000080.1, read on the forward strand.
ACACAGAGATCAGTGGAACAGAACTGGACCACTTTCTCACACCATATACAAAAATAAACTCAAAATGAATTAAAGATTTAAATGTAAAACCAGAAATCATAAAACTCCAAATAGAAAACATGGTCAGGGTGTTCTTTCATACTGATCTTAGCAATATTTTTTTGGATATGTTGCCTCAGGCAAGGAAAACAAAAGCAAAAATTAACAACTGGAACTACATAGAATGAAAAAGTTTTTGCACAGTGAAGGAAACAACCCACAAAAATGAAAAGACAGCCTACTGAATGGGAGAAAATATTTGCAAGCAATAGATCTGTTAAAGGATTAATATCCAAAATATACAGAGAATTCACACAACTCAACGTCAAAAAAAAAAAAAAAAGACAAAACCAAAAACCAGCAGCAACCCAATTTAAAAAATTGGCAGAAGACATAAATAGACATTTTTCCAAAGGAGACAAATTGGCAACAGACCTGTGAAAAAATGCTTAACATTATAAATCATCAGGGAAATGCAAATCAAAAGCACAATGAGATATCACCTCATACCTGTCAAATGGCTATTATCACAAAGACAAATAACAAGTGTCAGCAGGATGTGGAGAAAAGGGAACGCTTGTATATGGCTGGTGGGAACATAAATTGATACAGTCACTACAGAAAACAGTATGGAGGTTCCTAAAAAAATTAAAAATAGCAGTACCACATAATCCATTTCTGGTTATTTTTCCAAAGAAAACAAACAAAAAAAAAACACTCATTCAAAAAGATATATGCACCCCTATGTTCATTGCAGCATTATTTATGACAGCATGATGTGAAAGTAACTTAGGTGTCCATTGATAGATGAAGGGATGGATACAAAGTGGTATACACACACACACACACACACACACACACACACACACGCACACACACACACGATGGAATATCTTTCACCCCTAAAAGAGAATGAAATCTTGCCATTTGTGACAACATGGATGAATTTACAGGGTATTATGCTAAGTGAAATAAATCAAAGACAAATACCATGTTTTCATTTATATGTAGAATCTAAAAAAACAAGAAAAATGAACAAACATAACAATACAGGAATAGAATCATAGATATGGAGCACAAACAGGTTGTTGCCAGAGGGGAGGGGAATTTTGGTGACAGTGAAACAGGTGAGGGAGATTAAGAGGTATAAACTTCCAGTTACAAAATAAATAAGTCATAGGGATGAAATGTACAGTGTGGGAGAATATGGTCAATATTACTGTAGTAACTTTGGATGATGACCAATGGTAACTAGACTTACGGTGATCATTTTGCAATGTATAAAAATATAGAATCACTAATGTGCACCTGGAATTAATATAGTTTGGTTGGTCAATTATTTCAATTCAATTACTTCAATTAAAAATATAAATAATTAAAATTAAAACCACCGAACCATACATGTAAAAAACCCCTAAAGTCAATTAATAAAATTTGTCACATTAGGATAACAAATAAGAAAAATCATGTGATTAAATTTCATAGAAACATATTTTTGATATTCAACATCCATTCAGGTGTTATGAATACAGATGGTATGACTACATATGTATACAATTTTTAAAAAATCTGCATAAATGATTAGAATTAATAGAATTTAGGGAGCTGTTGGTTACAGAAAGGATACATAAAAACCAATTGTATTCTTATAATTGGTTTTTATGTAATAAATTATGCTAAACATAACTTTTTTGTATATTATATATAATATAAACTTTTATATAATAAACAATGCCAAAACATGAAATATACTCAATGATGCTAAAACAATTATGTATTAATATGGGAAGTTTAGATTTGGACCCCAGCTCATATTATACATAAAAATAAATTCCAAGTAGATTAAAGACCTAATACAAAAGAAAGAGCAATAAACTTTTTAAGACAAAACAGGCGAAAAATCCTCTTAGTTCTAGGGTGGGGAAGGATTTCTTAAACAGAAGCAATAACCATAAAGGAAAAGAATGACAACTGTAACTACATTAAAATTAAGAACCTCATTCATCGGGAGTTCCCTTTGTGGCTCAGCGGTTGATGAACCTGACTAGGTTGCGGGTTCGATCCCTGGTATCGCTAAGTGGGTTAAGGATCCGGCGTTGCCGTGAGCTGTGGTGTAGGTTGCAGATGCGGCTCGGATCCCGTGTTGCTGTGGCTGTGGCGCAGGCCGGCAGCTACAGCTCCTGTTAGACCCCTAGCCTGGGAGCATCCATATGCCGCAAGTGCAGCCCTAGAAAAGGCAAAAAGACAAAACAAAACAAAACAAAAAACCCTCATTCATCAAAATAGATCATAAAAGAGTGTGAAAGTAAAAGTCTACATTGAAGACAATATCTATGGCACGTATCACTCTCAAAACCTATTGTGCAGAATGTATTTTAACTGTACTGAGAAATCAGTAAGAAAATATTTATGAGTCTAGAAGAAAATGGGCAAAAAGGTTTAAACAGGCTCTTCATAAAGGAAGAAATCCAAACCAGTTAACACACAGGATGGTGCTTAACTTCACTGGTAATCAGAAAAATGCAAATTCAAACCACCAGTAGATTAAACAAATTAATTTTGAAAATTCCAAGTGTAGGAGAGGACGTAGAGCAGAGGGAACACGGCTGTGTACTCCTT